>VDFB02058242.1:640012138-640241322 GCA_007258455.2 Sequoia sempervirens | reverse complement strand
ATGAGTACTTAGAGATATCAAAACAGATTAGACCTCATGAGAGCTGGTGTATTTTTGTTAGGAATCGGTAAAGGAAAAATTTATGACCTAACTTGTAAGAGCAAGGTACACCCTAAGGATAGACCTAGGGTCTTGGGGGTTGATCAAAAGATTAGCCTTGCCTACATGAAAGTGCAGAGACCTCGTAGTTCGATAAAAGACTGATGACCGACCATGGATAAAAGTAGAAAGAGGATGATGAAAAATTGGATAGACGATGAGGAATAACACAAAAGGATGGATAAAAGCCTTGGGGGCTCATCAAATATCACATTTCCTATGTGAAAGTGTAGAGGCAATGAAGTTCAATAAAAATATTGATGATCGACAATGGATAGATCAAAAAGAGGATGATGAAGACTGAGATGGATGATGGGGACTGACACAGAAGAATGGAAAAAATCCTTAGGGGCTCATCAAATATAGCCTTACCTATGTGAAAGCATAGAGTAAATTTAGTTCAACAAAAAGGACCAAAGATGACATAGGACCTAATGATAAGAGACACGATAGATGATCCTAGATGATGACATTAAACTGATGAAACAACACCAATAGAAAAGTGATGAGAGGCTTAGGATTTAAGATAGAAAATATACTCAATCAAAATACCCCAAGTGGTGGGTGATAGAAGGTCAATTAAGGATGAATGTGAGAGGATGATGGGATAGCGTGGGATAGATGGATGGTGATGCAAACGTAGAGGAAAGTAGGATACAATGTAGATAATTATTAATCCCTTAATGAATGGCATGTGTTTCTAGTTTTCGCCAATTGTACTTATCCAAGGCACCAACAAGGGTGGTTTTCACCATAGGATGAATTATTTCTCTTTACTATTTTGGATTTTTTCTTAACTTTTTTTAAATTTTTCTTTGTATTTTTCTAGATTTTTTACTTTTTTAAAACTATTTTCTAGGCAGGGTAACCCAACTAACTTAAGTGTAAAACCATTTCAAATGTATGATGTTGATGGTTTCTTCCAAGGATTCCCCCTCAAGTGTATCAAGCTAATATGCATAAAAACCACACTTTATAGTGATGACATATGGACCCAACAAATTAGCTTCAAATTTTCCTTTCTTTTCTCGATCTTGGTGGGTGCATTTATTCTCCTTGAGGACTAGATCACCAACCTAAAACTGATGAGGACACACCTTCTTATAATAGCTCATCCTAATTTGATTTTGATAAGCCTTAAGATGATTGTAATCCTTGAGATGCTTCTCATCTAGGAGCTCTAGCTAACTTAACCATGCAACATGAGATTCTTCATCATTGATCAAATTCATCACAGAGATGTGGAGTGATGGCATCTTGACTTCTATTGACAAGATAAAATTTTCTCCATAGACAAGGGAATATGGAGTTGCACCAGTAGGGGTGCAAATGGATTTGCAATAATCCTAAAGGGTGGGATTAAGGTGGAGGTTCCAATCATGACGAGTATTATTAACAACCTTCATGAGGGTCTTGATGAGAGTTTTTTTGGTAGCATCAGCCTATCTATTACCTTGGGGGAAATACGATGTTGACTAATGATATTGGATGTGGCATGTTTCACATAGGTGTTGCATATATTGGTTTTTGAAAGGTTTTTCATTGTTAGTAATTATAGTGGAAGGGATACCATATTTGTAAAGAATATGGTAAAGAATGAATTTAAATATCTAGATGCCAATGATTTGAGAAAGTGGAATTTCTTCCACCCATTTACTGAAATATTCAGTGGCTATGATTATGAAGGTATGACCATCAAATGAGGGAGGATAAATCTTGTCGATAAAATTGAGATCCCATTGTGAGAAAGGTCATGACACAATGATAGGTTGTAGGTCCTATGCTGGAGCATATATTAGATCTGTATGTTGCTGACATGGTAAATTTTTTTTGACAAACTCACAAGCATCATGCTCCACAGTCATCCAATAATACCTCACTCTGAGAAGCTTCTTTGCTAAGGCTATTCCATTAGTTTGATCCCCACAAACACCACTATGCACTTCATTTAACACAATGTGAGACTCTGATTCAGTCAGAGATCAAAGAAGAGTGCCATCATACCCTCTACAATAAAGTGTATCCCCTATGATTGTGTAATAGGAAGCACATTGGATGAAATATTTATGTTGGTTGTGAGTTAGATAGGGTGGGATAATTTTATCATGGAGGTAGGTGTAAATATCATGGTACCAGGGTGATTGGGGACCTATGATGTCACACACCATTTCATTGTCTAGAATGTCATATGCTAAGATTAATAATTTCTCCACCAAGGACTCACAAACTATGCGATCTCTAGGCATGTCAATAAGGGAATCAATTGTGGCCATTGCATTGGTAGCTTTGTTCTACAATCTAGGGACTTGCTCAAACTAGATATGACTAAAGTAGTTCTTAAACTTTTCAACCATGCACTTATAAGGGAGAAGCTTATTGTACTTAGTTTTAAACTCATCATTCACCTATTTTATTATCAAATGTGAATCACCATAAACATGAAGATGAGTTATATTCCATTGGAATACCATTATGAGGCCTATGATCAAGGCTTCATACTCAACAATTTTGTTTGTACATGGGAATTCCAATCTAAATGATTTTAAGATATAGTCGCCTTGAGAGGTGACAAATAGGATACCCACACCAAATACATTTTTAGTGTATGAGCCATCAAAGTATAGTGTCTAGGTATCTGATTTTGAGATGGTGAAAACTGATTCATCAAGAAATTTAGCTACTAATGGATAAGCATCTACAAGGGGAGCATCAACCAACTGATCTGTAATTATGTGTCCTTTGATTTCCTTGTGATCCATATATTAAATGTCAAATTCACTAAGCAGCATAACCCACTTAACCATGCAGCCAATCAAGGAAGTTTTTGATAACAAATATTTGAGTGGGTCAACTTTGGATATCAGTTTGACTAGATGGCTGAGCATGTAATGATGTAGTTTTTGTGAACTAAAAGAAACTACTAGACAATATTTCTCCATGGGAGAATAGTTAAGCTGATATCCCACAAGTGTATGAATAATTTAGTAGATGGCTCATTCTTTGGAAGACTCATCATGTTGAGCCAACAATGCATCCAGTGCAACTAAAGTGGCTGAAATATATGACAATAATGGCTTGCCAAGAATGGGGGGTATTAATATTGGTTGGTTGGTGAGATACTCCTTGATCTTATCAAAGCCTTCCTAACATTGCAGATCCCATTTAAAAGTTGTAATCTTATGTAGGAGATGAGTAAAATATTTAAATTTATTGAAAAGTTGGGTTATGAAGTGCTTGATAGACTGTAATTTCCCTTGCAAGCTTCTTAACTATTTTGAGATTCTTGGGTGAGGGATTTTCCATTATAGCCCTAACTTTTGTTGGATCAACTTCAATACCCCTTCTAGACTCAATGAATCCTAATAGTTTGTCGGATTTGACGCCAAAAACATAATTCTTATGATTTAACCACAACTTATATTGTTCCAACTGCTCAAAGATTTGCCTCAAAACTCTAGGGTGATCTTCTATACTTTTTTATTTTCCCAGTAGATCATCAACGTAGTCTTCCATTATAATGTGGATAAGATCATGGAAGATAACTATCATTGCACTCTAATATGTTGCCCCCACATTCTTAAGACCAAAGGGCATGACATTGTAGCAGAATGTACCCCAAGGAATAGTGAAAAAGTTTTTTTCTAGTCTTCAAGTACAATTTTAATTTTTTATATTGAGAAAATCCATCCATGAGGGATAGCATGGTGTGCCCTGTTGTAAGATCGACCAACATATCAATATTGGGAAGTGGAAAGTCATCTTTCATATAAGTTTTGTTTAGATCCCTAAAGTCTGTGCATATTTGAATTCCCCCAACGAGCTTAGCCACAGGTACTATATTTGATATCCAATCTAAGTAATCAATTAGCCTAATAAACTCATTTTCCAATAACTTCTCTAGTTCCATCTTAACAATTAGATCTACTTGTGGATGCATTTTTCTAAGTTTTTGCTAGACTGGTTTAGCATCTAGATGCACATCGAGATGGTGGATGACTAAGGTAGGATCCAACCCTGGCATATCTAAATAGGACCATGTGAAGTTGATGATGCCTTCTTTGAAAATATTATCAATGACCAAATATTCCTCTTCAGATAAAGATTTGGCCATGTAGGTGATTTTAGGCTCTTCTTCTATTCCCAAGTTTATCTCTCTTGTATCTTTAATCAGTATCGAAGATCATTCAGAAAAGTGAATCCCTATGAGGGTAAGATGAACATACCCATCGTCTAGTGCCTCATCAAGGTTTTAACTAGAGGATACACCCTTTATTTTTACTTTTGTTGAGTCAAGAGGTTCCTTAGAATGGTTTTCACTAGGTGACCATGTTTTGTTTTATTTATTTTTACTTTTTCAATTAGGGTGTTCATCTTCCCCCAATCCCATAAGGTTTACATATGTTTCCTCTAAAGAAAATGTGTCAATTAGTGCACTACCTTGTAGGTCCCAATCAATGAGTTCAAGGTAATAGAGTGAGAGGATGATGGAGAAAACGAGAGTGGATTTGAAGAGCGTGGGAGATCCAAATCATAGTAAGAAATTATGATGGCTTCTTTAGGTACATCCTCAAGAAAATAAATTTTCAAGTTAATGTTATTTGAAGTACTAGTGGATTCCGTGGATCCCTTCTATTTCTTATCATATCCAGGACATAGGTGTTTAGGAAACATGGGTATTTTAGTAGGCTTCTTCATTCCATGTTCATCAACACCAAGCCCTCCCCCTGATAATTTATACTTTTATTCTAACTTAGAAGTATGAGAATAAACTTCTTGGATGTACTCAATAAGGGGAGGCGAGGGTTCAGGTTCCTCTTTGTAGACCCATTGGTTGATGTCCTCATCCATTTGATCCTATAAGGTTCCTAGAGATTGAAAGGTGGTGGAACCCTCATTCTTGGAACTGATTATTTTACTTTTTGATTTTTCCTTCTATACAGATTTAGATGGTTGGCCATAAGTGTGGGGAGATGTAGTAATTGTCACCACATTAAGTGTAGTACTCATCTCATACTCCCCACAACCCTTTTCAATGATCTGGACTTTGGAAATGGTGGAATTTCATGTGGAGGATGGAGTGGAATATGTATTGGATGATGGAATAGTGGATGGAATTGAGGATGGAATGAATGATGATGTGTGAGGGGTTCCCACTTCTATTCTTAGACAATGGTGCAAAAGTGGGAAAGATGTCTCAAGAGCATGAAAGTGATTCAAAGCTTGGGGGTCAGCATGGATGGTAACTTCAACCCCATTATATGGGAACTTTAGACACTGATGATATGTGGATGGGATGGGTTGCATGGAAGGAAGCCATGGGCAGCCAAGGAGAAGGTTATATGGTAAATCCAAATCAAGGAAATGGAAAGTGGTATATTGCACAACTGGGCTGACTTGAATGGGAAGGAAAATAATACCCTCTAAGCTGTTAAAAGGTGCAAGAAAACTAAGAGGGGGTGAATCAGTTGTCACAAAAATTCAAACTTAAAACTTCAACACTTATCAATTCCACAAGCACACTATTTTGCTATTAAGTATGAACATGAAACAAAAATAATAGAAATTAAAATCAACACAATGAACAACATATTTTTATGTGGAAAACCCAATGAGGGAAAAAGAACGGTGAGGATTAACTCATAATATAAACTAGCTTCAAAACTGAATATATAAAGCTCATTGCCAAGGGCTCGCTGCCCTAAATAGGACTCACTATTTAGATACAAAATCTCATTGCTTACAAGGAGGCTCATTGCCTACAAAATATTTACAAAACAAAATTGGGCTTCATAGCCAAAATGAACTGAAGATAGTTTACCTAGCAAGTATTGATGTAGTTCCGGTGATGCTCAATAAACTGACTTAACACACTTCATCATTTCCCTCTTCTTCACTTTCACATTCACTACTGCTTTTATGATCATACATAATCTTCAAAAACTATTCAACACATATAAATACTTGATCTATCTGCAAGCATCAATTAGGATGGCCTAATTAGATGCATTTCCTTACAAAAAATACCAACTTGTTGGCTTCAAGTATTCACAAAATATTCTAAAAAGGAAATAAAAATGCTTAATATGCTATATCATGTTAGCATAGACCTAATATAGGGCACACATATATCTTCATAAAAGAAATAATTCACCATATCATGACTAATCCAAGAAGTCAACCATAAATAGACCTCATTGCAAAAAGCAATCATTGGAATAATGCCAGTATATTGTACAAGTACTGGAGCACAAGAAATTATGAACATACACACCTTCAACAACCATAAATAGTTTCCCAAAACCACAAGCAACAACTACCAATTGTAGAGGATTGTACACTAGAATACTGAAGGGTGCAGCTTGAAAACCGATTCAGATACCAGACCAAAATACTAGATCAAGCACTAAATTAGACTTGAAATCACAACATGGTGACATCAATGACAACACAAAACTATAGACATGATCGTTCTTCTTCATTCTTCCAACATGAGTCTTTTTCTAAATTGTCATTTTCTTTGATTGTGATGACCTATTTTATGAACTTCAATGTGCATAGATTTAGGGTAGAGCCATTATCTACCAAGACCCTCTTAACCGCATGCCTAGTGACAAGGACTTCAATATGGAGGGCATGGTTGTGAGATGGATCAATGGGTGGCATATTATTTTTGCTAAAACTCAGCTAATAGGTAGATGAAAAGTGTATTACTAGAGCTTGGAATTGTGTAAGATCAATGTCATTCAGTCATGTGTATCCTGTAAAGATTTTGTGAGAATCTCTTGATGTACTAGGGAAGACCTCAACAAATCTAGCATAGATATTTGTGCAGGGATCTTGCAAGTTAATGATCAAGAATATTATATTGTGAACCCACAAATGTTGGTTGGGATGAAGTGGAGGGCTCGAGAACTAATATACAAGTGCAACAAGTGGTAATAATGCATTGGGTATCTTTTCCTTTGACACAAATCATGGATACACATGGGTCTGCCTAGGTAATACATGTAAAAATATTCTCATAATTATATAGCATCTTGTTGTAACTAATATTGTTTGTGCTATTATTACTAGACCAGTCTTTGTGCTTGGCATACTAGGACCTTGGTTATGTTTGGGAAAGGAATTTTGAAATATTTGCAACTCAACATTGGATGAAGCAAATTGGCTTGCCTCCACTACAATGTATCCTCAATCAATAAGATCTTGGATATAACCTTTAAGACCCTAACATTTGTTTATGGAATGACCTTTATTCCTATGGTAGTTACAATACTCATTCTCTCTATACAAGTTAGGTTTTGGCTTTAACTCATCAAAAGGTTGAGTAACAAGATAAGTAACTGCATTAGCTTGCATGAGCCTGTTAAATATTGCATCTAAGGATTCTCCTAAGGGAGTGAATGTGTGTTTATTGTTTCCATTATTTGACTGATTAGATTGCAGGGGAGGATGGAGTGCACCTTGTGGGATAGATATGATATTGGAAATCAATGGTGGTTGAGGAGAATTTTGTAGTTTCTAGGAAGTACTCACTACTTGGATATGCTTAGTGTAAATGACACCATCATTAACAGTGTTCTTATTTTTGTTCCAATAGCATGACTTATCCCTTGATTGTTTATCTTTATCCTCTTTGAAAATTTTGTTGAGCCCTTTAGAAATGAGAGATTTTTCAATAGTGGTGCTTTTTTCAATGACCTTTGTGAAGGTGGTAACACAATGGAGACATAAATTATGTACCAAATCAAGATGGTAATTTGTGAAAAATATGCCAACTAACTCCTTGGGAAGATTACACTTGAGCCGGCTAGCTAGAGCTTGCCACCTTTGCAAATAGCTAGAAAACATTTCTCCATCATGTTGTTTATCTTTCAAGAGATCTAAGGTGTCTATGTCTTTCTTGAGATTGAAAGAGAAATGTGTGACAAAATTTTCCAAAGAATTTGCAAAGGTGGAAATTGACCCTCATGAAAGGTGCGTGAACCACTCTCAAGCTTGTCCTTTTAAACTTTGATGAAATAACCAAAGAAGGTAGTTGTCATTGTGAAGGACCTCCTAACAATTCATATAGCACACTTGCAAGCGGTCTCATGGATCCCCTATTTTGTTATACTTTTCAAATTTAGGAATTTCAAAGTGCTTTGGGAAAGGGGTTGTGGAAATCGAAGGATCAAATGGATAGGGACAAATTTCCTCAAACTTGAAGGATTTCTTCGATGTCCCAACTTGTAAGTCTTTTAAGGCAGATTTCATGTCTTCCCATTATTTATTAATTTGTGTTGATGGGGAGGACCTGCTAGATTGGACTGATCATAGGGAGTGTATTGTTGATATGAAGACAATGGAGGTGGAAGCGACTGATCATATGAAGGTATTTTCTAATATTGATCCATGTAGATGGATTGTGGATTGGTGTAAACTTGTTGGTGTGATGGCGGGGCTTGGTAATATGATGAAGAGGAACCCTGATGATAGGATGGTGGATATTGATAGTAAGATGGATTATACTAATAATCATATGTAGATAGGTGTTGGGAAATGTATGGAGTTTGTTGTGAATTAGACTGCTATTGATAAATGTTTTGTGGTGGTTGTTGAGGGTTAACGTAGGGTGGTTATTGTTGGGATTGATGGGGCTTGCAATAGGAATAGTTAGGATTGGGGTTGGATGTGGTAGGTTGTAGTCTAGGTGTGATCAATGGAGGAGGTGGTTGGTAATAGGTGTTTTGAGGAGGTTGTTAGTGATAACATTGTAGGAAATGGTGAGGTGGAGGTTTTGAATGATATTGATATTGAGTTGCAGGGTTTTTTTGGGGTTGTTGTGGTCGTGGAGTGATTTGTGGTTGAAGTTGAGGTTGTGGATTGCCTTGAGGCTAATGTGGAGGTTGTGGATTACCCTGAGGCTGATGTTGGGATGATTATTGAGGTAAATGATAAGAGGATGGTTGCGGTGTGACATGACTAGGGTAAATGGTGGTTTTGGTATGTTTAAGGGACTCGTGCAAATGAGGGGTATATGTGGAGGTGCAAGAACAAAAGGATTAAATGCATTGCTCCCAATGTTACCTGATGAATGACTTGGTTGACTTGGTTGATGAGGTGGTGTGGATGTTTTGGGGGTAGGACCTTGTAGGTTACTACCTTGTGGATTAATCGGACTAAGAATTTGGTGATTGCTAGGACCTCACAGATTAGTAGGGCCTTGCAGATTGTTAGGAATAGGTGTTGTACCCATGACTAAAATTTGGACATGATAGCATACATCATTTTTGAATCTGGGTTGATACCATGTGTCTTATGGTGTAACTTGAGGAACCTAAGGGACTAACGATCCCATATTAACCTAAGAGCTTTGTAGATCCTATGATGGAGGGGGAATGGCGTTGACATATTGCGATAGATAAAATCCAAGAGGTGGTTTGATACCCCTCATAAGCAATGTGGAGAGGAATTTATCCCCATGCTCAGTAAGGAGATGATCAGTCATGGGTATGTTGAGGATCATGATGGGCCAAAAAGTGGTGATATGATGGGTATGTGTAGGGTATATGGCTAATGAATTTTTTTTACCCAAAATTGATGAAACAAAAAGGGTTTTTAAAGGATATTCTTAGCTTTGCACCAATATAAATCATGCTTTACTTTGAATTTAATAAATATTTATTATTCATTTTCTATTTGAATTATGACTAAAGTCTTGATTAATAGGTTGATTGAAAAACATCTATAGCTTTCAAATAAAATCACATTTTTTGAATCCGAAACATGTGTCACATTCTATGATTCACATACTATAGGATTAAAAAAGAAATTTTAAGTTCATGAAGCTTTTACCAAGATAAGGTGGTCAAACATACGAGTTTTTATATTTTTTAAAAGTTGTAATAAAAAACTCATAATTAATTATTTACTTGGAAATAAATTACAAAAACATATGCATCACATCAGAACATGAGTCCTCTACTTATATATAAATTATTATAACAAAATATTATCATTTTATTGTGGTTAGGGTGGTCAAACAAACACCTACTTATTTTTTCCCTGAAATTTAAGTACTACTGCATTGAAATTTCAAATTTTTACCAAATATATTTTTCTTTAAATAAACCAAGTTGTTTAGAAACTACATTCAATTTGCTAAAAATTATATTCTTACATATTTTTGAAATAATATAGATAGCTTATTCAAATTTTGATGTCAAGTTGCCTAACTCTGATTTTTCTAAATTTTTTGCCGCTTAAGGGTCTATTTTTTCCATGATGATCCTCCACATACCATCATTTGAACATTAGTATTATCAGTAAGATATTCATCAACAATTAGCTCTGATTGGTTAACCATTCCTTCCTCAAGGGTAGGGCGAGGGTAAATTTCCATGTTGGATTTCTCAGAGGGTGGATTGGGAGGATGTTGTGGTTGACTAGCTTGCAAACACAATAGTTCCATGAGTTTCTTTACCTATGATTGGGTGGTAATGGGAATGTAAGTGTAGATGACCAGAAGATGATAATAACATGAAACTCTAAAATGTACCTAAATGATGATGACCTAGTAGATGACTTAAAGGATTGTAACGATGATGGATCGATTGATTGAATCATCGATAGGATAATTATGAATTGTCGACTGGATAGGATTCATTGGATTGGATTGATTGATTGGATGATATGATTAACTTTGAATTATATTTAGGAGATCAACTAATGATGCAAGATGATGCTGATAGGATTGGATGATAAAAAAAGATGATAACTGTGAAGCATTTTTTCCTTGATCATTTTGATTTTTAGATTGTTTAATGTTTTCAGTTTTGGATGTGCCTATGCTCAAGTAGAGTTATTGGAAAGGTGTGCAATGTGCCATGTGGTGGCTCTGGAGCTTTCATTTTTTACCTTCCCATTTGGAGAGAGTCAAGAAACATGTTGGATCATCAAATATTTTCTAAGGAGCTATATTTATGAGCTCAAAAGTTTCCACCTATTTGATATGCCATCTCCTTGCTATGGGAAGATTGTCCTTCTTATGAAGTGATATATTTTTGGAGTTTGTCGAAGCTTGTTGGCCTTTTTCTTTTCTTAGTTTTTGGGATGGAAGCTTTGAGTCGGTGCCTTTGGCTGATGTGTTTGGTCAACTGGACCTTTTTGCTAGGCTATGTTTCTAGGATTTGATCATTTACAAACCTTTATCTTTGCTAAATGTTTGAAAAGAATTAATATGACAATTGAGAATTGATGAGCAAATATTGTTGTGACCTAACCAAGGAACTATGATCAGATCATGTGCTATCAAAAGCCAACACCTGGCAGTGATTACTTTTGTGTTGAGGCAACATTTTCTTCTTTCTGTAGCTATAAAAGGGAGGTGGTGATAAATGAAAGGGTTGGATTCCAAGTTTCAATTTCCTTTGTCAAGGAAAAGTTTCTTTAGTTTTCTTAGGATATAGAACAATTTTCAAAAGAAAAGTTGTAGAACTAATTTTCTCTAGAATGTTATATCTTTTAAGGCTTAAACTATTGTCAGATTGACATTTGACCTTTATTTTAAAGTTCATTTGATATTTAAAGCACAAATTATTGAGAAGAAATGATTGAGACTGTGCATTTTTTTCCTTTATCAAGCTTTCTTTCTTTATGTTTTCATTCTAAATGAAATATTGTGTCTTGCAAGCTGAATTTGAATAGTTTAAGTAGTTGATTCCCATGCTGTATGCTCGTATAGTAGAATAATAACTTGTGAAAATTGGATTATGTCATTGGACTTCTCTGTTTTACTGAAAGGTTGTTTTTTTATTATATTATGTTGTATTAGGAGGAAGAGTTCATGCAATTTCTAAATTTTTTTCCTATTACCCTTAGAAATATTTATGCTTGATCAGACCTTAATGAACACTACCTATAAAAATATTTGAAAGTCTACATTGTGCTTATTTTTAGCCTTTGTTTTTCATTCTCTTTCCAACAATGAAGGGTTGTGGTGTTATGTGTCTAATTATATCAATCATTGGAATGGTTGGGTTTGAAATGTTGTAAAAGTGTTGGCACATCACCATTTTTATGTTTTATATTTACATTTCCTTCTACCCTTTTCTCCAAACCCCAAAGAAGAGTTGGATTTCTATAAAAATCCAAAAGAGATTCAATGAGGCACAAATTGGTCCCCCACTCACTAAATTTCCCATAAGATTGTTGGAGAGGAATGGGCTTTGATGATCAATATTTTTTTTTCTGGCATGCCTAGTGGAACAAGAATTTTTCCAAAAACTTGATTAAAACTTAGAAATATTTCTTAAATTAGGTTAAGGAAACTATAAGTTTCATGCCTAGAGTCCAAACAAGAGCATATTTGAGAGGTCAATTCTAGTACTCTTAGTTACCTACCACGAGACTTGGGAGAAGGAGAATTGCTAGCTTTGTATCACCTGTAAGGAGCAATAGATAAAGAAGTAAGATCCCAATATCCAGAGCCTTATCTACTCCACCTAGAGGCTCAACCTTCCAAATCAGAATACTTGTATACCTGATTTATAAGAATCTTTTCTCTATGGCTCATGTACCTCCCCTTACTCCTAGAAATTTCATAACTTGGGATAGTAGTAGTCTGCTATGTCCACCCACACCCTAGATGCATGGCCTACCATACCCACTAATGCCCTCAAGGCTATCCAAAAAATTTCTAGAGAAGATTTCAAAACCCCTTTCGTTTGTTTGAACACTTCTCAGAGAAAGGAGACTACTCTTTTTTGCTACAACAACTAATCACCATCAAGAGAGCTTCACAAAAGGCCATGAGTAGTTTTAACACCAGGTTTCATAAGACTTGGCAAAGGATCCCCATGACTGCTCAACCCCAAGACATGATGGAGTTCATGTTCTATCTAAAGTCTCTCAATTTGGAAATTGCAATTATGATAACCTCCATGGGAAGGGATATATTTTCTGATGCATATGAGGTGGTTGTACATGTGGAAAATAGTCTAATTGAGGCTGGGAAGCTTCTTCCCCAACCTCCAATGCTGGTGTTTGTAGAAATCTCTGATGTCCTTTAGGAAGAAGCTACTCCAAGCACTTTTGCTACACAATTGACGTCATCCATGCCATAATCTATGTACATGTATCCCACCACTCAAACAAGCTCGCCAAGCTCTTCCTCAATCATGGTAGATATTAGTGACATGAAGAGTCTCATGCAGGATTTTGCTAATGAATTGGTCATTATTAAATAATAGCAAGCAATGCCTCTGAATTAGACTATGCAAGCCTATGGCAAAGTAAAGTCATCTTATCAGTAAAATCCATACCAAGGATCCTCCAGAGGAGGAGGTCAACAGACGATGTCCACAAACCAAATAGTTTTGGTTACCATGCTACTACAGATAGTCAAAGATAGCCTAAGTAAAGAGTTAATTCTAGGCTAGAACAATTTGGTGGAAGATGAGAATGTATGGTGCTTCCCTTGTAGTGATAACCATATGCCCCACAATTTCCCAAGGGGGAATATGTAATAGAGGATAGTGGAACAAAGGAGCAAAGGCATGCTCCTAAATATGAATGAATATGAATCTTCCAAAATAGAAAATTCTCATTTCAGAGCACAAGTGCAAGGAATGTCCTTGGAGAAAGAACTAGATATTGTGCCTGACCAAGCTCTATTTTAATGGATGGAAGAAGAAGATGCGGTGTTTGCAAATGAACCTCTAATGACTAGTGTTCCACAAGTGTAGTCAGATTCTAGTACGATATCTAAAATAAAAATCATGGGAGTATATGTGTAACAAGCTTTGCCATGCCCCCAACCACATCAACCACCCCCATAGGAAAAGCAGGCTCCATTGCCCATCATCTGGCCTTTTCCACAATTGTGTGATCCGTCGTTGGTAGAGAAGGAGGTGAACAAGACATGAAGCCCAATCATGACAGAATATTTTCTTCTAAAATAAGAGAAATACCGCCATGTAAGCCTAAGACTAAACCAGTTAGAATGCTCAATGTGGTGAAAAAATTGAAGAAAGTGCTTACTAATGTATCATTGTGGGACATCATATCTATTCCCAAAAAAAAGACATTGGTTCACGAAGCATTAAAGAAATATGAACAAATCTCACAGGTGGACGCGACTTAGTTATGCGGCCAAAGTGGAGACAAAGGATTTGTGTCACCCCCTCAAGCTCCGAAAGCAACAAATTATGTGAATTATGTGAGCATTGCAAAAGAGAAAGAGGTAAGAAAGCCAAAGCCCAAACCTTTTTTTTTAACACTTAAATTTTGGGATATAAGCTTTTGCATAATAATATGATTGATTTGAGGGCTAGCATGACTGTCATGCCAAAACAAGTGGAAAATGTCTTGAAACTTAAGTATGAGCCCCTTGAAAAATGAATCATGCAACTAGACAAGAAGAAGATTCCAACAATTGGTCAGATAAAGGATCTATCTCTAACCCTCTTCTCATGTCCAAGAAAAATAGACACACAAGAAATAGCAGTGATAGACATTCCCCCGGTCTTCTTAATGTGTCTTTCAAGAGATTTCACTGCAAAGCTTGGTGGATACTTAGTGCTCAACTAGTCCCACCTAATATTGAGAACCAAGCACAAGGCGAAGATGAAGATTTTGTCCAAATCGTTGCATCTCGAACACATTGCGGACAATGCAGTCCTATTCTTTGAAGCAGTGCATACCTCCATCTCTTAGCAAGAGAGATATTGTGTAGAGATACTAGAAGATGAAGAAGATACAAGTGATCAAACTCTCAAAGAGGATGTGCTACTCAACTAATTCATTAGCTCTGATCCATTTGGAAACTTCCATTCAACAGGGCTAGGCACCTATGTGATTTTCGATGATGATCAAGTATTTCCAAAATTATTGAAGGATCAAGAAGAATGTGATGATCTAAGTGAGAATCATCTATGTATCTTGTATTTTGATGGCAGCAAGTGCAAAGCTAGCTCTAGAGTGGGTGTCCGACTAATGTCTCCAACAAGATCAGAAACCCTCAAAGCTTACCATTTATAGCTCATGCTCCAACAATGATGCCAAATATGAAGCCTTGGATCGTGGGTTGATTCTTGCAAAGTGGATAGGCGCAAGGAGAATACAATCTTTCAGAGATTTAGAGATAGTGGTGAGCTAGGTTGGTGGACAAGAAACTACAAAAAACATAAGAATGAATTCATACAAACATTGAGTTTGGGATCTTATCGAGAGCTATAAATCTTTCAATATACAAGTTATTCCTCGACCACAAAAATAGTGTTGTTGATCAGACGGCTTATGTTGGCTCGTAATTTGAACCAGCTTCTAATCCGACCAAGTAGAGTGTAGTGCAATTCCTCATCCGACCCTTAATTCCTAACAATGATCAAAACTACCAAGTCTTTGATGATGACATCTAAATTGGTTCCTTCATACAGAAATTAGGGACAAATTCCAACTATTCACCACCAAGAGTAAAATTTCCTAAGGAGAAAGTCATCTAATTGAAAGGGAACAAGCTTCCCCAAGGATTAATTTCTCTTGAAAATTTCTTTGATTATGAAGATGCAAAAAATGGCAAGCAAAGATTCACTACAATTGCAAGGGATTATGAAGAGCTTGATGTTGGAAGTGGTAGATGGTTGAAAGTTAGAAGGGAAGTTCCTCACAAGGACAAGAAGAGACTAAAGGATCTATGTTTCAGATATGATAGGGTTATTGCCTGGACCTGTGATGATCTAAGAGGTTATGATCTAGGAATAATTCAACATACCATTGACTTTGTGGAAGGATCCAAACCTATCGAATAGAAGAAAAGGCCAGTCAACCCAAAGATTGAAGCATTGATGGCATAAGAGCTAACCAAACTGGTCGAGTCAAATATCATATACCCTATCAAAAATTCTTCCTGGGTGTCGAATATGGTTCCAGTCTAAAAAAAGAATGATGATATTTGGATTTGTGTTAATTTCCAAGATTTGAATAAAGCCTTATTAAAAGACCATTACCCCTTGCCACTAATGGAGCAGATCTTGTAGACTATGGCCAAATCGGAGATGTTCTCTTTTCTAGATGGTTTCTCAAGATATAATCAAGTCTATGTGAAGGAAGTTGACCAACATAAGACAACATTTACCACTAAGTGGGGAACATTCGCATACTCAAAGATGTCATTATGACTTTCCAATGTTGGTGCGAATTTTCAAAGAGCAATGGATATTTCTTTCAAGGGATTGATCAACTTGATTATCCTTATATATCTGGATGACCTAACAGTCTTTTCAAAATCAAGAGATGATCATTTTGATCATCTAGAGAAGGTTTTCCATAAATTCCAATAGTTCAAGATTTCTTTAAATCCAAAAAAAATGTGTCTTCGGAGTACCTCAAGGTAAGCTCCTTGGCTTTGTAGTTTCAAAGGAGGGAATAGAAATAGACCCCGAAAGGGTTAGATCTATAATGGAATTACCTCTACTAGTAAACCAAAAGGGACTACAATCTTTTCTGGGCAAGATCAATTTATTCAAAAGATTCATATCAGATTTTGCATGCATTGTAGACCAATTAATTTGATGCTTAAGATGAACCTGATTTTCAAGTTGACCCCCAAAGGAAAAGAAACTTTTGAGCAACTAAAGATAGCCATCTCCATAGCATCGGTGTTGGTCAACCTAGATTTTTCCAAATACTTTCTACTCTATGTGTATAGTGGCCAACATAGTATAGCTTCAGTGCTCACTCATAAGTATGAGGAAGATAATGGGGACATCCTATCACATTCCATTCAAGGCCCCTAAAAGGTTATGAAGCTAGGTATAATTTCATAGAAAAGTAGGCTTTTTCCATTGTTAAAATTTTAAATAAGTTTCGACACTTGGTGTCGGCCAACAAGATCACTATTCTCGTGACACATCCTCGTGTGCGGGAATACATTAAAAAAGGTGAAATAATAGAAAATAGGGAAAATTGGATCACCAAGATCCTAGAATATGATGTGAACATTAGACCAACCAAGTTGGTTCAAGGAAGAGGTCTATGTGAATACATTGCATAGGAATCAAGTCACGGAGCTGAAAGAGAGATCAATCAGGTCTACTAAAAATCAATTTGAGTCTAAAGAATCTTGGGTAGCTAATCAAACATAGTATATGCAAAAGGGATACTACCTGACCAGCCTTTCATTCCAAAAAAGGTGATACTATCGATTGAAAGGCACTAGGTATGTATTAATTAAGGGTATATTATTCAAAAGAAATTATGATGGTGTACTACTCCAATGTCTAGACAAGCTAGAAGTAGAAAGAGTTCTCAATGAATTTGATCACAGTCCTAAGGGTGGACATTTATCTACCAAGAATACCACTTTAAAGATCATGTGAGGACAATATTATTGGCCTTCTATGTTTTCTGAAGCACATCATATGGTGCAAAAGTGTACCCAGTGCCAATATTTTGTTGGAAAAAGAAAGAATGTTGCTTTGCCCCTGAGCCTAATCATAACCGAGGAACCATTTTCTTAATGGTGTTTTGATTTTATTGGAATGATAAATCCTTTTTCTAGCACTAGACACAAGTGGATCCTCATGGCAACTGACTACTTCACAAGGTGGACATAGGCCGTAGCCCTAGAAAATGCCACAGAGGGGAAATTTGCCAATTTCTTGAAGAGCTAGTAGCCAGATTTGGCCCACCCAAAACCATCATATCTAACAATGCCTAATCTTTTGTAGGATCAAAAATGGCATATTTTGCTATCAGACAAGGGATTTTCCTTAAAATTTGATCAAATTACTACCCACAAGGGAACAGGTAAGAAAAATCAACCAACAAAAACCTAATTAGGTTAATCAAGTGCATTGGAGTGGAATGACAAAGGGATTGGCACAAACATCTGTGAGCTGCTATGTGGGTAGATTGGATTACTCCTAAGAAAATTCGGAAGACTTTGCCTAATGAATTGGTGTATAAAAAGGAGGTATTGTTACCCATTTCCATAGAGATTCCTACCTTATAATTGCTTAAAGCCCTTGAAATTCAAGAAAGCAGTGGAATGGAAGTACAGCTAGCAGAACTCCTCAAGCTAGAAGAAGATAGAGAAAAAGCTTATGAAGCCATGATCGACCATCAACAAACAATAAAGTGATGGTTCGACAAAAAAAATTCTAACCCAAAATTCAAAGAGGGGAGCTTAGTGCTAAAGTATGATGAACATACTACAAAACAAGGGCAACACACAAAATTTGAAGCAGTATGGAAGGGACCCTTTTGAATTATCATGTGTAAGGAGAAGAATGCATATGAACTTGAAGATATGGAAGGAAACACTTTAGATATACTGGTGAATGGTATTTATCTAAATTCATTCCATTAAAATATGTAGCTCTTTAAAAAAATTAATAGTTATGTACCATATATAATTTTTTTTGTAAATATGTTTTAAATTTTGAGAATAAGCCATTCAAGAATAACACTGAAGAAACAAAAAGTTGTATTATATTATATTCATAAAAAAATTAAAATATAATGCAAGGCCTAAGGCTCAGATTTAAACATGAGGCTCTCTCAAGAAAAACTAAAAAGAGTAGCAAAGCAAAAAGAAGAAAAAGGGAGGTAACGTGCAAAAAATAGTAAAGTAAAGCCTCCAGCCATTGTCGATGAAGCAAAAGGGCTCATTATCTAGTTCTTGTTCTTCTCCTTCTTCTTGTTCTTCTCCTTCTTCTTGTTCTTATTCTTCTTATCTAGCAAGGTGCAAAAAGGGACTAAACACTCTACACACGTAGACTACACATGATGCAAACCCAAGGCCTATTCACCATGACTCTACAGCAAGAAGTTGAAGTGCTTCCTCTAGGTGAGTCCCGGAACATGCTCCATGTCATAATATCATAGTAGATATGCAACCACTGGTTGAGAAGAGAATTGGTACATCTCAAGGTCCATAATGCAAAAGTCAGAAAGGAAGGGCAACCAAGGTACATCTATTCCAAAGTTCACATGCCTATAGAGATCCACGATGCTCAGGATACCAACACTGGGGATGGCCACTTGCACTATCTTGCCATGCCCTTCCATCAATGAAGCATTAAACATCTAGTGGCGCAACTAAATTATATGAGGCTTGGCCACCTTTAGGTCAAGTAGCAAGGTCATGAAGTGGGAAAGGATGTTGTAGTTTCTCTGGAGCTAGTTTTCATCATTGATGAAGTCCAAGCCGACTACCCACTTGAACACAACCATGAAAAGATGGTCGCATTTTTTCACTAGCCACTTAATTCAGTCACTAGTGACCTCTCCCAAAAATTAGTATTGTGGCCTTCATGGGAGGAACTAAATAGGAGTGCCCAAGCCAACAAACATTTTGACAAAGTAGTGAACTGTGGAAAAATGGAATAAGCAAAAATCTTGCTAAACTTAAGAGGCTATATTTTCGAATGGATATTGCATAAGGTGGCATAGCTATATATAGAAAGATGAGTCAACAAAATCAACTAATGGAAGGTCTATTTTTGGCCTTACGACAATGGGAAAATATCAAGAAAAAATGAAGAAGGATAGATAAATTCTATGGAGAATCTAACAAAATGTCTTGAGAAATAAATTTGGGCATTGGGAGTAAATGCTCTTGTACATCAATTATCGACATGTGTCCTTCGCCATCATCAACACCAACCAACTTACTAATGATAAAAGACATGGATTAACACACTAACCTCTGACAAATTAATGGTCACATCTTTTCAAGGGTACCTTGTATCACCTCAACACATTTCACATAGTGAAAAGCACACTTTTTAATGCATTGAGTTTATTTGGAAAAAAGGCAGTGGGGAGAATGTACCAATTCTATTCTTGCGGTATATTTGGAATTATTGAGGGATATGGATCTCAAATACACATGTATCACTTTGATGGAAGCATTTAATGGACCAAAAGTAATGGAATAGCCTTAACTGCATGTACGAGTGAGGAAATTAATTACACACAAAAGTAGATTTCTCCAAAGAAGTGAAAGACAAGTGGCCATTTTCGTTAAAAAAGCTCTCTATAACTTTCTCATACAGCCATGGCAGAAGCATCAACCTCTGGTAGAAA
Organism: Sequoia sempervirens; assembly: GCA_007258455.2. NCBI lineage: Eukaryota > Viridiplantae > Streptophyta > Pinopsida > Cupressales > Cupressaceae > Sequoia > Sequoia sempervirens. The sequence continues at coordinate 640,221,150 of VDFB02058242.1, read as the reverse complement.
AAAATGTAGTTTCAAGAAAAAGGCTTGGTTATACCAATATCTTTGGGTAGAACTCATTCACTAATGCCCCAATAGTCGAGGAATGGCCATTCAAATTCTGCAAGAAGGTACTACCTAATAAATGCATCCCAAGAGATGCAGTGCAAGATATCACCGACAATGTTTTTGACCCTCAGTTGTTAGCTAACCCTAAAAAATTTAGGTAAGGTGTGTTTCAGAGAATGGTGGAGCATGAACTGTCAGAGGGTTTTTCATTTTAGCTCTAGAATCAAGGTTACAATTTATGCTAAAGCCATATGAGATATTTTTTGTATCCCTATGACCTGGGGTGTTGAAATTTTTGATGAAGAATGGATGGACACCTTCAGGGAAGAAATAGCAAGGAAAACATTTTTTTATGAGGAAGAGGCAAAGGAAAGGCTGGAGAGAGGTCATCTTTTCTTTCCTCTTTCATGCAAGACATTCAAGAATGACACATAGTCTATATTATCAATGTTGTCCTTGGTTTTTGGCCTTGATAATGATGAGAAAGTCGATTCTTTTCAGTTTGGCCTAGCCTATGTGCTCAAAAGGGAAATGAGCCAAAAGTACTATGATTTTGCTGAGGTGATAGCTGGAAACATGCTAGAACATCTGGAGAATTATAGTATTGAGTATAAACTCAAGTATTCTTCTATCTTGGCTCATTTAGTTTTGCATTAGAATTTTGAATGGATGGGGAGGAATATACTAATGTCTAGGTTAGATGAAAGGGGATATCTCTAGCTAGTTTCTATGTGGACCCATGTTCTCTAAAGAATAGGGGATTACTATTGGTTTGTAGATCACTTTCAAAGGCTAGTGCCTCAAGATTTGTTGCCTCTCCCTATTGGTAATTTCTCTCAAGAGGGAATACAATGGATAGAAGACCAGCTAACCCCAATGGATTATTTTCTGCACAAGGATTTCACATTAATTAGATTTCATGATTTTTTCAAGGAGCCTTTCCAACTCCCTATATTTGTAATAGACAGATTTTTCATGTTGGAGGCATGTCATTAGGTGACTGTTGTTGATAAGATCTATGGCACTGGAAGAAACAAAATGAAGCCATATCTGCTTCCCTTCTCAATTGCTAAAAGTTAGGTAATGTTGAATAAGCAGAAGGCTAAGGGAGAAATCACAAATTTATTAGTAGCCTTACACTTGGTCCTCATTTGTGACAACTGGGAATATAACCCAGATAGGGTTTACAGTTTGAAACATGAGATTTGGGAATATTTCAAGAGGAGTAATCTAACTCAAGAAACCATGGAGGTGTACATTGATTTGGCTTGCATTCCATTCCAGTGACCAAAATGGCTAAATTTCTATGAACCACAAGTAGAGTATCAGAGAAACGTCTTGATGGGAAAACCCCTCAACATGCAATTGATTCATAGGGGATGGTCAGAAAGGAAAAATGCATACTTCTAGAGATTCTGAGAGGAGATGAGCTGCCAAGGAGCCCCTTTCGGTAACTTTTAACCACTAGATGATGAATTTTAGGACATACATGATAAAGAGGCTTATTTTGACAATAACAATCTAGAGTCGATCCATGAAATTAATAAGGAACAAATTTCATGTTAAGCTTCTCAGCCTTGGGAATTCAAAAATCAGAGAGAATCAGGGTGAAAGGACTCGCAAACTCCATCCTCACCAAGTGCCTAAAGTTGCATCATAGAAAAATGAACCCTTGTCATTTTCATGGTCTTTTAGGCCTTTCTTCATGATTCTTGGTCCATTTTGATTTAATGTTGTAATGTGGCTTAAACATTCACATTAGGTCTTTAAAATTCAAATTATGATGTCTTCTGAAGGTGTTGTGAAGTGTTGTAAAACATTTCTATACTTTCCTGGAATCTTTTCATTACAATTCACCAAAAAATCACCTTTTCATCCATTTTCAAGTCCTATTTTGAAGTGTTGTAAAGTCTTGTAACAAGATTTCATGCTTTTCTAGGAATAATTTCACTATTTACACCTTTCCTATGCTTTATTTGACCCCTTTACTCCCTTATAAGACTTAATTAAGTTTATTTTTTAAGGTAAACCCAAATAATAACATTAAATGTGACTTAATTCCTAACACCACTTTTAGGACCAAGGTGGGACCCATTCACCATGGGTGGCGAATGAGTCCCTCTTGGTTCCAAATTCAAAATATTTCAAAGTTTCTTTTGGTTTTTTATTCAAAATCACTTGATGTCAGCCTATGATGAGGCATAAATGGTTTACTAAAGCACATGAATGTATAAATAAGTGTTTTTCTCCTTATTTTACATCTCCTAACACATTCAAGCAATCTTCTCATTCATTCAAGCATTCATCAAGCATTCAAGCACTTTACATCATCTAATCAAGCATTTTGGAGTAGCCATTGATATATCTTCAGATTTTGAGCATCAAATGTGTGGTAAGTTTATGACATTTGCATGTTATCTATTTATCATACTCTTTTCATTATATTTCATTATTTCATTAAGGGTTTGATTACCAAAGTGGGGTTTGACCAAGGAAAACCCCTATTCTCTAACCCTCAACCATTTTCCCACTTTTTTATGTGTATTTGTAGATTTTTGTATGTAGATTTGACTAGAAATTAGGTGTTGAAAGGTGTTCATCAGGTCAACAAGGTGCTTTAAGTCAAATCAACCTCATTTCAAGATTGGAGAAGACATTCTGTCTATTTTCTATAGAATTAACTTCGTCAACCTAACAAGTAGACAACCTCAAATCTGGTGTTGCAAAATTGTCCCCTGATTTCTTAGAATTTTGGGAGAGGACTAATTCACCATCAATTGTGAATGAGTCCCACCTTAAGGCTATAAATCTATATTTTTTTAGATTCTAGATCTCGACACCATAAACTAATTTTTGATAGTTTTCATTAGAAGCGGGATTGATTTGTCATCAATGGCGAATGAGTCCCACTAGTGATTGTCACTAATCTCAGACAACATTCAAAAAAAATTCCATTCTCCATTCTCTACCCAGGTGCACTTTGAATCAACCTTCCTTTCTATTTTGCATTTGTTCATTCATAGTTCATGTTTGCATATCACATTGTGTTTACAAACATTGCATAAATCTTAGGTCTTGCATTCATAATCAATCACATAGATTATCTAATTTCACTAAGTTCATTCCATTTAGTCTACATAACATCATACATTTGATAATTTGAGTGAACCTACCTAGACTTTTGAGTGGGGTTTATCTCTCTCCTTTTAGGTGAGACACCCTAAGAGTGCAAGAGTAGTCTATAAATCCCTACCCAAAAATCTACAGTTCATTTTGGTGAACCTACATATTGAGCACTTTACATTTCTTATTTCAATTGCATCTTACATCATAGACTTCATTTGCATAAACATTCAATTAGGGTCTTGTCTTGTTTTTGCATCCTAGGGTTTCTCAAAAATGCATTAGTGAAAGACTCATTTAGATTTCATTTTTGCATTGCATATCATTGAAAACACTAAAAATTTCCATCTGCATCCTTCATTGGAATTTGAAAAGCATTAGAATCACTTTAAATTTTGTGAAAAACATAAAAAAATCTCATAGTTGGACTCATTCACCACCCTGGGCAAATCAATCAACCTACACATTTCATATTGCATTTTCAAGCATTTTTTCTAGCATTTTCTTGCATTTCTATTCTCTGCTATTAGTTCTCTATTTCAATTTGTATAATTTCTATTATTTTCATTTAGCACTCCTAGATTACCTTGCATTTTCTTTCACCCCATATTTTGTGGTCCTTGTATGAGTGTTTGGTGCCCCATTGATAATACTTTAGTGAGACAAAATTCCAGACTCATGGCTTCCTGTGATAGCACTTTCATTGTGTACCTTGGGATCTCAAGAGATCCTACTCATAGTATGGAAAATGGTGCATTAGGCATGGACCATACCACTTCTATGCCATCACCTTTCCATCCAATGAATGTTGACACACAAAACAATTCCATACCGCAAGAAAAATTCATTAATATTCATGAGGATTTTGCAGATTTACAACAAGACTTGTCCCTTGAAAAAATTTCCACCACTGCCATACCAACCATAGAAAACTTCCATCATTTGATTGAAACTGATGATGGTCTACAAGTTATGAAAATAATTGTTGATATTTACAATAAACATGTTGCTTCTAATTCCAAAATAGCATACATAGTTGAAAACCAAGGAGAACCTCACATTCCTCCCCCTTCAACCATAACATCCATACCAAATTATACCACTCCTTAGTTTACAACAACTATGCAACATGTTAGTCATGTGGCTCATTCTTTCGCAATTCCAACTAATATTTCTAGTTCTATTGTGGCATCGCAAGTCCCCTCTACCACCTTCACCCCTCTTAGTGGTCTTTTCACTTCTTCTAACATTACATATACTCCATCAGCATTTTCTCTTCCACCTCAAACCACTTACCCCGACCCCATCATTACACAACTCCTTAATATTGTTTCATCCATGCAACAACAAATTTCCACCATTAGCCAAGGTCAAAACACTCCACCCACATACCATGTTCGTATTATCCCCTTATCTTTAGAAATCTTAAGAACCTTGATGCCACAAGGGATAGAAATTTCTAGGTTTTAGAAGTACATAGGTATAGGAGACCCATTTAACCATGTCAATGCTTACACAAATTTATGTAGTGATTTTGTTCTTCATGATAAACTCTTAGCCAAAAGTTTTCCTAGGACCCTAAAAGATACTACATTCTAGAGTGGTTTTCAAACCTTCCTAATCATTCCATACAATTATTTAATGAGCTTATCGATGCCTTCATAAGTCACTTCCAAGTTCATATGAATCCTAAAAAGATAATGGTTGATCTAATGCACTGCAGACAAAATGCTGATGAAAAAGTAACTGACTTTATTTCACATTATCAATCATTGTATGCTCAAGTTGATGTCAAAATTTTAGATTCACATCTTTAGAAGATTTTTATCAAAAACTCGTACACAAACCTTCGGGATAAGTTAACTATGATGAAATTCACTTTATTCATGCACTTATGCACAACACTATGTCACTATCACAACTCAGTTTCTAGTTGTGATTCAAAGTCCACTTCTGCGTAGACACCTAAAATGACCTAGACACGCGAAGCTTCATTTTTACCACTTTAGATCCTAGCATAGTATGTCCTTGGTCCACATTCAACTATTGATTAAATAATTCATAATTATTTAATTAATTCATGTCCTTTATTCTTCATGATTATTAAATAAATAAATTCTATTTATTTATTAAATACATCCTTAACTGTCTAAGTCTTTCTTTAATTAAATAAATTTCTTAATTTATTTAATTTCCCTTCTCCATTTAATTATCTTTGATTATTAAATAAATGAATTTCATGTATTTATTTAATACGTCACTAACTGTCTTAATTAAATAAATTGATTAATTTATTTAATTAATTAATCTTATCTGCTAAATTAAATAATTAAATTTAATTATTTAATTGCTAAATTAATATTCTTCCCATTTTAAATAAATAAAATTATTTAAAATGTCATGTCAATCCTAACTGTCATTTTTTGATAAATAATCGAAAAGATTATTTATTATCTCTCAAAATCCATAATTTGAATTATTTTAATTCAAATTGGTAATTAATCTTCCAAAAATCAAGTAATCGGGCAGATTCTTGATTTTCCAAATCTTATCTTCAGTCCGAATCTTATCTCTTTGATTTTTCTGAATCTTACCATCGAAATCTTATCTTCTTGATTTTTGAAAATCTTTATTTTCTAATTAATTTGTCTCATTTATTCTCCACCGTCGATCTATTTTTTATTCGACCGTTCGATTAAGGATTTTGCCCTAACCCTAATTAGGGATTCTCGGGTTTAATCTGGATCGTTCATTTTAGGGTCTCATCACTAATTTATCTCGTCCGTCCGTTCGAAATGGCCTTTTCTATAAAATGCCCTTTCCTTCTCATTTTTCATACCTTGACATTTTTACGTAATTACTATAGTCATTTACTTAGCTTCACATTTCATTGTCATAGGCAATTGTAGTATTTCATTATTGGCATTAGGTTTTAGGCATTTGATTAATATTGACATTTGTTTTAGACATAGGCATTGGCAAGAGTCATAGGCATAGCAAATCCTTCGAATCTTGTTGTAGGGCTTAGGCATTTTAGATTGCTCAAAGTACAAATCTGAGGGCAACATTTCCAGCAAGCAAGAAGGTGTAACGAAGATCAATCATGGAAGATGGAGACTCTTGGTAATATATTTCCTTTTCGTTTTCATTTGATTTCCATTGTACTTCGTTATATCATTGGATTTTTATGTTATTTGATCTAACCATTTAACTTTATCTGATTTTCCTTTGATTACATTGGTGAACCCGACATTTTGGACAGAAATTCGTGTGTGTTCTTGTTTGTTTTCACTGTTTTGCAGGTTACAGCCAAGACGTCATACGAAATCCCGTCACCTTCATTCGAGCACAGAAAAATGGGCGAATAAAATATTTTCAAACGTTTTCTGGGTTTTGTAGATCTCAGTCTTAGCTTTCCAGAACATTAAACGGTTTTAAATTTCGTTAAGATTTGACAAAGTTATGGCTGTTTTAGTGATCGCTGTTTTTTTTAATTTCATTTTTAAACCCGCGTTTTTCTTTTGTCTATAACTTTCTTTCTGTGCAGAATCGTGGAAAATATTTTCTGGGTTTTGAAGATTAAATTTTCAGCTTTCCATGGATATCTACCACTTGAAATTTTGTTAAGTTTGGATGAAGTTATCACTATTTCAAGTTTGCTGTTTTCATTTAAGTTTTTATTTATTTTTTTATTATTTTTGTTACTAATCTTTTCTGGTAGCGTGTGGCGATCTTTTTCGTGTGTCCAAGACCATTATCTACAAAACTACTAACTTATTGTTTGCAGATTCGCATGTCAAAGAGGGAAACAAACAAACAGTGTGCTTGTTTATTTCTAGATTAGCAAACACTTAGTTTTGGTGCTTATAAAAAGAATCATGTCTTTTGTGTCTGATTGTGCTTGTGGAGTGGTAGGTGAGTATGCTCTCACTTGGTAAAAACCTTGTGATCAGAAAACCAGACCCATTCTGTTTTTTGTTAATTACCCTTCACGATTCGGTATATCGGAGTATCCTCTCCCCTTGCGCATTCGTGCGATCCTGGGTGTAAGAGAAACGGTTATCGACTCTAGAACTTGGGCCTGTCCTGGTGGGAAAAAGTACTCACCCCAGGACGACTCAGACCGGTAGCACCCTGACACCGAGGGACTTCCAGCCGGTATAAAAAAGTGGGTTCTTGGGGAAAGCCCAAGAATCACGAGCGTGGTTCCGACGAGATGGATCCGAAAGGGGACTATCGCCGCATGGATCACGCCCCACGAACGGAATGCCCGAATTAAACACCCTTGTCTTAGTATCCAACTGTTCTATTGGCCGTTGCTTGATATAGTGCAGGGTACAGTATCATGCCCGAAGATTACTCACTACCGATCCCCTTGAGTAGAGATAGCAATTCTTGGGATGTCACTACCCAATGAATCCGAATTTGGTGTGCTCGAATGACGTTAATGAGCCGTGGAGGGGAGCCAATGCCACCAAATTCTAAGTTGTCCGCTCTCGAGAAGGAAAGGTGTTCATCACCAATCCGGGGTATAACTGGTGGGCTATATCAAGTATACAAACCCAAGGCCTAGTGGCCTTTTTAGGATTGTGCTTATCTCATGTGTGCTTGGATACCTTTTAAAACGCTGTGTTTGTCAAGTGCATTATGGTTTTGTCACAGTTCAAACAAAACATTCATCAAAACAAGTCAAAACTTCCATCAAAACAACACGAAAATTAGGTTGAAACTAAACTGAGTCGCATCTGTCAAACCGCAAGTGATTTTCGACGACGCAACTGATTTGTCAAAACGCATCTGAAACCTGAGGTCTTCAAATTGTCAACCATTCGTCAAACACTATCATCAAAAAGATTCTGTCAGAAACCAAACTTGATATTGCTCAAAGTCTTGTCTAAACTTGCATTAGTCACCATAGGTTGCATACCTCATTCCTTTTAGTTTAGTACATTCAGCATTACGTTGTCCTTAAGGTCCATACTTGCATACTTAGGATTAGGAAAATCTTAAGCACACCTTTGCAAAAACATTGTTTTCGACATTAGACCCTCTTGGACTAAGTTATCAAACCTCCTTTAGTCATTGTCCTTTTTTGTGAGATTTATTCCAACTCAAAAGCCTAGTTAGGAAGACTCACTAGTCATTTAGACCTTGTCAACTTGTCATTTCCAACGAAGTCCTTTAGCAGTCCAAATCGTAAACAAAGTTCGAGCTTAGAAGTGCTTAGACAACCTTGTCATCTTACATTAATCATTTTCTTAGGAAAACCTCATCATAGTCTTGCATTGTCATCCCTTATTCCAAAAATACAAAAAAATTAGTGGCATAACTTGTCATCTTAGTCTTCATTGTCCTTTGGCATTAGTCATTTTCTTTAGACAACATTGTCATATTGCATCCTTTATTGTCAAAAATCCAAAAACATAATCTTGCATTGTCATCCTTTATCCAAAAAAATCCAAAAACATAGTCTTGCATTGTCATCCTTTATCCAAAAAATCTGAAAAACATAGGCTAGTGTCATCCTTGCATTTACTTGTCATTCTCATCATCCTCATTTGAGCAAATCCCTTTTACAATTGAGACTAGGCTTCAAAGACAACAACGACAAATGGCAAACTTTGGACAAGATTCTTATCCCAACATTGACAATAACACTTACGACACGAACAAACATTGGACTTTTTCTGACCCATTTCACAACATGAACATGCAATCTTCCATGAACATGCCATCTTCATCACAAAACATTTTTGAGCCATTCATAGAAAGAGACCAAAATGGACGAGTATATTTCAAAGACATAGAAGCTGCAAAGCAAAATCCTGATATATTCTCCTTTGTAAAAAAATTAATCTTACGTGACCCTCAAAGGTCTCTAGCCATGCTTTTGGATGAAGGGGCTAAGTTACCACAAGGCTTTGACATAAATACTTTGCCACCATCCGTCTACCCTCACCATCAACAGTCACTTGACATGAATCCTACCAATAATTCACAACAAACGTCCACTTATCACCCTTATCCTAACCTTGACAAGGGAAGCCAACTGCCCAATAGTCCATTCCAAACCTCCACGTCATATTCTGACCCTTCACCTATCAATCCCGTCCAAGTCTACATGCCTTACCAACCATCTACCAACACATGTCACGTCCCCACATCATACCATATCGATTCGGCCCAAGTCTCCACGTCCCATTTTAGTCAACCTTACTCCAATCCAGTCCAAGTCCCTATATCATTACCAACTAATATAGTCAAATTCCCCATGTCACATCATATGCCATCACATCCTACTCCAGTCCAAGACTCCATGTCATATCCGGTCCAAGTCTCCATGTCATACCCTAGTCCTTCACATACTAGTCCAATGCAAGTACCCATGTCATATCCTAGTCCTTCATATACTAGTCCAGTCCAAGTTCCCACGTCTTATCCTAGTCCTTTGGTCATTAATCCTTTTCAAGTCACCCCCTCACAAGCCACATCTAGTCATGAAAATTCTATCATAGTCCAAAGTCAAATTCCATTTAATAAACTTGAGGATACATGTCAAAATGAAAGCCCAAAGCATAACCTTATAATGTCACCCTCATGTCAAGAACAAGGTAGTCCATCCCATGACCCTATCTTAAACTCCATTCAAAGAGTCCCTCAAGACAATCATGACATCCAAAACACACCTATCCATGACAACCCCATCTTTGAACAAGACCCTACCATTGACCAAGAAGTCCAAATCCATGACAACCTCATTTTTGACCAAGACCCTATTGTTGACCAAGAAGTCCAAAACGATCCACTCAACCTTTACACCATTTATGATCAAATACTTTTCAATCCTATACAGGCCTCAACTATTGACAGTTTCCAAAATGAGACACTTGCCTCCATGGGACACATAGACGATATTCCTCAAGCACAAGAGTATTCCAATATGGACATATTTGAAAATAATCAAGCTATAGCTGAATTTACTGGACTCTATGACACTGACCATAATGATGGCTTCGACATTGCCTTGGAAGCACCAACAGAATTATTTGAACCTGACATGTCACATGATCAGACCAAAGACATCAGTCAGGAATATGTCCAACATGAAAATGAAGCTAAGACACTTTATCAACTAGGGTCATCTATCTTTGTATGAGGCGGGGCTTTCTTTGAGGCGAGAATATTATGAGTAGCCGGTGTCCATAGACATCTGATGGGTTAGCATCTTGCTTTCAAAACAACAAATACCCCCATAGCAAATAGAATCTGTCCGGCATGCAATATCAAGAGGCAGGACTAGGCATACATGAGCAAGGCATTCTTGAACCAATACAGCTTCAGGAAAATTATAGACATCAAGGTCTTGGCTATTCCTCAGACAGCAAATCAAACGATGTCAGTGGTACCTCCTCAATACTGGGGGCAACCTTGTCAGATACAAATGTCAAAATGGAGTCCATGAGAAATCCTTGTCATAAGATTGCTGCCAACACCCCCTCCACCCACACCATCAACTGTCATTTTATGATGAATCAACCTCCCCTTTGGAACCAACAAAAATAAAAGTCTTACAAGTCAAAAGATCAAAATCAATTGTCAAAGACCATTGAATCAAACAAAAGGACAAGTGGACAAATGAAATTAAAATGGATCCCAAAGAAAAATGGATCAAACAAAGACATCAAGTCAAATACAAAAGTCAATCACAATGTGGAGCCACAAGACAAGAGGACTCCCACATATAACACATGTCCACCTCCTTCAAAATGGTCATTAATCAAGGCATATAAAAGTATTGGTTCCAAACACCATCCCTTCAAAATCTGTCATCCATCATCCAAAGTTTGGAAAATAAAAAGTCATTCATCCAAATGTCCAAACAACCTTTCCACATCTACCATCATCTGTCATAATCCTACATCTCGCCTAAAGTCCAAAAATCCTATGTCACAAATCTGTCATGTCATGGAAGCAACTCTTTACCACAAGGACTCTCATGGCACTCTATTGCGATGTGTATATTTTGATAAGGCCAACTCTAATGATATCGAGAAGGATCACAATGACATCGATGGAGTTGTATACAAGTGCTCACGATCGACGGAGAACGCTCCTTTCAGCAAAGGTCATTATTGGCATATCATAGCACCGATCTCTATGTCGGCATCATCGGTGGATTGAGCGATTCGGTGGTAATCTAAAGCATCGGGCTATCCACAATATCAAAATGCAAAAAAATCAAAAATAAAAATAAAAAAATTGTCACCTGATGAAAACACGGCAAGAAGCTGGTCTTGGTGACACCAAAAATTAGAAAATCAAGAAAATAGTAAAGAGAAAATTTTCATCCAATGGTGAAAACCTGACAAACAGGCGCCCTGGATAAGTACCATGATGAAAACCTGGCAAACAGGCGTCATGTGTAAAATAAATCATCTGTGTGGACTCTTACACTTGGGGGCAAGTTGTCTCATTTCCCATACCTTCCTCATGACATTGACATCCGTCCATCTTAACCCTATCATTTCCATATCATTCCCACCTATCTTGGTCTTGACATAAAACTGACACACATAAATCATGCTTTGGGAAAACTCTTGACATGTCTATCCTTCGATCATACACGATTCATGAAACATCATGTCATCAACCACCATAGTCTTATTGTCCTTATACGACATAGTCCTTGAAAATCATATGACAATTCCCTTAGTCTCATGTCTCCCGTCCTTTACCAAGGCCACCCTCTCATCCTTTCATGTCTATCACCTGTCTTGGCTTTCCCTTGTCAAACGGTCTAAGGATAATCATCATCCCATCTAGCCCTAACCAAGTCATTCCAAAGGCAACGAGTCCAATTCATACAAGCACATTATCCAAAATTTTACTTGACTGCGTTCCTGGCCCAGCTGTAGACCTCTATACTTTTGTCACATTATCGTCATCATCCTCATGTTGTTTCGGGATGCGTCCTTTCCACATCAAACAACGTTGTCATCACCTGTCAATTGGTATTCAGCTTGACTAGGGGCACAATCATGTTTGTCCTTGGATTCTCATGTGTAGGCATCAGTTATTTGCATTTGTCACGATCCTCTTAAACGTCAAAATCCAAAAAAAATCATAAAACGACAAAAAGACCAAAAACATCACAAAAAGTCCTGAAAAAAGACAAAAAACATTGGCAAAAAGTCCTGAAAAAAGACAAAAACATTGGCAAAAGTCCCAAAAAGACAAAAACATTGGCAAAGTCCTAAAAAAGACAAAACACAAGCAAAAGTCCCGGAAAAAGACAAAAACATCGCAAATAGTCCTGAAAAAAGAGACAAAAACATCGCAAAATGTCCTGAAAAAAGATACAAAAACATCATAAAAAGTCCTAAGCTGAGGAAAGACCTAAAAATCGTAAAACGTCCTGAAGAAAACATTAAACAAAAATCAGTAGACCACTCGAAGAACATAAACATCTGGTCATTTCTAGTCAAAGTCAATCATGTCAAAACAGTCTTCGTCATCTGTCCGAACTACGTTGTCTCTGCGCATTTGCTACGTAGGCAAGACTCATACTTGAGTCCCCGAGACATTAGGTTAGTCCTTTAGGTTTGTCAAAATAAAATCATGACGCAATCTTTGGTCATCAAGACAAAGTCATTGGTCGTGTTGAACTACGAGGTCTCTGAGTGTATGACGTAGGCAAGGCCATCTATCGATGAGCCCCCGAGGCCGTACTAGGTCAGTCCATTAGGGTTCATGGCACCACATTGGCACACACATCAAAAAAGTCTTCAAGACAACACGAATCTTTCCCAAACGAACAAAACTCATCATGACAATCATTATCATAGCAAGACAATCTCATTGGCACATATCATCATGACAATATCGACATATGGCCAATACAAGTCAAATTCAGTCAACACAAGTCAAACTCAGTCAAAACAAGTGAAACTTAGTCAAAACAAGTCAAATTATCACAACCAGTCAAACTATCAACTCTTGGTTACCTTTTAGATGGGTCATTCTGAAGAATAACCTCTGTCATTTATGCCTTAGGATGTGTCCTTCCTAGGAAATGGCATTGTCATATGACACTTTCGAGGGATCCTTTCTGACACTTAAGGATCATTCCTCTCGAGTACAACGTTCTTTCAGATGTGTCCTTCTGAAGAACAAAACTCTGACATTGGTGCCTTAGGATGTGTCCTTCCTAGGCATCATCCCTATCATTTGACATTTTCGAGGGATCCTTTCTGACACTTAAGGATCATTCCTCTCGACAACAACGTTCTTTCAGATGTGTCCTTCTAAAGAACAAAACTCTGACATTGGTGTTTTAGGATGTGTCCTTCCTAGACATCGACATTATTCAGGATGTGTCCTTCCTGAATATGGCAACCTTCGGCATTTGTCATCTTGGCATCATTTAAATTTACATTGACACATCAATGCACTCGGCATCTAGACACATTTGGCAAATACTTGGCATTTGTTTTTTTCTTTTTATCATGTTACTAGCTTTTCAGCGAGATCCTGACACCAGGATTTAGAAAAGCAGCGACGTATCATGAAGTTTGTCCTATCTTTTGACAATCATGTTACTAACTTTTCAGCGAGATCCTGACACTAGGATTTAGAAAAGCAGCGACGTATCATGAAGTTTGTCCTATCTTTTGACAATCATGTTACTAGCTTTTCAGCGAGATCCTGACACCAGGATTTAGAAAAGCAGCGACGTATCATGAAGTTTGTCCTGTCTTTTGACAATCATGTTACTAGTTTTTCAACGAGATCCTGACATCGAGATTTAGAGAAGCAGCGATGTATCATGACATTTGTTTTGTCTTTTGACACTCATGTTATTAGTTTCTCAGCAAGATCTCGACAAAAGGATTTAGAAAAACAACGACGTATCATGATAATGGCTTTATCTTATTTCTTTCTGACAGTCATGTTGCTAGTTCCTCAAGGATGTCCTAGCAACAGGATTTAGAGGAGCAACGACATTTCATGACTTGTCCTTTTTGTCTTTTTCTGCTTGTGGTTGATTCTGACAAAGACTGGGGCAATAACGCTCTTGGTATGAGTCATGATCTTCCTTGTCTGTGACTACTTGTCTTATGTGATGGTACGGCCTTGCACACCTTGATCTATGTCATATCATGGTGTTTGTTTGCCATCACAACAATCTGCCCAATGATGATTAAGAGCAATAAATATTAAAATTCTTATGGTAAGGTTTGAAGGATTTGGTCTAGGAACTAACATGCATCTTCTTTAGTCTTGTCATCTTCTCTCACCCATCTCATTTAAGCATTGCATTCACATCTTTTGCACTAACATTTCTTTGTCTCTGCATATTCTAGTCTTTTCATCAATTTCGAGAGCACACCCATGTTCTTCGAACCTGTCTGTCCTCTCGAGGGGGCATACCGCAACCCTCCTCGTCATTCTTCCTCATCTTATTTTGCACTGGGGCATTTTTGACTTCTTTTTCTTTGTCACAACGCGACAAGCGACATTATGACAAAGAGGGGCAAAATGTAGACACCTAAAAATGACCTAGGCCTGCAAGCTTCATTTTTACCACTTTCGTCCTAGCATAATTATGACATTTAATTATGTCCTTAGTCCACATTCGACTATTGATTAAATAATTCATAATTATTTAATTAATTCATGTCACTTATTCTTCATGATTATGAAATAAATAAATTTTAATTTATTTATTAAATACGTCATTTTGTTAAAGTCTTCCTTTAATTAAATAAATTTCTTAATTTTATTTAATTCCCTCCATTTAATTTTATTGATTATTAAATAAATAAATTACATTTATTTATTTAATATGTCACTAATGTCTTAATTAAATAAATTGATTAATTTATTTAATTAATTGGTCTTATCTCCTAAATTAAATAATTAAAATTAATTATTTAATTGCTAATTTCATATTCTTCTCATTTTAAATAAATTAAATTATTTAAAATGTCATGTCAATCCTAACTGTCAGTCCTTTTTGATAAATAATCTGAAAAAGATTATTTATTATCTCTCGAAAATCCATAATTTGAATTATTTTAATTCAAATTAGTAATTAATCTTCCAAAAATCAAGTAATCGGGCAGATTCTTGATTTTCCAAATCTTATCTTCAGTCCGAATCTTATCTCTTTGATTTTTTGAATCTTGCAAATCAGGCGATCTTATCTCTTTGATTTTTCGAATCTTGCAAATCAAGCAATCTTATCTTCTTGATTTTTCGAAAATCTTTATTTTCTAATTAATTTGTCTCATTTATTCTCCACCGTCGATCTATTTTTATTCCGACCGTTCGATTAAGGATTTTGCCTTAACCCTAATTAGGGATTCTCAGGTTTAATCTGGATCGTTCATTTCATCAATTTATCTCGTCCGTCCATTCGAAATGGCCTTTTCTATAAAATGCCATCTTCTTCTCATTTTTTGAAGACCACGCTCATCTTGACATTTTACGTAATTACTATAGGCATTTATTTACTCTCACTTATTCATGGTCATAGGCATTTGATTAATATTGGCATTTATTCTAGGCATAGACATTGACTTTTAGACATTGGCAATAGACATTTAGGCAATATCAAATCCTTCGAATCTTGTTGTAGGGCTTAGGCATTTTAGATTGCTCAAGAAGACGAATCTGAGGGCAACATCACATTTCCAGCAAGCAAGAAGGTGTAACGAAGGTGAAGCATGGAAGATGGAGACACTCGGTGATATATTCCTTTTCGTTTTCATTTGATTTCCTTTGTACTTCGTTATTTCATTGGATTTTTATGTTATTTGATCTAATCATTTAACAAATCTGATTTTCCCTTGATTACAGTATGTGTCATTGACTCTAAAATACGTCTCAAAGTTCAACAATTTTTTGCACTTAGGGATCTTAAGAGAAAGTGTCAACATAGTGTAGCCCAAAATGTTTGGGAGAGTTTGGGTACAAAAATGGACCATGTATATCATATATTTTCCCACTTAGACATGTTGGAATTGATGATTTGGTCCCATAATGAATAGAAAAAAATTTAGGCTACCTTGCAACTTCGCATTACATACATTTGACAAGTTTTGGGGTAGCAGATAAACTTTCACCACGACTAAAAAATTGGAGATATGAAAAAATAAGAGAGGTTATTGTTAAGGGACCCTACATGAACTTTTAAATTCAAATGTAATGTTTCTAAGTGCCATGGTTTCAAAGAAACAACTCATCAAAGTTCACTAATTTTTGGCATTTAAGGCTCTTAAGAGAAAGCACTGACACGATGTAGTTTGGAATGATTTAGCATGTTGGGGTACGAAATAGTTCCTTTCTTAGCATAAACCCACCCACCCAAACATGTTGGCACTTTTTATTTGGCCCCATGACAAACAAAACAAAAATTATGCTACCTTGTAGCTTTCTCCTCAATGTAGTTGACATTTTTTTAATGTGTGAAAAGTTGTCACCACAACCAAATGGATTGGAGATATGAAAAAATAAGAGAGGTTATTGTAGAGGGATCCTACATGACCCTATAAATTTATAAAAAAAAAAATTAAGTGCCACAATTTCAAAGAAACAACTTGTCAAAGTTCACCAATTTTTGGCATATAGGGCTCTTAAGAAAAAACATCAACACAATGTAGTCTGGAACGATCGGGCATTGATAGGGTGAAAATTAGGACCTTTCCTAGCATAGAACCACCCATGTGGACATGTTGGAACTATAAGTTTGGCCCCACAATGAAAAAAATGAAAATTATGCTACCTTGCAACTTTCTCTTCAATGCATTTGATGCTTTTTTCAACATGCAAAAACTTGTCACAACGACCAAAAGGCTTGGAGATATGAAAAACTGAGAGAGGTTATTGTAGAGGGATCCTACATGAATTTATACCTTAAGATAGAATGTTTCTAAGTGTCACAATTTTGGAGAAACAACTCATCAAAATTTTCACTTTTGGCACTTAGGGCTCTTAAGAGAAAGCGTTGATACAATGTAGTATGTAATGATTGGTCATGCTGGGGTGCAAAATGGGACCTTGCCTAGCATAAAATTGCCCACCCAGAAATTTTGGCACTGTGAGTTTGGCCCCATGATGAACATAATGAAAAATATAGCTCTTGACAAGTTTTTACTAAACACATCTGACGCTTTTTGCAACATTTTGAAAAAAAATTGCGACGGTCAAGTGGATTGGAGATTTCAAAAATTGAGAAAAGTTATTATGGAGGGAACATACATGACCTTGTACCTTCATACAAAATGTTTGTACTTTCCACGATTTTTGAGAAATAGTCTGTCAAAGTTTCTCACTTTTTGGCACTTAGGGCTTTTACGAGAAAGCATCGACACAATGTAGTATGGAATGATCGGGCATGTTGGGGTGTGAAATGGGACCTTTCCTAGCATAAAATAACCCACCTAGACATTTGGCACTGTTGTTTTCACCCCCACAGTGAACAAAATGAAAAATATGGCTCTTGAAAAGTTTTACTAAACACATCTGACACATTTTACAACATTTAAAAAATTATCGCTACGATCAAGTGGATTGGAGAATTCAAAAACTAAGAAAGGTTATTGTGGAGGGAACCTACATGAACCTGTACCTTTATACTAAATTTTTGTAGGTGCCACAATTTTTGAGAAATAATTCACCAATTTTTTCCACTTTTTGGCACTTAGGTCTATGTAGCCTACAACATTCGAGTGATATTGGGTGTGAAATAGGACCTTTTCTACCATAAACCTGGCTATTTGAATGTGTTGGAATTTTTCGGATTAGCCACACGATGCACTAAATATAAATTTATGAATGTCCTAATAAATTTATGGCATTCCTAATGAATTTATGATAGTTCTAATGAATTTATGTTTGTCCTAATGAACCTTAGATCATTCTAATAAAGTTATAACAATCCTAATGAACCTATAACCATCACAATGTCAAGTTATGACTACCCTAATGAATTTATGACAATCCTAATAAATTTATGATTGTCCTAATGAACCTTAGACCATTCTAATGAAGTTATGACAGTCCTAATGAACCCATAACTGTCACAATGTCAAGTTATGATCGCCCTAATAAATTTATGACAGCTCTAATGAACCTATGGATGTCCTAATGAACCTATGACTTTCCTAAAGACCTTATAAATTTCTAAAACAAGTAATTTATTCTTTTTAAGAAGCCAAAAAGTACCCCCAACTCATGTATGCACATAAACCCTTCTATTTTTGCATAAATAAAGTAAAAATGATATTTTCTATCATGCTAAAGTTCACAAAACTAAATATAAATGAAACCCTTGATATTTTAAGTTTACTTTATCATTCCCTTAGACCTTAATACATATAAAACTCAGAAAACATAAATGCATGATATAAACTAATTAAAAGAACACATGAAAATATGCACTTATTATTTTTCATAGATAGGGGTCTTGAATCATGAATGATTCAAATAGGGAAAATGGTTAAATAAATATAATGTCTTATTACCCCATGGGGATCACAATGAGTTACAAAAATAGGTAAATCATGTGTCTTTGAAATAAGCACCATTAGATTCGTATAGTTGTAGCCTCAATTAACACATCAAGTGTACTTTTACAATATAATTAGATCAAGAACAACATATAACAACCAATGTGAATGAAAATAAAACAAGGATTATCCATCTTCTAATCAAACCATATACTTCCAAAAATAATCTTTGAATTTAGCATTATAAGGTTAATACAAGATGCACAACTATAATAAATATAAGGACAAAAAAATGGAAAGAATAATGATGGGAAATGGATGGATACTAATAAGGGGAGGTGTATCAAGGTTTTAGGGAGACTATAAGGAAAACATAGGGACTTTTTAGTAAAACCAAAGAGATACCACTCTAAGCTAGTGTAAAAATCATGAAAATGCTATATAAAAATTAAGATATATCTTGTAAATTTTGATATAGATCCTTTTAAAATTATATAAGAAATTTAATTTATTATCAAAATATAGAAAAAAACTAACATGGAATTACTCTTTCAAAAAATGTTTCTGAACCAAATTTCTCAAGTGAGAACTTATTACAAAACTATATAGAGATGAGGAAAAGGAGGTCCAATTTATCAAATTTAGAGGGAAATTTAGGGAGGGAAACTATCTTACTTTGAGATACCTTAACTAATGCATATCCTATCAAAAATTAAGTTTAATTGGAGAAAGTGAACATGCCAACTAGTAATCACCCCTCATTGATGATTTTTTTTTGAGCCCAAGGAGGTCTATTTTTTAATGAAAGATCAAGGGTAAAGGGGAGCATCTAAATATGGTTTTTTTTTAATCAAAATTAGTTTTATGATACATATTTTAATTAAAAAATAATAATCAATAGCACAACTTTACAAATTCAATGTGCATATTTACAAATTAGATTGAATTTAACAAAAAGGTTCATTTACAACCAATCCAAGGAATCATGTACAAGTTTTCTCTAATATTTATTGTGTCAAGTATTGCTTCATGGTCAGACTCACGAACTTTCCACAAGGTTTTGTTCAATGGTCTACCTCTGTATTTGATCAAATGAACATTGGATGACACAAAAAGGTTTTAGTAATGAAGAATATTGCAATGCATGTCAAAGTCCTCAAATAGCCTAACATCAGATTTCTTAATTGGGTACTTTATAAGCCATGTTCTAGTAACAACTATCGATCATGTAGGATATTCAATTTTTTCATCTATAATAGGGGCCTCAAATTTCTTTTTGGCCTCAACAGAATGACATGAGTAATAATTTGTTCCCTCTTCATTGTCTTCATTTGTAATAACTACATAAACACAACCTCCATTGATATGTGCATCCAATTAGATGAATTTAGTCAACATTACAAAAGACTACAAAGTAAGATAAAATTAGGAATTTCTTAAACTATGCAAGTAGATATATTATTTGGTTGAATTGGATCTGATACATGATCAAATTCATTCAATGATTCCATCTCTATGATTTGTAGTGTTTTTGGGAGTTGATACATCTCAAGTGGTCTTATACTTCTTAAGCACCATTCATCAACCCACTCCTTTGAATCACACTTATTTCAAGCTTGATTTGTACATGAAGAACAAAAGCATACCATCTTTTGCATATGAATACTCCATGAACCTACATTAGAGCTTCTAAAAGAGTGTAGCTCACTTTATCCTATCAATGTACAATAATCCTCATATTTTTCAATGTAAGTATCATCTACCAACCAAAAAAATTTATGAACAGTATACTTACCTTCATTACCTAGACCCATTGTAGCATTACACCATTTGATAATAGATTTTGTATCTATCAACTTTGTATTATCTTTGTACTTCAACTCTTCTCATGTTAAGGTTGTTTTAATACATGCTCTTGCAATATCATGCTCCCCCTTTCCATGCCCGGTCTCACAAAAATTCCACATATTTTGAACACCTATGGTATTATGCATCCTACTCAATCAATAGAACATCCACAAGTTCTTAAATTGTGATGCACAGTTATCTAACCATATGATATGTAGAATTTTTGTGATCATCATTGATATAAAAATGATACTCCCTTAATATCTTTATGTCATCCTATGTATTCTCACCCACTTGAATGAATGCTATATGCACAAATATAGCAACTTGTGTGGAATTGCAATATTGTGATTGCACCTCATTCCATGGTTATAGAGTGTAGCTCTTTGTGAAGTTGACAACTGAAATAATGGTATCAAGTGGAAATGTGTCCTTGCATAACTTTAATTGCAAGGCTAACCATCAAGCTCTATGGGTATTCCTTGTATACTCATACACTATAGTCTCTCAAAAAATAGACATAAATTGATACACTAGAATATTTTCATTAACAAAATCACACCTTTTTTCTTCTTTACCATTCTTTAAATTATAGGCTATGTTGTCTTATACTTGTCAAATTCCGCTAGTTCATTTCCAATTGCATGTGTACTATCCATATGTTCACAAATTGGAAAATGTTGCAAGCCACCACAATGAACACACATGACATCCAAGCATAAGTTCTTGTAAAAAATGACCATCCACTCTTTCACATAAAATGATAGATATGAAATCCCTTGAAGATCTAGGTGGAGTCCTTATGTTACATTCCTACAAAATATCAATTATTATATGTAAATCTACACATATATGTTGATAAAAATCATAATGATTAAAAAATTCAATATGTACTTTATGACAAAAAGTTGTGCATGGGTGATTTATTTTGACATAAAAGCTTTACTATTTTAAAATATCTTAGACTAATTTTAATTTGAGGATACATCTCTTGAAATTTGGAAAAAAATTGTGTTTGCGTCATATCCAAAAAATGCTTCGGATGTGGATCACAGATTTGACTTCCAATGCTCATTCTTACAAAATATCTTTGATTGGGAGAGACCCTTGTGTTATTCTTTCAAAATTCATCAATTAGGGATCTCAAGGATTTTACAATTGCTTTATATTTCTAAGGTAGTCTACTAAAGAATTCCCATAATTATTTGTTATTTGGATCCTCCACTCTTTGACGCCTTCCCATGGCTCTCATTACATATGATCTAATTATTTCTAATGCTTTACTTGTATTTATAATAAGGTGATCTTTCTTGGTTTGATTTCTTACCATTGTTGATTTCATTGTTGGAATCCTCCAATGGTTCAATAACTAAGCCCTTAAATTTGTAACTTAGAGATTAGAAATCTACACTAAGTAGTTATCTTACTCATCATGAAGTTGCATTTCATTATCAACCTAGGGATGTAAACTTGAAATGGGTCAGCACTGTATTGCACTAGGACTCAACTGTAGTCATCCTTAAACTAGAAAATAAGTAGTACTGGAAATAAAATGTTGGAAAGGAATTAACATAAGCATTGAGCATGAATCAACAACTAAACTGGAAATAGATGAAAAAAATAGAAATATCAACAAACAGACAGGAAACTACTCTATTTCCTTGGCTGTATGAATAGTCACATAACAAAGTTCTAATGGTTGCAAGAACAAACAACTACTAAAACCAAAATTAATTACTAAACAGAAAAATAACTATTAAACTAAATGGATGGAATTCTCACCAAGTGGGGCCCCTTGAGTGAGTCTTCCTTAAGCTAACTCAGATGCAACAACTCAAAATATCATTTTATTCCTTGAAAACATGATTACAACATATTAGCAATACGACTGTATTACTTAAACTAAAAATGCAAGTACAATCTTAGAACATCCAACCTTGTGAAAAGGGGCAGCTAACCATTATTTATGGAGGAAAAAACTTTGAATTAACCCTAACTAACTAGGCAGTCAACTCCAACAAAATAGGAGGATGCCATTTACTGAAAACATGGAAAAGAGAGGGAGGAAGTTATGCATGCGCTAGATTTAGTCAAAGAAGACTTTCCCCAATGAGGATCCAGCACAACACACTCCCTAGATTTTCCCAACTAACAAACATGATCATTTAAAAGGTAGTTACAACTTCCATATGGGCTAGGAATTTCCATCCATTGGAAGTTTCCCTCCATTGACCTCTTTAATGACCATCTTTTGATTTCCTTAGCAACCGACCAACTGGTAGGAACTCTTACTTTGTAGGCTTCATTTATATCATCATCTTAGTGTGAACCTACATAATGATATTAACATGCACAAAACAATTGTATATCCATAATTACCTTAAAGTAACATCCATTCAACCACATGTAAAATTAACATAGATAATTCCAATAGCATGTTAATATCATCAAAGTCACAAGGATAAGTTCATGCCCAAGGTTCATAAATCTAGGGAAATAACATGGATAATTTCAATAACTAGGTGCTAAAGTCTATAGTATCAACAAAAAATATATGATAAACCCTATCAAAATTGAGTCATTAATTAGACTCATCATCTCCCCCCAACCTAATGATTTGATGGTACTCTAGCAGAGGGAGCTCTATTCTTTTGCCTTGTCAAAGCTCTGAAGTCACCAATTGCTAACTGTCCTAGATCAATCTTTGCAGTGTCTAAATTTAGATCCCACTAGAACCCTTGCTTGTTTTCCAATATGTTCCACCTTGGCCTTTTCTGTATTTATGTCATAATAATAGTATATGTAATATTGTACCAGCAACAATAGAGTAGGTGGCTAGAATATCAATGGAATCCAATAGTGTTGCTTCATCCTTCTAATCTATATGCACCTAGTACTTCATTTACATGCTACAACATAATTTTACAAGGAATGGGGTTCAACCTATTTTAATTGATCAGTCAAACTATTCCCTCTTTGTGATAGGTACCCCAATATTGTTTTCCTTGTAGTATCAGCTACCTGCTCATATTCCTAGTATGCTTCATCCCTAACAGGCATGATCTCATTTTTGTAGCTCAGACAGTAAATAATTTTGTGTCATGTATAGTAAATGTCTGAAGGGTTACTGGACTTAGATCTGAGAGGCAATGGGGCATGGAGTTCTATTTCTCTGTATATTTTAAACTCTTGCCCCCAATTGACTTCATTTTGGATCCACAACATGAATTCCCTCAAATGGATATCTCCAATGTATAGTAATGGGTTCCAGTCATGATCATTAGGCACAACATAATTATGCAAGTACAATTCACACAACAGATATTTAACCTCTAGAGAGGAGGACTGGTAGGCTTGGAAGAAATCTTGTGGGGTTTCAATAGAAGGACTTAAACATGAAATAACCCTTGACAGCTTGAAGGAAAGATGACACTCCTTCAAATGCAGTGCATATATACTCTTGGAGGAGTTTTGCATGCCATCATTTGGGGTAATAAAGCTACCACATTATCTACCTTATCCTTCAAGGCAGCAATCTTTGCATTCTTTCCCTCAATTTCTAAACTTTTCTTTTTGACTTCTTCCTGTAGCTTGAGTCTTTCCTTTTTCCACTCCTCTTTCTTTTGTATTTCATTCCATAAGTTCAGGGCTACACGATTCCATGAAAAATTGGGAGGTTTATGTTTCCCTACCAAGATATTTCCTTGCACTGACTCATGCTATTCAAATTGCACCAGTTGCAGTGGTTCTTATTGTTCATCTTGCTTTGGTTACAGTGGTTTTTTATTTTCAACCTGCTTTGCAATAACAACAAGCTCTTCTAATCTTATGTTTTCTTGTTCCTCAAAAATGTCTTCCACCTCAACATTTACCTGCCCCTTAGGAGCTTTTGTCTCCTTCCTAGGTGTTCTTCTAAGTCCAGGGCTTATTTTTGGGGGCATATCAGTAGTTGGCTCAACCGGTTTTGATTTCTTGAGAGGGATTTTATGTTCCTTAGCAGCTACAGGAAGACCAATGCCATCAACTTTCCATTTCTTAGGGCTAGGTTTTTCTTTTTTTGATGTTTTCTTCTTGGCCTTCCCTTTTCTAATTTCTTCCTCTCTCATTTGTGCTTCCTCTTTTCTAATGGCAGCCCTAGTACAAATTGAAGTTTTAGGGAGAACATTGACATTAGGGTCTAAGGATGAACTTTCTTCATCTGAATATTTTG
Organism: Sequoia sempervirens; assembly: GCA_007258455.2. Lineage (NCBI taxonomy): Eukaryota > Viridiplantae > Streptophyta > Pinopsida > Cupressales > Cupressaceae > Sequoia > Sequoia sempervirens. The sequence goes on along the minus strand of VDFB02058242.1, from coordinate 640,196,412 downwards.
ATTCAGAGGAGCCTATTTCTATTGCTAATTCGGCTACATGAGGGTTTGTGTTAGGGTTTGTGCCAGAGGTTGAAGCTCCAGGAGTGGTTTTAGCAACCTTCTCACCCCTACTAACCCTACAAGCTTGGGTCTGACCTCTATGACCCACATTATCCACTTTGAACTGATCAATGCTTAAAAATTCCTCCCATGACATACAATAAACTTCTTGTAAATATTTTTCAACTAACAATACTATCAAATTGTGATGGGAGATATAATTGTCCCTACCTTTTTGTGTTTCAGCTGCCATGGTCACAAGAAGGTTGTACAACACATTGGACACATTCATCCTTCTCCATGTATCATATGGTTCAGGAGCTTAAAATGTATAGAATGGAGGCATGAATGGCGACCCTCATAGGTAAGATATTTGATAATGTAGACGACAACTTGTTTCCATTTTTATGGTAGAGAAGTTCTTCGTGTTCCTTGCTTATCCACAAAAAGCAGAGGATCACTAAGTTTAGTAAATTCTACCCTATCTGACCTCGCATCCCTGGAAGTAGGGTATGGCTCTCCTTCAGCAGGAAATCTCGTTACTTCAGCAATTCTCTAATCAGTGGCTATAATTTTTACCGTTGCCTTACCATTATAAATTTTTTGTGTAAATTCTAGAGCAATGTCCTCATTGAAACTGTTTAATTTCATAAAGTAGTGCAACCATCCACAATTTTTGAATTTGGCCAGAGAGAGGGAATCCATAGTATCAACTCATGAACTATAGGTTCATTTCTGATCAGCTAACCTCCCATTGTTTCTACCCACAATCAGGAAAACACCTCTACAAAATTTTCTTTCTTGCAATCCTTCTTCTGAAACCCAATTGCTTTTGCTTCTTGCAACTCTTCTTTAGTGCTAACACCAATGTCATGTGACTCTTCAATTTTCCTTTTTGGTGACATTATTACTATGACTAAGGCAGTAAAGAAACATAAATGGGGGTATCATCAAGGAAAATGGTAGCGGTTCAGTGTCATACCATACATGTGAGCCATCATTTCAACTATATTAGCTCATTTCAAATTTGTTGCCATGTTGGCACATGGATGGCATGTATGACACATGGACATGTTGGTTTACACTCCCCCCCAACCTAAATTAGAGCATGTGTCTGCATAGGCTGGGATGTAATTATGAGGTGACAGGGAAAAGTACAAATATGTGCTATGTTAAATATCAACTTTAATATACAAAAATTAAACAAATGCATTTAAGATAATTAAGATATAATAAATTGTTATGCACATAACTAAAAATTTGGAGTGCCATTTGCAAAGAATGTGGAAGGAAGTGTGGGTTACTTTAAAAGTGCAATTGAGCTTATTAAATGAAGTGGTGATGGAATGAAGTTATGGTGAAGTGAAGTGATCGTGGAGTTATGGAAGAGAGAGAAAGGATGGAGATGGATGGGCAGATGGATTTATTGATGGAGAAATTGATTCCCAAAAAAGTGGAAATATTTATTATGATTAGATGCATACCTTGACTAGTTAGAAGGAGGGACACTAGGTCTGCTTCCTTTGGCTGCAAGAAATTCAAAGTTTTGGTGCTGAATAAATCGTTGCATGAATTCTTGTTTGGAAGATGGCTTATGATATAACCTAAGACGGTGACCATTGACCAAGAGCTTGAATCTAAAAAGGTCAATGGTTGTGAGTTGAACAACACCATTAGAGAAGACCTCTACAACTTCATATGGTCCCAACCACCTGGTTTTTAGTTTCCTTGCATTATCTTGATACCTGGAATCATAAAGGAGGGCCCAGTCACTTGGCTGGAACTTCTTTTCCTTTATGAATTTTTCATGTCATCTGATTCTTTGATTTTGCACCATCTCAACATGATGAAGAGTTGACTTTGTCATTTCATCTAAGGAATTTAGTTGCATGATTTTTTCCTTCTGTGCCTCAGATATGTCTATCCCAAGATCTAGTGTATTTCTAAGAGTTTTATGTTCAAACTCTATAGGAATCATGGCTATTTTTCCATACGATAATTCAAAAGGAGTGAAACTAGTGATTCTCTTCCAAGTGGTTCTATAAGCCCAGACAACTTCTGGCAACCTATTTTCCCAATCTTTCTTGTGAATAGCCACTATTTTGGTCAAAACAGTCTCTATTTCCCTATTTGTCACCTCAGACTAGCCATTGGCTTGAGGGTGATAGGGGGTAGATTTCCTATGCCTTACATTATATTCATTGACCAATGTTGTGACAAGAATTGATGTAAAATAAGCCCCTTGATCAATCACTATCTCTCTAGGAACCCTATAGCATGTGAATATTTCTTCATAGGGGAATTCTGGAACTTTACTGTCTCTGACATGTTTCATAGCTTTTACCTCAACCCACTTGGTCACATAGCCAGCGAAAACCAATATGTAAGACTTTCCATTTGATGGTGGATCAATTGGACCTACAAAATCAAGTCCCCATTTATCAAATGGTGTGATGACTACCTAAGGGTATAGAGGCATCTCATTAGATTTGGTGGGTCGACCCATCCTCTGATATCTATCACACTTCCTAGTATACTTTTCTGCATCCTTATGAAGTGTGGGCTAGTAATACCCTGTATTAAGAATATTCATTGTTGTTCTCTTAGCTATAAAGTTCCCTCCACAGGGGTCATTATGACATGCAAGTAGTATATCATATGTTTCATCCTCTTTTACACATATCCTCATCACATGATCTGGTCTAGTGTAGAATAAGCATCATGCAGTCCATGAGAAAGGAAAAGTTTTCTCAATAAGAACCCTTCTCTCTTTTGGAGAGAAATGAGGGGGAACTCTCCCTGTAACCAGATAATTGGCTATATTTGCATACCAAGGTGTGTGGACACTAATGGAAAACAAATGTTCATCACAGAAAGATTCATCAATGACTTGAGTTTCCTCTGATGTAGTCAATCTAGAGAGAAAGTTTTCCACACCATTTTCCTTTCCCAGTTTGTCTATAATGGTGATGTCAAATTATTGCATAAACAACAACCACCTTGCTAGCCTACCTGAAATCAAGGGCTTATTCATAAGGTATATTATGGATGTATGGTCTGTATGGAAAAAGATCTGATATCCTATTATGTCATGCCTAAACTTATTGAGAGCATAGATGATTGTCAACATTTCATTCTATGTCACTGTGTAGTTAAACTCAGCTCCTTGTAGGTTATTGATGAAAAAGTAGATTGCATTCTCAATTGCTCCCTCTTTTTTTCCCAAGACGTCCCCTATAGAGTAATCAGATGAATCTATGTGAATATGAAAAGGGATCTCCCAATTAGGGCCTTTGAGCACATGGGCATGGGTTAAGGTTGTTTTCAAATCAAAGAATGCTTTATCACACTCCTCTATCCACTGGAACCCAACATATTTAGTGAGAATATTGTAAAGTGGTGCTTCCATCTTACTAGCATATTTTATGAAGTTCCTATAGTATCCTGCATGTCCCAAGAAAATTCTAACATCTTTTTCTTGGAAGGAATAGGAAGATTGGTAATCACCTCAATCTTGGCTGGGTCCACTTGAATTCCTTTCTGAGAGATATAATGGTCAAGGACTACTCCCTCCTACATCATCATGAAGCATTTCTCACTATTTAGGGATAGATTATGGTCCTCAAATCTCTGTAAAAATTTTCTTATATTTTCTAATGCTTCTTCAAAATCAACACCATAGGTAGTAAAATCATCCATGTTGATCTCCATACAATCATGTGAGATATCTAAAAAATATACTAATGACTACTCTTTGAAAGGTTACAAGTGCATTACATAAACCAAATGGAAGTACTGAATAGGCATAAGTCCCCCAAGGACAGGTAAAATTTTTCTTCTCTTGATCTTTAGGTGCAATTTGTATTTGATTATAACCACTGAATCCATCTAGGAAAGAAAAATATTGCTTACCTGCAAGTGAATCCAATACTTGGTCTATGAAAGGGAGGGGAAAATGATCCTTTTTAGTGGTAGATTTTAGTTCTCTATAGTCAACACAAACTCTCCATTTACCTCCCTTTTTAGGTACAATTACCAATGGGCACACCCATTGGTTGTCTAAGATAGGGTAGATAAATCTTGCATCCAATAACTTCTGTAGTTCCCCTTTTAATATCTCCCTCAATGCAGGGTTGATTCTTCTTTGTGGTTTCCTTACTGCTGTGCAGTCATCTTTGATGTAGATCCTATGAGTACAGAGCTTGGGATCCAATCCTTTCATGTCATGGTAATCCCATGCAAATGCATGTCAATGGGTCTTCAATAGGTTTGTCAGGGACAACTATTGTTCTTGATACAACTTTCTATTAATATTCAAATGTTTTCCTTTTGAAACTTGTACTTGTGTGGTCAACTCAATCATAGTTGTTTCACTGATGCTTGGCATTTTTAGTTTATGTGGTAACAATGTATGAAGCACATCTGTTGCTGTAGGAATTTTAGGTGCAAGAAAAGTAGGTAGAAGTGTTTGCAATGGACCTGCAGAACTAGATTCATGAGTGGAGGATTCTTCATGCACCTCACAATGGTTTTGAATTATATGGGATAATACTTCATCTTCTTCCTGAAGCTGCATGAAAGGAATTCTTCCTATCATCATGAGTTGTGCCAATGAATTGACTTCATTGGCCTCTTCTCCAACATGTGGCCATATGGGGTTGTCCATATCATAGGATGGTTGAGCAGGAGGATAGAGAACAAGATTTTTAGTGCTTCTGCCATCAGAAATAGTCATGTCCCTTGACCAACATACAATGTAAGCATCTACCATAGCTAACCATGAGCTACCTAGAATAATGGGATACCCTCCCAATGTAGCTTTAGGGGAAAGGATCATGAAATATGTTGGGTACTCCCAAGATTCTAGAGTTACAACAAGGTCTTCTATTATACCATTTGGTTTGATAGTGGAACTATCAACAAGCTGTAGTACAATAGGAGTAGGTCTCATATTTGCAACATTTAATTATTGTAGGACATCCTTAGTCATCACATTGATCGTTGCTCCCAAGTCAATTAGAGCATTTTTTACTTGGATTCCATTTATAATGACTCCTACCACAGGACTATCTGGTTCAGTGTATTTAGGAACAGTAACTTTCCCAAGCATGATATCTGCCAACTGTCCCACCACATGAATAGTAGTGGGGTCCTTCTTTTTCCTCCCTAGATTTTTGAGGCATGCTTCCTTGATTTCCTTGCTATATATGGGGACATCTTTTATGGCCTGGAACAAAGGTATATTCACACATATGTCTTTCAACTGGTCCAAAATATCAAAGGTTGTTTCTTCCTTCTCTTCTTTTTTGTTTCACAACTTCTAAAATTTGAGGAAATGGTGGGTCTTGGTCAAACTGTTGAACTGGTTCATAATTTTTAGGCACATTTGACTAAATAGGGATGTTCTGGTGCTCCTCTTCTTCCACAGGAAGCTTGGTGATGATAGGAGTGGAAGGAGTTGGTAAAGTGGTTCCTAAACATAGATGAATGTCACTCACACTCACAACATATGTAGGGAATTGATTAGGATTTTCAGAGTAGACTGGATGTTGTTGTGGTTTGTTATTTCAGTTAGGTGTGGGTTGAGCTAGTAACTAATTAGGTCTAGGTGTAATAGAACTTGATCTAGTAGGAGGAGGCATTATGGAAATTTGTTGAGGCTGTGGAGGTGGTTGCATGTAACCAGTTGCATGGTTTGGCCATTGTTGTCCTCCCCTCCATTGAGATGTTTGTTGCCAGTTTCTTGGAGGTGGCTGCCAATTCCCCTAGAATTGCTACCAATTCCCTGGGATTTTTGCCACTGGGGTGGAGATTTTTGGTAATTGGGATAGGTGTTTAGAGGGTTGTTCCAAGGCTGAGGTGGATATCCTCCATAGTTGGATGGGTATGGGGGTTTCCATTTATCACTAGATGCATAGGAATTGAAATAAGGTCCACTAAAAGATAATGGATATGGTGGCATACCTTGTCTTGGAGACCATGGTCTTCTTTGTGCGATGTAGAAAACCTGATCATCATCAACTTGAACTGGCCTGAATTCTAGTGGAATTTGCTTGCTATCAATGTTGGATACCATTTTTCATTTGCAGTCCTTCTTTTGTCTACAATGAGGACAATATTCTTCCAACATTGCCTCTACCTCCTCTTGTTTCTTCTTTGCTTGAAGAGTGTCTAGCTGAGTAGCCATATTGTTTATGATATCCTATTTGAAATCTGTCAAAAAATGAGTGATTTCGATCCTTGAAACTTTGTTGGTGGAGGATTTACCCATAGAAGATTGGTAACCTCTTCCTTTCTTCAGAGCTACCCTAGAATAATTTTGACATATCTTATTAATATCATCCCAGGGAACTTGCGTGATATCTCCTCCTCCCATCCAGTCTAGAGCATCAATGTAGCTCTCATTGATCCCTCTAAGGAAGATAAAATTTTGAGACTCTTCATTGAGTGCACGGTGTGGGGATTTCTATAGACAAAACAAGAACCTTGAAATATAGTCCTCCAAGCTCTCAGCTTCCTTTTGCTACATCTTGAAGATATCATCTCCTCTCATATCACTGCCCCTACAGTATTCTTTATACTTCTCAAGAAACTTTATTTTCATATCATCCCAAGTCTCCATAGTATTCCTACCTAATCTCATAAACCATCTTAATGAAGCTTCTTTCAAGGTGGTAGGAAACAATTTAAGCCTATGAGCATCAGTGGTATAGTCATAACTACTACAAAGGATATCAAACTCAAACAAAAAAGTGTCAGGATCTTTTGTTACAAGCCCATAGAACTTAGGAAGAATTGAAGCAGGGATGTTCTTGAGGTTATCAACTTCATTCTAATGAGTGATAGGAAATGGAAAATATGGTTGGTTAGGTCTGTGTGGATTTGCATGAGCCATATTTTCTTGATGGAGTGCCAAAGTAAATGGATTCTCAATCATGTTTTGGGTAGCTTAGTCTTTAGAGGAAGTCTTAGAACTGGTCAAATTGGGAAATGCATCAGCAAAAGGATGTGCATTCTCTTCTTCCTCGTCTCTTGGTAGATTTTTAAACTCAACTAGTTGGTTATCAGGATTAGGGTCATTAGGAAGAAATATCCCATGAGCATCTCTTCTCCTTCCTCTATGCATGCGGTATTAACTTCGTATTAGCCCACTCACACAAAGAATTGGTGAAAGAATAGTAGATCATTACTTTCTTCAAATGAAGGGTATGATAAGAACAAAATTTAGAGATACTAAAACAAGAAAGGAACTAAAAATGACTCTAAGGAACTTCCTAGTTTGACACCATCCCCGACAATGACGCCAAAAATGTTGGCCTCCTCTAATGGTTCAATAACTAAGCCCTTAAAGTTGTAACTTAGAGATTAGACATCTACACTAAGTAGTTATCTTACTCATCATGAAGGCACATTTCATTGTCAACCCAGGGACATAAACTTGAAATGGGTTAGCATTGTATGTGTACTAGGACTCAACTATAGTCATCCTTCAACTAGAAAAGAAATAGTATTGGAAATAAAATGCTAGAAAGGAATTAACATAAGCACTGAGCATGAATCAACAACTGAACTGGAAATGGATGACATAAATAGAAATCTCAATAAACAGACAGGAAACTACTCTGTCTGTCTTGGCTACAAGAACAGTCACAGAACAAAGTTCCAATGGTTGCAGAAACAAACAACTGCTGAAACTGAAATTAATTATTGAATAGAAAAATAACTATTAAACTAAACGGATGGAATTCTCACCAAGTGGCCCCCCTTGAGTGAGTCTTCCTTAAGCTAACTCAAATGCAACAACTCATAATATCATTTTATTCCTTGAAAACATGATTACAACACATCAACAATATGATTGTATTACTTAAAATGAAAATGCAAGTACAATCTCAGAACATCCAACCTTGTGAAAAGGGGCATCTGACCATTATTTATAGAGGAAAAAGCTTCTAATTAACTCTAACTAACTAGGCAATTGACTCCAACAAAATATGAGGATTCCATTATTGAAAACATGGAAAAGAGCGGGAGGAAATTATGCATGTGCCAGATTTAGTCAAAGCAGACTTGCCCCAACAAGGATCCAACACAACACACTCCCTAGATTTTCTTAACTAACAAACATGGTCATTTAAAAGGTAGTTACAACTTCCATACGAGCTAGGAATTTCCCTCCATTGGAAGTTTCCCTCCATTAACCTATTTAATGACCATATTTTGACTTCTTTATCAATCGACCAGCTGGCATGAACTCCTACTTTTTAGGCTTCATTTATATCAGCATCTTAGTGTGAACCTGCATAATGATATTAGCATGCACAAAACAATTGCATATCCATAATTACCTTAAAGTAACATCCATTCAACCACATGTAAAATTAACATAGATAATCCACATAGCATGTTAATATCATCAAAAGTCACAAGGATAAGTTCATGCCCAAGGTTCATAAATCTAGGGAAATAACATGGAGAATGTCAATAACGAGGTGTTAAAGTCTATAGTATCAACAACAAATATATGATAAACCCTATCAAAATTGAGCCATTAATTGGACTCATGAGTCATAACATGTCAAGTGATATTACTATCTTTTATGTGTGAGGTAGAACCCACACCCTCATATGCACTCATTAGATTCTTTACAACATATTTCTCACTTGAATCATTCAATTTTCTTATCCCAATCTAATCTTCATGATGGGCCTAAATTTTAGTTTCCTCATCATTTCAATAACTAGTTGACATCTTTCAGTCTCATTTAACTTCTCAAAAAATAATCTCCATATCCTCTTAGCATATCTTTGTCAAGTATACTTTGTAATCTTATCAACCATTGGTTTCAAAATATTAGCATGAATATTAGGGATGACCTCGTAGTGTAATGACAAGTTGCAAGACAACATAAACATTGCCACAGGTGTTCAAATCCCATGAAGATGTGTAGGAAGTAAGAAAAATAGAGGAAGAAAAGGAGGAGGTGGGAGAGGAGGAGGCGTCCAAGGAGGAGACAAGAGGAAAGAAGGAGATTAGGAGGTGGGAAGGAAGTAGGAGGTAGGAAGAAATGAGGAGACAGGGAGAGAATGTCAAGGATGAGGTCCCCTGAATGTGGCCTCACTAGTTCATAGCTCTAGTCAAAAGAGTTCACCTATCAAAAAATATATATATTAGCATCAATATCAATTAAATACTTAGGATTTCTATGCAAAACTCTAGGAGGTGTTCTCAAAGGTAGAGTTGCCTCAACATTAGGGATGTTAGCAACATTGGGGATAGATGGTGTACCTTCAACCAAAGATGAAAAATGTGACATACCTTGAAATTGAAATTTAAAATATGGTGTACCTTCAACTTGAAATGTGGAAGATGGAGTGTCTCAAAATTGAAATGTGAATGTTGTTGTACTTTCAACATGACATGTCATAGATGGTGTGCCTTCAACTTGACTTATGGTAGATGACATGCCCCCAACTTGGGGCTTTAATTATTTCATTGCATGAGGGTTTTGCATTTGTTTCCTTTGTGATGTTGATTCCACATCTCTCTTACATTGCATAGATGTTTCATGTTCCTCTTGAATGGGCATGTCTCCTTCTATGGTGTTCAATTTCCTTCCTTCATGAAGTTTCCTCATTCTTTCTCTTTTCTTTTCATTCTCAGCTTCATTCTCATCTGATGTTAAAGTCTTTGGTCATTTCCTCAACATGATGATGAATTATACATGTATGCACTGTTAAGCAAGGTTGACCAAATTTAAGTAATGTTCACATTCCATTTTATTATCATTCAAAATTGGTAATCATAAAGTCAAGTAAACAAATACAAAAAGAATAAAATCAAATGAAAATGATTAAAATTTAACTATGTGAGAAGGTGACAAGCACAAAATGCATAAATACAAATAGAATGCACCTTAAAATTTGAGATTTGATATTAAAATTTATAAATTATTTCATGTTCTTTTATTTTTTGATTCAAACTCCTAAAACTTTTGAATTTTTACATAACTTCCTTCGAATTCAGTATATTGAATTCTATGTAAATCTAATAGGATTAGTAAAATTGTGAAAATAACGAGTCTATATTCTCAAATTTAAACAAAAAAACTCATAATAACCATTTGAATTATAGAAACATGAAAATATTTCCTCATATATAATCAAATTTGATCTTAAAACTTCAAATTTATGTCTTCTACATTGTCAAATGAACAAAAAGGTGGTGGAAAGGTGATGGAATATGAAAAATATTCTTGTGCAAGATGTAAAAACCATGAAAAATCATTTCTTTGTAGAATAATGTGTAGAAACTAGAAAAAATAAAAGAATGTGGACTTGAAACATGAGTCACATGCCTCTTTTTACCATTTTAGAGTAGGTTATTTGGTGCTCACCAAATTTATTTACTAATATTTTTCAACCCTTAAAAATTTGGGAAAGAAGAGAGAGATAGAAGAGAAAAAGAGAAAGAGATAAGGAAAGGGAATGACTGAGAGAAACATACACACAAAGACCCTCACCCGTAAACCCTTTACCCTCAATTGTAAACCCTAAATTCTATATTGATACCATCAATTGTAAACTGAATACCCTAAACCTTGTCTCAACCCTAGATACCTTATACCATCAACCCTAAACCCTACACCCTCGACCTATACCCTCAACTGTACTTCCAATACCCTCAACCCTATAATCAAAACCCTTAAATCTAAACTGCACACCCTATACCCTAAAACCTAAACCTTATACTAATATCCTTGACCCTATAACCCTATATGCTAAACCCTCAACCCTATACCTTATACCTTATACCCTTAACCATAAAGCCAATACCCTAAACCCTATACCTATGTACCCTAACCTTGTACCATCAATCTTGTACCCTAAACCCTATACCAATACCCTATACCCTAAACCCTAAACCTTATACCTTATAATGTACCCTATACCTTGTACAATCAATCTTGTACTCAAAACCCTATACCATATACCCTATACCCTATGTACCCTAAACCCTATACCAATACCCTAAACCCAATACCTTATACCCTATGCCTTATACCCTATGTACTCTAAAGCTTGTCCATCAATCTTGTACCCTAAACCTTATACCCTAAACCCTATATCCTACACCCTATATCCTATACCTAGATGGGGAGAGAGGGGTGATATAGATAGAGGGGGATAGGGATAGACACAATGAAGGTTGAAGACCAAGGCAATCTTCTTTGGCATGAACGAGGTAACTGCTAGTACTCCTCATATGCCACCTATATCATCGCAATCTCGTAAGATGGAGGACCTAACTGATGACAAGTTAAACCCTATAGATAATGTTGTCACCGATTTTGAGGTATTGCTTCAAGATCATATTTCTAGTTCTAAGGTTATGGGCTCACAAAATATTATACCTAGGTCTTCATAGGGAAAAAAGAGCAAAAAAATTATAAATACTATTTTTGAAGCTCATCTTTGCACAAGTATTGAAAGTAATAGAATCTCCTAACAGTCACACTTCAATTTTTTGTCCTCTACATTGTCAAATGAACAAAAAGGTAGTGGAAAGGTAATAGAATATGAAAAATATTATTGTGCAAGATGTCAACACCATGAAAAAACATTCCTTTGTCAAATAATGTGTAGAAAATAGACAAATTCAAAGAATGTGGGCTTGAAAAATGGGTCACATGCCTCTTATTACCATTTTTAGTGTAGGTTATTTGGTGCTCACCAAATTCCTTTATTAATATTTTTCAACCCTTAACAAATTGGGAAAGAAGAGAGAGAGATAGAAGAGAAAAAGAGAAAGAGAGAAGGAAAGGGAATGAGTGAGAGAGACACACACAAAGACCCTCACCCATAAACCATTTACCCTCAATTGTAAGCCCTAAACTCAATACTTATACCCTCCAATGTAAATTGAATACTCTAAACCCTACACCTCAACCCTAGATACCTTATACCATCAACACTAAACCCTACACCCTCAACCTATACCCTCAACCCTATAATCAACACCCTTGGCCCTAAACTATACACCCTATACCCTAAACCCTAAACCCTAAACCCTGTACTAATATCCTCGACCCTATAACCCTATATGCTAAACCCTCATTCCTATACCTTATACCTTATACTCTCAACCATAAATCCAATACCCTAAACCTTAAATCTATAATAACCTAAACCCTATACCCTATGTACCCTAAACCTTGTACTATCAATATTGTACCCTAAACCCTAAACCTTATACCCTATACCCTATACCTTATAATGTACCCTAAACCTTGTACAATCAATCTTGTACCCTAAACCCTAGATACCCTATACCATATACCGTATACCCTATGTACCCTAAACCATATACCAATACCCTAAACCCAATATCTTATACCCTATACCCTACACCCTAGATGTACTCTAAACCTTGTCCAACAATCTTGTACCCTAAACCCTATATTGATACCCTAAACTCTATACCCTATACCCTATACCCTATACCCTATATCCTACACCCTATATCCTATACATAGATGGGGAGAGAGGGGTGAGATAGATAGAGGGGGGATAGGGATAGTCCTAATGAAGGTTGAATCCTAAGGTAGTCTTCTTTGGCATGAACAAGGTAGCTATTGGGTAAAAGTACAAAGTTGTTTCACACTTTCGGCTAACTTATCAGCACAACTGAATTTTAATATTTCTAACTAAAAATTAATTTTGGTCAAACATATGAGCTAGTAATATTAATTGTAGCTAAGTTTGATATTTCCACAACTTTTTGAACTAAAATTGTAGGCTAAATACATATGTAACACTACTTTGAGGCAAATTTACTAAAAATATGTGATTATTTAAAAAACTTGATGTTTCAACAACTCCTACTCATGTCAGCAATTTTTTTTTTAAAATAAAAAATACCCTTTTGTAGATCCATAAGTGCAGTTTTCAAAAATATATATTTGAATAGTTTAATGATTATTTCTATTTTATTTTTATTTTTTACTAAAAGTAGGTTATCAACATAAAATATTATGTTGATTACCATATCAAGAAAAAATACTAAAAATTATTAAAAATATTAAAAAAATATGATGCACTAGATAAAAGAATCTATATCAAGATGGTATAATTTTTTTTTCTATTTTCGATAAATATTTAATATAAAAGTTGACGTCAAATGGAAATAGTTGCACATTTTAATATTTATTTTAAAATATATATGCTTATAGAAATTGGAAAAAAATGTATCCATGCACTAAATATTCAAGTTATAAACACACACAAAATAATTGAAAGAAAAAAAAAATTACTATATAAAGTTTGACATCTCATGTAACTTCATTTTTCAACATTTTATCAACAACTAAATTATCCTATTAATTTATAAAAAATATTTTAAAACATTTTTTGAATTTTTTCGAAGAAATACAAACATAAAATATACTAAAAAATACACATGTTATTAGTTTACATCATTCAAAATTCAAAAAATATATGTCACTTTTTAGTGATACAACTTTAAAAGTTGGAGATTAATGTTGGTTGTTTCTTTATAAAAGTGTGACACAAATTTGTACTTTACCCTATATCATCAAAATTTCGCAAGATGGAGGAACTAACTGATGACAAGTTAAACACAATAGATCATGTTTCTAGTTCTGAGGTTATAGGCTCACAAAATAATATACCTAGGTCTTCATAGAGCAAAAAGAACCAAAAAAATTATAAATACTACTGTTGAAGCTCATCTTTGCACAAGTATTGAAAGTACTAATGAAGCTCCTAATAGTGAGGAATGTCTTATCAAATGGAAAGAAGTGTACTTAGATTTAGTGAGAAAGGAAAGAAAGCAGAAAAAATTATCCTAGATCTTAACTCAAAAGTTGAATTGGAGCAAGAGTAGCTTGACATTCCTACAACTATAGAGTTTGTTTTCATAGTGACACTTATAATACCAATAGATTTAGGATAATGGGTTTTTAGGGATCATCAAAAATGTTGGAAGTCCTAAAAATCATAGCCTTTTCCATAGTTTTTGGCTTGAAGCAGAATATTGCATGGTACCCTACAAAATTGAAAGGGTGGATTAAATTCTATTAACAATGAAATTGCTGGTAATTCTTCTTGCTTGATTGCATATATCAAAAATAAAAGGAGTGGGATTTCTGATGATCATGTAGTTTGTGCTTGTAGAGGTATCAAAAGACCTTCATGTTATAATTTTGAAAATGTAGGTGAGAAAGTGATAGTAGGGGATAATAGAGATGATAAAAATTAGGGAGTAAAAAATAGTCCTTACTTCTTCCTAGGGTAAGGGTGAGCGAAAGAAGCATATACACAATGAATTATTTGGTGGTGAAAGAAAAGTTCAAGATCATAATCAAACAGAAAAGAATGTAAATACTTCAAAGAAGTTGATACATGATGGTAATGATTTTTATGGATTTGATTCATTGAGCTCTAGTTGTCTAACACCACATGTGAAAAATAGCACAAGCCATGTTACAACATAAACTCTCATCTTCTCTGCAAGTATGAAAGGCCTTGTGGACCATAATTTGGTAAGTTTGTACATGATTACAAATAATCTATTGATAAAATTACAAGTGATGAGGTGCCACCATAGGAAACTCCACATGAAGTGTTTGAAATGCCATATGAAGTATAAAGTCATATATCCCATTTGCAGACTAATTTCTCTTAGATATTAATGCTAGAATATTTGGCTATTTGAGTGCATCACATGGAAAGGTCAACATAAGAAACATCCCTTCTAATAGCTTTAGAGACTCAAGTGACCATACAAACCATACCATGAACAAGGTGGATGTTGTGAAGGATGTTACCAAGCATGCAAAGCTTAACACGCAAGAGAAAAGTTTACCAAGATTTTTGTTTGTTGAAAAAAGCAACCAGAGCACTTTAAGGAAGAAATGTGTTAATGAAATTATAGAATTAAATAGCAACTTGATAGTCATATTCAGTTTTAGGAAGGTTTATCTACATCAAAAAAATAAAGGAAGGTTGCATGTATGTAAGAGAGGATGTCTCAAGAATGGACAAACTAGAAATGAATGCAATCCTATAGATAGAGTAAAGTGTGAAGATAAAAAATAATCTACCTCCCATTCAAGATATCAACAACCATTGTGCTTCTGAAAAGTGTAATTATTGCTCCTCTGATAATTCAAATGCTACCAATATGCCCTCTTTTGATAGTGAGAAAGATCTTGAAAGGTGTGAATCTAATTTACCTTCTAAAGAATGTGAAAATTTAAGTCCAATTTTATTTAAGATTCACTTGAGGCCAACTATTTTGTATACTAAACAAACAAGTTTGGCCCCTTGTGATCACCATAGAAAATTCTCTGATAACAACATCATATATCACTGTGAACATTCCTTGCATCCTTTAGAGTGCATATGTTGTGATCCACATAGTTGCAATGTGAATGCATCATTGGAGAGAGGAGTAAGAAGAGATGGAGGGAGAGGTAAATGTGGAGGGAGTGAGAGACCTAGGGAAAGAGGAGATAAAGGGGGAGAGAGGTGAGAGACCTATAGGGGGAGAAAGAGGTGAGATGGGGGTTTAAGGAGGGAGGGGGAGATAGAGAGGGGGACAAGAAGCAAGGAAGGGGACGTCCTAGAGAGGGGAGGGAGGGAGAAGAGGAGAGACAAAAGAAAAAAGAGAGAGAGGAGTAACCATGGATGGAGGGAGAAGTAGACATGGAGGGAGTGAGAGACCTAGGGAAGGAGAAGATGGAGAAGTGATGACTTAGAGAGGGAAGGGAGATAGGAGAGTAGAGAGAAGAATGAAGAGAAAGAGAGGGCTAAGGAGGGATGGAGAGGTAGACAAGGAGTGACTAAGAGACCTAGAGAGGTGAGGAGAGAGAATAAAATGAGAGAGGGAAGTTCACAAAGAGGAAAAGAGGGGTAAGGAGGGAAGGAGAGAGCTAGAGAGGGTGGGAAATAACTAGAGAGGGGAGAGATATAGAGGTAAGAGACCTATTTAACCTAGGGAGAGAGGGGTGAGAGACATAGGGGAGAGATAGAGGTGAGAGAGCTAGAGGGGGGAGAAAGATGGGTAATGAGACAAGGAGGGAGAGGTAGAGAGTTAAAGAGGGAAGGAGGGAGAGACCTAGAGATGGGAGAGAGAGAGGGAGAGGGTGGGAGAGAGAGCTAGTGATCAAGAGAATGGAGACAGATGGGAGAGAAACAATAATAGAGGGAGATAAAAAAATAACAGAGGGATAGAGAAGAAGAGAGAGGTAGGGAGGTAGGGATGGAGATGGGGGTAAGTAGGGAATACAAGATAGAGAGGGAGAGAGGGTGGGAGATACCTAGAGAGGGGAGAGAGAGGGGAGAGAGAGGGGAGAGAGAGGTGAGAGAGAGAAGAGAGGGAGAGAGAAAGGGAACTATCGGTAGAAAGGGAAGGATTCAAAGAAGGAGTGAAAGGTAAAAACTCAACTATCCATCATCAATCATAAACCCTAAAATCTAAGCCTTAATAAAAGTGGGAGAGAGAGAAAGAGAGAATTTGGCTCTAGCATTCTAAAAATGCATTTTCATTTGGCTAGCACCAAATTTGGCACTTGCTAAAATGATTTGCATTGAGAAATACCAACCATTTGGGTTGGATTTTTCTTGGGCTTCCAAACCAAAGGATTGGATGACTATTTCATACCAAAGACATGTTTTTTGAAAAGGTAAAAAAAATCACATATTTTTGGTTGTGCTCTCCATCAAGTTTGCACATGTTTCAATGCAAATTTATAAAATGCCACAATGACATTAAGCTCTCTCTTAGCTATCTAACCATATAAGTTTTTTCACATTTTGATTATGTTAAGGTTTTCATCTTTAATTTATTTTGTTAGTGTGTTTGTTTTTGGTCAAAAACCTACATGTGGTATTTTGAGTATAGTTTTTTACTCATTCATCAAATTTTGAAACAAATTACATTTTAGAAACTAACTCCATTCTACACATATTGAAAGAAAAAAATATTTTTAATTAATTTTCATAAAGTTTAGGGGGAAGCATGCTCAATTTTTTGTTTTTTCAAAAACCATAATAATGGTTAAGCTAAAAATCCTTAATTACGAAGAGGGCTAGTAGGTCAGCGGTAGGAAACCCTAGCATGTATGTAGGAGGTCTAGGTTGCAGTCCTAACTAGCACATTGAGAACAATGTGGTATTAAAACTAGATTAATAGACCTAAGCTTCAAAGTATGTCTCATGAAAGATATTGGAGAAATCATTCACTCGAATATTAATAAGAAGCCTACCAAAAATCCTTAATCACAAAGAGATTCTATAGATTAGTAGTAGATTATTCTAATGGAGTAAGTGCACCAAGATGAGGGGAAAAAAGAAGCCAAAAGGGTTATTTTAAAGAAAATGTGTGTGCACTTTGTAAAATGCATATGGGATTACACACATCCATTATGTTTGGGAACTTACCAAGGGAGAAAGCTAACTCTTGGAAAAAAATCACCTATGTATATAACATATTATATATGTTATATCGCCCCCCATAGCGCATGGCCCGCGGTGGACAAAAGACCCGCTACGGAAAAGGTGGTCGAACGGAAGGAAAGACTTAACAGCCAGATGTTAACTCCGTCATGTTGTTTCATGTCCCGTCACCGAGAAAACATGTTAGTGCCAGCGGGTTTTCAAAATAATTGTTCGCTATGGATGGAAAAAAAGCCAAAAATGTGGCATTCGAAACCATTATTTGCAAATATCAAAAACCCCAGATGAGGTCGCATTTTTTCCAGTTTTGGACAACGACGTTTTGGTGGATAGCAACGAGAAGAGTTGCAGGCGTTCAAAGCTCCTTAAGGTATGTATATTCGCTTTGTGTATGTGTCATTGTTCCATTCTACCATGAATAATGAAGAAACAAATGGATATTCATTGCTCCATTTTCGTTTTGTGATTTTTTGTTGAGGGTTTTTTAATTTCGTTTCCTCCCGTCAGCTGGTTTTGAAAATTTTCACTTGCCGAATGAAATAGATGACAACCCATCATGGAAATATGAGTGAAATAATTGAATAAGGTTTAGAGATACCACAAACCATTGTATGTTTCAAAATAATTCATTAAGGTTTACAGAAACTCCAAACTATTGTGAAAATCACATAAAGCCCAGAACGTCGCCATTGTTCACATTTTTATTTTGAATGTTGCAAGGTTTTCGTTGGGAAAAGGTCTATTTAGTTCAAATGTAGGTCTGATAATATTTTTTTGTGTCGAGGGTTTTTTAAGTTTTTGTTTTGTTTCCTCTGTGTATTCTGGTTTTTGAATTTTTCCATTTCCGGATGAATTAAGCGACAACCCATTGTGGAAAAATGAGTGAAATTAGTGAATAATGTTTATAGAAAGCAGAATATGTGGGTTCTGCAATGAAATGCTATATTTTGAAAACCACATAAAACCCAAAATGTTGCTATTGTTCACATTCTTATTCGAAATGGATTAAAAAGTGCAAAACGTGGCATTCGAAATCATAATTCACAAATAGCAAAAAGCCCACACAAAATCCAATTTTTGGCACCATTTTATATGTTGTCGTTTTGGAAAACTTGTTGTCTCCTAAAACTCGAACTGTTGTAAAACCTTTTAGAAGTAACAACCCAATTGGTTACTCACCCTTGACCTCAATTTGGTATGTTTTGTGATTGTGTGGAGAATCATTTGTGATTTTAATAGTAGGAATGTAATGAAATTGGAAAACAACAAGTATTATGAAACCTGCAAGGCAGATTGTTTGCTATGTTGGAAAACACACTATCCTATGTTCACCATAGTTCACATTGTTATTCAAAATGGAGAAAAAAGTGCAAAACGTGGCGTTCAAAATAATAATTTGCAAATAGCAAAAATCCCAGATGACATCCCATTTTTGCCACCATTTTATACACTATCGTTATGGAAAACACAGTGTTTCATAAAACTTTGAGTGTTGTAAGGTCCTTTAGAAGTAACAAACCAATTGGTTACTCACCCCTGAACTCAATTTGGTATGTTTTGTGATTGTGTGGAGAAACTTTTATGATTTTGATAGTAGGAATGTAATGAAATTTGAAAACAATAGGTATTAGGAAACCTGGAAGGCACAGTGTTATACATTGTTTGCTGTGTTGGAAAACACACTATCTTATGTCAATTAACTATTACCTAACTTTCGTGGATGTTTGGTCCTATTTGCTGGTACAGTCCAAGTTTCATTTCAGTTTGTTCATCTAATTGGAAAAAAATGCCCTGACGAAAAAGAAGGCCGGATGGACAAATTGCACTGATGCAAAGTCTTAATTGTTGGACGTTAACTCTGACCTTCTGTGGCCTATCCCATTGTCAGGAAAATGTGTTAGGGCCAGTGGGTTTTCAAAATCATATTTTGGAATGGACAAAAACCCAAAAAAATGTGGTATTCGAAACCATTTTTTGCAAATCGCAAAATGAGGTGCCAAGAATGTAATGAAATTGGAAAATGGTAGGTATTATGATACTTGCAAGGCACAATGTTTTTATAGATGGTTTGCAGTGTTGGAAAACACACTATCCCATTTCAGTTAGTTCATTATGAAGAGTTTTATTTCGTTACTCCAAGAATGTAATGCAGTCCACTTTCAAATTTTGGAACAACTCTTAGATACAGTCGAAATGTCATTTCAATTTTTTTATCTGATTGGAACAAAAAAAATGCTTGCATTATTTGCAGTGTTGGAAAACACACTATGTCTTCTCACTTGCACAGGGTTTTAGAACAGTATATGCATTGCTTGTTTCTTAAAAAGTAAGGTTTTCCAACATGCATACTTACTAAACAAAAACAATGTCTTGAAGAGATTTTGTAATATAGATAGTCTCAATGTATTCAAAATCCCTTTCAAAATTTATAAGGACTTTTAATTTCGGAAAAAATTGCATTTAAATTTTGCATTACTGAAAAAAAAGTGCACAAAATAATTGCAATTTGGAAAACACAATGTTCAGTTTCAGTTATTTCAATGTCCTTGTTTAAATGTAAAGGGTTTTCTCATGGTGGGTTGCTTGATTCTTAACACCCATGGTTTTGCAACATGGAATATTACAAGACAGTATGAATTTCTTCAAAATCACACATTCCATTGTTGTGTTTAAATTTTAGTCGATTGAAAAAAAAAGTGCACAAAATAATTGTAAATGGGAAGCACAGTGTTGGGTTTCAGTGTCAAATAGCACATTTGTCATTTAAGGGGGACTCTACTAACCCTTGACACATAGTGTGATTCATACTACACACTTCATTCTGTTTTGCAACAATTCATGTTGGAAAAGCCTAGGTGTTAAGAAACAAGCAACCCAAATAGTGTTGTAAAACCCTATGCAACACTATTGGATGGTACCTGTCACCTCAATTTGGTCAGTTTTCTCCTCCAACTTGTGCACTTGCACTCAAACTTTCAGCTTTCCCTTTCAATGTGCAGACTGGAAACAAATAGTATTTTCACCTTTCTTTCTGCAAACAGAAAAGGCCCAATACCTACAACTATGACCGAAAAAGCGTGTTAGCACTGGCGGATTTTCAAAATAATTGTTCAGTGTGGATGGACAAAAATCCAAAAATGTGGCATTCGAAACCATTATTTGCAAATATCAAAAAGCCTAAACAAGGTCCAATTTTCTCCATTTTTGGACAGTAACGTTTTGGTGGATAGCAACGGGAAGAGTTGTAGGTGTTTAGAGCTCTGTAAGGTATGTATATCTGCTCTGTGTATGTGCCATTTTTCCATTCTTCCATGAACACTGAAGAAACAAATGGCTATTTTTTGCTAGAAAACAATATTTGCACCTTTATTTCTTGAAACAGAAAAGGCCCAATACCATAAACAAATAGTATTTTCACCTTTCTTTCTCGAAACAGAAAAGGCCCACGTCATTCCCTTCCACTTTTCCCATGCCACACAAAAGAGACTTTCTGACAAAGCAAACTTGCCCACCTTTTTCCCCCGGCGATAGGCGGGAAAACCCAACTGACGGTGTCGTTAACTCCCACCTAGCCATTGTCGGACGTTTGCTCCCGCTACTACTTTTTTCCATGATCGCTTGTCTAGCGAGCCCCACACTATGACGTCTCGTCATGTTATGTATGCTTCCATGTATGTTGTTATGTATGGTTTTCATGCATTTTTGTATGTACATAGGTGCTTTTTTCTAGTAGTTAGCTGGCTCCTATGCTGCAAGAATGTAATGAAGTTCAGTTTCAAATTTTTGAACAACTCTTTACGACAATCCAAATGTGATTTCGCTTTCTTTATCTGATTGGAGAAAATAAATTGCTTGCATTATTTGCAGAGTTGGAAAAAACATTGTGTCCTCTCAATTGCAAAGGGTTGTAGAACACTATATGGGTTGATTGTTTCTTAACACCATATATGGAGATAGTGTGTTTTCCAATACTACAAATAATGTGAATACTTATTTGGTCAAATTAGATGAGGAAAACGAAAATGCCATTTTGATGTCATGTTACATAAATAGGTTCTTTTTGTTTATGAGTTAGCTTTCTCCTTATTGGAACAAATGAATTGGTCCCATTATTTGCATAGTTGGAAAACACACTGTCTCCTGTCAGCTGCAGAGGGTTTTACAACACTATATATGGAGATAGTGTGTTTTCCAACTCTGCAAATAATGTGACCATTTATTTGGTCAAATCATATGAGGAAAGTGAAATGCCATTTTGATGTCATGTTACATACATAGGTGCTTTTTGTCTAAAGTTAAAAAGCTAGACAAAATGCACGTAACATTACCATTGTCCACATTTTTCATTTCTCAATTTTGGTGGGTGGGAGGGATGCTCGGGCGAGGAAAGTGGAGTTGCAGGCGGCTGAACCACTAGAAACCCCTCAAATGCATTGCTCGCTGCAGTGCATAGGAATTTTCCACATTTTTATTTTGTAGTTTGCTGGCTGGGGAGGGACTTGTGGTCAAGGATGGAGATAGTGTGTTTTCCAACACTACAAATAATGTGAGCATTTATTTGGTCGAATCAGATGATTGTACAGTTTGAAAAAACATTGTCTCCTCTCAGTTGTAGAGGGTTTTATAACACTATATGGGTTTTTTTTTTCTTAACACCTTATATGGAGATAGTGTGTTTTCCAACACTGCAAATAATGCGAGCATTTACTTGGTCAAATCAGATGAGGAAAATGAAATGCCATTTTAATCTCATGTTACATACATAGGTGCTTTTTATTTATGAGTTAGCTTTCTCCTGATTGGAACAAATGAATTGCTCGCATTATTTGCACAGTTGGAAAACACACTGTCTCCTCTCTCTTGCAGAGGGTTTTACAACACTATATGGGTTGCTTGTTTCTTAACACCTTAAATCGAGATAGTGTGTTTTCCAACTGTGCAGATAATGTGATCTTTTATTTGGTCGAATCAAATGAGGAAAATGAAATGCCATTTTGATCTCATGTTACATAAATAGGTTCTTTTTGTTTATGAGTTAGCTTTCTCCTAATTGGAACAAATGAATTGCTCCCATTATTTGCACAGTTGGAAAACACAATGTCTCCTCTTATTTGTAGAGGGTTTTACAAACACTATAAGGGTTACTTGTTTCTGAACACCTTATATGGAGACAATGGGTTTTCCAACATTGAAAATAATGTGAGAATTTATTTCATTGAATCATACGAGGAAAATGAAATGCCACTTTCAGCTCGTGTTACATGCATAGGTGCTTTTTTTTTATGAGTTAGCTTTCTCTTGATTGGAACAAATGAATTGCTCGCATTATTTGCACAGTTGGAAAACACACTATCTTCTCTCTTGTAGAGGGTTTTACAACACTATATGGGTTGCTTGTTTCTTAACACCTTATATCGAGACAATGTGTTTTCCAACTGTGTAGATAATGTGAGCATTTATTTGGTTGAATCAAATGAGGAAAATGAAATGCCATTTCGATATCATGTTACATAAATAGGTGCTTTTTGTTTATTAGTTAGCTTTCTCCTTATTGGAAGAAATGAATTGCTCCCATTATTTGCACAGTTGGAAAACACAATTTCTCCTCTTAGTTGTAGAGGGTTTTACAAACACTACAAGGGTTGCTTGTTTCTAAACACCTTATATGGAGACAGTGGGTTTTCCAACACTACAAATAATGTGAGCATTTATTTCATCGAATCAGATGAGGAAAATGAAATGTCACTTTCATCTCGTGTTACATACATAGGTTCTTTTTGTTTATGAGTTAGCTTTCTCCTGATTGGAACAAATGAATTGTTCACATAGAATGAATGTTCATTGCTTCACAGTTCCAACATAATGGAAAAATGGCATATATGATTGCCGATATATATACTAGTGTTAGCGATAAGTTAAATTGGAAATTAAATTCCCAATGTACAGTTTAATATGTTTGTTTATTGTCTATGCAAGCTGGAATTTTGCACTCAGCAAAACATATAAATTGTATATTGGTGAAATTTGGAATAAAAAAATTATTTATAGAACCAAATGTCTTTAATTTTCCAATTTAATATATCGCTAACACTTTTCTTTCTTCCAGGTGGTTGATAAAGGGGAGGAAAGAAAAATGAACAAAACAAGGGCAGGTGGATCGAGAAGGATGCTTTAGGAGATGTGAACCTTCTACATAAAATACAAGTGATTTTGGCTACCATAGCTTGAATCGCAAGTGTAGTGGAAAGTAAAATTTCCAAAATTTATTATGCATTTAGAAGTTCTGATTTTTTGAAATTGTGAAATGTTGAGGTTTTCAATCAACTGTTATTTTCATGTGATTCTTAAGTGTTTTGTACTAATTTGAAATATTTCACCAAAAGAGTTTATATGTGGACATGTAAGTATGTGAAATTACTTACAAACAAAATTCAAAGTGAAGAACCCAATTCAAGGAAGAACCAAGTTCAAGGGAAATGCATGTACAAATTTGGAGTTTGGACCATATTCGTGGTTACCTGAAATTGTATCAGTATCTAGACAAGGTGTAACAACAATTTCTTCACTTGAACTGCGTTCTTCACTTGAACTGCGTTCTTCACTTGAACTGCGTTCTTCACTTGAACTGCGTTCTTCACTTTGAAATGTGAGCAACAACAAAGAATTTTCTAAGTATTGCCTATTTTACGAAATGGTCAATATACGTGCTCTTGAGAGTCCATCGTATGATCTTGTCCTAATTTAAATCTCCTTTCTGTCTCTCGAGTTGAATATTTCTCCATATTTAAAAGTTCTATTTAATGTTAGTTTTCCATCATCTGTCATTTTTTTGTGGTTCTTAAGTGTTTTCGTAATAGTTCTTTTTACAATTTCGCTATTTGTCTAGAAAATTTAGTAAGTTATAAATGGTTCATTTTGAACATCTAATGGCAATTTTGTACAATGCTATTTGTATATCCTATTTATGCTCTTTATCAGTATGTTTTGATCTGACCACCACACCGCAAAAGATGTGTAGATATAACAAGTCATTACTTGAAATAGTTTTGTGCACTGTATTAAATAGAACTAGTAAAGCCAATGGGTAGCAATAACCTATGCAAAATGGGTATAACGCCATAGACTTAATCAAAAATTTGGCCTACCTTACTTGGCACTAAATATTATAGACAAATAGACAAACTATAAAAGAGCTATTAGAATAACAACATAGATGGAAAGAAAAAGTGATGAAACCAACAAATGAGACAAAATGTCCGGGTGATGGTTAGGTAGGAGATAACTGTGTCATCAGCTGGGTTTTCCCGCCTATTGCGGGTGGAAAAAGGTGGGCAGGTTTTCTTTCTCGGAAAGTCTTTTTTGTGTCGCGCGGGAAAAGTGGAAGGGAATGATGTGGGTCTTTTCTGTTTCGAGAAAGAAAGGTCAAAATACTATTTGTTTTTAGTCTACACTTTGAAAGGGAAAGTTGAAGGTCTGAGTGCACGTGGACGACTTGGAGGAGAATACCGACGAAAATGAGGTGATAGGTACTATCCAATAGTGTTGCAGAGGGTTTTACAACACTATTTGGGTTGCTTGTTTCTTAACACCTACAATTTTCCAACATGAATTTTTGCAAAACCGAATGAAGTGCGTACTATGAATCACACTATGTGTTTTGGGTTAATAGAGTCACCCTTAAATGAGAGATGTGCTATTTGATAGAATACAAAACTATCTATACGTTTGTATATTTGCATTACAAGACAAAGGTTGGGTATAAGTAAAGGCAGGCTTCAAAACACATTGTGTTTTCCAACATCCACTACACAACGTTCATCACTTTCAACAAGTTTATTGATTATTTCCAATAATGGCAAGAAACTGGTGTTCTTGCTTTTTGTAATGCACACCTAGATATACTGGTTTAAAAACCAGAAAGGGTTTCGTTATGTTGTGATGTGGAGGTTGAAAAATGCATTGTGTTATGAAGAATGCAATTTGTTATATACTTGAAACTTAAACACAACAATGCAAGGTGTGATTTGGAAGAATTTCATACTATTTTCTAACATTCCA
Organism: Sequoia sempervirens; assembly: GCA_007258455.2. NCBI lineage: Eukaryota > Viridiplantae > Streptophyta > Pinopsida > Cupressales > Cupressaceae > Sequoia > Sequoia sempervirens. The sequence goes on along the minus strand of VDFB02058242.1, from coordinate 640,170,834 downwards.
TGTTGTGTAACCGTGGGTGTTAAGAAGCAAGCAACCCACCATGAGACAACCCTTTACATTGAAACAGGGAGATTCAAATTACTGAAACCCAACACTGTGTTTCCCATTTACAATTATTTTGTGCACTTTTTGTTTCAATCGACTGAAATTTAAACACAACAATGGAATGTGTGATTTTGAAGACATTCATACTGTCTTGTAATATTCCATGTTGCAAAACCATGGGTGTTAAGAATCGAACAACCCACCATGAGACAAACCTTTACATTTAAACAAGGACATTCAAATAACTGAAACTGAACATTGTGTTTTCCAAATTGCAATTATTTTGTGCACTTCTTTTTTTAGTCATGTGAAATTTAAATGCAATTTATGCCCAAATTAAAAGTCCTGATAAATTTTTAAAGGGATTTTAAATACATTGAGACTGTCTATATTACAAAAGCTCTTGAAGGCATTGTTTCTATTTAGTAAGAATGCATGTTGGAAAACCCTAGGTGTTAAGAAACAAGCAATGCATATACTATTCTAAAACCCTGTGCAAGTGAGAAGACACAGTGTGTTTTCCAACACTGTAAATAATGCGAGCATTTTATTTGTTCCAGTTAGATAAAGAAATTGAAATGACTTTCGGACTGTACCAAAGAGTTGTTCCAAAATTTGAAAGTGGACTTCATTAAATTCTTAGCACCTCTTTTTTCTATTTGCAAATAATGGTTTCAAATGCCATGTTTTTCTGGGTTTTTCTCCATTCCAAAATATGATTTTGGAAACCTGTTGGTGCTGACACGTTTTCCCAGCTATGGGATAGGCCACGGAGTGAACGTCTGACCGTCAAGTCTTTTTGTCAGTGTTATTTGTCCGTTCAACCACCTTTTCCATCAGGGTGTTTTGTTCCAATTAGATGAAGAAAGTGAAATGAGATTTCGACTATAGCAAAGTGAAATTTGAAAGTGGACTTCATTACATTCTTGGAGCATACCAAAACAAAATTGTTACATATTGTGCATGGTTTCTGATTTCTCTAAATGTTATTCGGTAATTTCACTCGTATTTCCACAATGGTTTGTCAGTTATTTCATTAGGCAATTACAAATTTTCATATTTCCCATTGCTCGCTACCAACCTACAAAACATAGCTGTGGAAAATGGGACCTCATCTAGGCTTTTTACTATTTGCAAATAATGGTTTTCAATGACATGTTTTGGGCTTTTTGTCCATGCCGAACAATTATTTTGAAAACAAGATGACTGTTATGATGCATGTGACATGCATTTTTGTAGGGAGAATAGCCCGCTCCCAATTGCAGAAGGTGATCTCCTTACGACATGGCTTACACATGATAATGTATTGCCCTTCTTCAGGGATAAGACATGTTTGCTTATCATTCCTAGTTGATTTGTGGATTCAATTGTGTAAGGATTTTTGCATGAACATTTCAGATCAGACTCTGTGATCCAACATCACGATGACTGATGTTGTCTTCTTCATCCTGATGTTAGATCATAGAGTGTGATCTGAAACGTTGATGCAAGAATTCTTATAGAATTGAATCCACAAATCAACTAGCAATAATCAATATGGATTATGGAAAATTCATACCATTTATGTCTGATTATGTTATCATTTGAAACACGTTTTTTCAGGGACAATAGCTTGATTTTACTATATTTTGTAGGGAGATTAGCTTCTGCCTTGCAATTGGACATCACTATTTTCCCTAGAAGAATGCATGTCAGAGGAATCATAACATAAAAAAACCCTATGATGGAATGGCTAATGTGGAAAATAATTGGCAGTTGGAAAACACTATGTTGTGAGTTCTTTCATTCTGCACGTTGGAATCTGAAGGTTTGACAACACGGGGTGGAGTTGCAGGTGTGAGATATATAAAAGCATCCAAATTCAACTTAGGGGTGATTAACGAATTGAGATGTTACTTGTGAAGGGTTTGTAAATGGTAATTGGTTTGCAGGTATAATAACACCCAATGTTTTCCAACCTGCAATTACACATTGTTGGCCTTGGAATTCTATGAAAACGCTGACTTCTCCATGCTCGATACAAGCATTAGATAAAAGACATGTCAAAATTTCATGACAACTGGGAATCTTTGGAGCTACTTTGCAATATTTTCAAAACAAGCTCTTCTCTCCAGCACACATGACCACCTCTTCCACAATCTCATCCAGTTAGCTCCATGTTGATGGAAGGTGTCATCCATGTATGATGGAGAGAAGTGCATGTTTTGGAAATGAGAAAGGTATGCTTGAAATTTTCCCAGTTGCCATGAAATGTCGTCACACTGGCGGGGTGGGGGGGGACAACCCTGTGTGTTTTCCATCCTGCAACTTTTTTTGTGCATATTGTGTTCGAAATGTATAATGGTATTGAAATGGAATGTTTGCTACAAGTAAGGGTTGTTATAAAATATGAAGGTGAACTTCAATACACTGTGTTCTTACAGTTTGCATAACAGAGAATGTTGTCTTTCAAGAAGAATTGAGAAGTGAGGGACAACCCTCTGTGTTTTCCATTGTGCAACTTTTTCTGGAAGTAAGGGTAGTTATAAAATATGAAGGTGAACTTCAATACATTGTCTTCTTATGATGTGCATAACACTAACTGTTGTATTTGAAGAAGATTTGAAAAGTGTGGGACAACCCTATGTGTTTTCCATCCTGCAACTTTATTTTTGTGCATCTTCTATTTGAAATGTATTACGATATTCAAATGGAATGTTTGTTGCATGTAATGGGTTGTTATAAAATTGAATGTGAACTTCAAAACCGTGTTTTGTTACAGTCCACATAACAGTAAGTGTTGTCTCTAAAGAAGAATAGAGAAGCGATGGAAAACCTTGTTAACCAAATTGAGGTGAGGGGAGTAACCAATAGGGTTGTTTCTTGTAAAGGGTTTTAGAATAGTTTGTGGGTTGCATGGTTTATAACACCCCGTGTTTTCCAACCTAAAAATTCAGATAACAGTTTGAATGTCTTGAAAATATTTTCTTATTTAGACTCTATGAATGTAAAAAAGGAATGTCCAAAAATTACAACTCTTAGTTATGGTATAAATTGCAATTCACTATCTTCATGTGATTGAAAAAAATAAATGGAAAAAATTAATTGAATGTATAACGGTATTGAAATGGAATGTTTTCTACAAGTAAGGGTTGTTATAAAATATGAAGGTGAACTTCAATACACTGTGTTCTTACAGTCTGCATAACAGAGAGTGTTGTCTTTCAAGAAGAATTGAGAAGTGAGGGACAACCCTCTGTGTTTTCCATTGTGCAACTTTTGCTGGAAGCAAGGGCAATTATAAAATATGAAGGTGAACTTCAATACATTGTCTTCTTATGGTGTGCATAACACTAACTGTTGTATTTGAAGAAGATTTGAAAAGTGTGGGACAATCCTATGTGTTTTCCATCCTGCAACTTTATTTTTGTGCATCTTTTATTCGAAACGTATTACGATATTCAAATGGAATGTTTGTTGCATGTAATGGGTTGTTATAAAATATGAATGTGAACTTCAATACCGTGTTTTGTTACAGTCCACATAACAATAAGTGTTGTCTCTAAAGAAGAATAGAGAAGCGATGGAAAACCTTGTTAACCAAATTGAGGTGAGGGGAGTAACCAATAGGGTTGTTTCTTGTAAAGGGTTTTAGAATAGTTTGTGGGTTGCATGGTTTATAACACCCTATGTTTTCCAACCTAAAAATTCAAATAACAGTTTGAATGTCTTGAAAATATTTTCTTATTTAGACTGCATGAATGTAAAAAAGGAACGTCCAAAAATTACAACTCGTAGTTATGGTATAAATTGCAATTCACTATCTTCATGTGATTGAAAAAAATAAATGGACAAAATAATTGCATGTTGTAAAACACAGTGGGTTACTTGTATAGCATTTTACAATAGTGTGGGTTGTGTTTCAATTTTTTCTTTTCATTGAAAATAGATATGCTTGATTTTGCAAATGGTGCAATAAATTTTGGAACTTTAATTGTCCATAACACTTCCAAAAATTTTACAGTTTACAGGAAACCAAGGATGCGAGCAGTAAAGGGGAAATTGCTACCTACATTGAAGAATGTCATTGACATGGAAAACACACCTGAAAGGGTGTATAGTGGTGCATCTTCTTTAGGGCGGTCGCATTCACGAAATGTGCAGGTAAGATCTGGTAATTACAAGATGCAATCAAATGTATAATTTTAATCTCTCATAAATGGTTATGATGTTGACTAGAAAGTGGGAATGTTTTAATTAGGAGGCAACAACCATGGTATGAAGTCCCCTCGTTTAAGGAAAAAAGTGAACCCTAAGGCAACAATGTGTTCAGTAATTGATTGTGAACTTCCAATTGCCCTTTCCTTCCTATGTGTCAATCAGAATGCTTTACAATTTCAGTTAGAAAATATCATGTTTGTTACAAATATACTAATTTGGGTAGTATATCATTCCTTTGATTCAGGAAAATAATTAGGGAGACCATCACGCTCATGCCATAGTCCACGACCGCAAGGAAAAGAATGCAAAGCATGCAAAGGGAGACCCTAAGGATGGAGAGGGACCCAATGAAGCATGGGGTGATGTGGTGGATGGGAAGGTAGATATAATAACTGAATTATTGTATCATTTCATTGTGTGTATATGTTTTGCATTCAATTTGTTTGAATATCAAATATATTAAGCGATTTTGTTTTCCAAATTTGTTGTGCAGGTTGCTGCTGAATACCGAAGAGAAGTGGTGAATGGTAGATATATATATTATTGTATTGTAGAAGAATGTACGAGAAAGTATTATGATTGGAGAGTGTTCAACATGCATAGGTTTCAGCATCACCGCCTTCCTATTCTTGAGGCACCAAAGCATGGCCGAACTACATTGGGGGGGGAACCAAAACAAACCGCTCCTCCCACTGATAAATTGAAAGAGTACATTCTAAAGAAGGTGGAAAATACAAAGTACCAAATGAATCTATGACAACATCTACAGTAGAAGTGTGTTATTAGACGTGTCTATGCAAAATATGGGAAACATAGCTTCCTTCAACTTCCCCAACAAAGAAAGGATGAGGTGAAGAGGCAAATGGCGTTATACAATAGTGACAAGAGGAAGGAGCAAAGAAGGAAAAAAATATTACAATTGTAGGAGAGAAAGAGACAGGAAGTAATGGTAATGTCAAATTGAACTATTAATTATGAATTTTCCTTGCTTCATATTTTCTATTCTAGTACATACAAGGTTCAATTAACATTAGCTATTTGTTCCCCCGAGTAGAGTATTGTTCATTCCCTAGAGGAAGTTGTTCCCACGGAAGGAGAAGACGATGTTATTCCTCCCAACCTTGGGTCTAACATTCACAAGAAGCATCGCACACGGTTGAAAGTTTCAAGGTAGCCTCTGAAGAACATTGCCCACAGAAGCACAAGATGATGTTGTTCCTCCCAACCCCCTGTCTAAAATTGAGAAGAAGAAGAAGCATGTATGATTTAAAATTTCCTCATGCCCTCACAAGAAGAAACAAGTACAAATGGTGATTTCAATATCTTCTATTTGATGCTTGTTTTGATTATTTCAATGAATTTGTTGCATGCATCTAAATTTTATGTGACGTTTCAATTCATGCTATTACAAGGGAACAATGAACAACATAGTCCTACACTCGAAGAGGATACTCTTGAGTTGGAAGATGAAGTGGAGGCCATGGATGAACAAGATGATGTTCCTCCCAACCTTTCGTATAACATAAAGAAGAAGAAGAAGATGAAGAAGGACCGTATACAATTTAAAGTTTCCTTCTGCCCTCGCAAGAAGTGAGAACAAACAGTGATTTCCAAATATTCTATTTCATGTTTATTTTGATTATTTCAATGAATTGGTTGCTTGCATTTGAATCTAATGTGACTGTTATCACCTAGAAATGCACCCTATGCAAAGTGATGGAAACTGAGCTTTCTAGAGAAACATGGGATCATTTCAAGGCTGCGGGTCACCTAAAGTTGAAATGAACCTCTAGAGAAGGCTGGCTTCCTTTGTGCTATCACCTAAACTACTAATCTTTGTGAGGTAAAGGGAGAAAGAATACATAAATTAGAAACTACTCCTATGGTGATACACCAAATTTGTTCGGGAGACATATAACACAGCTTAGACACACAATTTTAGTCAATGACAAAAGTATTGTCTTACACAACTCAATCACATACATTTTCTGCATAAACATTTCATGAAAAGGTTCATATGGCTACACCCCTAGAAGGAAGAAACAACTTCACAACTAGAGAATATTGCAGTATAACACATCTCACAACCTGCAAAAAAACATATTGCTCTACAGAAAGGTGCTGAAATAAGACATAACCACAAGGAATCATACAGTTTCACAAGTAGTTTCATCAATTATACGAATGCACACGATTTAATAGAGAGATTGAAAAGGTAAAGTACTTATACTCATTGATTTCAATGGTGAACACTGATATACATGTCTGTCATGAGCTACAAAACATAGCCTCTCTTCTGCCAAGAACTCTACAAGTTACAGAAGCAGAAAAAGTACCAAGTCCGAACTCCCTACAAAAAGGAAAAAAATGCCCTATATACAAAAGAGTGTCGGCCCCTTTGGGCTTACAAAAATATCCCACTTTAGAAAAATCCCCCTAGATCTTTCAAATGAAGTTAATGTTGCTTCCCTGCTGTCCATGTTGGTGTGGAGTCACTCCAGAAATTGTCTCCTTGATCTTTTGCAACTACCGCATTCACTTCTGGTCTTCGTGTCCCTCGTCTTCGAATCTCCTTTAGTTGAGTTGCTTTGAATGCTTCTGAGCCCAGGGAAGTTCCACATCGTGTTCCCCCTATTGATCCTCTTGGCACTGGTCAAGCTACCAATTTTCTGCCTATAGCTCCCCCGGATTGGTCGAACAGATGCCACACAAGCTGCTTCAGGCGGTCAAAGCTCTTCATCAGAATCGCATCTTGGTGAGACACTAGAAGTGTCTCGCCGATTCAATTATGCCCCTCTACAACTATCGGCATAGAAAAAAACTGTCACTGAGAGTTCTCATCGAACCACAAAATTTATATCGAAATCGCCTTTCTCATCACCCAGAACATCGACAAGACATATCGCTTTTGTCAAGATGCTACAGCGAGCCCTTCAGGAGTCATACCGATATCCCTTTCCATCGCTTAGTCATCCGCATTCGGCAAGAGCTCCTTCAGTCGGTAGGAGGTAATACCACTCCTTGTGAGTTATATCATTGTGCTCCTCCGTCAGCAGGACATCCATGTGTCGGTGAGAGCTCATGCCGAAGGAAATATACTATCAGCGAGCCCATTACTTCGGTAGGACTCTACTTGGTCGTCGAGACATTACGATGAAAGAAAATCATTCAGGCAGGAGTCTCCCCGATATCCACTTGTGAACAAACCTCAGCAAGACCTTCGACACTCGGCAGGACATCTTACCGATGTCAAACTCTCTTGACGAGCTCACTTTATTTCGGGGAGACATCCCTGTATCGACGAGACTTCACAGCGAGCTCTCTCATTCTCTCCGAGCTCCTTTCTTTTGCTGAAACCCCTTTTTGTTAGGTGAGACCTCCCTCGGTGGAAAAACACTACATCGAGCCCCTTTTTATTCCGGTGAGACCACCCTTGGTCGGGGAGACATCTCCCTGAAGACATCACCATTCACCGAGCTCTCATCTTGTCGTTGAGACCTTGGTCTATCGGTCAGAGGTTATATCAATGTCATTCTCTCTCGGCAAGACCTTTTGTTGTCGGTGAGACTCTTGCCGAAGGAAAAACACATATCGAGACCCCTTCATTATCGACAGGACCTCATACTTTCGCCGAGACATCACGGTGACTCTACCTTCCTTTGCCCCATCGCATCTTTCGGCCAGACTACCTGCTTGTTGCCGGAACTTCATAGCGAACTCCTTCTTTCTGCCCGAGCTCACTTCATTTCACCGAGACCCCTTCTTGGTCAGCGAGACCTTATGCCGAAGGAAAAATCCTTCGGCGAGCTCGCTATCGGTGAGACCACCTGTTAGTCGCCAAGACTTCCTGCCGAAGGAAAAACCTTATGCCGATGGTGAAACCCCCTTCAGCAAAACTCTACTTGGTTGTTGGGACCTCAAACCAAACACAAACCATTCTCCTCAATGCCGGCCTAGTGAATAACTGTCAGTGCGACAACCATCGGTCGGGAAGACCTCACAGCAAGTGACAAGACCTTATGCCGAGAGCTCCCCGATGAACAACTGTCGGCATGACCCTTTACAAGCGGAGAGATACATGAAAACTCTTGGCGACCCAAAAGTCTTGGCGATTGGTCTATTCAAACACATAGGATGCACTGCTAGTCAGCAAGACGACAGGAAGGTCTTGTCGACTTCCTTCCCTGGTAAGTTTTGTGCCAAAAATGATTAAGGCAGACTTTTCAAATGAGCTCCTTGTGAAATTTCATCAGATGCATGATCTAACCCCTGACATAAATATCCCATTTGACCTTCTTGAACATCTGAAACACAATTTGTCCTGCCTGATTGATCCTGTAGGTGAAAATTGGGTAACATTTCTGGCGACCTTTGCTAGATGTTTCCCTGCTAAACACAGAAACTAGTAGCCTAGGCCTATCCATTGGGCATGGAGTCATTAGAGAACCAACACCACTTTAAAATAGCATTGCAAAATGTTATAACTCAACAGAGCAGCAAGAGATACCCTTGAAACTACTGAAAACCCAACACAAAATAAGAAAACTATCTAACTGTGCTCAAAAGCACTTAGGGAAAACAAAGATGCATTTAAAATGAAACTAACCTACCCTATTCTAACTAGTATGAAACTGGTCAAACACAACCATTTATAGGATGACTAAAATAGTTTCCCTTTCTTCTCAATATGTAGTGACTGGCATGCTTAAGGACAACTGAGTAAAAGTAAAAAATAGAAAAAAGATTACCAAGGCGATGCACTGCCTCTTGAAAGAGGTGAATGAGTTCACTTACCTCACTAGATAGACTATACGTATTGTCAACCAAAGGAGGACAAGTGAGCTGAACATACTCTTGCTTGGCTATCAGTGCATCTTGGATATCTTCTTTCGTTGTACCTTCATGCGTAGGTACAGGGTTGGTCCTTGGTGTTGTATTAGACTCCATCTAGGCTAAGTACCTGATTGGACCGCCTCTGGTAAGGGAAAAGCTTGGACCTTCCTTGCTGATCTCTTGCTCGTGGGCGGCCTCTTCATTACCTTGCTAGCTGGAAAGGTATAACCCCTATGGTTGACCTGATGGAAAAATAGAAACCTCCTCATTATGTTCATGCTTTCCCAAATGAATGCTCATTTTTTCAACGGAGAACAATGAGATGGCTTCCTCTGACACACTTTCAATCAATTCTTCAACCTCAAGCTCTTTTATAGACCAGAATGGAAGCTGCTCATAGTTCTCATCATTGCTAGAAGAGTTACATTTTGATTCAGGCTTGTCTTTTTCAACGCAAGAAGACAACAATTCTAGTGGTGATGAAATCTCAAGTTCCTCTGCACAATAGAATGGAAGCTCCTCTAACCATACATAATCTTGGAAAATAGGTTCATGAGGCTCCCCCTGTAGTTTCAACACTTCTACAAGTTGCTGCTCAAGATCATCATAACCTTCAACCTCTTCTGATTCTTTGCTATCCAATGTTGAACAAAACTGTTCAATAATACATGTGGAAAACTCTTCAAAAAGCTCAACATTGGTTTCCTTATCTAGAACACACTCAGAAACATCAAAACTCTCACCTTGGAGGATAGAATCAGGTTCAATTCCAGGCTTTTCTTCCTGAAATAAGCCTCCATTGTCATGCTGGTTTCCATTAATCAACAACTCACCAATGCATTCTTGTTGTTCAATCATTTGTTGTTGTTGCTTTCTATATCCCTCCATAGATAAATGTAACAGATTTGGAGTTCTAATCTCCTCCAAGGTGAATGAGCTTGAGTTAGTTTGATCAAGGGTCTGTTCCTCTTTAACTGCAACACTCTTCTCTTTGAAACTCCCCTCAAGTTGCCTCTTTTGAAACTCCTCTGTCTGATGTCTTGACCGATCATGTTCATTCACCTCCTGCTGCAAGTCTATTTTGAAAATAGTATCAGTACGTGCATGCATAAATTGACCATCTTGCATAAGAATAGGTGACTGCTCATGAAGATTCATAGCTTGAAATGCTACATGTACTTGACTTTGCAATAGAAGAGGATCTCTAAAACCTAGAATGGGAGCCTCTTGAACTAGATTTGGCATCTTGAAATCAGGATGCTTGGTCCAATAAGGCCACCAAGGCTGTTTAGTAATTTGATTACTTGGTTCAGGCTCTTGATATGACTGAAAATGAGAGTTCATGGGCTCCTGTAGGGACTGAGCTATTGAAATAGAGGGAACTTGAGGAACCTCTTGAATTTCTTGAAGGAAAATAGGTGCTTCATGTGGCTCTTCATGAACAAGCTGATGTGGAATATAAGGAGCTACTTGGACCTCACGCCTTTGTGTTTGAGCAAGCAAAACCTTCCTTTGCTCCTCTTTAGCTGAAACTTGTCTAACCAACAATTCCTTCTCATATATTTATGCTTCCAACTCCTGCTGACGAATGTGCGCTCGAAAAGCAAGCTCCTCTTGCTGCATATTATACTCATTTTCCCTTTCTATGTCTAACATCTGCCTTTGAAACTGCAACAACATCTCCTTGATGCTACCTAACTCAGTATTCACATTGTTAGAATTTTGGGACTGACTCGGGAGGCTACAAGGCTGGCTCAAAGTGGAATTAATATGTTGTGAGGGGAATTGAGCAGGGGTGGGAGGGAGGAAAGCATGATAGGATTGCTAATAATGTTGGTTGCAATGAGAAGAAGGACTGTTTGGAGACCCAGAACTTAAATTTTCATAAAAAGAAGGAGAATAACCACTATGTTGCTGATAATTAGACATTGCAAGGTAAAATATGAAGCATAAGAAAGTCTAGATAGCAAACCTCCTTAACTGTAGGTACCTGGGCTGCAGAAACCAACGGATATTAAATCAGAGTCACCATGGTGCTATTTGTGTTGCCTTCAAAGGTTGATATTATTGAGAAAAACACCAGATCTCTCAATATTTTGAATTCCTCAATGATGCACTGGTACACAGAGTCGCCATGATATGTTGATGTTAACCTCTGAAAGGCCTGAATCTTACTGGTTGCATATCAAAAACCAATAATAGACATGTAATTTTCAAACTGTTCTGATTTGAACAGTCCCACCGGACATGCCAAAACTATTATCACCTAGAAATGCACCCTATGCAAAGTGATGGAAACTAAGCTTTCTAGAGAAACATGGGATCATTTCAAGGCTGTGGATCACCTAAAGTTGAAATGAACCTCTGGAGAAGGCCGGATTCCTTTGTGCTATCACCTAAACTACTAATTTTTGTGAGGTAAAGGGAGACATAATACATAAATTAGAAACTACTCCTATGGTGATACACCAAATTTGTTTAGGAGACATATAACACAGCTTAGACACACAATTTCAGTCAATGACAAAAGTATTTTCTTACACAACTCAATCAAATACATTTTCTGCATAAACATTTCATGAAAAGGTTCATATGGCTACACCCCTAGAAGGAAGAAACAACTTCACAACTAGAGAATACTACACTATAACACATCTCACAACCTACAAAAAAACATATTGCTCTACAGAAAGGTGCTGAAATAAGACATAACCACAAGGAATCATACAGTTTCACAAGTAGTTTCATCAATTATATGAATGCACACGATTTAATAGAGAGATTGAAAAGGTAAAGTACTTATACTCATTGATTTCAATGGTGAACACTGATATACATGTCTGTCATGAGCTACAAAACATAGCCTCTCTTCTGCCAAGAACTCTACAAGTTACAGAAGAAGAAAAAGTACCAAGTCTGAACTCCCAACAAAAAGGAAAAAAATGCCCTATATACAAAAGAGTGTCGGCCCCTTTGGGCTTACAAAAATATCCCACTTCAGAAAAATCCCCCTAGATCTTTCGAATGAGGTTAATGTTGCTTCCCCGCTGTCCATGTCGGTGTGGAGTCACTCCAGAAATGGCCCCCTTGATCTTTTGCAACTACCGCATTCACTTCTGGTCTTCGTGTCCCTCGTCTTCGAATCTCCTTTAGTCGAGTTGCTTTGAATGCTTCTGAGCCCAGGGAAAATCCACATCATGTTCCCCCTATTGATCCTCTTGGCACCAGTCAAGCTACCAATGGTCCACCTATAGCTCCCCCGGATTGGTCAAACAAATGCCACACAAGCTGCTTCGGGCGGTCAAAGCTCTTCATCAGAATCGCATCTCGGTGAGACACTAGAAGTGTCTCGCTGATGCGATTACGCCCCTCTACAACTATTGGCATAGAAAACAACTATTGCTAAGAGTTCTCATCGAGCCACAAAATTTATATCGAAATCGCCTTTATCATCACCCAGAACATCGGTAAGACATATCACTTTCGGCAAGATGCTACAGCAAGCCCTTTAGGAGTCATACTGATATCCCTTTCCATCGCTCAGTCATCCGCATTTGGCAAGAGCTCCTTTAGTCAGTAGGAGGTCATACCGCTCCTTGTGAGTTATATCGTTGTGTTCCTCCGATGGCAGGACATCCATGTGTTGGTGAGAGCTCATGCCGAAGGAAATATACTATCGGCGAGCCCATTACTTCAGCAGGACTCTTCTTGGTCATCGAGACATTACAGCGAAAGAAAATCATTTAGGTAGGAGTCTCCCTGATATCCACTTGTGAACAAACCTCGGCAAGACCTTCGACACTCGACAAGACATATTACCAATGTCAAACTCTCTTAGCGATCTCACTTTATTTTGGGGAGACATCCTTGTATCAGCGAGACTTCACGGCGAGCTCTCTCATTCTTCCCAAGCTACTTTCTTTCGCTGAGACCCCTTTTTGTTCGGTGAGACCTCCCTTGATGGAAAAACACTACATTAAGCCCCTTTTTGTTCTGACGAGACCACCCTCGGTCGGGGAGACATCTCCCCGAAGACATCACCATTCGCCGAGCTCTCATCTTGTCGCTGAGACCTTGGCCTATCGGTCAGAGGTTATATCGATGTCATTCTCTCTCGGTGAGACCCTTTGTTGTCAGCAAGACTCTTGCTGAAGGAAAAACACATATTGATACCCCTTCATTATCGGCAGGACCTCATACTTTCGCTGAGACATCACGGTGACTCTACCTTCCTTTGCCCCGTCACATCTTTCGTCCAGACTACTTGCTTGTCGCTGGGACTTCATAGCGAACTCCTTCTTTCTACCCGACCTCACTTCATTTCACCAAGACCCCTTCTTGGTCGGCGAGACCTTATGCCGAAGGAAAAATCCTTCGGCGAGCTCACTATCGGTGAGACCACCTATTAGTCGCTGAGACTTCCCACTGAAGGAAAAACCTTATGCCGACGGCGAAACCCCCTTCGGCGAGACTCTACTTGGTCGTCGGGACCTCAAACTGAACACAAACCATTCTCCCTGACGCCGACCTGGTGAATAACTGTCAGTGTGACAACCACCGGTCGGGAAGACCTCACAGCAGGCGACAAGACCTTATGCCGAGAGCTCCCCGATGAACAACTGTCGGCATGACCCTTTACAAGCAGAGAGATACATGAAGACTCTTGGCGACCCGAAAGTCTTGGCGACTGGTCTATTTAAACACATAGGACACACTGCTAGTCGGCAAGATGACAAGAAGATCTTGCCAACTTCCTTCCCTGGTAAGTTTTCTGCCAAAAATGATTAAGGCAGACTTTTCAAATGAGCTCCTTGTGAAATGTCATCAGATGCATGATCTAACCCCTTATGCAAATATCCCATTTAACCTTCTTGAACATCTGAAACACAATTTGTCCTACCTGATTGAGCCCGTAGGTAAAAAATTGGGTAACAGTGACATTTCAAATCTTTCTATTATAGGGCAACAATGAACAATGGAGTCTTTCTCTCGAAGAGGATACTTGTGATTGGGAAGACGAAGTGCATGCCATGGAAGAACAAGATGATCTTGTTCCTCCCAACCCGTCGTATACCATTGAGAAAAAGAAGAATAAGAATAAGAAGGACCGTATATGGTCTAAAGATTCCTCACACCCTCACAAGAATAAACGGGAAGAAACGGTGATTTCAAAATCTTCTATTTAATGTTTGTTTTGATTATTTCAATGAATTCATTACATGCATCTGAATTTCACGTGACATTTCAATTCCTACTATTACAGGTGAATGATGAACAACAAAGTCATGCCCTCCAATAGGATACTATTGATTTCGATGACGAAGCTAAGAACATGGAAGACGATGATGTTGTTCCTCCCAACCCCCTGTCTACCAATGTTCAAAGGAAGGAGTGTATACGGTCTAAAGATTCCTCGCGCCCTCACAAGAAGAAACGAGAAGAAACAATGATTCCCAAATCTTCTATTTAATGTTTTATTTCATTATTTCAATGAATTTGTTGCATGCATCTGAATGTGATGTGACATTTCAATTCCTGCTATTACAGGGCAACAATGAACAATGAAGTCCTGCCCTCCAACTGAGTTCAAGGGAAGACCGAGTGGATGCCATGGAAGAACAAGATGATGTTGTTCCTCCCAACCTGCCATCTAATAATGTTGAGAAGAAGAAGAAGAAGAAGGAGCATATACGGTCAAAAGTGTCAAGGTGCCTTGACATGGATGAACTAGAAGAAACGGTGAATTTCAATTCTTTTATTTAATGTTTTTTTTTTATTTTAATGAATTGGTTGCATGCAACTCAATTTCAAATTACCTTTGAATTCCTGCTATTACAAGGAAAGGATGAACAATGGAGTGTTGGCCTTGACCTAATTGGCCATGTCGTTGCAATTGAAATGGGAGAGGCTAATAGAGATGGACATGCGAATGGGGAGATCATTGGCCTACAAGTGGGGCAGGGAAATAAAGATGGACATGGGGATGGGGAGAGCACTGGCCTCCAAGTGGGAGAGAGTAGCAGAGATGGGAATTAGGATGGGGAGAAAATTGGCTTGCATGTGGAACTGGGTAACAAAAATGGACATGGGGACGGGGAGAGCATTGGCTTGCAAGTGGGAGAGGGTGATAAAGATAGACATGGGGCTGAGGACAGCGCTGGACTACAAGAGGTAGATGGCGACAATGATGGACATGGGGATGGGGAGAGCACTAGCTTGCAAGTGGGGGAGGGTAATAAATATGGACATGGGGATGGGGAGAGCACTAGCTTGCAAGTGGGAGAGGGTAATAAAGATGGACATGGGGATGGGGAGAGCACTGGCTTGCAAGTGGGAAAGGGTAATAAAGATGGACACGAGGACAAGGAGAGCACTGGCTTGCAAGTGGGAGAGGGTAATAAAGATGGACATAGGGATGGGGAGAGCACTGGATTGCAAGGGGGAGATGGCAATAAATATGGACATGGGGATGGGGAGAGCTGCGACATGCCATCTATATTGGTATAAGACCCAACACACTTCCATGCTTATGTTCTTATTTCTTTATGAATATTTGAATGTGCCTTCAATTATGCTTCACGTTAATGTCGTTTCCATTGTAGGAAAATTCAATGGATGAATAGATGATAGATTTCAAGGGCATAACTTTTAAGGTCGGTGATCACGTCAACCTTTGGAGGCTGTGTAAATGGGTTGCCAAAGGCATTGTACATGTTTTCAACAAAAACACTCAGACCCACTTCCTTCAGCACCCAAAAAATTGTGTGAGAGTCAACATTGTTGAGGCCATTGTTGGTGAATGCTACGTGCCTTTTCCACATCTTGGTATAGAGACCGTTGGAGAGTGTGTGGGAAGCTTCATCATATGGAAGCTCTCAAAGATGAAGCATTATGTTCTAGAGGTACACATAAACGATATGTTGCTGTATATATATATCATACTACGTATATTGTTTCCATGCATACGTCAATTCTCATTAATTGTTTGCTATAGGGTGAAGGTGTTAAACTTGCCAAGGACAAAGCACAACCTATGAAGAAATATGTTGTTTCACGTTCATCATCTACGAGGGTTCATGGAATTGGAATCACCCCTTCTGAAATACACAAGGACCCTAAGAAACGTGCCATATATTACGTAGGCATGAAATCAATTGCAAAGAATAGGCAGCGTAGGAATGGATGAGACAGGCTTCAAATACTGATTCTGCATTGTGGGTTTCATAATTTGATGATTGAACAGTTGTGGTGTAGAGATATACCATTTTCATATGTTTGAATACTAGGTTGTTAAACATTTGATAGGAGAATTTTCATGGGTCTCTCTAATTATTTGATTATTGAACAACTATGTTGAGCATATATACTAATTTCATGTCATTGGAACACATAATCGTTATCCATTTCATATCAGACTTTTCATAGCTCTGTAATTGTTTCATTACGATGAAGAATGTTATGAATTCCACTTTCAATTTTTAGAACAAGTATTTCATTGACTATATATGGAATATTTCCTCTTTCCATGTGATTGGAACAAATAAAATGGTAGCAATGTTTGTAGTCTTGGAAAACACACTGTCCCCTGTCAGTTATTTTGTTATGATAAGTATTTCTTTTGTTACAGCCAATAATGCAATGAAGTCCACTTTGAATTTTTAGAGAAATTATTTGCTAGGGTGGAGATGGTAGATTTTCGTTTTCCATGTGATCGGAACAAGTAAAATGCTTGCATTCCTTGCACTGTTGGAAAACATATTGTCCCCTCCAACTATTTTCCTTACGCAAATTTTTTATTTCGCACACTCCAAAAATGAAGTGAATTCTGCTTTGAATTTTTACATGAAGGATTTGGTAGAGTTCAGCTAGGGTTTTTCCCTTTTTCATGTCATTATAACAAATAAAATGCTTACAATATTGGTTGCAGTTTTGGAAAACACACTGTCCCCTGTTTGTTATTTGCTTCTCGACAAGTCTTTATTTCTTACGCTCCCAAAAAGAAATGAAGTCCACTTTCAATTTTTAGAACAACTATTAGGTAGAGTGGAAATTCCATATTTCCTTTTTCCATGTGATTGGAACACATAAGGTGCTTGCATTGATTGTAGTTTGGGAAAACACACTGTCCCCTATTAGTTATTTCTTTCTGATCAGTAATTATTTCTGATGCTGCATAAATGCATTTATGTCCACTTTCATATTTCATGAAATGTTTTATATTTTATAGGTTCCCATAATGTAATCAAGTCCACTTTCAATTTTCATAACTAGTTGGTTGAGTAAAAATGTCATTCCTTTTTCCATGTGATGGGAACAAATAAAATGCTTGCATTACTGGTAGTGTTGGAAAATGCACTGTCCTATGTCAGTTACTTCATTATGAATACTTACTTATGCATGTCATCTTACTTGCAAATGTAAGCACATGTCAATATCTTTGATCATGTAATTATTAAACAATTATGGTGTGGAATTACATTATATTTGATCATCTACTTATTGAAGAATTATGGTGTGGAATTACATTATATGTGATCTTGTTATTTTTTATCAATTATCATGTGGAATTGTAGTACTTTCGTATGTTTCAAGACTATGGTCTTTTTCCAAGAGTGCCATTGTCTAATTGTGTCTTCCCCGGTTTGTGACCTCACTAGTTCATAGATCCGGATCAAAAGTGTTTACTGCTCTTAAATAAAATATAAGACTATGTTCTTGCATATTTCATGACCTTCATAATTTTTAAGACCCCCTACTTTCAACAAATATTCCATTTCAATATTTTTTCATACCTTTCCAACAGTAAAATGCACATAATAGTTGCATTATGGAAAACAAACTAGGTTGTGACTGTCTTCTCAATTCTTCTTGAATGACCGCTTTCTTTTATGCAGACTTTAACAAAACAATGCTTTAAAGTTCACCTTCTTTTTTTGATGACAACCCTTTCTTTCACCAAACTTTCCATTTCAATATATGTTCATATGTTTGGAACACACAATGCACATATCAATCGCATGTTGGAAAACACAGTGGGTTGTGAGTCACTTCTTATTTGATGCAGACTCTAACAAAAGAATGGTTGGAAGTTCACCTTCTTATTTGTTGACAACCCTTACTTTCAGTAAAACACTCTACTTCAATATCTTCTCTTATGTTTCAAACACAAAGTTTACATATAATTTGCATCATGGAAAACACAGTGCATTGTGGCTCACTTCTTTTTTATGCGGGGTGTAAGAAAGGAATGTTTTGAAGTTGACGACATTGTTCCTTGACAACCCTTACTTTGAGAAAAAACACTCTTCTTGAATATCTGCTGATATGTTTCGAAGACAAAATTTACATAACAATTGCATCATGGAAAACACGGTGGGTTGTGGCTCACTTCTTATTTTTTGCAGGCTGTAACAAATGAATGCTTTGAAGTTCACGTTCTAGTTTTATGAGACCCCTTACTCTCACCAAAACACTCCATTCGAATATTTGTTCATATGTTGCGAACACAAATTTTAAATAACAGCTGGAGGATGGAAAACACATAGGGTTGTCACACACTTTTCAAATCTTCTTTAAAGAGAACAATTAGTGTTATGCACACCGTAAGAAGACATTGTATTCAAGTTCACCTTCATATTTTATAACTGCCCTTGCTTCCAACAAAAGTTGCACACAGAAAAAAAAAAAGTTGCATGATGGAAAACATAGAGGGTTGTCCCTCACTTCTCAATTCTTCTTGAAATACAACACTTTATTTTATAACAACCCTGACTCATAGCAAAAATTCCCTTTAAATACCATTATACATTTCGAACACAAGATGCACAAAAAAAAGAAGGTGGAGGATGGAAAACACAGAGGGTTTTCCCACACTTTTTAAATCTTGTTCAAATACAATAGTTAATGTTATGCACATAGTACAAAGACAATGTATTGAAGTTCACCTTCATATTTTATAACTTCCCTTGCTTCCAGCAAAAGTTCTAGAAAAAAAATAGTTGCAGGATGGAAAACACAGAGGGTTGTCCCTCACCTCTCAATTCTTCTTCAAATACAACACTTTCAGTTATGTAGACTTTTAGGACACACTGTATTGAAGTTGACCTTCATATTTTATAACAACCCTTACTTGCAGAAAACATTCCCTTTCAATACCATTATACATTTTGAACACAAGATACACAAAAAGAAAGTTGTAGGATGGAAAACACATAGAGTTTTCCCACACTTTTCAAATCTTCTTCAAAGACAGCAGTTAGAGTTATGCACACCATAGGAAGACAACGTATTCAAGCTCACCTTCATATTTTATAACTTATGTTGCCTCCAGCCAAAAAAAAAGGAAGTTGCACTATGGGAAACACAGAGTGTTGACCCTCACTTCCCAGTTCTTCTTGAAATACAACACTTTTTGTTATGCAGACTGTAAGAACACAGTGTATTGAAGTTCACCTTCATATTTTATAACAACCCTTGCAACAAATATTCCATTTCAATACTGTTATACATTTCAAACACAATATGCACAAAAAAACCTCTTGTATACTACTCAAAACACTTTAACCAATGACAAACAACTATTTTACACTCGTAACTTAGTTTGAATGACTCTTCAATGTCTTTTTAGCCTTGAAAGGAAGGAAATTCCAAACACTCCAAATACTGTTCAATATAGGCCTTTTTACAACTCTGTCCTGAGAGGACAGTCAATAAATGGTCTTGATAAACTCATAAATTCAGCAATCCCTATCTTGGAATGGAGTCACCTATGCCCAAAAACCTTTGCCAAAATAAAATGACAAAACAACGACTCATATTCTAGAAACAAAACTCATTAAGTCACCAATGTACATAGTCATTTACAGATTTTACGCATTTTGCAGACCTTGGGCTTCATGATAACTTCCCAAAACCACCTTACCACGCTCTTCAATCTTCACATCATTTAGAATACTCACCAAAAATTCCTCTCACCAATTTTCAGGAGATTTGAACAGTGCAAATCTGACAAGCACAATTTTTAATATACACTTTTTACCCTAACTCAGGGTTTTAGCTGCCTGGAGAAAAACTTCAATATCTTTGAGAATTCGAAATGGATTTATATGAAACCAAATGAATCATAAAGTAGACTCAGAGGGCTATCATGTACAATGAAGGAGGAGATGATTTATCCCCAAAATATGGTCATGCAATGGCCTCAAACATAGAAGATGTAGGAATTTAACTAAAAAATAGAGTATGTCATTGATTTTTTCAATATTACATCAATAACACTTTCTATTATGTAGAGTGTAACAAAACAGTTTATTTAATTTCACCTTCGTATTTTATTACAACCCTTACTTGCAGCAAACATCCCATTTCAATTTCATTATACGTTTGGAACACACTGTGCAGAAAAAAATGTTGCAGAATGGAAAACACGCAGGGTTCTCCCTCACCTCTGAAATATTGTTCTAAGAGAACAGTTTCTGTTATGCAAACTATAAGAAAGCAGTGTATTAAAGTTCACCTTCATATTTTCTAACAACCCATTACTTGCAGCAGACATTCCATTTCAATATCCTTATATGTTTCAAAAAGAAGATGCACAAGAAAAGTTGTAGAATGGAAAACACAGAGGTTGTCCCTCACTTCTCAATTCTTCTTGAAAGACAACAGGGTTTGTTATGCAGAGTGTAACAAAATAGTGTAATCAAGTTCACCTTCAAATTTGATAAGAACAATTTTCATCACACAGTGAAATGTAAACACATTTCGAGTCAATATTATACAATCTAAAGAAAATTACAATCCACATTTAATACTGCTAACACTGAGAACTATGTCAACCATTTACGAACGGGTATAATCTCTGCATTCTTAGCATCCAAAAGAATTTACCGCACTATGATTGTCAAGGTGGAATTGATAACATACAATGTTGGCACCCCATAATTCACATGTAGCAACCTGAAGGAGGGCCTGACATGGTGGATCTCAAACCTGACAATGTGGTTGAATTTGAATACGACCAACAACCATTCCTCTAGAGGACCTATGTGATTACTAATTATAGATTCCCCCTTGAGGAATCTCATAAACCTCATGCTCAGCTGGTCCATAATATTGTGCTTGCGTATGATAATTGTTGGTCTAATGCACACCTTCCAAATGCATCCAACTAGGAAAAGGTCTCGAATTTCACGGTAAAGAGACATTGGCCAATCACATAAATTGACAATCTCTATTTCTATACTGTAATATTGAACGTCCATGCCCATATGTGCCCATACACCAAAGACGTTAAAGAAGTGAGCATAATTATCATAGTGCAAATATGTGCGGTTTGGCCCTTTTCTATTAATTCTCCTTAACATCTTTTCCCGCAACCTGTACAAGAGGCTCAATTCCTCAATTTGAGAAAGAACATTGCATGGGAGATACGGGTAGTAGTTGGTCAACCAACTAGCCACCCATGCTTCTGAACTGTAGGACATCTTCTATAGAGTTGTAGCAACATGTACTCAAATTCCTAAAATGAAAGACAAAACAACTTTGTCAGAAGGTACACCTGCATTCTCTAATTAGAAATACATTGTCAATGCAATGGAAATAGTGAAAAATAAGTGAGCAAAGTGGAAGATATAGATAATGTTAGCACTGAAGAGATTGTACCTATTCTTTGGAGCTAAATGAGGCAACACATGTAGTATCTCCAATGGGCATATGGCAACACACGAGTCAAACATTAAGAAGAAAAATGCCTGAAAGGAAAGACAACAAAATTTTCAACACATGTAACAACATTATCTAATTAGAAACACATGAACTGTGTACGGACAGTGTCTTTTCCAACATGGCAAATAATTTCAGCATTCTATTTGTTGCAATCAAATGAGTTGAACTAATGAATTGTAGAAAATATATTTTTGTAGCTTTTATTCATATCACTGATTATATTCATTGCACTTATGTATCTTTCTAACTAAAAATAGTATGTTGATACATGACAACCTTACCTTCACCAAACATTCCATTTGACTATCTCCTCATATGTTTCAAACAAAAAATACACATAACGGTTTCAAATTTGGAAAAAAAATGTGTTGTGAGACACTGTTGATTTTATGTAGACTATAACATAACAATGTTTTGAAGTTCACCTTCTTGTTTTATGACAAACCTTCCTTTTAGCAAAAAATCCATTTCAATATGTCTTCATAAGTTTCGATCAAAAAAAGCACATAATAGTTGGATGATGGAAAACACACTGGGATGTGACTGACTTCTTCTTTTAAGCAGACTGTAAGAGAACAATGTTTTGAAGTTCACCTTCTTGTTTTATGACAACCCTTACCTTCAACAAAATAGTCCATTTCAATATTTGTTCATACGTTAGAAACACAAAATGCATATCACAATTGCAGGATGGAAAACAGATTGCGTTGTCAGTCACTTCTTATTTTATGCAAGCTATAAGAATATAATGTTTTTCATTGTAGGTCAGTAGAGTCAAATTTTTCAACTTAACTATCTAAAACTCTTAACAACCCCTCAAAATAATCATCATTGTATAGACCTATTTCAGTCCCCCTCAACAAACTTCAAACCCACACACGACTCATTTGGAACAACTTGCACAAAAACAAGAAATAACGCTGTCCACAAGGCCAAGTAGGCCAAATTTACAAAGAGAAACCACTCTAATCATACAACTAGACCTCAAAACCACCAAATCCACCCTTGGTTTGCAGAGACCATCTCCCCCAAACGCCTATTCAGGAAACCCTTGTTTGAAGCCATTCACATGAGGGTAACTTGGAAAACTATATTCCGCTCTTTCTCAAACCTTCAAACCAAGTCAAACACCTTTATTAAGGCCTGTACATGCTTTAAAGAAGAAGGGATATCGCTTCCCTCACCTTTTTGATGAAACCCTAACCTAAAACCTCACTTTTAGTAAGGGAATGTCTATCAAACTAGGGGCAACAAAGTTTAAGGTAAGATTAAGTTTTTGCAAGCTTAATTAGTCATGTTTGAAGACTGTTTAGAGTTTGAGAAGCTTGGGAACATTTAATTCCATAAAAACCTCATGAAAATGGCTCAAAATGAGGGTTTAGTGAAATAGTGTGTTGGGAAGCCTATCTTCCAAAAGTAATTGTGGATGTGCTAGTTTCAGTAACTAGTTAATGCTACCTCATCAAAACACCTAACAAATTGAAACAGTCCTTTAACAAGTCTAAAAACTTAGGAATCATCTACAGGAATAGTCAAGAAACGTTGATCTACTAAACCCTTACTTTATGCACAAAAAAGCTCTAACAAATGAGGGTTTAATAGAATACTATATTCCAAACCTTCCCATGCTCTGCCACTGAATGAAACATGTTTAGAAATGTTTTCCCATGCTTTAGGAACAAACTTTGAGCCCCATTGAATGCACTTTCCTCAATTACCAACTTGTATGCATCCTTTTTCATTGGAAAACTTTTGTATTCTCTAAAGATTAGCAACCAAACATTGAATGGTTCGCTTCCCCTGCATGATTCAACAAATACACTTCTTAGAGCATGGTATTCAAAACATCATATCAAAAATTGGACTTATGTAAGCAAGGTTATTAAATTTGAACCATACCTTCCATTGGGTTTAAACTCGTGAAAGACAGTCACCGACAAGGACTCCTTTCCCCATATTGGAATGCTGAAGTGAACAAAAATAGCCCAAAAAGAAATCAAAAAGTTTATAATGTGGTACAAGCACATACTAGAAAAAAGAAATCTGCAATACAATTTCCTATTACAATATATAAATTGAAATGGGTTTTGTCATAGTCACCTGTATTAGATGGTGTATCCTCTGCCACATCCATAAAATTTGTGCCTGAAGTATGAAATTGCATATTGACATTCAAATTCAAACTATTGTTCGCAGACAAGGGAAAGAAGTCATCCATAGGGGTTCAGTGATCTGAATGTTGTGTAGAATGCTTCGTATGTCAAGTTGGACGTCGACGACAATCCTTGCTTGCACTAAACCATGGATGCATGCGAATGGTGCTAGTTGCACCTTCATCAGGATCTGGAATGAATTCAAACAACAATGCATTTGATTGTCATAGGTCCTCTAGAAACCTATCCATGCATTTTGGGTATTATTGCACCTGCTATAGAGATTGTGGCGGTGTACACATCACTTTCTTCAAGAGTTTGTTTGTGTCATTCCAAAGAGACATTGTCACCACATGTTCATCATATACATGAGTGATAGAAGGAGTTTGCGTAGGGGTGAGAACATTAGGATTGTTTTCCTCTACGACCCCCTTTGACAATGTCTCATTCAAATCCATCCCTGTATCAATTGGTTAACCTCACCCGTCTAAATGACCACACATAAGAAATTTGTATTAGGAAATAGACAATGCAAAACACAATTGACACCCATAACATAACACAATTCAAATTGAAATTCACTTACCATGGATGACCCCTTTAACGACAGATGATCTTTTCATCAAGTTAGCAACCTTGAGGACATGTTTGCAAGTGTTCCCCTACAAACTCCAAGGGAAGTCACAAACAAAAAGGTGCTCCCAAAATTTCTGAACAAGGTAGTGCATTGGCCTACTTTGACTTTTCACCCAGTACCGTCTAGGATCTGTTTCATCGGGAATATAGTCATCGTCTAGAATTTCCTTGGCCCACTCCACACTAGATCGCATATTTAAACAATTTTGGTTCATCAAAAAACCATAATGTTGCAACTTTTCCTTTTTCCTATACAATGATTCCATTTTAAACACAAGTGTGTAATACAAATAGTTCATTCTCCTTGTGTATTTTTTGAACGATCACACAAGTGCCAAGTTTTGAGTGTGCAATGGTACAACTCAATGGCTGCATTCATATCCTAGTTGGCATGTGCGAATAGTCTACAATTTTTTGCCCACATGGCTGCAAAAAAAAAATCCAATAGTCAAGTAAACCGCAACGTATTAGAGGTGACATCAAAGAATTTGAATGGTGCGAATCCTGTGAGGTGACAAAAATTGTCAACTCACCAATTCGACCCTCTCCTTCGCACCAGGTCTTGTTGAAGTACACTAAGAATTGGGGTTGATCATTGAACTTGTGAAAGAAAGAGTTTAATAGTTGAGTGACGCAATCTCCAGTGTCACTGATTTCCATCATGGTAGTGCCAAGAATGTAGAAGATGTCCATTTCCCTTTCCTTCTTTGCATACTTATATACATTCTTTAGCCAAGCCCTTTTGACATGCCAAAGGCATAGAAGCACGCGACATTGAAAGACAGCCCTAATAGACAATACAAACAATATTGTTTACCACGTAACTACATGAGATAGTGGCATTGAAAATGAATACCAAATGAGAAAGGTAGAGAAATGAAGAAAGGGATGCACATATTGTATGGCTTGGATTTCTGCAGTCGCATCATCAATTAAGAATGCATTGATTCTCCAATCAGGCCTGGCTATTCTTCCACGGTCATGCAATACACATAGCCACGCAAAGATGTCCTCAATCTTGTTTTGTGAGGAGACAACCCACGCAACTGACACACCACTCTATTGCTCATCAAAAATGAGGACAATATACAATGGATACTGTAGAGAGAACAACTCAGTGTGAGAATTTTCAAGTTTATAGCTAGCAAGATCATTGAAAACATGAAGAACTATTTGTCAATGTTTGTAAGGCCTCACCCCATATTTGTTAGTTGCAAATGTGGAATCCATCGAGATGAATGAATTGTGCGAGTGGGTAACCATCCTATCCAGCATCCATGGTGTCTGAATCCCAATAACAAAAGGTGTATTGTTCCCATTGGGTTGTTGAAAGTAGAAGAAGTTGTCAAATTCCTCTCCACTCCATAGTAGGATACTTGTCGAATTGACTTTGTGTTTTTGTGTGTGAGTGGAACACACCTTTCACCAGGCATTCATTACATCCTTTCTTGTAAGGAATTGATCTCTCTTGGACATCATGCCACATAAGACAGGATCATTGATGTGTCTATCCATTATTGCATTGACATTGACATCCATGAGCAAAAGGCTTTCAATATAGTTTTTGCACTTTGCAGATAGATTAGCTGAAAACATAGAATGCTTCTCTCCACTTGTGTCATGAATGCCATGGAAATATTGACCTTTTTTATCAACGTGGAACATTTCTTTGTAGATAATATAGGCAACATCAGGTTTTCCATTCATAACCTTCACCATGAAGTGGTATTGACAACCTCACATTTGTATAAAAGTCTTATGTGGTTTCTTCTCTGGTGGAGGTTGGCCTCTATTGTCTTGAGAACCGTATTGACACCAGTAGCTATGAGAAATGGATCATCTCATCATGTTGAACCAAGGAGAGTAAAATATCATTTGACCATAGAAATGAATGTCGAAAGATACAAACCTCTGATAGAAAATTGTTTTGCCATAAGTTTTGTCATCAACGAGACAGGAGGCGATAGCTTCTCTTATTTTCTTGTCCACAAATTTGGTTTCGAAACCTTCAACGGACATTTCACTACAAATGAAATGATAAAGCCTCGTAAGAGGAATCGCTGCAACAAGGTCAGGGACCTTATCCTTGTTGATGGAAATAGTAGCCCATTCCAAATCGGAAGACGAAAAAGGAGAGCCTCCATTTTGTACATCTTGCACCTGCAATTCGTCTTGCTTCTTCCATTTCAAACCTCTCCCCATTCTAAGAAATGACAAAATTGGATGAATATTTAACATTAGTGTGGATTGTGTGAAGAAAAATAAATAAACCATTCATTAAACATAGATGAAATGTTCTTGCATAGTTGTCACCCGCATGAAACCAATACGAGGTTGTTGACTTCAACCGAGGAAAATTAAAGGTGATAGATTCAATCAAGCTACACATAAAATATAACACAAATGTAAGCTAGAAATCAGACAATCTATCTCAACGTACAGGTGGACATAGAAAACAACAACAAAAAATGGCAAGAAAAACCTTTGATGACATCCTAGTATGGAAGAGAAAAAAAAAAAGTGCATCCATTGTTGCGAGCAACACCAAAATGATAACACGCTTCTTGCATCTGTTGAAAAAAAATGAATTAGTAATGGAGAGTATGAGGAAAGGTATAGAACTACAAATTTTTCTATGAACCATGATGTAAGCGATTGTAGGTTGGAAAACACAACGTGTAGATGATCCTCCACGCTAACATAAAGACCGCAACCCCGCATGTAAATATAACAAAGATTCCAGAGAATATGGGGTGTACAAACCTCTTTTACCTTAGGAGGCATGTTGTGATATTCAACCTTCCATTTTATGTGACTTAACATGAGGAGAAAAAGCACATCTAGTAATTAATGAAATAAACAAGTGAAAGTTGAACCACACGATCAGTGGTTCAACGTAGAACTTCATATGTGGTGTAGGAGTGTAACATGCATCACAATATGTAATTACTTATACAATAAACAACAAATGTATTATCGTGGGAAGATATGTTGGTTGTGTTGCGTGTGTAAGTGTTAAAGGAGAGGAAGGGTTAGAGGGAAAGAAAAACCTTTGATGACAACCTTGTATGTAAAAAGAATAAGTGCATCCATTGCTGCGAGCAATGCAAAAATGATAACATGTTTCTTGCATCTGTTGAAAAAAGGATGAACCAGTAATGGAGTGTATGAGGAAAGGTATAAAGGTGTAAAATTTTCTATCAACCATGATGTAAGCGAATGCAAGTTGGAAAACACAACATGTAGATGAACCTCCACACTAACATCAAGACCACAACCCCACATGTAAATATAAAAAATATTTTAGAGAATATGGGGTGTACAAACCTCTTTACCTGAGGAAGCATGTTGTGATATTCATCCTTCCATTTCGCGTGACTTAACATGAGGAGAAAAATCACTTCTAGCAATTAACGAAATAAACTAGTGAAGGTTGAACCACACGTTCAATGGTTCAACGTAGAACTTCATATGTGGTGTAGGACTGTAACATGCATCACAGTATGTAATTAATTATACAATGGAAACAACAGATGTATTATCATGGGAATATACGTTGGTTTTTTTGCATGTGTAATTGTTAAAGGAGAGGAAGGGTTAAAGGGCAAGCAAAACCTTTGATGACAACCTTGTATGTAAAAGGGATAAGTGCATCCATTGCTGTGAGCAATGCCAAAATGATAACATGTTTCTTGCATCTGTTGAATAAAAGATGAATTAGTAATGGAGTGTATGAGGAAAGGTATAAAGGTGTAAAATTTTCTATCAACCATGATGGAAGTGAATGTAGGTTGGAAAACACAGCGTGTAGATGAACCTCCATGCTGACATAAAGATCGTAACCCCGCATGTAAATATAACAAAGATTTCAGAGAATATGGGGTGTACAAACCTCTCTTAGCTGAGGAGGCATGTTGTGATATTCAACATTTCGTTTAGGGGGTCTTAACATGTGCATAAAAGGCGCATCTAGAAATTCATGAAAAAAGGAAGTGAAGGTCGAACCACACGATGAGTGGTTCAACCTGCAACTTTGTATGTGGCGTATGAGTGTAATGTGCATAACACTATGTAATTAATTCTATAGTTCCAAGAACGGATGTATTAGGGAAGATACCTTGGTTGTGGTGCATGTGTATGTGTTAATGGAGAGGAAAGGTTAGAGGGAAACCAAAACCTTTTAGAACCTTCTATGTAAATAAATGTGCATCCATTGCTGCCAGCAACACCAAAAGAATATTATTTTTTTTGCATTTGTTGACAAAATCATGAATCAATAATGGAGTGAATCAAGAAAGTCATATATGTGCAAATTTTCCTATCAACCATGATGTCAACCAATGCATTCGTATTGTGTAAACAAGAAAAGGATTTCATTCCAAAAAAAGAGAAACAGTTGCCTCGAGACATGAAAGCCATGTGTGAAATGGTAGACATGTTTTGTAAATAAATTATCAAATAGAAAACCTTTGCATTCTCTAATGAGAAAGACACTCTCCAAGCTAACCAAAGAGCATCTGCAAAGCTACAGACAAGTATTGAATACATTCAAAAATCTATCCAAAAAATGGATGTTACTGTCCTAAGGGTTGATAAGGAAGCAACTACTCCAAACATACAAATAAAATGTACTTATAACTGAAACCCAACACTTTGTTTTTTGAATTACAAATATTTTGTGCACTATTTTTTCAATCATGCAAAAATTTAAACACAACAATGGAATTTGTGATTTCGAAAAAATTCATACTGTCTTTTAATATTCCATGTTGCAAAACCATGGGTGTTAAGAATCAAGCCACCCACCATGAGAAAACCCTTTATTTGAATAGGGAGATTCAAATAACTGAAACCCAACACTGTGTTTTCCCAATTGTAATTATTTTGTGCAACTTTTTTTTTCAATGGTGCAAGATTTAAACACAACAATGGAATGTGTGATTTGGAA
Source organism: Sequoia sempervirens (assembly GCA_007258455.2). Lineage (NCBI taxonomy): Eukaryota > Viridiplantae > Streptophyta > Pinopsida > Cupressales > Cupressaceae > Sequoia > Sequoia sempervirens. Next base: position 640,141,296 of record VDFB02058242.1, on the reverse strand, counting down.
GACATTCATACAGTTTTGTAGAATCCATGTTGCAAAACCATGGGTGTTAAGAAGCAAGCAACCCACCACCACACAACCCTTCACATTTAAACAAGGGGATTCAAATAACTGCAACCCAACACTGTATTTTCCAAATCACAATTATTTTGTGCACTTTTCTTTCAATCATGCGAAATTCAAACATAACAATGGAATGTGTGATTTCAAAGACATTCATACGGTTTTCTAACATTTCATGTTCCAAAACCGTAGGTGATAAGAAGCAAGCAACCCACCATGAAACAACCCTTGACATTTAAACAAGGACATTGAAATAACTGAAACCCAACACTGTGTTTTCCAAATCACATTTTTTTTTGCATTTGATTTGTTCAATAATGCGAAAATTAAACACAACAATGAAATGTGTGATTTAGAAGACATTCATACCGTTTTGTAACATTCCATGTTTCAAAACCGTAGGTGTTAAGAAGTAACCAACCCACCATGACACGACCCTTGACATTTCAACAAAAAGATTCAAATAACTAAAACCCAACAATGTGTTTTCCAAATTACAATTATTTTGTGCACTTTTTTTTTGAATCATGCAAAAATTAAAACACAACAATGGAATGTGTGATTTCGAAGACATTCATACTATCTTGTAATATTCCATGTTGCAAAGTCGTGGGTGTTAAGAAGCAAACAACCCACCATGAGACAACCATTTACATTTCAACAAGGAGATTCAAATAACTGAAACCCAACACTGTGTTTCCCATTTACAATTATTTTGTGCACTTTTTTTTCAATCGAGTGAAATTAAAACACAACAATGGAATGCGTGATTTTGAAGACATTCATACTGTCTTGTAACATTCCATGTTGCAAAACCATAGGTGTTAAAAAGAAACCAACCCACCATGACACGATCCTTGATATTTAAACAAGGATATTCAAATAACTAAAACCTAACATTGTGTTTTCCAAATCACAATTATTTTTCGCACTTGATTTTTTCAATCATGCGAAAGTTCAACACAACAATGGAATGTGTCATTTTGAAGACATTCATACTGTCTTGTAACATTCCATGTTGCAAAACCATGGGTGTTAAGAATCAAGCCACCTACCATGAGACAACCCTTTACATTTAAACAGGGAGATTCAAATAACTATAACCCAACACTGTGTTTTCCCAATTGCAATTATTTTTTGCAACTTTTTTTTAATGGTGCAAAATTAAAACACAACAATGGAATGTGTGATTTAGAAGACATTCATATGGTTTTGTAACATTCCAAGTTGCAAAACCATGGGTGTTAAGAAGCAAACAACACAGCATGAGACAACCCTTTACATTTAAACATGAAGATTCAAATTATTAAAACCCAACACTGTGTTTCCCATTTACAATTATTTTGTGCACTTTTTCTTTTTAATTCAATGAAATTTAAACACAACAATGGAATGCATGATTTTAAAGACATTCCTATGGTTTTGTAACGTTCTATGTTGCAAAACCGTGGGTGTTAAGAAGTAAGCAACCCACCATGACACAAACCTTGACATTTAAACAAGGAGATTCAAATAACTGAAACCCAACACTGTGTTTCCCATTTACAATTGATTTCAACACTTTTTTTTTAATGGTGTGAAATTTAAACACAACAATGGAATGTGTGATTTCGAAAAAATTCATACTGTCTTGTAACATTACATGTTGCAAAACTGTAGGTGTTAAGAATCAAGCAACCCACCATGACAATACCCTCTACACTTGAACAGGGAGATTCAAATAACTGAAACCCAACACTGTGTTTTCCCAATTGCAATTATTTTGTGCAACTATTTTTTTCAATGGTGTAAAAGTAAAACACAACAATTGAATGTGTGATTTAGAAGACATTCATACTATTTTGTAACATTCCATGTTGCAAAACTGTGGGTGTTAAGAAGCAAGAAACCCACCATGAGACAACCCTTTACATTTGAAGAGGGAGATTCAAATAACTGAAACTCAACATTGTGTTTTCCTATTTACAATTATTTTGTACACATTTTTTTTTCAATCGACTGAAATTTAAACACAACAATGGAATGTGTGATTTGGAAGACATTCATACTGTTTTGTAAGATTCCATGTTGCATAATCGTGGGTGTTAAGAAGCAAGCAACCCAGCATGAGACAACCCTTTACATTTAGACATGGAGATTCAAATCACTAAAACCCAACATTGTGTTTCCCATTTACAATTATTTTCTACACTTTTTTTTTCAATTAAGAGAAATTTAAACACAACAACGAAATGTGTGATTTTTAAGACATTCATACGGTTTTGTAACAATCCATGTTGCAAAACCATAGGTGTTAAGAATCAATCAACCCACCATGACACGACCCTTAACATTTAAACAAGGAGATTCACATAACTGATACCCAACACTATGTTTTCCAAATCACAATTATTTTGTGCACTTTTTTTTTTTAATCAATTGAAATTAAAACACAATAATAGAAGGTGTGATTTGGAAAACTTTCATACTATTTTGTAACATTCCATGTTGCAAAACCATGAGTGTTAAGAAGCAAGCAACCCACCATGAGACAACCCTTTACATTTACACAAGGAGATTCAAATAATTGAAACCCAACTCTATGTTTTCTCAATTACAATTATTTTTTGCACTTTTTTTCAATCATCCAAAATTTAAAAAGAACAATGGAATATGTGATTTTCATCACATTTATACTATTTTGTAACATGCCATGTTGCAAAACCATGGGTGTTAAGAAGCAATCAACCCACCATGAGACAACCCTTTACATTTGAACAGGGAGATTCAAATAACTGAAACTAAACACTGTGTTCTCCCATTTACAATTATTTTGTGCACTTTTTTTTTCAATCAACTCAAATTTAAACACAACAATGGAATGTGTGATTTGGAAGACATTCATACTGTTTTGTAACATTCTATGTTGTAAAACCGTGGGTGCTAATAAGCAAGCAACCCAACATAAGACAACCCTTTACATTTAAACAGGGAGATTCAAATAACTAAAACCCAACACTGTGTTTCTCATTTACAATTATTTTTTGCACTTTTTTTTTTCAATCGAGTGAAACTTAAACACAACAATGGAATGTGTGATTTTAAAGACATTCATACTATCTTGTAACATTCCATGTTGCAAAACTTTGGATGTTAAGAATGAAGCAACCCACCATGAGACAACCCTTTACATTTAAATAGGGAGATTGAAATAACTGAAACCCAACACTGTGTTTCCCATTTAATATTATTTTATACACATTTTTTTTCAATCAAGTGAAATTTAAACACAATAGAATGTGTGATTTGGAAGAAAATTCATATTGTCTTTTAACATTCCATGCCACAAAACCATGGGTGTTAAGAAGCAAGCAACCCACCATGAGACAACCATTTACATTTAAACAAGGACATTCAAATAACTGAAACCCAACACCGTGTTTTCCAAATCACTATTATTTTTTGCACTTGATTTTTTCAATCATTCGAAAGTTCATCACAACAATGGAATGTGTGATTTTGAACACATTTAACATGTTTTGTAACATGCCATGTTGCAAAACCATGGGTGTTAAGAAGCAAACAACCAACCGTGAGACAATCCTTTACATTTGAACAAGGAGATTCAAATAACTGAAACCCAACCTTGTGTTTTCCCAACCGCAATTATTTTGTGCACTTTTTTCTTTCAATAGCGCAAAATTTAAACACAACAATGGAATGTGTGATTTGGAAGACATTCATACTATTTTATAACATTTCATGTTGCAAAACCGTGGGTGTTAAGAAGCAAGCAACCCACCATGAGACAACCCTTTACATTTCAACAAGAAGATTCAAATAACTGAAACCCAACACTGTGTTTCTCATTCACAATTATTTTGTGCATTTTTTTTTTCAATCAATTGAAATCTAAAGACAATAATGGAATGTGTGATTTGGAAGACATTCATATTGTTTTGTAACATTCCATGTTGCAAAACCGTGGCTGTTAAGAAGCAAGTAACCCACCATCAGCTAACCCTTTACATTAAAATAGGGAGATTCAAATAACTAAAACCCAACATTGTGTTTTCCCAATTACAATTATTTTCTGCACTTTTTTTTCAATCATGCAACATTTAAACACACCAACGAAATATGTCATTTTGAGGACATTCATAATATCTTGTAACATTTCATGTTGCAAAACCGTGGATGTTAAGAATGAAGAAACCCACCATGGGACAACCCTTTACATTTAAATGAGGAGATTGAAATAACTGAAGCCCAACACTGTGTTTCCCATTTACAATTATTTTCAACACTTTTTTTTCTCAATGGTGTGAAATTTAAGCACAACAATTGAATGTCTAATTTCAAAGATATTCATATTGTCTTGTAACATTCTATGTTGCAAAACCATGGGTGTTAAGAATCAAGCAACCCACCATGACACAACAATTTACATTTAAACAAAGAGATTCAAGTAACTGAAACCCAACATTGTATTTTTCCAATTATAATTATTTTCTCCACATTTTTTTCAATCATGCAAAATTATGCAAAATTTAAACACAACAATGGAATATGTGATTTTGAACACATTTATAGTATTTTGTAACATGCCATGTTGCAAAACCATGGGTTTTAAGAAGCAAGAAACCTACCATGAGACAACCTTTACATTTCAATTGGGAGATTCAAATAACTAAAACCCAACACAGTGTTTTCCCAATCGCAATTATTTTATGCAACTTTTTTTTTCAATGGTGCAAAATTAAAACACAACAATGGAATGTGTGAATTCGAAGACATTCATATTGTTTTGTAACATTCCATGTTGCAAAACCATGGGTGTTAAGAAGCAAGCAACCAACCATGAGACAACCCTTTACATTTAAACAAGGAGATTCAAATAACTAAAACCCAGCAGTGTGTTTCTCATTCACAATTATTTTGTGCACTTTTTTTTTTAATCGATTGAAATTAAAAAATAACAATGAAATGTGTGAATTCAAAGGCATTCATATTGATTTGTAACATTCCATGTTGCAAAACCATGGGTGCTAAGAAGCAAGCAACCCACCATGAGACAACCCTTTACATTTAAACAAGGAGATTCAAATAACTAAAACCCAACAGTGTGTTTTCTCATTTACAATTATTTTGTGCACTTTTTTTTTCAATTGACTAAAATTAAAACACAACAATGGAATGTGTGAATTCAAATACATTCATACTATTTTGTAATATTCCATGTTGCAAAACCATGGATGTTAAGAAGCAAGCAACCCACCATGAGACAACCCTTTACATTTAAACAAGGAGATTCAAATAACTGAAACCCAACACTGTGTTTCCCATTCATAATTATTTTGTGCACTTTTTTTTCAATCTACTAAAATTAAAATACAACAATGGAATGTGTGAATTCAAAAGACATTCATATTATTTTGTAACATTCCATGTTCCAAAACCATGGGTGTTAAGAAGCAAACAACCCACCATGAGACAACCCTTTACATTTAAACAAGGAGATTCAAATAACTAAAACGCAACAGTGTATTTCCCATTCACAATTATTTTTTGCACTTTATTTTTCAATCAACTGAAATTAAAACACAACAATGGAATGTGTGAATTTGAAGAGATTCTTACTGTTTTGAAACATTCCATGTTAGAAAACAGTGGGTGTCAAGAAGCAAGACACCCACCATGAGATAACCCTTTACATTTAAAAAAAGAGATTCACATAACTGAAACCCAACACTTTGTTTCCCATTCACAATTATTTTGTGCACTTTTTTTTTTTCAATCGACTGAAATTAAAACACAAGAATGAAATGTGTTAATTTGAAGATATTCATACCATTTTGTAACATTGCATGTTCCAAAACCATGGGTGTTAAGAAGCAAGCAACCCACCATGAGACAACCATTTACATTTAAACAAGGACATTCAAATAACTGAAACCCAACACTGTGTTTCCCATTCACAATTATTTTATGCAATTTTTTTTTCAATGGGCTGAAATTAAAACACAACAATGGAATGTCTGAATTCGAAGACATTCATACAATTTTGTAACATTCCATATTGCAAAACTGTGGGTGTTAAGAAGCAAGCAACCCACCATGAGACAAACTTTTACATTTAAACAAGGAGATTCAAATAACTAAAACCCAGCAATGTGTTTCCCATTCACAATTATTTTGTGCACTTTTTTTTTCAATCGACTAAAATTAAAACACAACAATGGAATGTGTGAATTTGAAGACATTCGTACTATTTTGTAACATTCCATGTTCGAAAACCATGGGTGTTAAGAAGCAAGCAACCCACCATGAGACAACCCTTTACATTTAAACAAGAAGATTCAAATAACTAAAACCCAACAGTGTGTTTCCTATTAACAATTATTTTGTGCAGTTTTTTTTCAATCTACTAAAATTAAAACACAACAATGGAATGTGTGAATTCAAAGACATTCATACTATTTTGTAACATTCCATGTTGCAAAAGCATGGATGTTAAGAAGAAAGCAACCCACCATAAGACAACCCTTTACATTTAAACAAGGAGATTCAAATAAATGAAACCCAACACTGTGTTTCCCATTCACAATTATTTTGTGCACTTTTTTTTTCAATCAACTGAAATTAAAACACAAGAATGAAATGTGTGAATTCAAAGAGATTCGGACTTTTTTGTAACATTCCATGTTCCAAAATAGTGGGTGTTAAAAAACAAGCAACCCACCATGAGACAACCCTTTACATTTAAACAAGGAGATTCAAATAACTGAAACACAAAAGTGTGTTTCCCATTCACAATTATTTTGTGCACTTTTTTTTTCAATCAATTGAAATTAAAACACAACAATGGAATGTGTGAGTTCAAAGACATTCATACTGTTTTGAAACATTCCATGTTGCAAAATTGTGGGTGTCAAGAAGCAAACAATCCACCATGAGATAACCCTTTACATTTAAACAAGGAGATTCACATAACTGAAACCCAGCAATGTGTTTCCCATTCACAATTATTTTGTGAACTTTTTTTTTCAATCAACTGAAATTAAAACACAAGAATGGAATGTGTTAATTTGAAGACATTCATACTATTTTGCAACATTGCATGTTCCAAAACCATGGGTGTTAAGAAGCAAGCAAACCACTATGAGACAACCCTTTACATTTAAACATGAAGATTCAACTAACTAAAACCCGGCAGTGTGTTTCCCATTCAAAATTATTTTGTGCACTTTTTTTTTCAATCGCCTCAAATTAAAACACAACAATGGAATGTCTGAATTCGAAGACATTCATACTATTTTGTAACATTCCATGTTGCAAAACCATGGGTGTTAAGAAGCAAGCAACCCACCATGAAACAACCCTTTACATTTAAACAAGGAGATTCAAATAACTAAAATCCAATAGTGTGTTTCCCATCCACAATTATTTTGTGCACTTTTTTTTTCAATCAACTTAAATTAAAACACAACAAAGGTATGTGTGAATTCAAAGACAATCATACTATTTTGTAACATTCCATGTTCCAAAACCATGGGTGTTAAGAAGCAAGCAAAACCCACCATGAGACAACCCTTTACATTTAAACAAGAAGATTCAAATAATTGAAACCTAGCAGTTTGTTTCTCATTCACAATTATTTTGTGCACTTTTTTTTTCAATTGACTGAAATTAAAACACAACAATGGAATATGTGAATTCGAAGACATTCATACTATTTTGTAACATTCCATGTTACAAAACCGTGGGTGTTAAGAAGAAAGCAACCCACCATGAAACAACCCTTTACATTTAAACAAACAGATTCAAATAACTGAAACCCAACACTGTGTTTCCCATTCACAATTATTTTGTGCACTTTTTTTTCAATCGACTAAAATTAAAACACAACAATGGAATGTGTGAATTCAAAGACATTCATATTGTTTTATAACATTCCATGTTCCAAAACCGTGGGTGGTAAGAAGCAAGCAACCCACCATGAGACAACCCTTTACATTTAAACAAGGAGATTCAAATAACTAAAACCCAGCACTGTGTTTCCCATTCACAATTATTTTGTGCACTTTTTTTTCAATCAACTGAAATTAAAACATAACAATGGAATGTGTGAATTCGAAGACATTCAGACTGTTTTGTAACATTCCATGTTCCAAAATTTTGGGTGTTAAGAAGCAAGCAACCCACCATGAGACAATCCTTTACATTTAAACAAGGGGATTCAAATAACTGAAACACAACAGTGTGTTTCCCATTCACGATTATTTTGTGCATTTTTTTTTTTCAATCGACTGAAATTAAAACACAACAATGGAATGTGTGAATTCGAAGACATTCATATTGTTTTGAAACATTCCATGTTGCAAAATCATGGGTGTCAAGAAGCAAGCAACCCGCAATGAGATAACCCTTTACATTTAAACAAGGAGATTCACATAACTGAAACCTAGCACTGTGTTTCCCATTCACAATTATTTTGTGCACTCTTTTTTTTAATGAAATGAAATTAAAATACAAGAATGGAATGTGCTAATTTGAAGACATTCATATTGTTTTGTAACATTCCATGTTGCAAAACCATGGGTGTTAAGAAGCAAACAACCTACCATGAGATAACCCTTTACATTTAAACAAGAAGATTCACATAATTGAAACCCAACAGTGTGTTTCCCATTCACAATTATTTTGTTCACTTTTTTTTTCAATCAATTGAAATAAAAACACAAGAATGAAATGTGTTAATTTGAAGACATTCATACTATTTTGTAACATCCCATGTTCCAAAACCATGAGTGTTAAGAAGCAAGCAACCCACCATGAGACAACCCTGTACATTTAAAAAACGAGATTCAAATAACTGAAACCCAATAGTGTGTTTCTCATTCACAATTATTTTGTGCACTTTTTTTCTTCAATCGACTGAAATTAAAACACAAAAATAGAATGTGTAAATTCGAAGACATTTGTATTGTTTTGTAACATTCCATGTTACAAAATAGTGGGTGTTAAGAAGCAAGCAACCTACCATGAGACAACTCTTTACATTTAAACAAGTAGATTCAAATAACTGAAACCTAGCACTGTGTTTCCCATTCATAATTATTTTGTGCACTTTTTTTTTCAATCAACTGAAATTAAAACACAACAATGGAATGTATGAATTCGAAGACATTCATACTATTTTTTAACATTTCATATTGCAAAACCGTGGGTGTTAAGAAGCAAGCAACCCACCATGAGATAACCCTTTACATTTAAACAAGGAGATTCACATAACTAAAACCCAATAGTGTGTTTCCCATTCACAATTATTTTGTGCACTTTTTTTTTTCTATCAACTGAGATTAAAACACAAGAATTGAATGTGTTAATTTGAAGACATTCATACTGTTTTGTAACATTCCATGTTCCAAAACCATGGGTCTTAAGAAGCAAGCAACCCACCATGAGACAACCCTTTACATTTAAACAAGGAGATTCAAATAACTAAAACCCAGCAGTGTGTTTCCCATTCACAATTATTTTGTGCACTTTTTTTTTCAATCGATTGAAATTAAAACACAACAATGAAATGTGTGAATTCAAAGGAATTCATATTGATTTGTAATATTCCATGTTGCAAAACCGTGGGTGCTAAAAAGCAAGCAACCCACCATGAGACAACCCTTTACATTTAAACAAGGAGATTCAAATAACTAAAACCCAACAATGTGTTTTCTCATTTACAATTATTTTGTGCACTTTTTTTTTCAATCGACTCAAATTAAAACACAACAATGGAATGTGTGAATTCGAAGACATTCATACTATTTTGTAATATTCCATGTTCCAAAACCATGGGTGTTAAGAAGCAAGCAACCCACCATGAGACAACCCTTTACATTTAAACAAAGAGATTTAAATAATTGAAACCCAATAGTGTGTTTCCCATTCACAATTATTAAATGTGCACTTTTTTTTTCAATCAATTAAAATTAAAACACAACAATGGAATGTGTGAATTCGAAGACATTCATACTGTTTTGTAACATTCCATGTTGCAAAACCGTGGGTGTTTAGAAGCAAGCAGCCCACCATCAGATAACCCTTTACATTTAAACAAGGAGATTCACATAACTGAAACCCAGCTGTGTGTTTCCCATTCACAATTATTTTGTGCCATTTTTTTTTCAATCTACTGAAACTAAAAAATAAGAATGGAATGTGTTAATTTGAAGACATTCATACTATTTTGTAACATTCCACATTGCAAAACCATGGGTGTTAAGAATCAAGTAACCCACCATGAGACAACACTTTACATTTAAATAAGGAGATTCAAATTACTGAAACCCAACAGTGTGTTTTAGGCATTCACAATTATTTTGTGCATTTTTTTTTCAATCGATTGAAATTAAAACACAACAATGGAATGTGTGAATTTGAAGACATTCATACTATTTTGTAACATTCCATGTTGCAAAACCGTGGGTGTTAAGAAGCAAACAACCCACCATGAGACAACCCATTACATTTAAACAAGGAGATTCAAATAACTGAAATCCAACACTATGTTTCCCATTCACATTTATTTTGTGCACTTTTTTTTTTCAATCAACTGAAATTTAAACACAACAATGGAATGTGTGATTTTGAAGACATTCATACATTTAAACAACAACATTCAAGTAACTCCACATTGTGATTCCAAAATTTCAAATTAAAAAATCTTGTAAAACCTTCTGCTTGCAACCCAATTACCCCTCACCTCAAATTTTGTCGGTATTCTCCTCCAACTCCTCTATGTGCACTCCACACTTCAGCTTACAACCTCGATTTGGTTGGTATTATCCTCCAAGTTGTCGTCATCCACATGCACTTAGACCTTCAGCTTTCCCTTTCAACGTGTAGACTGGAAACAAATAATATTTTCTCCTTTCTTCCTCGAAACAGAAAAAGGATTCGTTTCTGCCCACGTCACTTTCCCTTCTACTTTTCCCGCGCCACAAAAAAGAGACTTGCCAAGAAAGAAAACCTGCCCGCCTTTTTCCCCCAGCGACAAGCAGGAAAACCCAACCGACGGCTCCGTTAACTCGCACCTAACCATCGCGGAACGTTTGCTCCCACTCCCGCTTTTCTTCATAATCGCCCATCTGGTGGGCCCCGCACTACGTCGTCACGTCATGTTATGTATGTTTCCATTTATGTTATGTATGTTTTTCATGTGTTTTTGTATGTACATAGGTGCTTTTTTTCTAGTAGTTAGTCGGCTCCCTTCCAAGTTGTTATATGAAAATAAACTTTTATATTCAACTTTTAATAATATTGCATGCAGTTATCAAACATTTACCAAGAAATCATGATATGTACAGTTGTGATAGAGATTAATAGCATGATCAACTGCCAACAATTTCAATTTTTTTTAGTTCCTGCCGCCAGGCAGGATAACTATTGCATTCACCCGGAATACTTTTCTCGGGCAGCATCGGCCAATCACATTTCGGCATTTAACATATTACATATTTTTTTGTATAGTTTGAATTTGGAGAGCTATTTTTTATATTGGAAAATTAGCATTTATCTATTTTTCTATTCGTCTGAGTAGCTTTATAAATCATTTTCATTTTAAAAATTCAGGAAAATGCGAACGCATCAATTGATTAAATAAATTTAAGCAAAAGCATAGTTTATAAAACTGGCAGCTAGAGGTACGTAATCCATGAATGCAAATTAAATGCATTAAAAAAATCAAGAAAATGCGAACGCATAGATTGATTAAATTAATTTAAGAAAAGGCATAGTTTATAAAACTGGCAGGTAGAGGTACGCAATCCATGAATGCAAATTAAATGCATTAAATGGCATATGGCTGGAGGTGAAGGCGCTGGAATGGCTTGGTGGCCACGCATGGCCAGGGTACTTTGGTCATTTAATATAGATTTAAGCCACTTGCTATGCATCGCTATTACTTGATTTTTATTTATTTATTTTAAATCTATACTTGTCTAAATATTACTTCTTTTTTTTGTATAGTTTGAATTTGGAGAGCTATTTTTTATATTAGAAAATTAGCATTTATCTATTTTTCTATTCGTCCGAGTAGCTTTATAAATCATTTTCGTTTTAAAAATTTGGGAAAATGCGAACGCATAAATTGATTAAATAAATTTAAGCAAAGGCATAGTTTATAAAGCTGGTGGCTAGAGGTACGTAATCCATGAATGCAAATTAAATACATTAAAATATCAGGAAAATGCGAGTGCATAGATTAATTAAATAAATGGAAGCAAAGGCATAGTTTATAAAACTGGCAGGTAGACATACGTAATCCATGAATGCAAATTAAATGGATTAAATGGCATATGGCTCGAGGTGAAGGTGCTGGAATGGCTTGGTGGCCATGCGTGGCCAGGGTACTTTGGTCATTTAATATATTTGTGAATGTTGTTTTTGTGCTCTGCAAGCCCGTGTTCTAAAGAAGAGTTTGTAGTGGCTGAGCAGGAGATGTTGTAGTTGCAGAGTCCAAACCCAGAAACGAGTTACTTGAGGTGATAATTTGTTATTTTTCTCAGTTTCATTCCATTTAACTACATAACGAAGCTGTATTTGATAGTGCTTTATTGTGTGGCTGAGCAAGAGATCTTGTAGTTGCAAAGTCTAGTGCCAGAAACGAGTTACTTGAGGTGATAAGTAGTTATTTTGTCAGTTCCTTTTTATTTTATCGAAAATGCAAGTTGGGTTTCATTATTTTTCTCAGGGTTTCATAGTGCTTTAACGCATTTGTATCCTTTGATTGTAAATTCATTTTTTTAATTACTTTAGATTCATCTGAGTCTGATAGGCATTATGTAGAAACCCTTTTGTCTATTGTACTTCGTGCATGTGAGTCCTATAATGAAAACATCAAAGAGCTGGAAAGTGTTTTATGCAAAAATCTTATGACAATTCTTTACTATGAAAATATTTAGCAGTTTAAAAAACCTTGACAGAAGCTATTTTTTCAATGTCCTCTTTTGTTACCATAACTGGCATATGACATTAGTGCATGCCTTCATGCGTTAAAATACCTGGTGTTGTGATTGAGACTCTTAAAGGTAAACCTACTTGTTTAATATACAGAACAAAAACATTTGAGAGGCTAATTAGTCTACGAAAATTTGAACTCTTTTGAGGTAGCATTATCACTTCCTTTGTATTATTAGTACCAAAGTAACAGGAGATTACACTTCAGCCTACAGGCTATCTCTTTCTTCAAAATACCTTTTAGTAGTTTGAACTTTGGACAGTCTTTCAAAACAACCTTGATGGAGAACCTCGTACCTTATAAGCACTTGACGTGCTCAGCGGCCTTCACTTGCAGTCTTCTATTTTGCAAACACTTCACAAGTAATATGGCCTTTGTGGTCAATATTACTTAAAAATTAAAGCCACTAGATTACTGGAAAGCCCTCAAAATATTTACATTTGAATAAAAAATGTTCTTGTATAAAGACCAGAAATACAATCAAATGCATTTAGAATCTGGATGTGCAATGTTAAGTAGGTGAAGCACCTTGGAGATTTCCAAAAAGACCAGAAATACAATCAAATGTATTTAGAATCTGGATGTGCAATGTTAAGCAGGTGAAGCACCTTGGAGATTTCCAAGCTGGTTGGTATCTTCTACTTTTCAAAAATTTTGAAGCAGAGAGATGCATATGTAAAATTAAAGATGTAATAATTCAAGGAATGTAGAGGATGAAGAACAAGAGTAATAAGGCATAATGTGTTGGTTGTTTACTTCTTTCAGCCTATGCAAGTCAGTAAGTTATATTAGAACTATTTTGTACTATTTTATTTTCTTCATGATCCATGTGATTTTGTCTTATGGCTACATGTTGAGGCATGGAAACAGATTTTTGAGGAGCAGAAGCAATCACAAGCCATTGCACTTGCAAGGAGCCTAGCAATGAGTATAGGCATGGTGATTCCTAAGTAGGGTTTCTTTTGTTTTCAATTTCCATTTTTTATCATGCCAATCTATGAAATCGAGTATTGGCCGTAAATTTCATTTTAGTAAACGTACTATAAAATTCTCATCGAAACCTTATTTTCTGGCTGCAGTTCGCTAAATGGAGGAGTGAAAGGGAAAAATCAACGTGGCGGAAAAAGAACGAGGAGAGACAACTGTAAAAAAGGATGAACGACTGAGCTGCATTTAATCGTCTTGCATTGATACAGACGAAGGATAGCCGTCGATACTCCATTATGGGTTGGGAAACCCCAATGACACTATTCTGAAGGGGCTTATTTCCAAACATTTGCTCATTTTTTGTGTTTCTAATCTCCAAAGATTGACCTGGTTTATTATTACATTTCTTTGAGGCAATGAAATGTCTGTTGCACTGCCACTGGAGGGAACTCATCCACATTTTATTTTGTTTTGTTTGTTTTTGACACAGCCAGGGGTTCCTATAGCAAGTCCTGGTGTGTGACAAAGGGTCACGCTTCTCTGAGGGTTCACAGCCTTCTCCACAGGGCCAAGCCTGGTGCCTCTCCCTGAAATTTGCAATTTAAAAATAATATATATTTATATATTTATTTTAATATCTTTTCTTCTCATACATTAATCTCTATTACGAAATAGCTTTTTTTGTTTTTCTGATCTATTTATTAATTAATTCATTCATTCATTCTTGTGGATGTATTTATCAAAATGCAGTGTTGCCTGATACCATGATTTCCATTGCTGGGTAGAAAGTTGTAGCAAGGCATGCAAATTGAGGAGAAAGATTATACATACATATTTTTTTCCTTATTGATATATATTATTTTTCCTCTTTCCATCATTTGGCTATAAAATACTAGCATCTCTTCCAGCTAACATAGAGCATAAGAGTTGCATAAGAATTTCATATTGGAGTTACAGGCAGTACTGATGTTATAGGTTTATTTTTATTTTATTTAATTTGTTTCTTTGTGTATCAATAGATGACTGCAATTAATGCACTTAGCCTAACTAAGGAAAATGAAAACCTAGATAATATGACTCTTGTATAAATAGATTTATTTTTCCTTTTTTATTACTGGAACACATTTGAATTTCTTCAAAATTCATGGAGCATGTTAAAGTGGAGAATTCATATTATTTCAGCCTATTTACAATCCATGTGCAAAAATTCATATTACATGCAAAAATTGAGTTGATTTTCGGAATGTGCATTATGGTTTCATAATTTTGCAATGAGCTTCATTGCTACTATGCCCTAAGGAAACTATATTTTTTTATTATTCTTTTTTTTTTTTTTTTGAACTTTTTAAGGAAGTAAAAGTGGAGCCTTCTATCCGATCATGATTTTCATAAAAGTTATGGGAAGTGGACAAATTCATGTTCTTTTTATAATCCAAAACAGAAAGTATGGAAACGGGTGGAGGGTGGGCTTCTTATTATTGTTATTATATTTTATTATTTTATAAGTGTGCTCTCTTTAAAAAAATAGGCTACGCAGATTTCCACAAGTAAACAGAATTAAAGGTTTGGTAATTGACTTGTCTATAGGGAACGGTGAGCGTATTCAAAGTAATTGTTTTAATAGACATTTAAAGAGAGAAAAAGAAACAGATACATTTTCATATCCTCCCTTAAAAAAAGAATCAATAGTAAAGAATATTAGACAACATATTACACACGGATCTCTTTTAACAAATTTCATCTTAAAAAGCATAAAAGCATTTAAAATAGTAAGCATCATTTTCATGTTTAGGAATTGCAGCATACGCACAGAAATGA
This sequence comes from Sequoia sempervirens, assembly GCA_007258455.2. Taxonomy (NCBI): domain Eukaryota; kingdom Viridiplantae; phylum Streptophyta; class Pinopsida; order Cupressales; family Cupressaceae; genus Sequoia; species Sequoia sempervirens. The sequence continues at coordinate 640,125,491 of VDFB02058242.1, read as the reverse complement.
TTCTATTGATAAGGTTTAAGGAACTCCTATTATGTTCAAGAGCTTCAATTGAGCCAGGTTGACAATGGCAACAGACAAATAATTTACACTTCTACAACATCCTAAGTTCAAGTGTTTCTAATGAAACAGGATGCCATAACTAGGTGAGCAACTGTATGACAGAATTCCTCAAAGAAATGTAGTTCAACGCCCCTACCTTAAAGTGTTGCGGCTGGGACAAGTTGACGATGGAATCAAAAAGATTATTTAAACCTCTACAACATTCTATTTTCAAGTACTGCGGAATGTGACAGGTTACCAACAAATCTGGAAGGCTATTTATACTTCTACATTTTTCTACGCTCAAGAGTTGCTAGTGTGACAGAATGCAAATGGTAATAGGGACGTTATTTAAAAAAAATTCACCCTCCAAAGTCTATACACTGCTACAGTCTGCTACGTTAAAGTGTTGCAGCTGAGACAGGATGCAAATGATATCATGGACGTTATTTAAAATGTATACACCCTCCAAGGTCTAAACGCTGCAACATTGTTAGGTTGCCGATGGTTTCAGATGGGCTGAGATAAAATCTAATTCCTAAAACCTTTACCAATATCCTCATTACCCGCGTCACAAAAAGGAGCTTAACAACCATATAAGGAAGATGGAAATAGTTATACGCAGATTTTTCCAAAATAAAAATTGGGAGATGGGTGCTGGCAGAGGACAAATATAATAGCATACTTGAATTTAGAATAAAATTAAACAATGACCAGGCGACTTCAGAAATTGAGCTATGCTAAAAACTTCTAGATACAAATATCTTAAGAATCAGGAGAGATAACTGAAATACCCTTGACAAGCAGTCAGATACACACAAGAAGATAAATACACAATTGTAATGCAGTAAATCCATGCCTATTTATTTGCAATCCAAAATAGGGAAACTAACAACGATGGTACCTGAATTTGTTGTTGAAATCAAATTTGATGGCGAGACCACTCTTCCTGCTTTCTTTTTCCTTTCTTCCTTTGTTTTTCCCCTTTTACCAGAGCAAATTTCTTATTTTTACTGTGTCCCCTCCTGCCTCCATTCCTCCAATTTTATTAGGACAGCTTAAGAGTAAACGGGACAGGTGGCTAATCCGCAAATTTTATTTTCACCACCCAGCACTATTACCTCTCTCTCGTTTTCCACCTGGAGGCAATTGTTTCCTTCAAAGAAAATAGAAATCTACCACCACTAAAACTTGATTGCACACCGAACAAAACATCATTAAATTAATATTTTAGTTATTTATTTATTTTAACCGTCAAAGAATATATTATAACATTTAAATTTAAATAACTCTCCTAGGATAAAAACAAACTTTTTATTAGAATATTCATGTTAATGCCAAATAATATAGTTTCAATATGATGATGCACAGTGTAATGGAGCTCCTCTATGATTTTCTGGTTGATCAATAATTAATTAAAAATTTCCTTTGATATAATATCATATCACACAAATTAAACATTTTACTTTCAAAGAGACAAATAACAGTTCAAAAGAAGGGAGTCAGCTTGGATCTAAATTTCTGTAATTACAAATATTAAAATCAAAAAATTGAAGATCAGATGTATACTCTTACACACAAAAATATGATCAATTGTACATTATTAGTTGCATTAGAAACAACTCAATTAAAATAAATTCAAAATTAAAAAAATTAAAAAAATACAATTTTCACCCATATACTATAACATATTTCTTTTAATTTTAATTAGAAATTATAAGTACTATATTTTTAATAATGTCCATTCAATATTTTTATTTATATAAAACAAAAAATTTATTAAAACTTCAAACTTTTCAATAAATTTCTTAACTTATCTCTATAAAACCCATAGAAGTGTTGAGCTCTTTTGGACGGACTTATACAATACATACTTCTTAATAGACTTATCCAAGTTTACCTCTACATAAAAAGACCTAGATTCTATATATCTATTGAAAAAAAATATATATATATAAAATATTAAAATTTTGATTTTTCAATAAATTTTTTTATCTATCTCATATAACTATAAAAATGTTGAATTTCTCTTGAAAGATTTAGACAATGAATACTTCTAAACATACTCTAACTTACCTCTACATCACTAGATAAAATAGATTCTAAAGACCTATTCAATATTTTAATTTATATAGAACAAAAACTTATTAAAATTTTGACTTCAATAATTTTCCTAACTTCTCTAGGCAATGAATAGCTCTCGACAGACTTACCCAAACTTACCTCTACATAATCAGAAAAGGTAAAATCTAAATACTCTTTATAATGCTCATATATACATGCATCCATGGATGCATGTATCAATAAATGTGTAGATGTGTCTATGGATCCTTGTATCCATGAGTACATGTCTGTATGCATATATGGATATATGCATCCATCTGTGTCTATGCACATATGTGCCCATGTACAAATGTTGCACGTCTTTATACAAGCATAAATGTCTATATGCATATGCATCTACAAACATCTTTTATGGTCTATTTCAAACCTTTCTAACTATATTTAATACATTTATATTTCTAACTCCTATATAAATACTTTTTACCTCTCGGCAGGAACTCGACGCTTGCGTCACTTGTTTTGTAACATCTTTCACACGTTTCATATTTGTTTTTTTGTATGCAATGACATCAAATTCAGCAATTTGCAGTCAATCATTTATAAAAGACATTTCTGTACTGTATGGTTTGTCATGTCAAAGTCATTTCTGTATCGTATGGTTTGTCTTGCTGTTCTCATATACAGCCAACCATTGTGGGTCTCAGTACCTCACACATTCCCTCTACGCCACGCGTAAGATATCATATATAAATCGGGGGAGATGTACCATATTTCTTAAACGACAAGCCAATTAATTCTCATCCAATGAAAGGACGAGGTATGGATAAAGAAGCAATCGTCTAATTCAATCTTGATTTCTTCTTCTCTTCCCCAATGAAATGAAGTTCTGGCTCTAGTAATTGTCGGTGGGCATTCATTTGCAATGTACGCTCATCAATTGGCATTTTGTAGTCGATAATCTTGTCGTCTGGCCTTACATTTTGGATCTGGTCGTCGTGATGTTGTTGGCTGTCGGTGGATTGAAAGTACGCCTACCCATTTCAAACATGTAAAGAGCTCAATTATTACGAGCTCTCCACATTCCAGCAATATCATGATAGATTCGATCCCCCGGATGGAATGCCTTAGACCACGTTTATTCTACATCGGTGGAGCTCTTGATATAATCCTCACTGAGGAAAGGAAATGAGTGGTGCATAGGAAGAGTTTGCAGAAGGAATAGGAAACAACCAGGAAAAGATGAGCCTCATCAAAGGAAACACTAATCTTAACACCTTATCAAGCACCAAAGGCCAAGCTTGGTAAGCAATTCATTTCTGTCTTTCCGTTTTTCATTATATTTCTTTGTGTCAATTATCAGTCCTAGCTGCAAAAACATGTGAATGAAAAAAAGCATATAACTCTTATAGGTGTGTGGCAACAAAGTTACAAACCGACATGATAGTAGAGGTTGATGATGTGCTCTTTAATCTTCATAAGGTAATTTCGCTTAGAGTCTATGTTTTTTTTGGCAGATTAATTAGTGTTTTATAATAGTATTAAAAAATGTTTCTGAAAACAATTGTATATGTTTTTGAATCAATGTTTCAAATTACATTCAATGATCCATTGTCAAGGAAAAAAGAGAATAATGATGGGTGAAAAAGAGAATAATGATGGATCATCCACGAAGAATGATGATAGATCACTCATCTTTTGAATACTAAAGAGTCTGTGAAAAACTCGTACAAACTAACTTTATATGTTTCTTAAAAAAAAAGGACATATCTGATGAATAATTGTTAGGAATTAGCAGCTTGATTCCATATTCAGCAGTAAGAGACATACGGATATGTTAATATGTTGTGTATTGAGATTTGAATAAATTGAAGATATGCCATCGTTTATAACCTTTCTTTTTTTGGTTGTTGCTGCTTGGCCTGGTGATGAATGTAATGTTGAAAGTGTTTCCTTGTGTGTTTAAGAAGTTCCCTTTGCTGTCGAAGAGTGGTCGACTGAACAAGCTTGTATTCGAAGCCCGAGACACGGAGAATGACCACATTAAGCTGGAGGAGTTCCCAGGAGGAGCAGAATCGTTTGGATTAGCAGCTAAATTCTGTTACGGGTCGATTCCGGTTCACATCACTGCATCCAATGTGGCGGCGCTTCGGTGTGCGGCCGAGTATCTGGAAATGAGAGAGGATTTGGAACAAGGGAACCTCATCTCCCGAACAGAAGAGTTTCTCAACCATGCAATATGGGTGTCATGGCTCGACTCCATCACCGTCCTTAGGAGCTGCGCCCGCCTTTCTCCCTGGGCCGAAGATCTCCACATTGTGCAGCGATGCGTGGAATCCATTGCATGGAAAGCAAGCACAGATCCCACTCGCGTTACTTGGTCATTCACGAGCAACACGGATGCAAGGACTAATACCAATACTAATACTACTAGTACTCACCACCAATACATGCTCACTCCTTCGAATTCTAAACAGGATCTGCAAGGGCACGTACCCAATTCAATGAGCATCCAAAGTGCAGATGAAGGGTATGTGAATGAGAGCACCGATTCGACAGAAAAGGGGGGGCAAGAAGAAATCGAGAAGCTGAGGGTGGAACTGAGCTATCTTAAGAGATTTTGCCGGAGTATAGAGCAGCAGTTGGGAAATATTTCGAGGCCCTCTGTGTGGAGGTTCCCTTGGAAAAGGAGTAGCACCAAACACAAAACATCATTCAGCGCACGCAGTAACAATGCGACGCCATTTCCAAGTCCCCATCCGAAAGAAGGTAGATCATGGATTCCTGTTAAATGTCGAAGGAATTCAATATGAATTCATTTCTTGTAGCTCGGTGTACTCCCCTACCTGACTTTGTTGGGGCCAATCAGTGAAATCAAAACCTCTTTAACCTTCCAAAGTTTCTAAGGCCATAATGAATGGCGTCTTTAGTGATATTTGAAAGGGGGAATTGTTATGTAATAATTAGTATATATATTTTTAATTTTGTATTGTTAAAAGTATATTTCTAAAGTTTCCAAGGTTAATTATGAATGGTGTCTTTAGTGATATTTGAAAGGAAGAATTGTTATGCAGTAATTAGAATATATATTTTTAATTTTGTATGATTAAAAGAATATCATTTAAAGTTTTAAGGTCAATTATGGATGGTGTTTTTAGTGATATTTGAAAGGGAGAATTGTTATGTAGTAATTAGTATATATATTTTTAATTGTGTATTGTTAAAAAATATATCTTTCAAAGTTTCTACGGTGAATTGTAAATGATGTCTCTAGTGATATTTGAAAGGGAGAATTGTTTATATATATATATATATATATATATTCTGGTATTGTTAAGAGAATTGGATAATTATTGATGATTAAGTGATTTTTTAGTAGAGTATTTTTAAATATAAATTATTTACCATTGTAAATAAGTATCATGTAACTGTTAGTACTCACTTTTCAAACATTGTAATAATAAAATTTGTTGCGTAATAGAAAAATAATATAAATGAGATTGAAATACTATGTATAGTAATCTCTCTTATTTTATCTATTAGATTTATTTTTATTCTAGTTTCATTATTTTTTAATGTAATATTTGACATATTTTTCTCTTTATAAGCTTGTTCACATAGATGCTTTGAAATAAAATAAAATGGATATACAATTGTTGAAACACCAATGTGTCTGCTTCTTATAGTTTTATTTGAAATATAATATTCAAGTTTACATTTTTTTTGGGTATGTAAATAAAGGATTGTATTAACGATCAAAGATTCAAAGATTACATAGTTCATATGGACACCACATGTCTAAGCCCATAATTATCATGATAATTACAAACCAACGCCTAGACACATGACCACCTTGGAGAAGACCCACTGTAACCATGGAACAAAGATCACAAACGTGTGCATCACTTATGCATTCCTATGTAGGCACACCCAACTAGACCAGCATTGTGTAAAGATTATGTAGCTACCCCAGCCAAAACACAAAACCCAATTTTAAACATCAATGTTCACAAAAAGGCCTAAGCCGCACCACCATAGGAATGCAACCCACCATCCAACTAGATGCCCAAACATGAGAACTAAGATTATAGTGCCATCACCCAAAACCGTGCAAGCCACCCCAAGAGACAACGAGGGCCAAATTTATTTGAGTAATCTTTTCCAACACCAATCAAAGAAATCCACCCCCTCAGCCATCAAATATTTGCGAAAATGGTAGCGCCAATCAATTCCCCTAGATGACTCGAGGTAAAGATGGTGTTTTAAGAAGATGAGACTACACCTAGCTCTCCTCCTATGTTCTTCTAATGCCTCCCACTTGAGATCCAACAAAAATAGATAACACTTCATGTGCACACCTGGTAAGAGTGCCTTATTCAAATCTCTTGGCCTTGGAAAATCAACCCCTAACTCTACAATGATTATTACATCCTTGACCCCTTCCAATAGAATTCCCATTATCAATTTTCTTGCCATTAGTAATGTGACTACCTTTAGCACTTCTAGGTCGAGCAACGCCACAACAAAGCGAGATGTAATGTCTGCATTTGTGTGGTATATCTTAGTTGTTTCCGTATAGTTGCTACCAAGAAGGAGCTGATCAGTGACCAAAACCAACAGATCCTAGTCTATGAACACCGACTTAAGTTAGTTGTAGGAAATTTGGCCATATAAAGCCCATAGTTAGCGAGTAGCTTTGAGGTAGAGAGGAGTCTCCATAACTGGGAAACAAGAGTGAATTCTTATGATGGAGTCTCAGTGAGAATATTATGACCATGGCACCCACAAAACGTGCCAAAGTGTTCCATTACAACCCCAAGGTACCTACCCACCACCAAGACAACCTCACATCATAACTCCTTGTACTCAACCACTACTGCCACCCAAGCCTATTAATTTCTCTCTCCTCCACCAATGTCATGTGAACCACACCAGTCAAGCGAAAATGCCTAGGGTGCCCACCCTGCGACATGTAAGCTTGCCACTAGCTTGGTTGTCGTGGAGAGTAGCACTCCATGTGCTAGCTCTCATCAAATTTTACGGTGCGCTTGAGACCATTCATACCCTCCTTTGTAGCTTGTCCACTTCAGCGTTTGCCTCCCTAAAAGTGTGTCAAATATTAAAGAAAAAAAAGCTTTGAAGCACCTCCATTACCTCATCAAGCATTGGTTGAAGCTTCCAATTGTGCAGCTTCCTAGACTTTACTGCTTGCACTAGCACCATTGAATCACCCTCCACTATGATCCTTGACAAGCTCATCTCCTTGCAAAGTTAGAGACCCTAAAGCAGGCCCTGCATCTCTACCATCGTACTAGTGCCTCCTGATAACGGGATAGAGTGAATAGCCAAAGTGTGACCATGAGAATCTCTAATGATGCATCCAGCCCTAGAAGTGCTCGGGTTACCTCTCGATGCTCTGTCATAATTCAATTTATGGCAACCATCTTGGGGCGATTGTCAGGCTGCATTAGCATGATTTAATTTCTTCCCCTCCTGCTTCACTTGACCCGGATTGGGAACTTTCAGACCATGCCAACCTTTCCTCATTTGGGCATCCCACTCCGTGAATTGGAAGTCATCATCATTCCTTAGATTCACCCTTCCATTGACTACCTCAACTATGGTGGCCTCAAGACAGTTAGAAAACATAGGGAAACTTCTTTCTTTGTCTATGAAAAGCCTCCTATTCCTTTCCTTCTATAGCTCCCACACCAGGAGAGACGGGCAAAGCTTCTAGAGCACACTGTACAAAGATTCTTTCTTGAGGACTGGCTAGTAGGAAAAGATGGACAAGATGTCATTTGGAAATGCAATCGACCAACCTAGTTTGGCGCATGACCACCTCTAGCATGCCTACACAAACGGGCAACAAACCAAAATATGGTTTGCATCTTCTTCCTCTCTTCTGCAAAGAACGCACCAAGTGGTGCCCTCATATCCCATTTTTCTAAATTTTCTTGTTGTTAGTATCTTATCTTGCATTGCTACCCAAGCAAAGGTGCCTTCCTTTGGAAGGCAAGACTTTCCCCAGCAAAGTTTTAAAGGCAGTGTTGACTTGCTCTCTTCTGTGTAGAGGGACACATATCCCTCTTTGGATCTATAGTTCCCTGTCGCCGAACTAGCCCAGATTAGCTTATCTTCACCTAACCTAATCTGCACACATATCTTTCGAAGGATTTCCAATAACATTTCCCTATCCTCACCAAGAATTTTCACTATACTTAGATCTCTCCAAGACCAAACCAGTTGCCCATCACACCACTACTCACACAAGTAGTCTCTCACCTTTGAGCCCCATACTTGCTATAGCATTACTTTCATTTGCTCCATTGTGGTAATGTTGTCCAGACTTGGGTATCCTCCCCAAAAATCCTGCCAAAAGCTAGCACTCCTTCCGTCCTTGATGTCCCAAGATAAATGTTTGAGGATGAGGGGTCTACATGCCTTCATGAAGTTCAAGATCTTGGAACCCTGCGGGAGTTTCTCTATAAGAAGAATGTTATTCGAATTCAAGCTTTCCAAGTATTTGTGCCTCAAAATCCTTTCCCATTTTGTCTTGTTGTTGATGTAGGTATTCCAAACCAACTTTGCTCCCAGTGATTGATTCTATTTTAGAATGTTGTATATTCTGACCCCACCATTTATTTTTACTCTGCATACAATATCCCAAGCAATAAGGGGGTATTCTTCTATTCTAAGGTACTCTACCAAAAAAACCTCCACATAACTTGATTTATTGTGGTAGATTTTCTCTTAGAGAGAGCAAGAAATGAAAGGAGGTATATGGGAAATGCCAAGATCACTACTTTGATCATAATGATCCTCCCCGCCCATGACAACCACTTCCCTCCCAAGGAGGACATATGATTTTCCATCCTTTCAACCAACGGATCCCATAATTCGCAATTGTTGATTCCTATGGCTAAAGGTAGACCAAGGTAAGTGATGGGGAACTGTCCAATCCTAAAATTAAGCGATTGATCCACCTTACATTCCAGCCTGCACTGGGGAGTGTTTATGAATAGAACTTTCAACTTTGCATCATTGATCACTTGGCTTGAGGCCTTACCATAGTCATTAAGAATACTCTTAAATTCCTGAGCTTCTTCTTCCTTTGGAGTACCAAAGAGCAAAGTGTCATCAACAAATTACTGATGCGAGCAGGGTGGAACACCACTTGTGGCTTGCAGGCCCATGATCTTACCATTAGCCACTGCCTAGCTAATTGAGTACCCCAGAGTATCTGCCATCAGAATGTAAAGAAAAGGAGATAGGGATTCCCCCTGCCGTAGTCCCCTTGAAGCTGGGAAAAAACCAGCTGGCTCGCCATTGACCAATACCAAATAATGAGGGGTAGAGATGCACTTGAAAATCCAATTGACCTATTTCTGATCAAAGCCAAAGGCTTATAGGACCTTGCATAGGAAGCACCAGTCAATAGAATCATAAGCTTTCTCTATGTCAAGCTTTATCAGCATTTCAGACCTCCTGTTGTACTAGAGGGAGTGGATCACTTCTTGGGAAATGATGGAACCCTCATAAATTGATCTACCTGGGACAAATTCAATCTACTCCCCAACGATCAAGACTGGCATTAGAGACTTAAGTTTGTTCATTATTTCTTTTGTGAGTATCTTGTATAGTGTGTTGCAAATAGCGATAGGGAAAAATTCCTCAAAGGAGCTTGGTTTCTCTTTCTTCAGAATGAGCACTAGGAATGTGTTGTTCACTTCTTTTAAAATGTCTCCCATAGCCTTGGCCTCTTTCAGCGCCTTAGCTATTTCTTTTCCCAGGAATCCCCAACACTTCTAGAAGAAAAGAGCTAGGTATCCATCCAATCCTAGCGCCTTGTCTGGATGAAGTTGGAAAGCTGCAACCCTGATTTCCTCCTCTGTGAACGACCCAAGGAGCACACTGTTTTGCTCCCTGCTCACCAATTTAGGTACTTGTTTGAGAAAGGTGGTCTACTCATACAAGTTGGAGCCCTCCTGATTATTAAGCATATTCAAGAAGTTGACCGCCTCTTGAGAAATCACCTTTGCCCCTTCTACTTTAGTACCATCACTTCTTAATTTAGATATCCCATTGCATTCTCTTCTTGCTTTGGTGGAATTGTGGAAGAACTTCGTGTTTCTATCACCTTCATGTAACCAGAGCTCTCTCAACTTTTGGCGCCAAAAAATTTCCTCCCTTTCTAACTGTTCTTCTAAACTTCTAAGAAGCTCTCTTTCCCTGACAAACAACTCTTCATTCATTCCTTTCACGATGACCTCCTCATTGGCGTTTTCCAAATTACCTTCTATTTGTGCCTTTTATTGGAAGATATCTCCAAAGGTCTCTTTGTTCCATCTTTTTAGTTTTTTCTTGAGCAATTTCAGCTTCTTGACCACACAAAATAGCTTATTGCCTTCCAGATTCTCACTATGCCACCAAGCTTCTACCAATGGTATGAACCTAGGTTCTGTGAACCACATTTTTTCAAATCTAAAAGGGCACCTTACCTTGCTTCTGACCCCCAGGATCTCCAGCTTAATTGGGTAGTGGTCCAAACTCGATTGGGGCACAATACTGCACTCAAAGGAGAAGGGAAAGCAGCCGAGATCGCCACCAAAGAAAAACCTGACTAGTCTTTTTGCAATGTTGTTGAAGCCTAATCTTCGGTTTGTCCATGTGTAGGAGCCTTCAGGCATTGGAATTTCCGTCAGGTGATGCAATACAAGGTGGAGAAACTTACTATTCAACACCAAATAACCTGACTCAAACAATGAAATCAACTTTTGATCACAAAATCCCCCAACTTCCCTTAAAACACCTCTAAAGGCTTCTAGCCCTCAAACCATCACAATGGAGACATCCTTTTGAAAAGGTCATCCAATGGCCAAACTAAACATGAATAAAGGTTCACCACAGACCCCAAACCACAATCCAAAAAGGTTCCAAGTGATTTCTTCACAACACTATGGAGAACCAATAAACCACCCTATTTTCAGGCTACTAGATTAGCCCTATTTTACAAATGAAGTATATTCAAAACTCTTGGTTTTCACAAAAAACTCATTTGAAAGTCGCAAATCATGATACAAAACTCCAAATTCACTAGCCAAAACACTGATCCAAGTCCTCTAGGACGTTGTACCATAAAACCCTCACTCTCCTCGCAAAACTCTAGGGTTTATTCAATCTCACACTACCTGGGCTTCTCAAACCAAAATAATGCATCAATCACCTTTCATTTACTTTGTAAAAACTTAAGAATCCATCACAAGACCAGTCCCATCAATAGTTTTCCAAAACCTTACTTTGGTTCCTTCATTTCACCATGAAAACACCATGTATGACCCTAGGGTTACACTCCAACTTCACACATCTTATATTCCCTGCATTCAAAACCAAAAGAAAACCTATCCTACCAATTATTATGCCATTCCATCAAGATATAGATGGAAATAGTAGATGGAATGGAAGATCACATAATTAAATCCTCAAACAGAGCCTTCACTGGTCTGTCATAGGTAGTTCCAGAAAAGTAAAGAAATATTCCACCGAATTTGAAGTTAGACTCTCAAAAGTAGTTCAAATGAAAGATAATTCACAAGTCTACACCATATAAAGGAATTCATATCATTTGAGAGTCTGTACGAACCGTACAAAAGAGACAAAGTTCATAAAAATAGAAGAACGATGCCAATTTGCATAATATGAATGTTGTTATTGATATGTGACTTCAAAACAATTCTCAACCAACCTTTGCTCAAGCCCTTGAAGGCTTTAAATACAATTTTCAAACCAAAACTACCTTCCCACGTTCTTAACTGCCATTCAAATTCCCTTAACCCTTCATATTCTCTAATATTGCATTTTATTACTTTTGCCTAACAACATTTTTGGTATTTTTGCAATTTTCCCCTAAATTGACACTAATGACTTACAAACCCCAAAATTACATAATGGATGGTCTTTTTAGACCTATTTCAAGATTAAATAAACTCAAACACCCCCATTAACAAACACCCCCCATTAACCTACTGACCAACCTAACATCATTCAAGTGATCAAATTTTGAAAATAAGGTGTAGGTGCTCCTGCACCATTAGAGCATTCCTCGAGATGAAGCCCTCAAAGTCGACTTGCGACTGGGACCTTGCGTGTAGACCCCCCTCTTGTTGTTGTTGTTGTGTAATAGAGCATTGAAATCACCTCCCATAATGAAGCATTACCTTGCTCCGACTACATTAGGTCCTCCAACTCCTTCCAATTCCTTCTCTTTCCTTGAACTGATGTTGAACCATACATGATCAAAATGAAGGATCAGTTGGCTTTATATCTTCTAACTCTGCAAGCTTTACCATGAGTGATTTGCTGCCACTTGCTCTATATAAACTACCTATGGCTTTGCCAAGGTGAGAATGCCCCCTGAAGCTCCCTGCGCATCGACAGAGAATAGCTTCCATGCCTTGTAGCTTGGAGCTAGCTTTTCAACCTCCAATTGTCCTAATTTGGATTCTTGTATTAAAAGCACATCTACGTCTATGACAAAAAGGAAACACCTGAGCAAGCGTTGTTTGTTAGGGGTGTTTAAGCCCCTAACATTCCAACTATAGAACCTCATTGCCCCCTGGGAAGGGCCACACCCTTCCCTGACCTTAGCAACATTGAGATTTTTTGATGTCCTGGAGCCTCCCCATCCATGGCTATCTTCTCCTCCTTCGATTTCTTGCCCACCTTCTTTTTGTCCCCACAGTCCGGGTTGCTCTTCCCTACCAAAGTTTGCTTCACTCCAAGTTTTCCTTTTGGGGATTCCAAATCCGCCTGAACTTCTTATAGTACCCCCCCTTCCTATTCCTCTGTCATCTTAGATTCCCTCTCTTCCACCTCCACTCCTTCGGGGGCAACTTGCAGTTCCTCCTCCATTGGTTCAACCATTGTCCATTTCATGTCCATGAACAAGACCAGTTGTAGATGTTTTCCTCCTAGCCCAACTCGTCTTCCTCCTGAAATTCGGTCTAGAGATGATACTCATGAGTGTTTCCTAACTCCTTTTCCATGGAGCGCAGATCATTGCCTACTTCCATGACAGTTTCCCACTCTCTCAATTGAGACTCTTTCTCTACCGCCACTATCATTCTTGAATCCTCCTCCAACTCCATCCCTCCTTTATCCTCTGTGTGTGCTTGGGGGCACCTCGTTTGTACCCATGGCTCCCGAAGTGCCTTCACCATTTTCCATGGCTCTTTTGCCTTTGGGATCAGGATTATTATTTTCCTAGAAGAAACCGTTTTTCCATGGCTCTTTTGCCTTTGGGATCAGGATTATTATTTTCCTAGAAGAAACCGTTTTTCCAAGATTTTCTAATGCGGAGCTGTTCTTCCATAAACTCCCACATTATTTTCTTATAAAATCGACCCCTGCGTGGATTAGTTCTAGAGTCTCTTCAACATGGTTCCACGGGGCTAACTCCACACAGATTCTCATTATGCCATTATTGCTAGATCAAATCGCCTCCTCATCCACTTTGATTGCTTCCCTAGGGTGTTACCTATGCACTTTAGAGCCGCCTCGCACCATAGTTCCAACGACAAGTTCGGGAGACTAATCCAGACAAGCATTCTATCGGGAATGTGTTCCTGTGGAATAAAATTTTGTCGCCAGTGCATTAGATGAAAGCCCATGCCCTCAAACATTGAGTCTTTCTTCTCAAGGACTGCCAGCTTGATCTGTTCTGACGCACATTCAATGAGGAGGTAGCCTTCCTGTATGAATCTTGTTTTGGCTTTGCCATTCCAAGCCTCCTCCCACCAATGCGCCATCTTTTCCTTCGAATAGCTGCCTCCCCACCATTTCCCCAAGATCGCACATTCCACCAGTTTCGTCCTTCTGGCCTCGGTCAGTTTCGAGGGTATCACGATCGTCATGCTGGAATGTAATTTGAGATTTTCATTTTCACCTCCTGCTAATGATCCCCCTACCTTCCACGGGTGTTTTTACCCTTCGCCTTGCTCCGACAGGGGTTGCGGATAAAACCTTCCGGAGTTATCAGTTTGGTTTGAAAACCTTGCTTGTTGCTCTTGCCTCCCCAATCTCTAATTTCCGACAAGATCCGCCCTAGGGTTTCTGTTTTCCCAAAACCCCCCACTCATTTTTGAGGTGGCTGCATTTCTCTTTCACGTCCTAATTTGGGGCTGGCTTAACCAGCACACTCTAAGCGTTGACCGCTTAGGTGGCTGGTGTGGGACCGTTCCCTTTGCCGTCCACTTCCGTTTACAAAGCAATTGTCGTTAACTATTTGAAATTCAAAGAGTTCCCGCTTGAAAGTACAGTGGATACCGGTAAGCATTTGATATTGATCACCTTTATTGTGTTTTATCTTTATTTTGCATACACGTTTATGCTTCTCAGCCATGGTAGAAAAATCCAACCACTCAGAACAGGGCTTTCGTGGAGATTCTGAGGCGTGGGTGTTTTTTTTGCAGAAGGGCGCTTCACTGGCATCTACTTATATGGTTGTTGCAACGAGGATAATGGAAGCTTTGGAACAAGGTAATGGGCATCCGTCAAAATGTAATGAAGCAGGGATTTTTGCCACATATTACTGTTGGAAATGCTCTATTAAACATGTATTCGAAATGTGGAAGCATAGATAAAGGTACGTGATCTGGCAAGTGTAAAGCCAAGTTCTGCAATGTTTACCAGCATCCTACCTGCCTATGCTAAAATTGGAGCTTTGGAATGGGGCGTCCGCATCCATCATAGTACTAAGGAAAGAGGAATTTTGTCAGATGTTGTAGCTGCAACTTCCCTTGTAGATGTGTGTGCAAAGGAGTAAACTCAGAATTTTAAATGGAAAAACAAAAATATCTTTAACACAATTAGATCAGTGCCCTATTCGCCCCTCAGATGAAATATTTTACTATACAATCACGTTTTCTTGTCAAAATAGGGATATTGTTAACCCTTCATAATAAATCTGTGGTTTAGTATTGGCAAAAATGCAAGTTCATTCAACATTTTATTTGCATATTTTCATTTGTATTGTTTTAAATGTTTATAGTATATAAATGTAGATTGATATTTGTTTTAGTTTTATATTATTTTGGATTGATGATTTTGAATGTATTATTTGAGTATATGATTTAATTATTTTAATGCATTTATTAATCAAAAATTTAGTTTATTAAAAATAATGTTTTATTTTCTTATTTAAAATCTTGTTGTTTCTAAATTGAATAACTTATTCAGCTTCAATAAAATTGTAAACTTACAATTTGTCATTTTATTTTAAAATCTAAAGTTTCACATCTCAAATTTTGACAATCCTTAAATCTAACCATCACTCATTTACAAAAGTGCCAAAATTTTAATTTCATATATCTAGGATGTGTATTTAAAAATATCATCTTGAGACATTTGTACATAAAGAGAAAATGAAGCCCTCTTCATTGCTTCCCAATACTCTAGAAAAAAACCAACTTATAACTCTTGTCATCCACCAATAAATAAAGAATAACATAATTTTGTTCCTTCATATGTGCCAAAGCAAGGATGATTTCCTCCTTATTCTTCAAAGAAGAATAATAAAACTTTTTAAAATCTCAATGCCACCTCTTTTAAAAGGCACTACTTTCATATGGGTTCCAAAGAAAAAGTAGAATATTCAAAAAGAACAATTAAATCTAACCCCACAAGTACAATAGCAATATTACAAAGGGTATTTCTCATATTCTACATATATCAAGCACATTCAATGACATCATATTATGACGACATTCAAAACATTAAAGGTGGTTGCAAACCACATAAATAATTTATGAGAGCAATCTATTAGATGGATTTCCATCTAATATTATTGGTTGACATTTGGAGCTTCTACACTTTACATACATATTTATATGTACTTTATATTTACTTAGATGGTGTCCCCTATTTAGGAGGCATATCTTTTGGCCTTTTTCACTACCCTACTATATTGATAAAAATATTGAATATTTTAAATAAGATTGTAATTATAATGATTATGTTTAGCATTTTTATCACATGTTCCTAACATAATATTTCTCATGATGATTACAATATTTTTAATATATTCCACATGATTTAAATGACTATGATTACATTTTAGAGTCAAGTTTCTTCACATTTGAAAATGATGTTGGACATTCTCAATGATATTTTTTATGACTATAAGAGTAACATTAAATAGTTATTTCTTGTGAACAAAATGAGAATCTATTGATTATACCAAATGAATCTATAACAAAGAACCAATAAAAAGTAAAAAAAAAAGGAAAAATAAGGATAATATGAAGCCCTCTTCATTTCCTCCTAATGCTCCTAAGCACAAAAACCAACTTATAACCCTTATTCTCTACCAATAAAGAAAGAGAGATAATTTCATTCCTCCATACATGTTAAAACAACGAAGATTTCATCTTTTTGCTCCAAAGAATAATAAGAAATAAAATTTTGACAATCCTAATGCCACCTTATTTAAAGACACTACTTCCACATGGGTTCAAAAAAATCAAAATATTCAAAAGCTAATTAATTGTTCTATATTTATGAATTCATTTAATTTAATTAATCACATTGAATCCCACTGATCCCTAAAATTCTATCCATTCATTTGTTCTAGAAAATCTCAACCCTCCATGTTGATGTTTGATGTGTGATTAAACATGTGATCTCTGACACGTGCAAGCAGACACTTGTCATGTCTCTCTTCTCCATGTGCTCTCTCAGACATTTGAGAGAAGTCACATGTCTCCATTCCTTATCCCCATGCAATCTCTAACATATGTGAGAGGAGTAAAATATTTTCTTCCACTTCTCTATGTGTTCTCGCACATGTTTAAGAGTAAACTCAAGTCACAATTCCTATTCTCTATGTGTTATCAAGCATGTGAAAGAGTACACTTATCAAAAATAACTCTTTCCTATGTGTCATCACTTATGTGTGAGAGGACACTTTCCATAAGCTCTATTTCCCGTAGTATTTCTCACACGTGCGAGATGACTCAATCTCATCCCTTAGATCTAGTAAAACCAATACTATCCATTCAAATATCTTTTATCCTCTTCCTCTATAAGTATGTCCCAATCACTTGGTTCCATTTGGAAGCTTTCCATTCACCCTAACACCTCTAACATTCCTATACTTTGATCATCAAGTCAAATCCTAACCTTAACCCTCCATCTTTAACTTTTATAAATGAAACCATCCTCAATCTATTTGAATAAATCACTCCATTCCAAAGTCAAGTTGTCAAATTCAAGAGAAACCATGTACCATCAACTTATCTAAGAGTGCATCAACAAAATCATTGGGAGATCATTGAAGATTTCTCAAGTTTTTGGGTGCTTCAACCTCTTTATCAAGATCAAACAAAACTATATATAGATGCAAGTTATAAAGGTTTTTATTTGTTGTATGTGAATGTTTTTTCTCATATATGCATAAAATAAAATAAAATACACATCACTTTTAACATTGGAGATAAAGTATTTATGAGAGCACAACTTAAAAGGGAATATTCAAATAATAGATATATAGCCCCCTTGAAATTCATGAACAAATACTTGACTTGTGACCTACACATTTATTGTACCCTCACACTTATGTAGACTACATGATGTCTTCTATGTGTGTAGGTTGTAAAAGTATCTTCCTAACCTAAATCACGTGATTAACTAGTGTTTCTTACAAATGGATGTAGATATCAAGCTTTAGGTAGAATCAACAAAAATATTGGATTGGCACATAATTTGGATTTGAAACTATAGCATTGTACTCAAGTTAGGGTATTATGGGACTACTATAGGACTAATTTAGAAACATGTGAAGGAACCCAAGAAATGCAATTTCTATACCTATTGTTAATTTTAAATTCCAACTTTAAGAGGAAACTCCCTGAGAGGGGGACAAATATAATGCCCTAATGTTTCTCTTCTTTTTTATCTAAACTAGTATTAGGATATAATTCTTAGAGCCTTGTGAATTATGACTGTAAATGCCATAAACTAAAATAATTTTAATTTTAAGGCAAATGGATTATGATAAATTGTTTTATTAGCTATATCACCTTTTATAACTATATCTTATAGCATAAGTAGTTTAGAGTAGGCATAATTTTGATTAAGGTTTTGATTCTAAAATTGCTTAGTAAGACTTTAAATGATTAATTTTTTACTAGCCTATATGCAAGATAAGACACACATGATAATTTAGTATTAAAAAATGACTAGTAAACACCAAACTTTAATTTAAGATCTCAAACCAATGAATTTAGATTATTTTTTAAGTTAATGTTTATATTTTTATAAATTTAAAATTTAATTAGATTTATGTCATCCGTTGGAGGGATTATATTTATTTTTTTAATTATTTAATTATGATTTTGTAATGCTATTTTTATATTTGTGAAGGGAATCCTTATCACTAGTTTCCTAATATTCCAGTGTAATGTCATTGTGTTCATGTGTGTGCAGTGTGTAATGTCACATAGTCAAAGAATTGACTTAGATCCTTCACATTTTTTCCTAATTTAGGACTAAGATAAGATCAATCGTTAATGTATAAATTAAAAGTTTTGGGAAACCATCAAAGCCTCATTGTTAAGAAATAAAGCCTATGTCATGTTTAGGTTTGTAGAGGTTCTTCATGAGATTATTTTTTAGAATAAATTAGACTCTTGGTATATTTATTCCCTTCAAAAAATATTGGTTGAGCCCCTAGTAATACTCAAGTTTCAATTAATATTTATTTGTTTACTTGTTTGGCCTCAAATTGGAAGATGGTATGCCCCTATGATGATATTTTATATTTTATAAGTTCTCTTTTGGTGTTTTCTATGATTGTATAATGTAAATTTAGCAAAGAGAATGGTGGTCATTGATCTTGTTTTGATCAAATGGCTTGTATATTTATAATCATTATTAAAAAACACATTAATAGCCCTAGAGTAAATTAGTCCTCTAATATTCACTTCATCCTATAGTTCACGTTACTCAGGTAAGAAACCCCATGAAATTTATCAGGGCCCTCATGCACCATTGGATGAACCCTAATTTTATTTTCTCAATTATGTAGATGTTAGCAATGATAACATCTAATTACCACATTGCATACTCTTGCAACCCACAAGGATTGTTTGGGATTTTTCGTGGCACCAATTATTTGTTGAACGATCTATTATTATGTGTAATCATATGAGGCTCCATAAAGAATGTTAAAATAACATTGTTTTATTGGTTGATAGAATTGCATATCAGCTACAATTGGTCCTCTATCATATGCCTTATTGAGTTAGCATTCCTAATGGATCTGATGACATTGAAAATAAATATTACAACCTCTTTTACTCTATAGGTGTTATCAAAGCTTCCAAGCTCTTATAGATTCACCATTGGCTAGTTCATAGCCATGAATTTTTATGGTGGGGCCCCTTCCATATAGGATAGTAGAAAACTTGTGCTATTGGTTATTGTTACAAAGTAAAATTGATTATTGATCCTTGATCATTAAATTGTATATAGCATGCATAAATTTATTTGAGTGATGGTCAAAATCCTTTTAAGGTGCAACATATGAGATTGTTTTCTTGAAGGAAAAGTGTTTTCCTTATAATTATGACTAAAAATATCTAGTATTGAGATAGATAGTTTGAGGACTATCACATGCTTAAGGGGCAATCTCTCCTTGTGTCAAATAAAGATTACATCAACCATTCATCTCACGTCCCATAAACTCCCCATGGTTCTGTAATTAAATTCATTTCCCCCTAACTTGATCATGAACACTTATTCATAACCATCTACTACCATAGATGATTAATAAATAGTATGATTTTTAAACACACTTAAAAAACCCATGTGTTCTTGAGCTCAACAATATTCTCACTAAATAGGACTAGCATGTTACTTGTGAGAAGCTTAGAATGACTTGTTAAAAGAAGTTACTATGCCATGAATCCAAACTTTCCTAACTATAAATAAATTTATTAGGATTAAGTAAATAAACAAATGAAATGGGTCTATTTTTCTAGTAGCTTGGAAGGGATATGTGAGATATCATCAATCTAGAAGATGGTTCTTAGGAGTCTTCCCTCTATTGGATGTTCATCAACCTAAACCATGTGCATAGATTGATATTTATTCTTCCACACACATGCTAAAGTTTACTCACAAAATTTGATGACTTGTAGGATTTCACATTCCAACCAATAGGAAAATGAATATCATTATATCAAGCATTAATCTTGCTAATGTAAGCCAATTGTTATTTTGTGTTAGAGTGTACCTTTAAGTGTTAGCTTGATAATGGATGACAATTGATAAAATACAATTGAATTTTCATTGTTTTATGATGTGATTGAATGATGCATATGCAAATTAGAAGAAGAATGTTTTCAATGCTTTGTCAAAACATTCTTTTCATAGTGATACTCTCCATAATGTATAAATGTCTCAGGACGATATTTTTAAATACACATTCTAGATATATGAAATTAAAATTTTGGTACTTTTCTAAGTTAGTAATGGTTAGATTTAAGGGTTGTCGAAATTTGAAATGCGAAACTTTGGATTTTAAAATAAAATAACAAATTGTAAATTTACAATTTTATTGAAGTTGAATAAGTTATTCAATTTAAAAACAACAAGATTTTTAAATTAGAAAATAAGACTATATTCTAATAAACTAAATTTTCCATCAATAAATGCATTAAAATAATCAAATCATATACTAAAATAATACATTCAAATAATCAATCCAAAATAATATAAATCTAAAATAAATATCAATCTACATTTATATACTCTAAACACTAAAAAAAAAAATACATTGAATGAACTTAGCATCTTTGCCAATCTGAAGGGTTAACAATATCCTATTTTGAGAAGAAAATGTGATTGTCTATTAAAATCTCTCATTTGAAGGGCGAATAGGGTACTCATCTAATTGTGTTAAGATTTTTTGTTTTTCCATTTAAAATTTTGAGTTTGCTCTTTTGCATACACGTCTACAAGGGCAGTTGCAACTACATCTGACAAAATTCATATTTTCTTTTATACTGTGATGGATGTGGACGCCCCTTTCCAAAGCTCCAATTTTGGCACATGCAGGTAGGATACTGGTAAAGATTGCAGAGCTTGGCTTTACACCCTCCAGTTCACGTGCCTGGCTTCCACATTTCGCATACATGTTTAATAAAGCATTTCCAACAGTAATATCTGGCAAAAATCCCCGCTTCATTACGTTTTGATGAATTCCCATTACCTTGTTCCAAAGCTTCCATTATCCTCGTTGCAACAACCATATAAGGAGATGCTGGTGAAGCGCCCTTCTGCAGAAAAAATACCCACGCCTCAGAATCTCCATGAAAGCCCTGTTCTAAGTGTCTGGATTTTTCTGCCATGGCTGAGAAGCAGACAAGCAGACATGTATGCAAAATAAAGATAAAATACAATAAAGGTCAATATCAAATGTTTACGGGTATCTATCATCCTTTCAAGCGGGAATTCTTTGAATTTCAAATAAATAACGGCGATTGCTTTGTAAACGGCAATGAACGGCGAAGGGAATGGGCCCACACCAGCCACCTAAGTGGTCAACGCTTAGAGTGTGCTGGTTAACCCCGACCCCTAATTTGTTTTGAATTACCATACCTTTCAATTTTCCTTGGTCCTTCCCTCCTGGCACCAATTCTTCTATTCATATTTGACCATGGGGGAGGCATCCCAGAATTTTCCCGGCCTTGATAGTAATCGGGTTTCCGCCCTCGTGTTGCAGTAGTTCGCCCTTCAGCCTTTCTGTACCAAGGATGGCAGCGATCCACCCATCTTCCATTTGCGAAAACCCATTGCGGAATGTGGTTTGTCGTGTTCTGATCTTTTGCCTCTGAGCTTCCCTCCTACATATAGCTCTCTTCCTCCACCATGTCGCTCCATCGCCTACCTTTCTGACCTCCTGCAAATTTTTGCACTTCCTCAGTGCCTCCGCTCGCCATTGTAGTATTTTATATAATGTAAATTACGAGTTTACATTTTTATGAAAATGTTTGTTTTGTATTTAAAATTTAAAATTAAAAAAAAATGGTATCACAACCACTTCAATACATGTTTATTTTGAAGATTTGATTTTTTTTCTTGATGTCTAACCAAACATGGTGAATAAGTGACCCTAGTGTATATTGTTGTTTTTAAAAGAAAATTATAATGTGTTTGAATTTACATTATATCCATTCATTAATGTTGAACTCACAAAGAAGTAATAAATCATCGTTGAAGTGTACCTCAAGTAATGCTTGATCAATAATATTAATTATTCTAGACAACTTTATATTAGATAGAATGTATAAGTTGACTACTTTTTTGGATCATATATTTTATATTATTTGAGAAAAGGTAAAATGTAAATTCATCTCCAAGAGCTCAGAGTGCATGTCCATTGTCTTATACAAGAGATACTTGAGCCATTTTAGGTAATTCTTCTATAATTAACTAGATTGCTAAAAAATTGAAATCTCTTCAAAATTTTCTAAGGATACTAGAAAGTAACTTTTTTTAAGTATTGTTAATATCATTTATTTACTTTATATTTTTTGTATTAGATTAATTTGGCTAACTTATCCAAGTGTGTAGAAGATTCATACATTTTTTATAGGATGCATCTAAGTGTATAGTTCTCGTAAACAAATCATTAATTTTGTTTAATATTATTTTTAAATTAAAGTATTTAAATTACATTATTAAATTTTATCAACATTTTGTTTGAAATATAGATTTCAAAGAAATATATAAAAATATTTTGATATAATAATTTAATATTTTTAATTAAATAATTTATGGTATAGTATTGTAATAGTGGCAAACATCCAAATTATCTCTAAATATTAATTTAATTATAATAAAAATAGTATAAATATCTTAAATTCATCTATCTTAAAATTTTATTTAATTACGAGTTATTTTATAGTTTTATTTTTATATATAAATTAGCTAGTATATTTTCACATACATTTTTCATATTAAATTTTACATTTAATATATGTTCTTATTTAATATTTATTAGTTATTTATATGTAAAAAATGTTTAAAAGATTTATTATTTATACATTTAAGATATAATAATTGAGCATGTTCTAAGCCCAACAACCATCATTTATTTTATGAAATTGGGAATCCTTGGTCATCCATCCCAAGGTAATCTTTAATTAAAATTTAAGAAATTTTATATTAATTTCTAGATTACATCAAAAATTGTTTGAGTAATTTCTTTGGATGTGAATTTGATTTGATATTCATTCATATGAGGATAATTTTATGGTGAAATGAAATCAAACAATATAGGGGGAACAAAACCATTGATGAGGAGAACATTTCCTTCAAAATGAATACATATCACTAGCTTTGGCCCTATACACATCCACATCGTTTTGAATGAAAACCATTGATGAGGAGAACATTTCCTTCAAAATGAATACATATCACTAGCTTTGGCCCTATACACGTCCCAATCATTTTGAATGAAAACCATTAATGAGGCACAACTTCATCACATATGAGGCTTGGTAGGATTGTACCATATTTTATACTATGAAAAAATCAAGTATTTATCTTACTTATACATTCATCAATGTTAAACTCACAAAGAAGCAGTTAATCATTGTTGAAGTGTAGCTCAAGTAATGATTGATCAATAGTATTAAGTATTGTAGAAAATTTTATATTAAGTGGAATCTATAAGTTGATTACTTTTTTGGATCATATATTTTATATTATTTGGGAAAAGGTAAAATGTAGATTCATTCCTAACAACTTAGAGTGCATGTCCATTGTCTTATACAAGAGATACTTGAACCGTTTTAGGCAATTCTTCTATAATTAATTAGGTTGCTAAAAAATTGAAATCCCTTTAAATTTTCTAAGGATATTAGAAAGAAGTATTGTTAATATCATTTATTTACTTTATATTTTTTGTATTGCATTAATTTGCCTAACTTATCCAAGTGTCCAAATTCATACATTTTTTATAGGATGCATCTAAGTGTATAGTTTTGGTACAAAAATTATTATTATTGTTTAATATTATTTGTTAAATTAATGTATTTAAATTATATTATTAAATTTTATCAAATATAGATTTCAAAGAAATATATAAAATTATTTTGATATAAGAATTTAATATGTATAATTAAATACTTTATAATATAATATTGTGATAATAACAAATATCCAAATTATCTTTAAATATTAATTTAATTATAGTAAAACTAGTTTAAATATCTTAAACACCTCTATCTTAAAAAGCTAAGAAATGTAAGTTTTGAATTATTTTACTTATTTAAGAGTTATTTTATAAGATTATTTTTATTTTTAAATATTTTTTTTTTGGTATATTCTCACATGCATTTTTCATATCAATTTCTACATTTAATATATGTTCTTGTTTAATATTAATTATTTATTTATATGTTAAAAATTGTTTAAAATATTTATTATTTATACATTTACGATATAATAATTGAGTGTTTTAAGCCCAAAAACAATCATTTATTTTTATGAAATTGGGGAATCCTTGGTCATCCATCCTAGGGTAATCTTTAATTAAAATTTGAAAATTTTATATTAGTTTCTAGATTACATCAAAAACTATTTGAGTAGTGCTTTTTTATGTAAATTTGATTTGACATTCATTCATATGAGTATACTTTAATGGTGAAATGGAATCAAACAATATAGGGGGAACATTGCCTTCAAAATGAATAGATATAATTAGCTTTGGCCCTATACACATCCACATCATTTTGAATGAAAACCATTGATGAGGAGCATCTTCATCACATAGGAGACTTAGTAGGATTGTACCATATTATCTACTATGAGAAAATCAATTTTTTATTATGTACTCTAATAAATTAAAATCATACATATATAATTGTTAAATTCTTTGAACAAAATGAATGTTGGAATAAGGGGTGAAAATCTTTAGCCAATCAAATTGCCAAAAAATAATTTTTTAAATATTTTTAGTTAAAAAATGATATCTAAACTTTACAAAAGAGTTAACATACTGCTTACATGCTAGTTATTACATAAGAGTTAAAAGTGGGTCCAAAATGAAGGGAATGTTGCTAGATATATAATTTTCACCATTACACTAATATATTTTTTATCTTTATTCAACATTAAAATAATATTGAGAATTTTTTTATAATATCTAAATCTTATCATATTCATAAAGACTTTTCTCAAAAAAGTATAGAGGTGTTTATAAAGGAGAGGACAAAAATATTTTTATTATATTTTAAAACATTTTTTATTTATTAATAAAAATGGGTGCTTGAAAGGGACCAAACTCTTATACAATGAGACACCAAAATCCACAAAGCTATAATAGTAAGACTAAACTTCATGAGAGGTGGAGAGAGAAAAAAACTATAGTAGAAACTAACAATTATAACACATTAGTGGAAAACACGCAATAAGTAAAAACTAAATAGAAGATAACTCCTTAAGCCCACTAATGGTATCCAATTATTCCCTAAGAACATGTGAACAAAGATGGGAGACCAAAAATTGGTCAAGCCCACTTTTGGTCAATTTTTCCATAACCCAAGCGTGTTATAATGCACTTGTACAATGACATGAGTTTGTTATAGCATGTTCACCTTTTTCTTCCATCAAGCAAAAAAGTAATGTTTTACAAAACATAGTAAGTGCATTATGACACGAGTGCACATTATAACATGCTTTGATTTTAACTTATTTTAAAAACTACCAACCCTTAGGGTTGGCCTTGCATGTTAATTCTCAAATATGTGTTTTCTATTAAATATAGAAAAATAACTAGATTTTGAGCATTCCCTCCATTAGGTTTGCATATTTTTATGATTTATAAATGCCAAAATAACATCAAGTTATCTATTAGATCTTTCTGACCATGTAATTTTTTCTACATTTCAAATAGGTTAAAGTTTAAATCTTCAATTTATTTTGCTAGTGTCTTTTTTTTACCAAAATCCTATGTATATTATTTTTTGTGTCATTTTTATCTATTCATCCAAATTTGAAAAAAGATACATTTTTACATTTTATACTCTATTCTATACACTTTTTTTTAAAAATAAATTTTAATCATTTTTTAAAAATGTAATGGGGAGCATGCTCAAGTTTTTATTTTTCAGGATGTGTCTAGTTTCAGATCAATGAAAATTTATATATTCATTAAAAAAAATGCATAAACTAAGTGATAGCTAATTTTTCACCAAAATAATTTGTCAAATACTTTTAAAAAGTCATCATATTATATTTTTCTGATAAAAAAATATTATTGTGTGTTCTCCCCCTATCTGAACCTCTTAATCTCCATCATTTAGTAAAATAGTAATTTAGAATCTAAACTACAAGCACTAAAAATATTTTTCTTGTGGCATCTTCAAATTTTGAGTGTGGTTATCTTTAATTTCTCATCCAACACCATGTTTTACTAATTTTAGAAAAAATAGTAACTTTTGATCCCCTTTTGGTCTCCCATTTCTATGCACATATCCTTAAGGAAGATCAAATGGTCTTCAAGATTCTCCTCATCCAATTTGACAACCATTGAGACCTTTTCTTTTATTTGAATTTAGATTTTTTGTTCAAGCCTTCCATAGTAATAGATTGGGATTTTTATAAGGTATATATCATGTAACATATCAATACTAGCAAATAAATTCTACATAGTAGTTTTACTAAGAGATTGACCATGCCAAGGGAATATAATATAGATTTAGATTTCTCCTCCAAACTTTGCATTCGTATTTTAAGATCATTGATGTCTAAGGATAAAACATTGAAGTTGCATATATCTTTGTCCAATCCTTATCAAATAATTTAACTTTGATCTTAGGTCTAGGAGTCTCCCTAGTTGCTTATTTTAAAAGTGTCTCCATCCTAGTTTCATTCTATCATTTTCATTCTTGAACCACTTGAGGATGCACTGTTGAAGATTAAACCATCCTTAAGGGATTTTATTTTAATTCTCAAGCATGAAAAAATTAGTATTAAAACCATCCTCAAGGGATTTCATTTTAATCTCTTGAACATGCAAAACTTAGCAACTACCTTAGCAGGATGAGTAGTAGATAGAGTTGAAAGAACTAATCATAGTCTCCTAGATAGAATTGCCATTCCTTTCAAAATTAGTGTTGACATCCTCAAAGCTAGGGTCAACAATAAGCTCCATTGAAGAAACCACAATCTTTGGGGCTTCCCCTTTTCTCTCGAAGGGAGGGGCAATACATGAATATGGTACAAAAAAGAGGGATCGTGGTGAATAATAAGAGGATAGGAGGTAGGAATTTTTCTAAATTTTTTCTATTTGTATGCCTAGTAAGGTTAGGGGAGACATCACTAGGAATAAGGGTAGATTGGTGGGGTCAAAGTCCCTATCAAGAATAGGCTCAAAAATAAGAGAATTGAGGGAAATAATTTTAATACCATATTTTTTGGGCTAAGATCATATTTGGGAAAAGAAGGGCTTTGAGTTTGACTATCAAAATATGTTTTCTTACTAACAACCACCCTAGGGTTAGCTTTAGGAAGAATGACTTAGATTTTTCAAACATATAAAGATAAAATATAAGACCTTGGTGTATGGGAATTCCCATTTTACCTAAAATAATATCTACCACTAACCATTATAAATATAAAAAAGGTAAAAATTAAACCTAACTAGGTGTGTATGCCTAAGTTGGTTCAAAAAGAGAGTGATAAGAGATGATACATTTGTACCTACCTTTGAGGGAAAAATATGTAATGAGGAAGAAGATAACTTCATTACATGGAGAAGGGAAAGCCTCTCTAATATACCTTTGTTGGCATCTATAGAGCTTCTTAGAGCCTTTTAAGAAAGTGTCAATTTTCTCTTTGTTTCTCAATTTGTTAGCACAATGGATATTGACTACTTGTATTGACATGCTTGAAACTACAAAAATGAATTATTTTGTGACTTTAAAGTCGATACTCTCATAGTAACCTTCATACTCTTCCACAATAATGAAAAATATATAGAGACCATAGGTTGAATAGTCATTTATGCATTCTATAAATAAATTCAAGCCCCCCTTTATTTGGATATACCAAGTAAAGGTCATTTTGAAAGAGACTTACAAGAATTAAAAACTTCCCCATTAAAATAAATATTTCCATTTTCATAAACCCCTACATCATACACTATTATGTCCTCTAGAGTGGGGTGAAGCCACAATAGTGGTTTACAATTTGATGGAGGAAAGAAAACTGAAAAAAAATGGCCCCATGGCAAAAAAATTGGTTTTAGGGGTTTGAATGTGTATAACTGAAAATATGTTATACTTCTGTGAATCCTTGCATGCAAGGATACTCAATAATGAGTCCTTGCAAATCAATTCACAGCTCTCTATCCGAGAAGAGCAGAGATTGATGTTGTGGCCCTCAGATTAACCCTGTTACCCCTGCAAATACAATCTCGGAACGAGAGATTCAAAGAAGAGAAGCAAGAATGCCAATCTCCATGAATCCTGTTCTTGCAATGCAACAATGAAAACTAATCTAAATGACTGTAAAATGTAATAAACCAAACTAATTTATTGAAATGAAACTTAATCTACATGCAATGCCATAAATGAATTATTTTGCAAATTAATTTACTATGAAGATTAAGCTAAAATGCAATATTAAACTATATGCTCTAAAAATAAGATGCTTATATAATCAAACTAATGTAATCTCAAATGATAAAATTCAAATTTGCAGCATAAGTCTGATGTAAAAATTCGTGATTCTTTTCTTTTTTGAAATGAGAATGAGAGGGCTCATTTTATAGGCAAAGTGAAATTGAAGGCAAATCAGGAGCAATGTGGGATAAATAGAAAATAGAAACAAATCTTGATTGGAATTCTTTTTTTAGTTTATTTCCCTTTTAACTGATTTGTTTCCCTTTTTTCATCACAGGATATTCTTGAGAGGATATTTCATTTATTTAATTTAATTTAAGATGATAATATCTCTTTTAATAAAATAAAATAAGATTATGTAATTTAGAAATGAATATTAATAAAATAAAATAAAATTATTTAATTAAAAATAGATTTAATTAAATAGCATCATTTTATTTAAGTAATATTAACTTCAATTAAATAACATTATTTTATTTATTAAAATTTATTTCTTGATTAAATAAAATTAATGAAGCATTCAAACAAGGGAAAATTGAAACATTTGAAATGGTTATGAATTGATTAAAATTTGGATTTGAAAATCGACAATCATTGATTCGAGGAAAGTTGATGTTGACAAATTAAATAAATGGGACCCAAAGTCTAGGTGACCATTTTGGGTTGCATACATTTGCCCCTCTTTGACTAATGTGAGTCAACTAGGGATCACATGCGGTCAAAGAATGAAGTTACAATGTGGTCGATTTGGGATCACAAAACAACTTCGGATGTGAGAATTGAGCTTCGGGATCACATCACGGACAAATATAAACAAAGGCCTTTGAACATGAGGTCGATTCGGGATCACATCCAAAGTGAGAGATAAGAATCTCAAGCAAGGTTGCCCCAAGAGAAGCAAATGATAAATTGATAAAGCTGAATCAAGGATTGAAGTTTGATAGGTACTGCCCCCTCGTGATCGAAATCGAAATGAGATAGAGGAGAAATAATAAATTGAAAAATTTGATCAAATCAAACAAAAGATAAGGTTCTTGATGTAAGATGAAAAATATAAGAATCCGCAGGAACCAGTGAATCGACAGAAAATTATGCCCTAAGGTTGAATTAGAAGAAAAGAAGTGGGGTGAAATCGAATGGAAGATAGAAGTTTGGAAGAAATGGAAAGAAATGGAGAGAAGGAAGAGAATCTTCTTCAATAAAGAGGATGCATCAAAATCAATCAACTGTTTAAGACAGGGAGTTTCGATTGAGATCACGAAAGAAGATAAGGAAATGAAGAGCGTGATCACAGTTGATGAAAAATCCACAAGAAAGATGAAGGAAACCCTCTCAAACCCATAATACAGCCTAAAAGTGCAAATTAACATGAAGTCTAAATAATGCAAGCTACATGAAAATGAAAAGGTGTACTTGCAATAGGGTAATATAGGTTTTTGTGTGTTCATCATTCATTAGAGAATGTAAGAGAACTTATTTTCATCATTGGGCCATTATTACCGGACATTGGACAATCACACAATCATCACTAGTCACAAACGCAACTATGAAGATATGAATGTGATTTATATCAGCGTGGAATGTGGAAAGATTCTAACATGAGCATCAAAGACATAAAGGTCAAGATGACTACAATGTTAGCTTACCCAATTTAATGTAGCAAAACCATGCTCGCATCAAGACATAAACGCCAAGATTACCATGAGAATGGTTGTGCAAAAACATTCAAGGATGATGCCATAAATCTCTTAAGTGTGTCAAGTAGACAACAAGAGACACTGAAGAGGTTCAAGACAACACCCATAAGTAGAAAGCAAATAAAAACATGCCCCATGCCCCAAGTCCTCTAGCTATGCATCACGGAGAGACTTATTAGACAAGGACACTCAATGAAAATCAATATCAGTCAACACACAAAGAAAAGATCATGGCATATCTCGAGCATTAAGTGTTGCAATTAAAAATTTTTAAGTGTATAAACTAATACTGAGTTCCAAGGATAAGGATCGAATGCTTGCAAGTAGGTAAGATCACATGACTGAACTGGATAAGTGTTGAAAAACACACGATGTCAGGGGTTGTGTTGAAAAACACAGTTGGGTTAGTGTTGAAAAACACCGTTTGTGAGGTGTCCTAAAGACAAGCATATCCAAGAGACCAAAGCTAACACAGTGATGCCCCTAGACAAAGACAAAGACCAATTCCAAACCAAGGCAATAGGGACAAGGCATGATGGAGAAAGGCTAAGTGTCGAGGATGCATGCTAAGAAATAGGGATGCAAAGGCCTCAAGTAGCGCCTGTTTCCAGGTTTTCACCACTTGGAAGAATTTTTTTTTAGGATTATATATATATATATATATATATATATTTTGCTACCAAGGTGCCTGTTTCCAGGTTTTCACCAAGGCACTTTTTTCTTTTTCTTTTTTGTATTTTTCATTTTTTTTTGTATTTTTTCAGCATCATATTTGAATTTTTTTGGATTTTTTTGACAATATATCAATTTTTTTTTGTAATTTTTTCAGTATCATATATCAATTTTTTTGGAACTTTTTTCAGGGTCATAATTATATACAAAGGATGCCCCCAGACAGAACGGGCATCAAGGATAGAACTTCTTCAGGTGCAAAACATTGATAGGCTCAGGGAGCTGCTCCCCCTCTTCAGTAGATAGTAGATAGGCACCTGTGCCAAAAGCTGCTGTGATGATGTAGGGCCCAAGCCAATTAGGTTCGAATTTTCCCTTCTGTTCTCGGTTCTGTTGGTTCTTAGGATTCTCTCGCAGGACAAGATCTCCTACTTGGAATTCTCTAGGGCGAACCTTTTTGTTGAAGGCTTTGGACATCCTCTTTTGATAGACCCTCATATAGTCAAATGATGCTTTACGCTTCTCATCAAGAAGTTCTAATTCTTGCAATCTCATGGCGCGATAGTCTTCATCTGTAACTAGACCTTTGAGAGAGACCCGAAGTGATGGAATCTCAACCTCTAAAGGTAACACTGCTTCAGCGCCGTATGTGAGGGCAAAAGGAGTAGCCCCAGTTGGAGTACAAATACTCGTTCTATAGGCCCACAGGGCCGGATTTATCTGTAGGTGCCAGTCTCTACCATTCTTATGAACTGTTCTGTGCAAAATCTTGAGAATGGTTTTGTTTGAAGCCTCTGCCTGACCATTTCCTTGTGGGAAGTAAATGGAGGACCAATGTTGCTTTATCTTGAATCTTTGGCAAAGTTCTTTAAGGTCCTTGTTTTTGAACTGACCTCCATTGTCAGTGATGATCTCAGATGGCACTCCATATCGACAAATGATATGGTTTAAAATAAATAAAGACATGTCTTGCCTGAGGCAATAGAAAGTGGAACAGCCTCTACCC
Organism: Sequoia sempervirens; assembly: GCA_007258455.2. NCBI lineage: Eukaryota > Viridiplantae > Streptophyta > Pinopsida > Cupressales > Cupressaceae > Sequoia > Sequoia sempervirens. Next base: position 640,093,323 of record VDFB02058242.1, on the reverse strand, counting down.
ATTTTGTGAAGTAGTCAGTAGCAGTGATAATGAACTTATGCCCACCTGATGAGTTGGGATGAATCTGCCCAACAAGATCAAAGGCCCATCGCTGAAATGGCCAGTGAGATATAGAAGGAATTAGCTCCCTACCTGGAGCATGTATCAGGTGTCCATGTTTTTGACATTTTTCACAAGACTTAGCAAATGCTACTGCATCTATCTGCATCGTAGGCCAATAGTACCCTACCCTAAGCAACCTTCTAGCCATGGAAAGACCATTAGAATGTCCTCCACATATGCCCTCGTGGATGTCAACTAGCGCTTGATCGGATTCCTCCTTTTCTAAGCACCTAAGAAGTGTTCCATCTAGACCCCTCCTATACAAATCACCAGAGATGAGGGAATGGCGAGAGGCGTTGCGGATAAGGTTTCTTCTTTCAGATCGGTTAAATGTATCGGGGATGATGCCATCACGAAGATATGAGTAAATAGCACCATAGCGGGAGGATTCATGATTGACAAGGGTACAAATGATATGGCTTTCAGGTGAGTCAAATATGGGATATCGTAGCTCTTCCACCAGGAATTCATATCTGGACTCATGTTCCTCTAACTGAAGAAGTGAAGCAAGGGTGGCCATAGCATCAGCTGCTTTGTTCTCAGCCCTAGGGATTTTCTGAAAGGTGACAAAAGTAAAATACCGTCTCAATGAATCAACCATTTTTTTGTAAGGTACCAACTTGTCATCTTTTGTTTGGTATTGTTCATTGACTTGGTTGATGATCAGCTGAGAATCCCCATAGATATGTAGTTCTGTGATATTCCACTCTATAGCCATTTTTAGTCCATTTGTCAAAGCCTCATACTCAGCTATGTTGTTTGTGCATGGAAAGAGTAACTTGTAAGATTTAGGAATAGTATACCCATGAGGAGAAACAAACAACACACCAGCTCCAGAACCATTTTGCATGCATGAACCATCAAAGAATAGTTTCCAGGATCTTTCAGTCATGTACATAAGATGCTCATCTGGAAAGTTGACTTGAATGGGCATATTATCTTGAATAGGAAAATTAGCCAGTTGATCTGCAATAGCTTGGCCTTTGATTGCTTTGCGCTCAATATACTCTATGTCAAATTCAGAAAGAATCATCATCCATTTAGCAAGTCTGCCCGTGAGAGCAGCTTTACCCGAGCAAGTATTTGAGAGGATCAATTTTTGATATGAGGTGTATGGTGTGCGTGAGCATATGGTGAAATGTAATTTTTGAGAAGCAAAACACTACGCAGGCAAAACTTTTCAATATAGGTATAATTAACCTCATAAAAACGAGAGTCGCGACTAATATAATATATGGCCCTTTCTTTTCCCTTGTTCATCTAATTGAGCCAACAATGCCCCCAGCGAAGATTCAGTAGCTGAGACATATAAAATGAGAGGTTTTCCTGGAATGGGAGGCATTAAAATGGGAGGATTTTCCAAGTATTCTTTAATTTGATCCATACTCTTTTGGCAATCCTCATTCCAGACACATTGAACACCTTTATGCAAATTTTTGTTGAAAGGTTGTGCTCTATCTGCCAATTGTGAAATAAACCTCCTTATGGATTGAAGGCGCCCTTGAAGACTCCTCATTTGGCTAACATTTTTGGGAGGTGGCATGTTTATAATGGCTTGAACCTTTTCAGGGTCCACTTCTATTCCTTTAGCTGAAATGATGAATCCCAATAATTTGCCAGAAGTAACACCAAATGCACACTTTTTTGGGTTTAATCTTAGTTGAAATTGTTCCATGCGATCTAGAATCACTTCTAAATCAGCCAAATGTGTTCCTCTTCTCTTAGACTTAGCCAGGGTGTCATCCACATAATCTTCCATATTCTTATGCATCATGTCATGGAAGATGGTTGTCATAGCTCTTTGGTAAGTAGCTCTTGCATTTTTCAATCCAAAGGGCATGAAATTCCAACAATAAGTACCCCAGGCACATGTGAATGCAGTCTTTTCTTGATCCTCGGGAGCTATCTTGATCTGATTATACCCAGAAAAACCATCCATCAAAGAATAGATCTCATATCCCGCTGTCATGTCCACTATCATGTCTATGTTAGGAAGTGGGAAATCATCCTTTGGGCATGCTCTATTAAGATCTCTAAAGTCTGTGCAGATTCGAATGGTTTTATCAGGTTTAGAAATAGGTACAATGTTGGAAATCCAATCAGCATAGTCTATGGCTCTAATGAATCCTGCACCAAGGAGCTTTTCTAATTCAGCTTTCACTAAAAGAGCTATATGAGGGTGCATTTTTCTCAACTTCTGTTTGACTGGTTTCACACCTGGAGCTATGGATAAATGATGCATAATGAGATTAGTGTCCAACCCTGGCATGTCTGAGTATGTCCATGCAAAGTTAATTTCCTTCTTTTGGAGGAAATCAGTATAGGCTTTCTTTTCTTCAGGTGATAAAGATTTAGCCAAGTGTACAATTTTTTGAACTTCCTCTGTGCCCAAATTAACAGCTTCTGTAGGTTCAACCAATACTGATGATCTATCCTGGAAATAGCTTGGGAGACCATCAAGTACCTCATCGTAGGTGCCTCTGGGAGGTTTTCACCTTTAATACGTCTTTTATTTTTACTTTTTTTGGTTCTGACACCGCCACATAGTGGTTTTCGCCATCAGAACTCTTATTCTTTTTTTCTTTTCTTTTTATCTTGTGACTAAGGTACTTGATGTCAGGTTCTATCATACTGGTAGCCGGTTCACTAGTGGAAGAGACTACAGGTTCAATGGCATTTAGATAGCAGGTGATCTCATAGTCATTGTGAAATGTCAAGAGTTGAGGCTCTTGGTATCGTTGAGACCAATCAATAAGGTTGGGGTGAACAAGGGGTAGGTTAATGACCGGTTCAAGATTAAGGATATAGGTGGTGTCATCTCTGGTGACTGTAGAATTGGAATCTGTCAAGTTTCCCTCTAAAGTGTCTAAATCAGAATTTATCCTAGCAAGCGAAGAATCGTCTACTAATGCGACATGTGGGTTCCAATCTTCTAATCTAACACATGACTCGTCAGTTACATCAGGTTGAGAACTATAAGCATGGACAACGTCCATATCCAAGTCAACTGTTGCATCTGAGAGTGAATCCCATTCAAACTCATGAGAGTCTATTTCTGAATTATTGTTGGAGCCTCGTGATGTAGAAGCCTCAAGATTTGGAAGAGGCTCCTCTCCTCTAGCAATTTGCTCAATCACAAAATTATCTGAATTATCACCATCCATTGCAGCTGGGATAGAGACATTATCCATAGTCAATCTTGCATTCATACAGTCACTATCTATTGCAAATGAGATAGGAGGACTATCAATTATTAAATCTCTTAAATCTTCCCAAAGGAGATTTGTTGAAGGTATCCAATCATCTGTTATGTCTTGTTGATTGGTCAAATCTGGTACATATTCTGTGTCATCTTTACTATCCCGCCTATCAGAAATGGGGACAGTGCATTTATTGTTGTTCATAAAGCCTAGGCCAACCGGTTTCTTAGACTTACGTGCAAAAAGATCATGATTGAGTGGTTCGGCTCTAGCATCTAACCTGTGACTAAGAGGGCCATATCCTGGATAACCCATCTTCTTGACAAAAGTATATCCTCTCCCATAGTACTTAGGAGAGGGGGAGAAATTTTCATTGTGCTGGTATTTCTCCTCTTTGTATATCCAATCTCGAACAGCTACTTCCTCTTTTTCATCATGTATTGGTACTGAGGATTCAACAAACTTGTCAAATATTGTCATTGCTGAAGATGATGGTTTCATCTCCTGTGAAGGCTTTCCATATGTCCTAGGGGAAATAGGCATCTTTGCAAAAGAGTCAAGTTGATACCCCCCATGCCAAGGTCTACTGACTTAAATTTGTTTTGATAGTCTGCTAAAGTTGTTTCATAATCCTCTGCTGCTCGGTTAAGAGGGAGATGAACATTAGCTGAGATTGAGTTAATGATGAGTGTTATCCACGAGGTATGCAAATTCTGTTCCATTGTGGGAACTTAGCACCTTTGGTGGTAGGTAGGCGACAACGCACGCATATCATGAATCCATGGTCTACCAGGTAAAATGTTGTGTATGGGGGTCCGGTATCAACAATTTTAAAGGAAACAAGATATCTTTTTTCAGAGCAGGCCAATCACAGCGAGGAAGGATGACCAATCCCTTAGAACTTCGTTCTGCCTCATCATAGGCCTTTATGGTGATCTTCTTTCTAGTGTCAATCACTTGCTCTGAATAGCCCAAAGTTTTTAACAAATTCAAAGTACAGATATTTAACCCAGCACCCCCATCAATCAACATGCGCCTGACATGGGTTTTATGAATCATGACTTCAATGTGAAGGGCAAGATTGTGTGGATGGCTTAGGGATTTGTCATCATCTTCAGAGAAAGAAAGGTAATGTGGGCTAGTAATGTGATTCACCATGCCTTGGAATTGGTCTATATCAATGTTGTTGGGGACATTTGATGTGCGCAAAGCGTCCTCAAGGATCTGCTTATGCCTAGGGGACAGCTCTAGAAGCTCTAAGATTGAGATATGTGCTGGAGTTTTCTGTAACTGATCTACAAGATTGTAGTTTGGTTTGAGAGCAGTGGCGGACTTTATAGTGACATTCTTGGATGCCACTTGCTTGGATTTATTGGATGGACCTGAACTAGGCCCTCTGAGAATAATAGGGGCTTGACTCCTGGTAACATCATTAAGGGCTTGGGAAGATAACCTAGAATGAGGACCTCTCAGCACCACAACAGGTTGGTTGTCAAAAATAGGGGGAGAGTCATAACCATGCGGGTCCTTACTCCTTATCATATTAACACTTGGCTCCACAACTTCAAGCATGTTTATCACATTTTCTGCCGCTGTATAGGTGTAGTTGATTGCAGCTTTGCCATTCTGTGATTTAGAGGTTTCCCCCTTGTCGTAATTAGGCAAAGGTTCCTTAAAATCCTTATGATCAGCATTGGTATTTAGGCCATCAACTTGAAACTTTCCACTTTCTATAAAATCTTGGACGATATGTTTTAATCTCCAACAGTTTTCAACAGTATGGCCAGGGCCATTATGAAATTTACAGAATGCCTTGTCATCCCACCAATGTGGCTTAGGATCTGGAATGTGAAATTTTGCAGGATCCTGAGGATGTGCCAAGTTGTTAGCAATGAGAGTTTTGAGAATATCCTCATATGTGTCACCCAATTTGGTAAATTTCCGCTTGTGGTTTTTGGGCCTTTCCTGATATCTTGGTTTACTTTCTTGTTGTGGAGGTGCATTAAGCTTCATTGCTTGCACAACCTTAGTCAAATTAAGAACACTTTGATCTCTTGATTGGGAAGAATCCACAACTCCATCATTGACAATTTGTTTGTTTTTGTTCCAATTGTTGTTCTTCCCTTTATCCCTATTGTTGTGTTGACCATTGTTGGTATTATTGTTATGTCTGGTCAAAATGCCTTGTTCTTTTAGAACATCCTCAATGCGGCATGCAGTTTCAATCATGGTATCAAAGGAAGTGAAGACTATCTTTTTGATCTCATGTCTCATTCCAGGCACCAAATTACTAACAAGTATGTCAATATTTTCATCCTCATGGATCATCCTAGGATACCGAGAGCATTGTCTCCTCCACCTTTGCAAGAAGGTAACAAAGGGTTCCTGATTTTGTTTCAAGTTGCATAGGTCCAACATAGTAACAGGTCTTGACAGATTATATGCGAAGTGTTGAACGAATCTATGAACAAGTTCTCTAAAATTCTTGACAGGAGGAGTGATATTGGTAAACCATTCCATTGCTTGTCCTTTAAGACTCCTAGGGAACAACCTTATCAAATAGGAGTCATCCTGATGGAATTCAAAGCTCATAGTATAGAACTGACGCACATGGTCGTGTGGATCACCACTGCCATCATATTTATCATATTGTGGGAATTCCACCCTCTTTGGAAAATCTTTCATACTCACACTCTTGTCAAATGGATTAGGACAAATTGAGTCTAGTGAGAATGAGCTCTTAGGTTGCATCATTTTCTCCATCATTTGCTTCATTTGGCGGATTTCTTCCTCTTGAGAGGGATTTTTCTTTTGTATTTTGTTGTCCACATCAAAATTATAAGGGACTCTGGCACCCTTGTTGATTAGACTTTCCAAGAACTTATCTTTGTTTTGTTCCAAATATCTCTCCACATACTGTTGGAAGATAGGCTCTTGTTGTATTCGCATGAAGTCTTGAGTATCAAAATCATAATGTGAGCTACCACCTCCATGTTGGGAACCAAGATGTACATGTTGGGAGTGTGGTCTTGAATTTCTGGGAGGAGTTTGCCTCCTATAGTGAGCATACTGAGAGGCCCTTCTTCCTCTAGGACTAGGAGATCTAGAAGGGGTGCTTGTTAGCCTTCTGCTTCTTGGTGTTCACGGAGAGGGGTGGAGGGAGGAGAATTATGTCCAACGTTGCTTCCATGGCATTGTATTGTTTGTTTGGTGGTGGGCTAAGCTGCCCTATCTTCTTTCCTCTTAGTGAGTTTCCTTTAATACTTCAATAAATCTTGGCTCTCTTCCTCAAGTTGTCTAAACTTTTCTTGCTTTGCAGCTTGTTCATCTAGAAAGGCTTTCTTTTCGCGTTCAATTCTTCTAAGCCTATCACTTGTGAACCTTGAGGTATGTTGAAGTGGTGAGCTTGGTCTAGGCTGTTTGAACAAGTCATTGGTATACGTTGTATTGACATGAGCATCGCGAGGTTCATTGTCTTGGCCTTCGTGTTGTGACCATTGTTGTTGGTGAGCTCGTCTCTTATACCTTTCATCCCGTTGATGGGCATCCAAATATCTTGTATTAATGAGGGGTGAACCAGGTTGATCATCATGAGAAGAATTTCCAAATATCATGTTGTTTCTGTGTTGTTCATAGATATCATCAAGATTTTGATCCATGGCTTCCCCTCGTAGAATTGGCGGTATAACTCATACTTGGGGTGGGAAGGTGCTGAGGGTACTCAAGTCACCTAAAATGGCTCTTTGGGTCAAAATGGGTTTCGGTGAGCTCCTAGGTGTTGGTCAAATATTGGTTCCTTTTCCTTTCTCTTTTGATGAGTCTGAACTGGGGGTAGTTGGTTAAAGACTATCTGAGGTCGCTTTCCTTGGCTCACTTGATATCTTATTGTGACTGACATGAAAGGGAGAGTTCAAGTAAACAGACAATTCTAAGAAACGTCAATACCAGACTAGGATAGTAAAAGTTTTCTCTTGTCCGAGAGAGATGGTGAAATAGAACTGTTGCAAATAGGTGCAAACCAACACTGCCACAGAGGTGCTCAATTCTTGGGTGAACACCCTAGCACATATGGATCAGGAGGATGACTTACACAAAGTGTAATGAGTTTGAATTGTATGAAAATGGGTGGACAAGGAGACGACTAGCACTCTCCAAGTGTGTTATCAAAGAGTCTAAAAAATTATCTATTTGACAGGAACAATTCCTAATTTGCCAATCTTAAGCAAAATCGCTTATGAGATCAAGGATCACTAATTCAAAAGGTCGACACATAAACCCTAAATACAGAACAGGTCTCTAAAACTGGGACAAGTCACTTAATCGAAGAACTTAGTATTTCAGTTTGTTGTTTGTTTGCAAAGATTAAGCAAGTATATCCACAGATTTTGATCAAGCACATAGGTTTCAATCAGACAAGTTGTGATACAAAAAGTAGTCAATAACAGATCTATCAAGGACAAAGCAACTTGATAGTATGAAGTCTTGTTTGAAGATGTTTGGACAATGTTTAAGACTCAAAACAAACACATAGCTATCCCTACCAAAGAAAATGGTGAAGTCGGAAACCTTTGCCCCATTGCTTATGCGCTGTCGTGCACCTCACCCGGCCGTGTCACCCCTAGAAGCAGGTGTTTTGGTGTTTCCAAAGACTCAACAGTGTACGTTCAAAGGTTACCCTTGTAGCAGGGGCCAGTGTCGCAACCGCCTCCAAACGTCCAGGTGTATGCCTATGATGGGAATCTGTGTATGATCAACATACAGAGAGATTCTTCCCCCTCCTTGTGCAAAGATTATGACTCCTTTCGGAGGTGAACCGGGTAGGCAACTAACTAAGAGGTTTTTACTTGGCTTCCGTTCACAATAACCTTCGGTGCCTCTGATACAGAGCTTGGGCCTCGCAGCCACACCAACACTGAAAATCACACACCCCTGCAAGCAGGGCTCGGAGCGGCGCCGCTCAGTGCAATAAACAGAGCTTTTCCATGATGATAAGTCCAAGTCATGGAAAAGAAATTCTATAGTCTTGGAGTCTTTAGACTCAACAAGGCATTCTTCAATATAGTGAGGTGGAATCACCGTGATAAGGTGTCACTTGGAGTGGGTCCCCGGGAGGTTCCAACTTCCGGCAGGCCCTCTAAAGGTGACACTGGACATGGCTCGGATTCGGGTTTCTGATTTTCTGATTCTCCCAAAAGGAGAAGAGCATACTTCTCTAGCCCGTCTCTTTACCCAAACATGCTAAACAACCTTAATCACCGAGCTAGTTTCACTTCACCAAATCCACACGCTTTTGGGTTTCTGATTCTCTCAATGAGAGAAGAGCATAATCCCCTGACGAGTGAAAGTGCTAAAGCTTCACTACCTTGCTCCGCTCCCTAAGAGTTCGTCATATTAGTAAGATCATAAGGAGCCTGGATTTGTCCATGGTCATCACCTCCATGTAACAAAGAGCCAAATTCCCTACTCACTATCGAAACTCCTAAGAATTTTAACGAAGCCCTAATTAGATTATGTGAATTGAAAAACAAGAAAACAAACACAATTTTTTTTTTTTTTAAATAAAATCTTTGACAAGCGTAAGTGTTTGTTTTCAAGTCTTTGTCATGCGTCCTGCAATCAAACCGTTAGTGTGTTTCAAGTTCTCTGACTGGCGTCCTGCAGAAACTGTTATGCTGTGAAAAAAGAATTGAGAAGAACCAGGATTAAAAAGTCTAATTTAATCTAGTCAAAATTAAATCTAAGAAGAATTAGTTAACAAAACTAAAATTAAACTAAATTAATCTAATACTAAACTAAAAATATAAAACAAAACTAATCTAAATTAATAAAATTAAAAAATCTAATCTAAATTTTAAAAAAAATCTAATCTAATTAATAATTCTAATTTAAATTAATAAAGTTAAAAAATCTAAAGTAAAAAAAATCTAATTTAAATTAACAAAATTAAAGAATCTACTTTAAATTAACAAAGTTTAAAAAAATCTAATTTGAATTTTAGAAACTAAAAAAATCTAATTTAAAAATCTAAATTAAAGACTAAACCAAACTAACTAAAAACTAAACTAAATTAAGATTAAAAACTAAATTAGAATTAAAAACTAAACTAAATTAAAAACTAAAAATTAAAAACTAAATTAAAAACATGCATAAAAATCTTCAAATTTGATTTCTGAAAAATCTGTTTATAATGAGTAGATAAAAACAGAAACCCAGAAATTTTTTGAAGCAAAAAATAAAACCCAGAAATCGTTTTTTGATCCAGCAAGTAGAAGATGAAAAAATATTTTTTTAAAATCTTTAGCCAGCTGAAAAAAATGACGCGCGACGGTTTTTGTGCAGCTATTTTCTTCAGATCTGTGAAAGAAATCAAAAGCGAAAGATACCAGTCAGGATTTTGACCAGCTACAAAGCAATCATTTTCACAAGCTGAGTGGAAAGGCTGGTTCAATGAATCAAAACTAAAGCAAGGTAAAAACTACACTAAAAAAACTAAAATTAAAACTAAATTAAAACTAAAAACTAAATTAAAAGCTAGTTAAAACTAAATTAAAACTAGTTAAAATTTGGATTAAAGACTAAAATTAAAGAAACTAAACTAAAATTAAAGCAGAGATTTAAAAACTAAATTAAAAACTAAATTAAAATTAAAACTAAAGAGTTAAAAGCGATTGAGCCAAAGTGTATGGCCCGAGAAAGTATGTTGTATGCAGTAGATCCTTACATGCAAGGATACTCAATAATGAGTCCTTGCAAATCAATTCACAGTTCTCTATCCGAGAAGAGCAGAGATTGATGTTGTGGCCCTCAGATTAACCCTGTTACCCCTGCAAATACAATCTCGGAACGAGAGATTCAAAGAGGAGAAGCAAGAATGCCAATCTCCAGGAATCCTGTTCTTGCAATGCAACAATGAAAACTAATCTAAATGGCTGTAAAATGTAATAAACCAAACTAATTTATTGAAATGAAACTTAATCTACATGCAATGCCATAAATGAATTATTTTGCAAATTAATTTACTATGAAGATTAAGCTAAAATGCAATATTAAACTATATGCTCTAAAAATAAGATGCTTATATAATCAAACTAATGTAATCTCAACTGATAAAATTCAAATTTGCAGCATAAGTCTGATGTAAAAATTCGTGATTCTTTCTTTTTTTTTTTTTTGAAATGAGAATGAGAGGGCTCATTTTATAGGCAAAAGTGAAATTGAAGGCAAATTCAGGAGCAATGTGGGATAAATAGAAAAATAGAAACAAATCTTGATTGGAATTCTTTTTTAGTTTATTTCCCTTTTAGCCAGTTGTTCCCTTTTTCCATCTGAGATATTCTTGAGGAGGGATATTTCATTTATTTAATTTAATTTAAGATGATAATATCTCTTTTAATAAAATAAAATAAGATTATGTAATTTAGAAATGAATATTAATAAAATAAAATAAAAATTATTTAATTAGAAATAGATTTAATTAAATAGCATCATTTTATTTAAGTAGTATTAACTTCAATTAAATAACATTATTTTATTTATTAAAAGGGATTTATTTCTTTGATTAAATAAAATTAATGAAGCAGTCAAATATAGGAAAAATTGAAACATTTGAAATAGTTATGAATTGATTAAAATTTGATTTGAAAATCACGACAATCATTGATTGAGAGAAGGAAGTTGATGTTGACAAATTAAATAAATGGGTTAAAGTCTAGGTGACCATTTTAGGTTACATCTGAGAATGAACCTACAAGGATTCGACCCGAACCATAAGGGGTTGACGAACCCATCAATCCTGAGACCCATTTCCTGCCAAAAAGCAAAATGCATATTGAGGGGTTGAATGAACCGGGGTTCGAATGAACCACGGTTCACTAGAACCCCAGTTCGCGAACCCCCTTTTCCCTAATTTTTGACTTTGTTCACACAAAAAACCTAATTTTTTACGCTTTGATGCTCAGGTTGAGGATGAAAATGGGGGAATCTTCACAAACCCAATTGGAGTCAAGTAGTCCTCAAAACGAGCTATCCAATGAATATAATTTTAATATGTTTTGGTTTTATTATGTATTTGTTTTTTTAGTTTTATTAAACATAGGTTTTTCATCGAAAATGAGTCTCTAATGCACATGTGGAAAAATAGCCCAGTTATCAAAAAAATTAAGAAAAATATGAGTTCACCGATATTGAAGTCCTTGATCCAACAAAATATAATAGTTAATTTGATATATACAAAAATGTTGCATTATCACGGTCGTATGTCTGAATTGTATTGGTTTTGACTTCAAAACTTGATTAAGAAAAATATTCAATAAAAAACTATCTAACCAAGTGCAAGCACTAGATATCAGGAGTTACAAATCTAAATTCGAAGAATTAGAATTTTATCCTTCATGGAAAAAAATTTATGCATTATACGATGTGCGTCACTTTTTAAAAATGTTGTTTTTTGAAAAAAACTAGTTTTTGTTGGAGATGGAAAAAGAAGTGCAATTTGATTCCAAAAATTTTGAAAAAAATATTTTTAGAATCTACAGACAAAATGTGATGAGACTCTAGTTTGCATCATCTTCAAATTCTTCACGGTTTAGCCGCTATAGGTGTCTGAATGTGAAGATTTAGTTAAAAATAAAAATTTCAGTGTCCAGTTTGGCCAAAAATTGTAAACCACTATTGTGGGATCACCCAACTTGATTTGACACCATATATGTTGCAAAATTGAAGCTAATTTTGTACATAGACTAAGGTAAATAAATTTTGATATCTTTTAGAAAAAGGCCAACATAGAATTGTCAAGAGTAGATATAATAACTTTAATAAAATTCAAAGGATCAACCTAATTAATAATTAAATGAATATTGATACTATTTCAAGCTTGAACATTGACCATGGTAGTTATCATTAATACTTTGAAACATAAAATGAGTCATCTTGGATATGCATCAATACTCTAAGAATACATAAATAAATCTACATCATATACTACATAGATATATAAGCTCCTTTAAATAGAATTCCTTCTTTTAAATACACTTAAAAAAGATAAATAATACATACAATTAAAAATATACCATTGGTTTTAATTGTAATGAAGTGTATTGGAGCTATCAGGGAAATGTACTCATTAGTTATTAGTACAAAAGGATTTAAATCGATTGTGGTGGTTAATATTTGACATTCAATTCTTATATTTTATTACTATAAATTTATGTTAAAATAATAGAATAATAATAAATTAGGACATCAAATGAAGTGAAGTTTAAAATAAGAGTTTGAATTAAAACCAACCAATATTTTTTTTACATTGTAAACTAGATTGATAGGAAAATTTCAAAGAGATTATTGGTTGATATTTAACAAACTAATTGATAAACATGTATTTTGAACACAATATCATCTACGATAATAGGTACTAATAAGATAGTAATAAATAATTAATTTAAAATATTTATCTTAGATAACAAAAACTATTATGATTGATAATAGAACAAGATCAATTGTATTAAATTTATTAATATTTAGTTAGGATTTATATATTGCTAGGTTGTGATAGATGTTAGGAAATTATTCATCCAAGTATATATATAAAAATTAGTAAATCTTAGGTTAACTCTCTTGAATTAGTAATAATTATATCTAGATCATGTTATAGACCACTTATACAACTAAGGGATCAACCTCAAACCAAAAAAATTGACTTGTGTAAGTGAAAATACGATTTGGATGCAAATATGTGATATTTTAAAATATTTGATTAGTTTCCTTCAATCTGGATCATGAATTTATATGAATGTTTTCACATAAAAACTTTGTTGTGTTGTTGAGAGATTGCACATGATTAAAAGAACTAAAAGATTAACATTTTGATAATAGTTTTGTTTAATATGAAGGTTATTTGAGGTGTGATTATTAAGTATTTAAGGCTATCCATATCTATAATACCACTAATTGACAACCAAATTAGAGATGGGACAATAAACATGACAACAAACTAAATGGAAACATACAACAAATTAGAAACACAAGCTAACAAACTAGACTAGGGAAAAGGGAGGAAAAAGAACATACACACCTATAACTCAATGAGATAACTAGATATAGAACCAAGACCACTTAGGGAGTTGTAAAACAAAATTTAATCTAATTCTAAGTTTAGGATGTTTTTGTAAGAGGTTTCAAATAATTTGATAGCCTAGTCTTGGGCCAAAAACTTGGTCCTATATCTCAAAATATTCTAAAATTTTCAAGGATGCTTGGAAAGAACCTCCTAAAAAAATTGTGTATGAAATTTTTTCAAGGACAAGAATATGAATTGGATTAAAACAACAAAATGAGTGAGTTTCAAGCCAAAATATATAAAAAATGACATAAAATATGCAATAAAAAAGATACACATGCAATATTCTAACAAGTGCACTCCAAAAATAAATGCATGGCCTACTATATAAAGACATGGCCTACTATAAAGAAAAGGTTTATAAAGACATGGCCTACTATAAAGAAAAGGTTTATAAAGACATGGCCTACTATATGGCTAGCTCTTGCCCTAATGGCCTACTATACAACCCAATCAAGGTGGTGAACCTAGTTCAATATGTCAAAATACCACCAAATTTCACATAGATATTCTTCTCATTATTCTCAACAAATTTTCCTTCTATAGCTAATTAGGATTCTATACATACTATTGTGTCTTTTACTTGGAGGTCAAAATTCCTTGAAGAAGATCCTACAAAATAGAAAGGATAAAGGGGAGTTTTCCTTAGTCACCCCCCTTGCACGAACACTCAAGCATGGATACACTTAGCATAGAGCATTGATAAAAGCATTGAAATTATTTATACTTAGAAACTAAACTTATATTAAGTACAAATATTGACAAAACTAAATGGAAAAAATGACAAAAAACTATACAAATGAAAAAAATGATATAAAAACTTGGTATAAGTATCTAAATTATGGTTAGGAAAATAATATATTAGGGGAAAGACATGGGTTGGTAAGTGTTTAAGAATAAAATACTAATAGTATACCTTTAAGGGATTTAAAGGAGAGGGGTGGAGAGGGGTGGAGAGGGGTGCGAGGATAAGAAAAGGATTTAGAAAAGGGTATGTGCAGGATCATGATGGGCCAAAAAGTGGCAATATGATGGGTATGTGTAGGGGTACATGTGGCTGATGACTTTTTTTTACCCAAAATTGATGAAACGAAAAGGGTTTTTAAAGGAGATTCTCAACTTTCCACCAATATAAATTATGTTTTACTTCGAATTTAATAAATAATTATTATTCATTTTCTATTTAAATTATGACTAGAGTCCTAATTGATAGGCTGATTGAAAAAAATCTATAACTTTCAAACAATATCACATTTTTTGAATCCAAAATATGTGTCACATTCTATGCTTGGTATACTATAGGATTTTTTTTAAAAAAAATCATGAAGTTTTGACCAAGTTAAGGTGGTCAGGACATATGAGTTTTTATATTTTTTAAAAGTTGTAATAAAAATTCATAAAATTAATTATTTACTTGGAAAAAAATTACAAAAAATATGCATCACATCGAGACATGAGTCCTCTACTTATATCTAAAATCTTATAAAATAATATTATCATTTTATTGTGGTTAGGGTGGTCAGGAGACACCTACTACTTATTTTTCCTTGAAATTTAAGTACTATTGCATTGAAATTTCAAATTTTCACCAAATAGATTTTTTTTAAAAACCTAGTAGTTTAGAAACTAAATTCAATTTGCTACAGATTCTATTCTTACATATTTTTGAAATAATATATATAACTTATTCAAATTTTTACATCAAGTTGCCTAACTCTGATTTATCTGAATTTTTTGCCACTTAAGGGCCTGTTTTTTCCATGATGATCCTACACATACCCAAAAAGGGAACAAGTCCAAAGTAATATTGGATGGAACTCATGTAGAAGGGGAATGAAAAATAATTTTTAAATGGGTAAGGAATTCTAAGAGAAAAATGATGTTAAGTCTAAGGCAAGACACCCTATGGCTCTAAAGGAACAAGAAGGGATATGGGATAAAAAGAAAAGGTAATGATAAAAAAAGAAAAAATCTAAGAAACTAAAAAAAATACTAATTTAATAAGGATATGATAAGTATTTGGTCAATGGACTAAGAATTCTAGGAGAAAAATGAAGGTAAATCCTAAGTAAAGATTCACTACGGCTCAAAATAATTAAGTAGATATGGGATACAAAAGATAACACAATAGAAATAGAAATTAGGGGAAATGGATGTAGGATTATTAGGGAGGTATTATGAAGGGTATATATTTAGAGAGAAAATGAAGATGATTTAGTAGTTAAACCAAATGAAAAAATAAACAAGCTATTATAAAAATCACAAAAATCAATACCAAAACAAAGAGACAACTATGAAATTTGATGTAGAGCTCCTAAAAATTGATGCTAACTTGGATACAAAATATAATTCACTATATAAATATAATAAATAGTAATATGGGCTTTCTCCTTCAAAAAATATTGCTCGACCAACTCTCATGGCTAAAAACTTAATATTTATGTTATGTAAACATGAGGGATATGGGAATGAAAAATAATTATGTTATGTAATGATAAACTTAATAAACTTAATATTTATGTTATGTAAAAATACTCAAGCTATTAAAAGTTTAATATTTATGTTATGTAACATAAAATATTTAAACTATTAAGTTTAATATTTATGTTATGTCATGTAGAAGGAGAATGAAAAATAATTTTTAAATGGGTAAGGAATTCTAAGAGGAAAATGATGTTAAGCCTAAGGCAAGACACCCTATGGCTCTAAAGGAACAAGAAGGGATATGGGATAAAAAGAAAAAGTAATGATAAAAAAAGAAAAAAAATCTAAGAAACTAACAAAAAGAACTAATTTAATAAGGATATGATAAGTATTTGGTCAATGGACTAGGAATTCTAGGAGAAAAATGAAGGTAAATCCTAAGTCAAGACTCACTATGGCTCAAAAGAACTAAGAAGTAGATATGAGATACAAAAGATAAAAAATAGAAATAGAAATTAGGGGAAATGGATGTAGGATTATTAGGGAGGTATTATGAAGGGTATATTTAGAGAGAAAATGAAGATGACTTAGTAGTTAAAAACTGAAAAAATACTCAAGCTATTATAAAAACCATAAAAATCAATACCAAATCAAAGAGATCAACTATGGAATTTGATGTAGAGCTCCTAAAAATTGATGCTAACTTGGATACAAAATATAATTCACTATATAAATATAATAAATAGTAATATGGGCTTTCTCCTTCAAAAAATATTGCTCGACCAACTCTCACAACTAAAAACTTAATATTTATGTTATGTAAACATGAGGGTCTTATGCTCACTTTGTATAAATATGCCTTGGCCTTGAATCCTCATGGCAATCCTTTAAATGCTAGGAATGAGAACCCTGATTAGTCCGATGAGGAAAATTTGGAACAGTTAGAGGAGGAAAACCCTAATGCTGATGAACTCCTAGTTGATGAACAAATTCCCCACCACCCTCCTGCAATTGCTACTAGGCATGTGCTAATCCCTGCTAAAATCAACTCCCATGTGGCTAATGTGTCTAATCCTTCTATCCCTCTGTCACAAAACAGTGAGGATATGAAAAGATTTGAATTACAACTCATTAGAGCAATGCGTGAAAAGAGGAAACACTCTCCTCTGATGTTGGAACCCCTAAAAGCTAAGAAACCCAGACGTGACATTAATCCTAGAGATGTAATTCATATCTCTAAGGAAGGGCACCAAATGGAGGAGACAAAAGAAATTTTACAAGGGAAAGGGAGTGGTGGTAGTGGAGGAAGAAAAGGTGGCCTCGAAAGAGAAAAAGGGAAAACAAAAATTGTCTGTGAATGAGGAGGACCTAGGGTATGAAGATTTCAAAGCTCAGGAAGAAGAAGAGTCTAAAGACTTGGAATTTGAGGACACTGCCTATGAGATGGGGGAGGATGATTTGGAGGAGGAAAAAGAGGAGGAAGAGGAGGAGCAAGTGGAGCATTCTAAGGATAAGATTGAAGTCGGGAATGAGCAAGATGTTGGGTTCTCTGGAATGGAGAAAAAAGTCGAGGACATTACTAGTAATGATTTTTTTAAAAGCAGACTAACTTTCTTGCAAGTACAGTTTGAAGACATGGAGAAGGCATTAGTTACTCTCATGAGAGTAACTAATAGGTTGCTGAGAAGAGTGATACTTGGAGCGGCTTCCGGAGAAACGAAGCTTACTAGGAAACTGAAGAAACAGGGGAAAACTAATACCCTAAAGCTGCTAGATGAAACAGAGGGCCCTAAATGGCACAAATACATTGCTCTCATGGGAGAGTATGGGGACCTGTTAAAGAAAGCTAGTTAATGGCTTGTGTTGCTGCTTTGCTATTTTTTGATGTGTTTTTTGTCTCTTAATCATATCTGGGACAGTTCTATTAATTTCTATAGGTTATGGTGGAATACCACCTGGAATATTGTCAATTTAATTAATGATCTTCATAGACTGAAGTATGTTGGTAAAAACTTTATTTTTTGATTGATAATGGCTGGACAATGGTTATACTTTTAAATTTTGGCCTGCGTGCTAAATCTAATGTTATTTTTGGTTTGTTGGTGGTGTTGTTTCCCATCTCTCTCTGCTCCTTTTTGGTGTGTTACTGTACCTATGGGATTAGGGCCCTTCCCTGCTTATCTAATTAAAAACATGAGGGAAAGGAAGCCTATTTTTAGGATTTTTTTCAAGGAATTTGAGGATAAAAAACTACATATCCCTAAGAAAAATTAATTAATTAATTCTCATTGACATATAAAATTAAAATTGATTAGAGAAAATACCTAGCCAACTAGTAGTCACTCCCATCAAGTATTAGTCCCTAAGCCTGAGAAGGTTTGATTTTCTATGAAAAATAAAGGGTAAAGGGGCTATCTAAAGGTGGTGGTTATGGATCAAGATAACCTTAAAGATGCATGGTTTAAAGGGAAAAATAGGTAATTTAATATTAGACTAAGGGAGATAGGGCCTAACTAATTAATTTATTAAAAGGTGGTTATAAAGAAGGGGTAATATGAACATGTTATAATGTTCTCGTATTTTATGTTTCATGGACCAAAAAGTGGTTGTGGCAACTTTTTGGTCCCCCATATTTATGCATATGCCCCTATATATATGAATATATTTAATAGCTTAAATCATGTCATTTTGAGTTGTGCATGCATAGTACACCATTATCATAATAACTAGATATTATCTCATGATAGAAAATAAATGAATATACAAATGCATAGTATTTTATTTTTTCTATTAGTTATTATTCACCTACAAATACAAAAATATAAATATGTATGAGCCAATATATATATATATATAAATAATTCACATTTATATATTTGAATTGGTTCATACATGGAAAATAATATTATTGTACAACCACCCAAATTTGAGCATCACAGAGAGATAAAAATTATAAAATATGAAAAATTATTAAACCAAATCAAGGGAAGGGTATGTTGAGAACTATGGTATTTGACTTATTAAATTATCAAACTAGTATGTTGTTCTATACATTATGTTCCATTTTTATGATAATTCTAGTTGAGTTAAGCAAGAGATACTATTGTCATGAATGGATGGCCAACATTTAATGTGACTTAAATTTAAATATTTTTCGTAAGTGATGCTTTGGCTATATGCATCATTAGTTCAAAGTACTTTCAAGATTAAATTTTAGTAAAAATTCATAAAAAGATATAAGATATATAGGGTCTATACAATTGACTACATGTGATGGTGATTATACATTTATACACTTGATTCTCATATTTCGTTTTACTATAAATGTTATTATCTACCACCCTCATTGAAGGGTAGGCCACTTCTAATAAGAAGTTGAGTTGGGGACCTCCTAGTATATGGTTGGAGGCAAAGTTTTTGGATGATACTCTCCCTCAATCTACATTGACAACCAAATTGCTTACACTTGGATGAGAGTAGACACCTAATTTTGACTAAATGATTAAATTAAAGATCATTTCCACTTCATCCTGATAATTAAATAATTTCATATTATTTGATTAAATTCATATTATCTATTCCTCTATATTAATTAAATAATTAAGGTTCTTTAATTAATCTATTAATTATTCCCCTATTCATCTATATTAATTAAATAATTAATATTATTTGATTAATTTACTAATTATTCTTCTATCTAAAGTTTAATTAAATAATTCATTATTATTTAATTAATTATCTATTTTCCACTTCCTAAATTAAATAAGTGTTTTAATTATTTAATTAATTCACTTATCTCTCAATATTATCTTCTTCCAAAATAAATAAAATCATTTATTTTATCTATTAAATTCCACCTTTCACATGTAAATAATAATTAAATTTATTTAATTATTAAATACTCATGCAATTTCCATCTCACCCGTTGACTGAGACTTACTCTTAGTCCACTCATCAATCAAATACACTTCACTCCCACTCACTTCAAGTTCTCTAAGCAATCAATTCAATCCACTAACCATCAATTTGAGTTAACACTCCAATCAATTCTCTTAATCGAATCATGCAATTAGTTATCTAAAATCATACAACCACTTAACTGACCCTCAATTCTTCTAATCAATTCTCAACCATTGATCTTCTTAGTCTTTCTTCTGATCTTGACCGTTGATCAATATCATCGAATAGCTATAAATGCAACCAACCTATCCTTCATTTATCATCTCAGATCATGCAAGAAAACTATACTCATATTTTGTAGGTACTTTTGTCCTTATTGTGCTAAATACAAATATGAGAGAAAAGATTATTATACCATTTCTCCCAAGGTGAAATAGAGGAGAGAAATGAAGTTGTACTAAGGTGAATTGTATGTGTGCTTTTCACAGTTTGCATCATTGTTAATTCAATTTATCTTATTTACTCGTTTGTTGTGATCATTTTACTATTTTATCCTTTCATTATTACTTTATTCTTTTAGTATTTCATAGTTGATTTATTTATGGTCATACAATATGTAATAATAAATAAATACTTTTGTAAAATTGATATGCACTTTAAGATTTTTAAAACAATAATATTTTTTAATTTGTATTCCTTATTTGTATTTGAATATAATTGTATTATTATGGAATGTATCTTAATGTACTATGAAATTAGTGAAAAAATATTTAATATAACTTTCATATATTGTGGGTTTATAACATTTTATTTTTCAAGTTAAATACAAACTAAGTATTTATGGAAACATTTAAATTAAAATATTTATGGTACTAACTTGAAAAGGGCAAGGAAGAGGCTTTGGGAGGAGCTTGGCTCATTACGCTCGGCTTTTTTAGATTCCTCTTGGCTGGTAATGGGAGATTTTAATACCCCCTTATTTGACAATGAGAAACTAGGTGGGTCTCAAGTTCACCCTGATAGCCATCTAGATTTAAGGTTGTTTATTGATGATAATGCTCTTATTGACATGGATTTGAAAGGGACCAGATTCACCTGGTCTAATAGGAGAGTTGGTTTTGACAATATCCAAGTCAGACTAGATCGAGCTCTTGTTTCAACTTTGTGGTTCGTAGATTTTGCTTGCTCTCTTTCTTTGATTATGAGGTGTGGCTTTGATCACTTCCCTATCTCCTTCGTCACAGATAAGGTTGGTGGTAGAAAAAAGTTTCCTTTCCGATTTGAAGCCATGTGGTTGAGGGATTCAAGATTCATGGATTGTATTAGGAATTGGTGGCAAGTGAACATTGATGGTAGTGCAATGCCTAGAGTAGCTAAAAAGTTGGCTATTGTGAAAAGAAATCTTAAAAATGGAACAGGAAGTCTTTTGGCCACATTTTTTATTCCAAGAAGTCTCTCATTCAACATGTTTATCTTGTTCAAAAGGAATTCAATCTTTTGGCTTATCAGAGGAGCTTCAATTGAGTGAAGACTCTTTATTGGCAAAACTTCATGACATTGTTGCTAAGGAGGAGGATTTCTGGTGGAAGCAATCTCGGGCTATTTGGCTCAAATCAAGCAATCGAAACTCCAATTTTTTCACCTTACTTCCTTAAACCACAAATCGTCAAACATGATTTTCGTAATTATGGCTAATGGGGTGTTGTTGGCTGATGATGAGGCTATTAGGAGTGCTACTATTGGTTTCTTTAAACATCTTCTCAGGGATGGTCTAGTTTGGGATCAGTGTAGTGTGGAGTCTTCATTGGATGTCATTCCCAAGCTTGTTTCAGATCACCTTAATAAGAATCTGATTGCGATTCCTTCCTCAAAGGAGATCAAAGAGGCGATGTTTTCCTTTGAAGGTAACAAGGCCCCTAGGCCTGATGCTTTCCCCTTTTTGTTCTTTCAATCTTGTTGGGATATTGTGGTGGTTGTTGTTATCAATGCCACTAAGGAATTCTTTGGCTCTAGAAAATTGCTTAAAGAATTGAATGCCACTTTCATTGTCTTGATTCCCAAGACTATTGATGCTAATGGCTTTGGGGATTTTAGACCGATTAGTCTCTATAATTCTATTTACAAGATCTTTTCCAAAGTCCTAACTACTAGACTCTAGAGAATCCTCCTCGATCTTATCTCTAAACAATAGAATGGCTTTGTTAAGGGTTTCCAAATTTGGATTCCACCATAATGGTTCATGAGGTGGCTCATTCTTTGTATGCTAATAAGAAGTAGGGTTTTTTCTTAAGCTAGACCTTCTCAAGGCTTATGACAAGGTTAATTGGAAATTCTTATTGTTGGTTCTAGCTCATTTTGGTTTTTCTCAGAAGTTTATGCAACTTGTTGAGCAACCTATCTCGATCCCTTCTTTTTTTGTTCTTGTTAATGGCTCTCCATCTTCATTTTTCCAGAGTTCTCGTGGTTTAAGACAGGGAGACCCTATTTCTCCGTTGTCATTTATTTTAATGGTAGAGGCTTTGGGAAGGAATATTTAGAAGGAAATAAGACCTTCCAGATCCCTAAGGGGTCTTGTCCCTTCTAGATGCGAGCCCATCACTCATCAACAGTTTATTGATGATACAATTTTGATGGGTGAAATTAAAATTTTGATTGAAGGCTATGCGAATGTTTCTATTCAGCGTGTTAATTTCCCCAAGAGTCAGTTGTTCTCTCTCAATACTCCTGAGTTCCTCCAACTGAAGCTTGTGAGAATTATTTCTTGTAATAAAGGTGACTTGGACCGTCAATTTACTTGGTCCTTCCCTTGTGTGTTTCTAAGATCTTGGATTCCTTTTGGCTTGGGCTTTGGGATAAGTTTAATAAGAAGTTGGTTGTTTGGAAGGGAGCTTTGCTCAGCCAGGTGGGGAAAATTCAACTTCTCTTATCTACTCTATAGAATCCCCCTCATATATGCTCTCAATTTATTTAGGATTCCTGTGAATTTTGAAGAAAATATGGAACAAATTATGAGAAGGTTCTTGTGGTCGGGCGTGGAAATGAAAGCTAGGATTCCTCTTATTGCATGGGACCTTGTTTGTAGGCCTAAGAAATAGGGTGGTTTGGGCATTAGAAATATAATATCTTTCAATAAGGCCTTACTTTTAAAGAATATTTGGAGACTCCTGAAAGGGGGGGTAGGTTGGTCTTCGTTGATTAAGTAAAAATATTTTTCTGGAGTGGAGAGACCTTGGGACATCTTAAACTCAGAGGCTATCCCATTAGGATCTTTTTTCTAGAAGAATATCATCCCTTGCAGAGAACTTATTACTAAACCTATGTTAAGTGGTTGTTGGGTGATGGATCCAAGATCCCTTTTGGGAGGATGTCTAGTGTGATAATGAACCTCTTGTGAATCGACCGTGGGCCACTCCCATAGTTGGTACCTACAAATTCCTTTTTGGTATAATGGTGGTTGACTATATTCAAAATGGTGCATGGAAGAAATTTTAGAATTGGGATCCCCCATTGAATGTTCTTCAGGAGTTTCTTGTTGATATCAAGATTCCCCAATTTTTGAGACCTGATCATGTGATTTGGACCCCCTGTGCCAATTCTAATTTTTTTGTGGCCTCAACATTTGTCAACTCCATGGTGAAACCTGACCCCTGTCCTTTCTAGGGGAAAGTATGGAATAAGTTGTTGGTTCCTAAGGTGAATGTCTTCTTCTGGCTCCTAAAGCAATACAAAGTGCTAACGTAGGATAATATTTGTAAAAGGGGATTTTCTATTCCTAATAGGTGTGTGCTTTGTGAATCTGATGCAAAGAGTTCTTTTCATCTATTCATTGGGTGCAATTTTTTTCATCTCATTTGGAGTAAGTTTCTTGATCTATGGAATTTAGATTGGGTATTCCTGGGCTCTCTTTGTATCTTTGTTGATCAGTGAAAATGCCCCTCTTCGTCCCCCATCCTTAGAAGGATTTGGGATCTTATGGCCCCACATATTGCTTGGGGAATTTGGAAAGAAAGAAATAACCATATTTTCCAAGACTCTAAGCTCAAGGTGGAACTAGTGTTTTTATCAAAATTCAAAGGGCTATCTTGGAGATTTTTTTTTCATGGAATTTAGTCTCCCTAGTGTGTTGTGTCCTCTTGCTTGGGTGGCTATGATTTAATGGTAACTACCAAGTGGAGGATTTCTTCTTTATCGTCTGAGGTTGGTAAGTCGAGCATCAGTGCCAAATTAAGTACTAAGTGGAGACTCTCTCCCCTTGGGTGGGTTAAGATTAACTTTGATGGGGCAACTAAGGGTAATCTCGAGCCTACAGGTTGTGAGGGGGTGTTGAGAGATGATGGAAGATTCTTGGGTGCAGTGGCACTCCCATTGGGAAATAAGTCCAATCACCGTGTAGAAGCTGAGGCTACGTTCATTGGTATCAATTTTGTGCTGGATAAGGGGTACTCCAAAGTTTGGGTAGAGGGAGATTCACTTAATATAATTAACTACCTACATGGAACTCAGAAGCCAAGCTGGAACATTGATCATTTGATCGAGGATGCTATTATGATGCTTAGATTTTTTGAGGAAACTTGTGTTACTCGTATCTATCAAGAAGGAAATTGAGTGGCATACTTCTTCACTAATGAGGTTGTCATAATTAATGATTCTAAGATGTTGGAAGAGTACTCCCTCCTTCCTGAGGATGCTAAGTCTTTATTGTGAAGTGATGGCTATGATTGAGCTTGTTCTCTGGAGTGTTATTTTCATTATGATCTACACTTTCCTTGCATGCTTTGTGGGTATTGCTTTGTTGGTTTGTTTTCTAAAGTCTACCTCCTTCATGGCATTTCTATTCAAAGTGTTTGTGATTATGGGGGGTGATCGTAGTAGGATTGAGCCTCACTCTTGTGCAAGATGGAGGAAAAACCACAAAATTTGGAGAATTTTAAAGCACAAGAATTTCACACCTTTTCTAGATAGGCTTCATGGCCATGATCCTAAGGCCTTGATGGACTTTGTTAGTTTTTGGCATGATAGAAAGCTTTTGGTCAAGTGTATGGAATTGTGATAAATGAGGAGTTGATCGCCTTTGTCACTGGCTTGCCGATGGTGGGTCATAAGTTTTTTAAGGAAAGGAAAAGCAATGATGATGCCATGGAGAAATTATTTAAAGATGATGAATAGAAGAAGTTGATTAAGTTGAAGCCTTGGGGCTATGAGTCGTCTTCCTTGAAGAAAATCTAGGCTAATATCGCGGAGGTAATCATGCGGTATGTAACTATAGATGGTCATTATACTACAATTCATGGTCATTATTTTACTTTATTAAACCATTTTAGGAATGGATTGTTTATCTTGTTTCCCTTATTTCTTTTATCCTCACTGGAAGTGTCGGTGTATGCCCATTTGAAAAATAGGCGTGCCCCTATTTTACACAAGGGTCTTATTCTGCTCATTATGGAGCACATCAGGGCCCATATCCCTACCAAGTCACTGAAAAGGGAAGGAGAAGGCCATCAACAAAGACTCCCTCTCAATTAGGTCAAATACTCATGCTAGTGGTGAGGAGGATTGGAATGAAGAGGATGAGGATGGGTCTTTGTCCCCTACGTCAACCCCCTCTAAGAAATGAAAAAAGGGGAATCTCAAGAGGAAAGGTGTTGCCAAGAGGATAATTTTACAGGAGTCGGATTCCCCTTCCACTGGTAATGATACTGAGGTCAGCTCTAGTGAATCCCATTCTAAGGGAGACATGGAGGCTACTAGTCATGTTTCTACTACAGTTGTTCAGAAGGAGGTTGTATTGTCAGATAATGTTGATGGTAAGGGACCCATGGAAATGCCATGTAGGGTTTCTAAGTGGATTGCAAAGCTAAAAAATTAGACTGTGAAGGAGGATTTAAAGGATATTGAGAACCAAGGCAAGGAGAAGGGTGTTGTGGATTTAGTCATTGAAATCAATGACTCCTCGGTTCGTATCTCTCCCAATGTGGAGCGTTCTAGTGGAAATTCTTTGAATGAAGATGAGGGCCTGAAGACTAGAAAACCAAAGCCTTTAAAGGTAAACCCCCTCTTTGAATATTTCACTTACCTTAATGATGATAGTACTTCTATGTTTGAACTCCTAGACATGGCTCATTCGGGAGCCACCTCCACATTCAAACTAGCTAAGTGGGTTCTGCAAGAATTTAATAGGATGAATATCAAAATTAGGAGTCTAAAATAAAATTTGCAAAATGTGCTAAAGGGCTCTTCCTCAAACATCTTGATTGAAAGACTCATGGACCTAGAATGCATATTTTCAGATTTTAAAACCTTGTGTGAGAAGCATCTCTCTGATATGGAGGCCAGGATTAATGAAAATAATGAAGACATTAAGAATTCGCTTCGTGTTAGCAATAGTTCAGTTAAGAATAGTGTTGAATCTTTGGAGGTCCTCCTTTTTAAGATAAGTGAACTAAGAGAAGATCAACTTTACTTTGCTGAGCTGATGGATAAGGATTAGTCCCTAAAACAGAAAGGGAATAAGGTAGAGAAAGATGAAGCAAAAGGCCCAAGTACAAGGGCTAGGGGAAACTTGAGAAATCCCTTTGAAGAGGAGAAGAAAGAGTTGATGGACATAGTTGAGCTACACCAAAACCATGAAATTGAGGTGGAAAACACCTTGAAGAATATGAAATAGTGTCCTTGTCTCTATTTTTTTTTGTTACTACTTTTTTTCTTTTGGTTCTTTGTGTTTTGGTTGTTGGTCTGCTAATGGTTGTTGTCGATGTTTCAATGTTTTTAGTAATGAGTAACTTTTTTTCTTTTATGTTGTAAAGGGTTTTGGGTCCCTTCAAAACTTGTTTTTCCCCTATAATCAAAACATTTAAATTAATTTCTTTTATAGTAAATTATTTATTAAAAAAATAGAAAATATTGAGGTGGTTTTTCACAATTTATTACTCAACACTTAAATTACAACACTATCAAAGTATCAACCCCTTCAATAAAAAACTTCAACTTCTGTCTAGAGAAAATCTAGTAGCACAACCTTCACAAATCTACAAGTACATTATACCTCCATCCCAAGCATATAATATATATAGACCAAGGCCAAAGATTAAGAAATGACTAATGGTTTCTAATACCATGGACTAAGGGACCTAATTATGTGCCCAAATTATTTTCTTCATTTCTAGTGCTTCTCTCATGATGAGTCCACCTTTCAAAGATAGAATGTAACTCCCAACATCAAATATTCCACCCATTAAACTTGAACACTCCAATTTTTTCCATTCAAAACTTACAAGATGCAATTACACATTCCATAAAATTACTAGTTAAATTTCCTTTCCACATCCTTCCATGTCTTCTTTGTAGCTTCTTTCATATTCTTACACATCATAGATCTTCTCTTATGCATAGATTACAATGTCATAAATACTCTTATGTATGTCTTATATGACATGGATACTATTACACATGTCATCATATAAATGCCAAGTCATGTATTATGTCATCCTAAGAAATCTTGAGATTCCTTCCATGTGGGGCACCTTTCTTTATGTGGCCCAAAGTTTATAATACATTACAAATATTAAATAATTATATAGTATTTTCCCAAATTTACAAGACATATAAAACCTATTCCTAACATGATCCACACCCTATTTGTAATAATGAGCCTAGTAAAAATATCTAGTCACAAGGAGAACTCATAGACCAATGGTAAAACAACACAAACTTTAAATGAGAGGCCTTAGTTTTAAGGCCTAGTTGATCCATGGAAAATAAAATGGTATCAAAGGTGGACTAGGATCTATAAGCACCCAATTTTATTTTAAGAGTGTGTTGGAGAAAAGAGATACATCCAAACCATGAAAATGATCTTGTAGAAAACACCCAATCACAAAGAGGGATGGTAGTTCAATTGTAGAACACCCTAGCATGTACATGGGAGATCTAGGTTTGAATCCTAACTAATCCATGGAAAATAACGTGGTATTAAAGCTATATTAGGATACCCAAGCACCAAAGTGTGGCTCATTTTGAGTGTTGGTGAATTTAATTTATTGAATCCAAATAAGAAGCCTACCAAGAAGCCTCAATCATAAATAAATCCAATAGCTTAATAGTAGAGCATCTTGGAACACACATGGAAGAACCTAGTTTGAGATCTATTTAGTCAATAAAAATATCATGGTATTGAAGCTAGAGTAGGAGCCCTAGCACTAAAGTGACACTCAAGAGGGATAGTTGGAGAAATAAACTAGACCCAAATTATAATTAGGAGCCTACTAAGTGGTACAACACCCCAACATGCACATGAAAGGTCCTAAAATCCTAGTTGATCCATGAAAAGATAATTTCAAAGAATTTGGTAAGTACTAAGAAATCATGAGGAATATGAATCTTTCACATATTTATCATAGGTAAATTAATTAATTAGCAATGAATAAATAATCTAACCTAGGATTAAGAGTCAGAATTGATAAATTCTCAAATTTTAAATAAATAAAATAAAGTACTTAGCTTAAAATTTGATTAAGATATATTATAAGAGATGTTAGAAATTGATTCACCAATGTATAATTAATTTTTTATAGATATTTATATAAATGCATGTGTTTCAATAAAACATATGTATGATGCTCTAGTTGACTTCTACAATTTTAAAGATAACCTCCATGTCTATATATATGAACCTTGTGCATAGATCTAAACCTAGCCCATTAATCTAAACTTCATTGATTTGGATATTTAGAAACTATTTGATTTCATGTCTTCATCTATGTTTATAAAGGGTTGGTGGACCAATAGAGATCATTTAGGAGGTTGTTAGGCTAGAGTATACTATTTTTTCAATCCCCTATTACTAATTTGACGATTTAGTAAAAAGGATCAAACATAACAAGCATGCAATATGCATAGAAATGTAGCTAAAGTAGGTTGATGGTGCAATTTTGATGCTCTATGATGCTCCTTGAATAATAATGTGAATTTTGAATGGGAGTGAGTAGATGGTTAATAATGAATTAAAGTGTGTCCTTTTATATAACACCCTACAATATATGTTCTTCTTTAGCTAGCTCATAATGACTAGTTGTCTAAAGGAGGAAAGCATGTTTAGTTTTAGATTTTAAATTATAAGTTCAAGAGTTATTTTTGCACACACAATTTTGACCTAGGATGATAAATGGATAAAATAGGGAGCAAGATAATTCTTTGGGATTATGCAGGGATGAAATCATGTTAAGATCAAGTTATTTGTCAACTTCCACATGAATATATATCATTTTATACATTAATCGTTGCATTAAGAATAACCTTACTTAAATAAATCTAGATGAAAAATTGTAAACTGCACATTTTTCATCATTACATATATAAACATTAATAATAAAAATGATAGAAATAATTTTCACTTTATTATATATAGTTAAATATGTAATGATGTATAAGGTATACTGGATAATTGTGATACTCCCCCTTTGTTATTGATCTAAATGTCTAATAACCTTGTTTTGTTTTTCTGCTCGGAACTTTAACCGCATAGACTTTAAAGATGCGACTTTTTTGACCCAACTACACATTATTGTATACACAAAACGCTCGTTCATTATTTTTTTTTTTTACATTAGAGACATCCAATACAGCAATGTATGGTCAATCATTTATAATAGACATTTATGTACCGTGTGGTTTGTTTTGTTCTTCTCATGTATAGTTATGTATTATGGGTCTCTATGTCTCACTCTCTCCACCCGATACGTATGATGTTGTCTTCTCTGTACCTCTAAATCATAAGAGAGGTCCTGTATTCCTTATAAGGACAGACTCTATGTTTGAACATATTTCCTAATGGGCTAGCTGACTACATCACAGAAACGATGAAGTCATGGGTAAAGAAACAATATGCATCGTCTACTTTCTTTCCTTACCCACGAAAACGAAATGAAATTCTGGCATTAACAACTGTCAGTGGTCATTCATTCACGCGTACGCTCGTGAATTGTCGTTATTTAACCACCGGTATGTTGAATTCGATAATATCGTCGTATGGACTTAAATTTGACGGATCGTATCGTCCTGGTATTGTTGCTTGTCGGTTGTTCGACAGGCATTGAAAGGATGCCTTTCCATTTCAAACTTGTTAAGATTTCAATTATTACCAGCTATTCACAGTACTGCAATTTTATAACAATGGTTTCACTATATTTCTTTGTGTAAATTTGTCCTAGCTGCAAAAGTTGTGAAGGTTTCCAAACAAAATATAACTCTCTATGGTTAGAAATATTGGTTATATGTCATGATTTATCGGGAATATAACTTTCTAATGGTTGAACAAAACTCTGGTGACCATGAACATTTGCTTCGTGAAGGTTAACATATACTTGAACTAAGGTCGTTCTGTAGGTGTGTGGCAACAAAGTTACAAAGCGACTTGATAGTTGAGGTTGATGATGTCATCTTTCATCTTCATAAGGTAACCCATCTTAGATTTTATGTTTTGGCGTTGTTATCGTTATTTTGTGGATTCATGAGTTGTTTACGAATTAAAACTGTGTATGGAGAAAAACATTTTTGATGAATAATTGTTACGATTTAGCAGGGAGAGAGATGGAGGTAATCAATTTGTTGTTTTGCTCTTTGGGTTGGTAATGAATGTAATGTTGAAAGTGTTTCCCTTTGTCTGTAAGAAGCTTCCCTTTCTGTCGAAGAGTGATCGACTGAACAAGCTTGTAATCGAAGCCCGACACACGGAGAATGACCGCATAAAGCTGGAGGAGTTCCCAGGAGGAGCAGAATCGTTTGAATTAGCAGCTAAGTTTTGTTACGGATTGAGTCCGCTTCACATCACTCCATCCAATGTGGCGCGGCTTCGGTGTGCGGCCGAGTATCTGGAAATGAGAGAGGATTTGGAACAAGGGAACCTTATCTCCCGCACAGAAGAGTTTCTGAACTATGTAGTATTGGTGTCATGGCTCGACTCCATCACCGTGCTCAGGAGCTGCGCCCGCCTTTCTCCCTGGGCCGAAGATCTCCACATTGTGCAGCGATGCGTGGAATCCATTGCATGGAAAGCAAGCACAGATCCCACTCTCATTACGTGGTCATTCACGGGCAGCACAGGTGCAGGGACTAGTAGTACTAGTACTAGTACTAGTGCCCACTTCAAATACATGCTCACTTCTAAATCTAAACTAAAGCTGCGAGGGCATGGAACCAATTACATGAACGTTCAGAGCGTAGATGAAGTATATGCGAGTGAGAGCACCAGTTCCACAGAAAATGGGCAAGTGGAAATTGGGAAGGAGAGAGTGGAACTGAGCAATCTTGAGAGGTTTTGCCAGAATGTAGAGCAGCAGTTGGGAGAATTTTGGAGGGCCTCTTTGTGGAGGTTCCCCTGGAAAAGGAGCAGCTCTAAACACAAAATCTTATTCAACGCCCTCAGTAAGGAGGGGACGCCGTCGCTAACTCCTTGTCCGAATGAAGGTAGAACATGGAATGCTGTGAAAGGGCGAAGGAGTTCAATGTGAATTGTTTTCTTGAAATGCCTTGATGGGGCCAATCAATGAAATGAAAATCTTGTCGCTTTCCTTGAGATTTACCCTTGGGACACTTTCCCCTCCGAGGTTCCGAGAGGCCATTAGATATGGGCAGTTCAGTGAATTTGAGAGGGGGATTAAAATGCCTATTTTACTTGAGGTTCAAGGTATATGTTGTTGATAGAAAAGGAAAGGTAAAATTTAAATATATTTAAATATTTCATTTAATGGAATATTATAGAAGTTGACTATATGGAAATGATTTAAAGTTAGAAACAATAATTTGAGACTGATGTGGTAAGTGTTAGAACTTATTTTGAAAGGAGAAGGGTGGATATTGGATATTGGATTAAGATTTTACTATTTCATTGACAAATGGAAGATGGATTAACACTAATGTAGAAATTATATGAAAGAAAGTTGTTATTATGATGGTTGTAGACACCTAAAATGTGACCTTAGCATAACCACACTTTACCTATCCTAATATTTAATTAAATAAATATTATTATTTATTTAATTAAATATTATTATTTATTTAATTAAATAATTTTTTCATTACCTTTATCCACCGCTTTTAATTAAACAAATTTATATTTATTTAATTAAATCTAACCTTAGCCCCCAAACCTTCCAACTAAATAAATAAATTAATACACACTTAATTTATTTAGGCTAATTAGCCTTCATTACCACTTCTTTATTATTTAATTCCACCCTAATCATCATTAGTCCATTCTACAACTTTTAACCCTAGCCAAGCTAATGAACCCATGGTTTGTTAACTTAACCCATCCCTATTAAATTAATTAATCCATGATTAATTGATTTAATCCATAGGCTTAACCATTATTAACATTTTTTCCCAATTTTTTAATTATCTCCACCTCCCTCCAAACTTGTCATCATGTGACAAGTGTCATAACCTACCCATCCTACCTTCTTCTCACACATGTGTGAATCCCACCTACCTCTTACACAATCTCACTATCTTACACATGCTCTTCCTAATGTGTGCTCACACATGTGTGAGCAAATCTCTCTCTTACACCCCTTTCCCTCTTGTGACACTTATTACAAGGCTAATCCTCTACAATACCATTCAATTTTGGCCCTTGATCAAGTCAATGAATCTTAGCCCTTGGTTCCACTCATCAAATTTCTATATATTGAAGCATTGACTCGCATTTTACTAATCTATCTCTATAAAAACCTTATGTTGCAAAAATTATAAGCAACCACATATCAACAGTACTTGAGAAAATCTACAAGTCTTGAGTGAAAATTGGAGCTCAATCTATGGAGAAGAGAATGATGAAGGTATAATATCAATTTGTGTTCATTTCGTTTATGCTTTTCGTTGATTTACCTTCATTATCATTTTCCCCTTCTTCATTGGTATCATGATTAATATATTTAGAGAAAATTTTAGTACTTTATAGTAAGGGTGAAAATTTAGTAGTTGTCTCAATTTTTTCTTCTCTGTAAACAAATAGTGTATGTATACATAAAACTGGAAAAGGGAATGAGATTAATTTTATTCTAGTTTAGAAAACTTGGATAATGAATTCAAGTGTAAGAGTCTTCCTTAAAATTGGAGATTGCTGACAATTATGTGCTTATCTTTCTTTAGAAAATTAGAAAAGTTATGATAAATCTAATTGCCATAACCCGTAAATGTTAGGACACATTTATACAATACCATCATAATACTATGATTGTAAATTTTTTCTCTCTAATAATTTTCTTTATCAAGCTAGCAAATAGATTTCCTACACTTTGTTTCCTTGTGCAAACACTTATGCATAATATTTAACACTTTGTGATATGTGAATTTCATGCATACCAATGGATAATTAGTAGTAAATATATATAAACATAAAGAGAAAGGAAAAATAAATAATATTAATGATAATAAAATTAAATAAAAATTTCTTCCTGCTACCTAGACATTGCATATGTATCAAGGGAGAAATATAAGTAACTAGATATGGAAATTATTGTAATTTATTCCTACATATACTTTGTGCTTGAGATTATTGAGGGTATTTATTTTTAGATGGTCACAAAAATTCTTGTAGAAACAAATAAGACCAATCCCTATAAAATTGTACTACATGAATGCCATACAACACAATAATATATAAAAAAATTAATAACAATAAGATATAATAAATATCAAAAGAAATGAAATATAGTAAAGATTTAGTTTAAAACAAAACATATTCCTAATAGTCATGATCCTAACAAGCAATAAGGTGTTTAAATGGTAAGGCATCTTTCTTTTTCCTTTGGTTATGTCTTGTAGGAGCAAACCCACAGGAAATAAAATGATAAAATACATGTTCTTATCTGAACATAGAATGATAATCACAAAAAAAATTATCACCTATATTCACAAAGAAACAAAATCTCCTAAAATAAATTGGTGTGACGCTAAGGAGTGGCGGTCAATTTTCTTTCTTAGGTTTTTGCTTGTTTTTGGAAGCCCTGGAATGACTTGAACCTATAGTTCTATGGAAAATTTGGACCTGCAAATTAACATGCCACCATACTCTTACAGAGGAATGAGAGAATTAGAATCCATAAACAAATAAATAATCCAACGACCCTGAAAAGGAAGTTGAGGCCCCGGTATAGTATGCAATGTATTTATACACATTGTAGGTGGTGAAGACATTACAGGAATCAATAGTAGTTGGAAAGTAATGCTTAGAAGCAAATAAAATATGTAAAAAGAGATCATTAACAAATCACATATTCATTGTAGGAATGATTTGCATTTACTCAAACACAACTTACAACATACAAGTGTACAAGATCAATCTAGAGTAGATTGATCTGCATTTGCTCACTCTAATGCCCATACCATATTTTGAATGAGATAGAGTATAATAGTAGTAATGAAACATGAATGACACCAATGCAACATACAAACAACCTGAAGAAAATTGTTTAACAAGTTGTTTCTGGCATGAAGATAGGTTTACGACTATAACCCATGGTTGTCAAATGGTATTGTGGTGTGAGATAGGTTTTCCAAAGATTTGTGGACTAGAAATTCCACAAGGGAAGCCTATCGACTAATTAGGTAAATAAATAAATAAATTTTAAAAATTAATTAATTTTAAATAAATGAAGTTATAATTTATAATAAAATGGGATTAAATGTGTTAGAATTTTGATGTAAATTTAGGTTACAGTAAATATTAGGAATTTATTTAATATTAAAAAAATTAGTTAACTTTAAGTAAATATTTTATAATTAATCATTTTTTTGTTTATTATTTTGGGCCACTTTTACAATTAAGGGATTGATCATGTATATGTGATTTTGGCTTACTTAGGTATAAATATTATCAGAATGGGTTGATTTGATCTTGTAAATTTGTGTATGTTTGTCTTTTATCTATCATGAACTCAAGTATGTCTATTTTCACCTATAAACTTAGTTGTATGGTTAGGATTTTATACATTATATGAATAGTGCATCCCTTGTATCAAACCCTATGAGAATACTAATTCAACAAGTTTGAAAATGATTCAAGATAAAAAAAAATGCAACAACTACCTAAATATGATGGAAGAACATAATGTAATTATAAACACTCTGAATATGCCAATGAATGTATCTTGAATGCTCTTGTAGAACGATTCTAGGATGAGCAAAATTAACAAGGGTTTCTCCTTTAAATACAGCTCCAAGTCTTGTAAATCAAATAATTTCATGCATCAATTTGATACACAACAACTAGTTAGAAGTATCACGTTTACCCTAAATTTGAATTTGAAAACTAAAGGTTTTAAGGTCATTTTTATAATGTGTGTCTAATCTAGGTCATTTGCACAACCATAAATATGACATGTGTCAGGAAACAAATGGATATAGGGATTAGGACTTATGTGTGGGGGTAAGTATAAGTGGAGACAAGTAAAGGATCAATTAATGTGTCAACTATTAGCAAAATCATGTCATTTGTAAGCTTGCTATTGCATAAAAGATAACTTGGTCAAAATGAGTCTAAAATAAAAGGAAAAAGTGAAAGATATGTAATGTTTACTAAATATTGCATTTTGTGCCCAATATGACTTGCATGTAAACTATCATGATAATGCACATCAAAGAAAAATCAAGTAGCCAATGTGAAAGTAAAAAACCCTCATAAGAAGGATACAAATGAAGATATATGGATGTTGCTTCTTGGAGAATATACCCTTACAATGAATATATTACCTTGGAAACTTGTAAAATAGAAAAATAATTAAATAAGTAGCATGATATAGGTATTAAAAATAAGAATATGATATTTACAATCAAATTAAAATGAAACAAAGAAAGTGTTGATAAATATTCTACTTGTAGTTGAATAATGATACTCCATAGGGTAGCAACTAATAGATACCACCTCAAGATACCATATTTAATGTTGTCGTAAGGGGGGAAATAGCATAGGGAAAAAATGATGAATTAAAGCAAATCAATCAAAGCAAAGATCAAATTCCAACCATGCTCATGAAATGAAGTTCTAAAATAATGAAATCAACAAACAATGTAATCCTAAAGATAACAAAAATTGAATCCAAAACCTTATAATGTTACCTTCCCATGTTGAAGTGTAATCCTTATTGATGTTGAATTGTGTTTGAATCAATACGAAGCCTCCATTTGTTGTTTTACAAAAGCTTCAAAGCGTGTTAATGGTGAATTAGAATGTGATTCTTAATGTGCTCAAGAATTAGTTGTCTAGCGCTTCGCTATGTAAATTCTAGATGATTTGTGAGAAGGTAGAAGATTGTTATATAGATCTCATGTTACAAGATGAACTATGGAGATTCCGTAGTAAAAGATCATGATCAATGATTGAGAACCATTGAGAGGAAATAGATTGGAAAGATTAATGGTTTTAGATTGGAATAATTGGTGGGATTGGGGAAGCCAATTTGAGTGGCTAGTAGGATTAAAGAAATCAATGGGATTGGTTAGTGGGATTGAAGAAATCAGTGGGATTAGAGAATAGATGAGTTAGTTAACCAATTAGAGTGAGAAATCACTGATCGTTATTTGCTCAATCAAAAAAGAGGGTGAGGATAATTAATTAATTAATATTAGGAGATGAACATGCAAGTCATGTTTGACTTTAACAAATAAGGTTGTATTTGTTTGTTGACTATGTTAAATGGATTTTGAATAATTAATTTAATTATTCAAGTTTAGAGGGGAAAGTGACTTAATTAAATTACCAAATGATAACAATTTAATTGGTTTAGATGAATAGGGTATATTAGTGACATAATTAAATAATAATTTGGTTTTTATTTAATTAATCAAGAAGAACAAAGTTAAATTAGGACTTTATTAAATAAATGAGATTTATTTAATTAGTTAGAAATGATGATTGAGGATGAATTAATTAAATAATATTAAATCACTTAATTAATAGACAAATATTAAATTTGATAATAATTAAATAATAATGTATTATTTAATCATTTAGGGAAGAAGGGTAATAGTTAGTTAAATAGTGTTGTTCACTAGTCATGACAATTTAGGGTATCTACATTTTGCCCCTCTTTGATATAAAACGATTTTGAGCGTTGTGTCAAAGAAAATTTTAAAAAAATTGCTCGAGAGTTGCCCCGGTGACGGGGGGATAACATGGTGTCTCCTCAAGAAATTTGGTGAAAATTTTGGAAATGAGCCAAATTTTTCAACAAGTAGATGTGATGCATTTAAGTGCAAGGACTGATAGAAGAAATGTTGACTAAAAGAAAATGTTAGTAATATTTACAAGATAGAAGAAATTGGATGATTGATGATATGTAAAACATGGTGAGTTTTCTTTTGCTTCATAGAGACTTTGTATATTTAGCAATCCTTATTGATGTAGAAAACAAACTATTGAACAGTCTAGATAATTGAGAGGGGGGGGTGAATCAGTTATTATAAAACAATTTTCTTGACTTTAATTAATCTGGATCAAACTTAAATCAATCAAATATTAATGAACATGAAAGCACAAAGCAACACCATGCATAGTGAAGACCAAAATTTACATGGAAACCCAAGAAGGGAAAAACCACAAAGAATAATAATTCTCAATTATAAAGCATTGATTAAGGTGTCACCAGTTAAGGTGATTTTTACAAAGGCTCACTACCAAATTTCTCACTGTAGGTAAGGCTCACTATCGATTGGGATCATTTCCCAACTATTATATCCAAAGATATAAAGGTTCACTACCAAAAGAGAAAGGCTCGCTGCCAATAGAAATAGGCTCACTGCCAACAAAAAATGGCTTAGTGCCAAAATAATGATGAAAGGAAATCCACCGCTGAAATGACTGTCACCAACAATAACACCTGATAGAATTTCACTATCTGTTGCCTCTGGTCATATACTTTCACACACTTCACAATGTATGGATTTTTAGATTCGCATCTGTCACACTTTCTTTCATTGAACAAAGTCAACTCTTACTTAAATACCATTTCATGTCGTTACAATCTCCTAGGTTGGCCAAACATAACGTCTTCATAGTCTTCTAAGTTGGCCAAGTACAATTTGAATTAGATAGCCACAAAATCATTCACGCAGTGAATAGGAATGAAACATGGACCACATAGGACCTCCTCGATCAATTCAACATGTTACAATGATATCCAAAAATAGAATAAACATGTTACAATACAAAATAATGTTTCAGGGTACATTAACCAATTTCCAAATTGGTCTAGACCCAAGAGAATGTGTCTCATGTTATGTTGCAAGATGAATGGGACCAGGACAAGCATGACCAAAGATAAGTCATCACAACACAACATCCAGAGCTTGTCAATCCAGGTCACCAAAGTATCAGAATTAATCAACCAAGATATGTTGACATCAATGACAACCATTAATGAAAACAAACATCACATTTCAACAATCTCCCCCTTTGTCATTGATGGCAACATCCATCAACAACAAACTAAACAACTCAAATATCAACATTTTATTTTCTTCTTTTCTTCTCCCCCTTTGACATCAAGGACAAAGGGAAAAAAATCCCCCTAAAAAACCTACTCTGGTCCCCCTATGAAGAAGCCTCCCAGCATTGATCCAGATAAGAGTGAACATGTAATATTTTGGACTAATGCACACCTTGGTGCACATTATTGTAGATTAGGAGGGGGAAGAACCCCTAACTGCCAAAGATACTCAAAGGTATCTTTGCTCAACAGTTTTGTAAAAATATCTGCAATCTGCTCTTTTGTGGGTACATATTCAAGTCTGACCTCATTGTCTAATACCTTCTCCCTCAAGAAATGATATCTAATGTATATATGTTTCATTCTGGAGTTTTGTACCGAATTATTCGAAATGTTTATTGCACTGGTATAATCACACATAATTGAGATCGGTTCATCAAATGATATGCCAATGTCCTTCAACATTTGTTTCATCCACAATATCTGAGTGCAACATGAGAATACTGCAATGTATTTAACTTCAACAGTAGATAAAGATACAAAATCTTGTTTCTTACTTGACCAAGCAACCAACCGGGAGCCAAGGAAATAAAATCCACCACTTGTTCTCCACCTGTTATCAACATATCTGGCCTGATCAGTATCAGTATAAGCTATCAAGGTGAAATTTGAGTCCTTTGGATACAATAATCCCATGTCTTATGTATCCTTCAAGTATCTAAAGATCCTTTTTACTACAACATGTGATTCCTTTGGTTCTTGCTGAAATCTAGCTGCTAAACAAACAACATACATAATATTTGGTTTAGTAGTAGTCAAATAAAGCAATCCTCCAATCATTGACCTATACATACTTGCATCGGCTTTAGGTGAATCGTCTTCTTTTTTCAACTTGCATCCGGTAACAATAGGTGTACAAACCGGTTTGGAATTATCCAACCCAAGCTTCTTCAACAACTCTTTGGTATACTTGGACTGAGATATGAAGATTCCTTTGTTGTTTTAATTTACTTGTAGTCCAAGGAAGAAATTCAACTCACCTATCATAGACATCTTGAATTCCTTCTGCATTTCATTTGCAAAATTTCTGCACATATCAGCATTTCCTTCAAAAATTATGTCATCAACATAAACCACAACAATCAATATGTGATCTGAGTGAGTTCTGTAATACAAATTACTGTCAACAAATCCCTTTTGAAATCCTTGTCCAATCAAGTACTTGTCTAATCTACCATACTAGGCTCTAGGTGCCTACTTCAATCTGTATAGAGCTTTCTTCAATCTGCAAACAACATCCGAGTCACTTCTGGACTTGAATCCTTTCACTTGCCCAATGTAAAATTCTTCCTTCAGTTCTCCATTCAAGAATGCAAATTTTACATCCATTTGATAGACTTTGAAATCCTTAAAATCTATAAAATCTAAGAATATTTGGATTGCTTCCATTCAGGAAATAGGGGCCTAGGTCTCTTCAAAATCAATACGTTTGATTTGAGTATAACCTTTTCAAACCAATCTTTCATTGTTTCTTACTACCTTTCCATTTTCATCTAGCTTGTTCCAGAATACCCACTTTGTTCCAATCACATTTTTTTCTATCGGTCTGGGCACAAGTTATAAAGTCTGATTTTTCTCTATCTAATCAAGCTCTTCCTTCATTTCCTTCACCCAATTCTAATCATCACATGCTTCTTCCACAGTCTTTGTCTTAGCTTCTGAGAGTAGACACAATAGAACTTGCTCTTGAGCTGCTTTACTTATTGTGGCAATTCCCTTATTCTTATCTCCAATGATTTGGTTTTCTAAGTGGTTTTTCTGTACATACCTTGGAGTTTTAGTTGTAGTTGTCAGAGCCTCCTTCGTCTCTTCTTCTTCTTCTTCTTTCTTATCTTTTTCTCCTTTGTCATCCAAGTCACCTGATTTATATTCAATGTTCCTTTCAAGATTTCTTTGAACATCTTCATCTATTTTCACATTTGCACTTTCAGCAATCTTGTTCAGTCTCTTGTTGCAACACCGGTACACTTTGCTTCTTGTAGAGTAACCCAGAAATATGCCTTCGTCAGCTCTGTTGTCAAACTT
Organism: Sequoia sempervirens; assembly: GCA_007258455.2. Taxonomy (NCBI): domain Eukaryota; kingdom Viridiplantae; phylum Streptophyta; class Pinopsida; order Cupressales; family Cupressaceae; genus Sequoia; species Sequoia sempervirens. The sequence goes on along the minus strand of VDFB02058242.1, from coordinate 640,053,016 downwards.
TCCAAGATTTTCCTCATCTCTCTGGATGTAGCATTTGCTTCCAAAATTTTTGAATTACTTTACCATGGGAGCTCTTCCATGCCATAGCTCATATGATGTCTTTCCATATTTCCTTCAGAACAGTACTCTCTTAATAGTGTATATTGTTGTTTGTATCTCTTCTCTCCAATAGATCTGAGGTAAACCTACTTCCATGATCATTATTCTAGCTGCTTCCTGAACTATCTGGTTCATTCTTTCTACTACACCATTCTGCTGAGGTGTTTAAGGGTAGATAGTTGTCTTTTAATGCCATGTTTTTCACAAAATTTGTTGAATTCATCAAAAGTAAACTCTCCTCCTCTATCATATCTTAAACACTTGATTCTTCTATCAACTTCATTCTCAACTCTTACGTTGAAAATCTTGAATTTTTCTAAAGCTTCTGATTTTTCTCTTAAAATGCAACCTAGGTTAGTCTGGAATAATCATCTATTAAGAGCATGAAATATCTCTCACCTTGTAAGCTTCTTGTTTTGGTCGAACCACATAGGTGAGTGTGTACAAGGTCCAACAAAGCAGTAGATGATTCTTCTTTTCTCTAAAACATTTCTCTGGTTTTCTTTTCTTCTTGACATCCCTTGCAGATAGTCCTATCTGGTTTGGACAAACAAACAATCCTCATGATCTGATTCATCATCTAAAATAATGACATTCTCATTAACATAATAGGCCTTCTTATTGATCTTTTTAAACTTTTGTCTTGATCCTTTTTCCATACACGTAGTTGCTAAATGACCAATCTTTCCACATCTGAAACATTTAAGAGGTAACATACCTTTGTACTTGTCGATACCTTTCTTCAGCTCCCTTGTGAAATTTGCTTCCAACTCTTTTGAAATTTCATCATCTAGATCTTCTTCTATCTTTGTGGCCTTGAAGGTCGTTTCACTTTTCTCCTTTTCTTTTCCAAATTTCCTCATCTCAAATGTGGTCAAGGTGCCAAATAGTTGCTCTCTAGTGAATTTCTTTGGATCATAAACTTTCTTAATAGCTGAGATCTTGTCATTGTAACTTTATGATAAGGTCATCAGAATCTTCTCCATTACATCTTCATCTATCAGAGTCCCTCTTTGATTTTTGACTTCATTTATTGCACTATCAACTCTCTAAAAGTAGCTTGCTATATCCTCACCTTCTTCCATTCTCAAGTTTTCATATCTATGCTTAGCTGTCAACTTCTTTGATAATTTGACTCTATCATTTCCTTCATAGATTTCTTTTAAATTTTCCCAAACTTCATAAGCAGTTCCCAATGAAATAAAAAAAAATTAACTCAATCTTAGACAAACCACTAAAGATTGCATACCTTTCTTTTTCATTCTCTTCATAGGCTGAAATCTCATCTGCAGTAGAAACACCTTTTGATGGTTCAACATATTTTGTCTCAATAGCTTTCCAAGTCTTGTAGCTTAGAGAGATCTCATAACCTTGCATCCACACTTTCCAGAAACTATAGTCAGATCCATCAAATATAGAAATTGTTTGTTTGTGCACCATCAGATCTACCACAAGTGGTTAAGCTCTTCTTTGAGGAACCAAAAATCTGATACCAATTGTTGAACAGACTAAATAACTAAGAGGGGGGTTGAATCAATTATTATAAAACAATTTTCTTGACTTTAATTAATTTGGATGAAACTTAAGTCAATCAGATATTAATGAACATGAAAGCACAAAGCAACACCATGCATAGTGAACACCAGAATTTACATGGAAACCCAAGAAGGGAAAAACCACAGAGAATAATAATTTTCAATTATAAAGCACTGGTTAAGGTGACACTGGTTAAGGTGATTTTTACAAAGGCTCACTGCCAAATTGCTCACTGTAGGTAAGGCTTATTGTCGATTGCGCTCACTTCTTGGCTATTATAGCTAAAGATATAAAGGTTCACTACCAAAAGAGAAAGGCTCACTGCCAACAGAAAATGACTTAGTGCCAGAAGAATGATGAAAGGTTATCCACCGCTAAAATGACTATCACCAATAATGACACCCGATAGAATTTCACTATTTGTTGCCTCTGGTCATATACTTTTGCACACTTCACAATGCATGGATTTTTAAATTTGCATTCATCACACTTGCTTTCATCAAACAAAATCAACTCTTACTTATACCATTCCATGTCGTCATAATCTCCTAGGTCGGCCAAACACAATGTCTTCATAGTCTTCTAAGTCAGCCAAATATAATTTGAATTAGATAGCCAGAAAATCATTCTCGTGATGAAGAGGAATGAAACATGGACCACACAGGACCTCCTCGCTCAAGTCAACACGTTACAATGATAACCTAAAATAGAATAAACATGTTACAATGCAAAATAATGTTCTGGGGTACATTAACCAATTTCCAGATCAGTCTGAACCCAAGAGAATGTGTCTCATTGTGTTGCAAGATGAATGCCTGACCAGGACAAGCACGACCAAAGATAAGTCATCACAACACAACATCTAGAGCTCATCAATATGGATCACCAAAGTATCAGAATTAATCAGCCAAGATATGTTGACATCAATGACAACCATTAATGACAACAAACAACATCACATTCCAACACATACATGATGTACCAGGGTATTGATGACCTAGGTGGCATTGTATCCATTGCATGGAATTTGACTATGCAAACAAAGAGTATTTTTTCTCATACCAAACATATGGAAACCCTATTAGAGTGTATGGGTGAGTTGTCTCAAAACATTTTAGACCAGTTACACAAAGAGGTATGGAGTACCTATCATGTAACTACTACAAAAATTTCCCCAAAATGGATTTCACACACAAAACAAAGCAAGTATTCACCATACCTAGTATCACAAAAATATCTAACAAACGGAAAAAATAGAAATCTAAAATCAATTCCCCATTCCTTCCTCTCTAAAATCTTATGGACATCCTCGAGATATCCTAGGAATGTGACAATAAGATAAATAAAAAAGATAAGATCATAAAAAAGATAACCAGTATTGATGTATCACTTGCCATGACTGTTTTGATTTCAAGATTATCCATCGATGATGTCTATTATAGGAATGATTTATCCATTAAGAAATATTTTAGGATGTTGATGATTTTCATAAGGTGGGGTACTTAATACTTAGGCATTACTTTAGTCAATTGATGATCTAGTCGTTTCGATTCTTTTCTTGGAAGTTTTGGATTTTTTATGTTTTCTTTGTTTGTTGATTGCGTTGTCAAAGGTTGAAGGCGATGTTTTTTTATTACAAATGAAAAGTTTATTACAGGTAGGTGACAATGGAGATAAGACTTTTGAGTTTTTTATGATTTCTTTGATGTTTTTTTGTTGTTTTCTATATTTTTATAAATGCTTTTGGGGGTTGATCAAATATTAGCATTTCCTACTTGTCAGCTCAGAGACAACGTAGTTCGACTGTATATGTCTGACACTGTTTTTTGGAGTTTTCTAACTTTTATAAATAATTTTTATTTTGAGAATTTATTTGGATGTTATTGTTTGTTTTTGGGACTACCCTAGGGCCTTAAGGGCTCACCGATGATGGCCTTTCCTACATTATCCATGTAGAGGCTCGTAGTTCACTTGTTTGATAAGAGTATGTTTTATAATTTTTCTTATTTTTTGAATGTTTTTGAATTTTGAATTAAGTTAAAAGATCACAACAAACACCTAAGGGGATTGACTTAAGGCATCGAGGGCTGATCAAAGTGTAGCCTTTCCTACATTTTACACATAGACCACATAGTTCGATTGGTGTTGACTCAAAGCATAATTTTTTTGAGATTTTTGATTTTTTGACTTTGTTTTGATTTTGTTTATTTTCTAGATGTTTATAATTTTTGATAGTTTTTTATAGTGATGGGATGTACAAGGATCCAATTCACTACCAGTTTCAGCAAGTTTCCCCTAGTTCGGGACAATATTATGTTCATTAGGGTAGATGGATTAAGATGGTGCAACAAGGTTCAACACTTGATCAGTCATCGACCCATGGTTGGTTGCATGTTTTATTATGGGACAAATGGGGCGGATGCTTTAGATAGTGTTGATAGATAAAGATGCAATTCTTATTCTAACGTAGTTCCTATTTACTAGGTTTTTACTTCAGTATCGGTCCTAGAAGCACCACAAGGTGGTTTTCACTTAAAGGATGTGTTATTTCTCTTTACTATTTTTCTTGCTTTTTCTTTTATTTTTTTGTTATTTTAGCTTGTTCTTTTTTGGTGATACTCTGATGCGTTCAAGTATATAACCTTTTGATATGGAAGCTATTTAGAGGTTTGGCTAAAGGTTCTCATTCAAGATTAGCCAATTGATAAGCTCCAAATCCATAGCTTGTTGTTATGATGAAAGGACCTAACCAATTTGGTTCAAACTTCCCCTTCCCATCCTGATTTAGTTAGATTTTTTTATTCTCTTTCAGTACTAGGTCACCAACTTGAAAGATTTTTTTTTTAATCTTCTTGTTGTAGCTTTGTTTTAGTCGATTCAAATAAACTTGGAGATGGTTTAACATAGTCAAACGTATTTCATCTAAAAGCTCTAGCTCATTCAATTTAGACTCTCGATATTTCTCATTGTTGACCATTCCTTTCAAGGATACTCATAGTGAGGGGATTTCAACTTCGATAGGTAGGATCACTTCAAATCCATAGACCAAGGAAAAAGGCGTAGCACCCATAGGTGTGCGAATGCTGGTTCGGTAAGCCCATAAGGATGGATTTAGCTACAAATGCCAATCACGACTGACATCATTAACAATATTTTTTAGTATTTTCATAATGGTTTTATTGGATGCTTTAGCTTGACCGTTTCCTTGGGGATAGTATGGCATTGAGAATTAGTGTTGGACAGAAACCTTTGAACAAAGCTCATGGACATCTTGGTTTTTGAATGGGGTTCCATTATCCATTATGATAGTTTGCAGAATTCCATACTGATAGATCAGATAATTCAAGATAAACTTGGATATTTGTTTCCCTGTGATATAAGTTAATGGGATTTCTTTTATCCACTTGTTGAAGTATTCAGTTGTAGTGATAATGAACTTGTGCCCATTGGATGAAGTAGGAGATGTCTTACTTATCAAGTCTAATCCCCACTGCAAGAAAGGCCATGGTGTTGTTATAGGTCATAGCTCATTTTTCTGATGCGTGAACAAGATCACTGTGTTGTTGACATTGGTGGAATTTCCTTGAGAAATGAATGGATTCCTGCTCCATTGAGGGCTAATAATACCCTTTTCTCAACAAAAAATTGTACTAGATTAGGTCCACTAGAGTGAGACCCACAAATATCTTTGTGCACTTCTTGTAAAGTGGTTTGCTTCATCCACATTGAGACATTGAATTAATGTATCGTATAGACTAAGTTGTCTGTATAGGGTATCTCCTAAGATGGTGAATTAGGATGTTCTATGGACAAAGGTTTTATTGTGGTTTATCATTAAGTCAGGGGTATGATACCATGTTTGATATAGGAAAATGTATCTTGGTACCAAGGAAAGTTAGGACCAACAAAATCGCAAACAAGTTCTAATTCTAAGATATCAAATCCCAATATAAGTAATTTCTCCACAAGGAATTTGTATTTGGAAATGTTTTTGAGAATTTTGAGGAGTGAACCTATTGTTGTCATAACATCATTTGCTTTGTTGTTGATTTTGGGAACCTATTCAAAGGTGATGATGATAAATTATTGTTTGAAACTATCCACCATCCTTTTGTATGGCATTAGTTTTTCATCCTTTGTTTGGTACTCATCATTTACCTACCTTATTACCAGCTGGGAGTCTCTCCAAAGACATCTAATTCCTTTATATTTCATTTGACGACCATCTTTAGTTTGGTGATGAGTGCTTCATATTTAGAGATGTTATTGGTACATGGAAAGGTGATCCTATAATCTTTGGGTATGTTATCTCCCTACGGTCTGAGAAATAGTATACCATCCCCTGAGACATGTTGAGTGTGGGACCCATCAAAGTACAAGGTCCAATAGCTAGATTGATCAGTTAAAAGTATGCTTTCATCTAGAAATTATGTTATTAGAGCATGATGATCTTCCATCAGTGCATCTTCTAATCGATCTATTATGATTTGTCCTTTTATAGCTTTTTTGTCAATGTACTCTATTTCAAAATCACTAAGTATAATTACCCACTTAGCGATCCTCCTTGTTAGAGCTGCCTTTGCCAATAAATACTTTAAGGGATCCACTTTTGATATCAGCTTTCCTTGTTTGTTTAATATGTAGTGTCTCAATTTCTATTCTACAAAGACCACAAATTGACACACTCTTTCTATGGGCATATAGTTTAATTCATATCCCACCAGTGTTTGATTGATATAATATACCGCTATTTCCTTTTTATTATCATCTAATCATGCTAACAAAGCTTCTAACGCTACTGACGTTATAGATACATATAGGATCATTTCCTTATCTTGAATTGGTGGCATTAATACTAGAGGAGTGAGTAAATAATCCTTGACATGTTGGAAAGCTTGATCACATCTTCCATCCCATTTGAATTTTATATAGATTTGTGTCGCAAATGGGTGAATGGATGGCACTTTTCTACCAACTGTGTGATGAATCTCTTGATGGACTATAGTTTACCTTTTAGACTTCTTAGTTGCTTCAATGTTTTTGGAGGAGGCATTTCTAATATAGATTTTACCTTGGTAGGATCTACCTTGACGCCTCTTCTTGATACTATGTAACCCAACAGTTTATCAGAAGTCACACCAAATATGTACTTCTTTGGGTTGAGACACAAGTTGTATTCCTCTAGCCTGTCAAATACCTTTGCTAGATTAGCCAAATGATCTTCTCGTTTGATGGATTTTGCTAGTATTTCATCCACATAATCCTTCATAGTGGTATGCAACATATCATGGAAAATGGTGGTCATTGCTTTTTGGTAGGTCGCCCCTACATTCTTCATACTGAATGGCATGACATTCCAGCAAAAGGTTCCCCATGCACAAGTGAAAGCTATTTTATGTCGGTCCTTGAGGGATATCTTCATTTGATTGTATCTGAAGAAGCCTTCCATTAGTGACAACATTTCATGTTCCACAGTTAGGTCTATAATCATGGGTCAATGAAGGATCATGGGGGTCCACACTAGGCCCTTAAATGGCAATAAAATTCAGAAAAACAAAGTTAGGAAACTTGACATAAAAATTTGAATAAGTTATTAACATAATTTGAGAAATATGTAAGAACAAAATTTGTAGCAAATTGAATGTAGCTTTCAAGATACTTTTCCTTTTTTGGAAAAAAGTAAATTTATTTGGTGAAAATTCGAAATTTCAATGCAGTAGTACTAAATTTTTAAGAAAAAATAAAAAAAGCAGGTGTATGTTTGACCAACCTAAGTACAAGAAAAAAAATAATATTATTTTTTGAAACTTTCAATAAAAGTAGAGGGAAAATGCCTAGATGTACCACATTTTTTTTGTAATTTTTTTGCAAGTAAATAATTAGTTATGATTTTGTTATTAAAACTTTTTAAAAGTATTAGAACTTGTTTGTCTGACCACCATAACTTGGTCAAAATTTTATGAAATTCACTTTTTATTTTTCTTTTATCCTATATTATGGGAAGCATAGAATGTACTACATATATAGGATTCAAAAAATGTCAAATCATTTAAGAATTATAGATGTTTTTCAATCAGCCTATCAATTAGGACTTTAGTCAGAATGCATGTCAAGATCAATAATAATTATCTATTTAATTCCAAATTAGGCATATCTTATATTGGCAAAAAGCTAAAAAAATTATCAATAAACCCTTTTCATTTCATCAAATTCAAATAAAAAAATTCATCAGCCACTTTTTTGTCATATTGTCACTTTTTGGACCCCCATGATCCTACACTCACCCTCATGTCAATGTTGGGTAGAGGAAACTCATCTTTCGAACATGCCTTGTTTAGATCTTGAAAGTCTATGTAGATCCTTATGCCCCTAGTGGGCTTTGATACTAGTACAAGATTAGATACCCATTCAGGATAGTCGATGGGTCTAATGAAGCCCACGTCTAGAAGTTTCTAAAGTTCTACTTTGACCAAAAGTGTTATCTGTTCATGCATCTTTTGTAGCTTTTGTTTGATGGGTTTAGCTACAAGGATCACTACTAGGTGATGTACTACCAATGTTGGATCTATCCCTGGCATGTCTGCATATGTCCATGCAATGTTTATTTTGTGTTTGTTGATAAATGCTGAGAATTTTACCTTTTCCTCAGGATCAAGAGATGTTGCATGATATGTTACTTTGGGTGTCTCTTTTGCACCAACATTGATAGGTTAAAAGTCTTCAACTAAGAGCATTGATTTCTTGATATTCTATGGTGGGAAGATTGAATCCTCCATCTTCGGGCACCTCAGAAGGTTTTCACCCTCAAATGTATCCTTTGTTTTTCTCTTTTATTAATCCGATAAAGCCACATTATGATTTTCTTTAGGGGACCTACTTTTTATTTTTAAATTTTTATGTTTATTTTTACAACTGGAGGACACAATCTCCCCCACAAAATATGTCATTTGGTTAAGCTCCATCACAAATCCTGCCTTATGATCTCCTTGGGGTATATCGGTTTGAAATCACATGAACTCCACAATAGCCTCATCATTCTGGAATGAGTCCAAAACCAATGTATGGTGTTGTTGATCCCAATCTATCAACTATGGGTATACCAAGGATATTTTATCATTGGTAACAACAAAGCTTATGGAGGTTGTAGCTAAGATACAAATTTTATTTTTATCAAGGCTCCATAAGGTATCTAGGTTATACTCACTAGAGTCACAAGAATCCCATTCATATTCATTGGAATCCATTTTTATATGGTCATCATCAAATGTAGATTCAGTGGTGATGGTATTTATGTTGAGTTTTTCAAACATGTTTTGGATATATAAGTAGTCATCTAGATGTTCACAATTATCTGATGTCTTAACAATTGTTGAAGTATCTTCTTCCTCATAAGATGTTCTTTCAGCACTTGGGGTAATCATGTGAGATTCACCATAACCTAGTTCAATGTTCTTCGAGCGCCTTTCTATAATAACGGGCTCTCTTCTACCTTGTCCATGTAAACCAAGGCCCCCTTGTCTCATGAACCCCATGCTTTTTACTATTTGATACCCTTTTTTGTTTTCATCAATAGGAAGGGGAGGTAGTGGCTTTTCCCATCCTTCTTTGTAAATTCACGAAGATAGGTCTTCTTCGCATACTTATTCATCTTGCATGTCTCCCCACTTGGTGAAAATGGTGGGTTTGACTACCATTGTAATAGCTTGGAAATGTGTGATCTCTTTCACTCCTCCATAAGGCTTTGGTGTTGGGGGAAGCATTCCAATGAAAAAGGATTGGTTGAAGTGGTATTCCCCACAACCCTTGTCAATCACTTAGATCTTGAGATTGGTTTAGGTAATTCAGTTGATGAATGTGTAGTGGAGGACAAAGGTAGTGATGGTGGGTCAGCATATGAAAAGGAGTAGAAAGATATATCGTTGTTGGGTATTTGGAGAATCTTTTTGTATTTTTCTTCCAACTTGGCACAATAATGAAATGGTTTAGGGTTGGAATATATGGTAACTTCCTTATCATTATAAGGAAATTTCAAGCATTGATGGAATGTGGAAGGGACTACTTAAAGCATGGATCCATGGTCATCCCAAGAGAAGGTTGTATGAAAGCTCAAGATCTAGTACTTGACATGTAGTTTTTTCTATTATTGGTCCTATCTGAATGGGAAGTCCAATTTTTCCCTCTAAATTTCTTTCCATATCATCATAAATTCTGATGGTTATAATTTTATTTTTATCTATCACATCATCAGAATATCCCAGTTGTTTCACTAATTTTAAGGTACAAATGTGTATACCTATATCGTTATCTATTAGTACTCTCTTGAATTTGTATTTGTGGACACACAATTCTAAATAGAGATCTTGATTGTGGAAATATTTTTATAGAAGGTCAAGTTTTTAGAAAAGACTAAATCATGGGTGGATGTGATACTGCTAACCATGGCTTGAAAATGATCAACGTTAAGGTTTTTTGGGACTAATGTTTTGACAAGAGCTTTCTCCAAGATTTGCTTATGTGTTGGCAACAGTTTTAAGAGCTCAAGGATGTAGATTAAGGTGGGAGCTTTCTTGAGTTGTTCCACAATGTTGTAGCCACTTGATGGCTTACTTGTGGCTTTTAATTGAGGTGGTGCTCCTTGGATTGTTACTCTCCCCCTTTGGGTAGTTACATTACAGTTAGGATCTACAACTAATATGGTTACCACACAAATGGTAGAGATGTTTCCTATGAGTTCGTCCTAAGAGAAGTTTTCTTTACAATAATCTTGACCTTTTCCCTTTTCATTTCCCCTAGAATGGTTGTGGATTGGATCCTTGTAGATCTTCAGGTCTTTATTTCCAACATGAGGTTCTATTTTGACCTCTCCTTTTTTTATTAAATCTTGCATAATGTTCTTGAGACTCATGCAATTGTTGGTGGTATGCCCCTTGATTTTGTGAAATTTGCATTTTTCATTCTCATTATACCAAGGGGGTTTCAATTTTGGCTCCTCATAGTTTGTTCTGTCATTAATTTTGATGAGGTTTGTTTGGACCAACTTACGCATGATTACCTCGAGGGGTTCTCCCAATGAGGTGTATTTCCTTCTTGGTTGGTCGTATTATCTTGGTGGTCTCCTTTCATTATCTTGTCCTTGATTTTGTTTTTAGTTATTGGGTTGGTTTTTCTAAGGATAACTGAGTTGATTATTCTATGAATAATTAGGTTAATTGTTCTGTGGATATTTAGGTTGGTTTTTTAACGCATTTTTGGTAGTGTAGCTCTGTTGTGTTCGTTGAATATGATTTTTTGGGTTAATGGAAGGTTTTATGTTGTGTACAACCTTAGCATCAACCACTCCATCATGGGTTACATTTTTTTTCTTCGTCCATATCTTTGGTTTTTCATTTGAGGTAGAAGGTTGATCTTTAGGGTTGTAAAGTTTAATTACTCTCGTTGTGATGAGAGCTCTTTCGATTAGTAAACCCTTTTCGAGAGTCTCCTCAAAGTCGTTAGGGAAAAAAACAATGAGTTGGAAGTTGATGTTTGTGTGTATGTTGGAGATAAAAATGTCTACAAGTTGTTTCTTAGGAATGGACCATTTACATTTTATCACTTTGTGTCTCCATATCTATAGATACGAAGCAAATGATTTGCCTTGATTCTGTTTGATCTTGTAAAGACTAGTGATTGTTATGTCCTGTTCAATGTTGTACAAAAAAATGGTTTACAAATTTATTTGACAACTCATCAAATTTTTTGATACCAGGTGGTAAACAAGAGAACCAGTCTATAGCGGGTCCACTGAGACTTAATGGGAAGAGCCTCATTAGATAGGTATCATTTCATTGTAGATCCATGCAAGACACTAAAAATTCATGCATGTGCTCTATTGGATCCCCTCTTCCCCTATACTTTTCAAATTTTGGTATTTCAAATCCTTTGGGGAAAGGTACCATAGATAAGTTTTGATCAAAAGGATATAGAAAAATATCTTGTAAAGCATAGCTCTTCTTTAGCTTTCCAATTTGTATGTCTGATATCCTTTGGTTGATGGTTTGTAGTTGCATGTTTATGTCATTGGTTGGTGCACTTGCTTGAGGATTGTGTGCATTGTATCTCTATTGTTCCATGACATTCATTGGGTTATAAACAGGATATTGTGTAGTTATGGGACCTTGAGGACTATGTTGTGTATAAGATAGGTTGGGTCCTTGTTGTGGATTGCAGATATGTTAAATTTTTTGTGTACCTTGGTATTGATTTTGAGGGATACTTTGTTGTCATTGTTGAAGAGTTTGATTTTGGTTTTGTGGAATACCATGTTGTGGAGTTCAAGGTGTACCTTGATAGTTCATTTGTGGTATTCCTTGGTGTTGTGGATTTTGTTGAAGGGCACCTTGGTAGTTCATTGATGGCACACCTAGTTGTTGTGAATGTTGTTGAAGGGTACCTTGGTATTGCGTTGATGGTACACCTTGTTGTTGTGGATTTTACTGAAGAATACCTTGGTATTGCATTCATGGTACACCTTGTTGTTGTGGATTTTTTTGAAGGGTACCTTGGTAGTTCATTTGGGGTATGCCTTGTTGTTGTGGATTTTGTTGAAGGGTACCTTGGTATTGTGTTGATGGTACACCTTATTGTTGTGGATTTTGTTGAAGGGTACCTTGGTAGTTTTTTTGGGATACACCTTGTTGTTGTGGATTTTGTTGAAGGGTACCTTGGTATTGCATTGATGGTACACCTTGTTGTTGTGGATTTTGTTGAAGGATACCTTGGTATTGAGTTGATGGTACACCTTTTTGTGGCATGTTTTGAGTGGACGTTCCTTGATACTGTTGAGCCACCACTGCTTGCTCAATTTGGGATGGTTGTCTAAATAATGGGTTATCCATAGGTTGTGTGTTGGGTTGAACATTGTTTTATGAGAACAAGGGTGGTATGTTGGGATTCACCATTGGTTTTGGTATTTTTCTAACTACCATTTTATCTCCTAATGGAATAAATTTAGGATCCTTAAGAATGTTTGTGTTGAAGTCTATGGGTAGTTTAGCACTACTTTGTGCTAGTGTGAGGAAATACTAGTTTGCATTTATCCCAAGCCTTATGTCCATAAGCTTCTTCATCTTAGGATCTTGATAGTGCTCATAAATTTTTTCATCAGCGATTTCCTCGTCACTATCATATTCTTCTATGACCATGTCCTTTGGATTTGAAAGTTGATTTTGACTATCAATCATTTTTTGGTGTCTAAGGAGTACTTCCTCATCACTAGGTGGTTTGTTTTGTATTGCTTTGAATGTGGGCTCTCTTTGAGGAGTTATAAGGACATTTAGATTGTAACCCCATGGTTGAGTTTCTTCATTAGTCATGTATGTCATGGGTGCACTAGAACTACTCTTGTTTGCTTCCATTTTTTTCCCATGTTGGGATCTCATGGTTTTCATTAACAAGTTCAAGACCTTTGGAAGTTTTTGTGATCACTAATTATGAAATGAAATGGTTTCTTGATTTTTGGAAAAAAGAATGATGTATGGAGATGCTGTAAAAGAACCTTTTGGTCAAAGATGTTGATGGTTTTCTAGGGATTGTGATGCTCAAGACCCTAAAGTATGAGTGATTTTTGGTAGATTCTTTGAGATGATTCTAATTTTGAGACACAAAGTGTACAAGACTTGGACTGATATTTTGCTATGTTCTTCTAGAGGATATGTTGATGATCTACTTGAATTGTTGGATGTTGTGGATATGGTTTCTGATATGTGGTTGTCATTGATGTCAACACTATTAGAATTTGGTGTATCAATTGTTGTATATGTCAAGGATATTGAGAAAATTGTAAGAGAAAGTGTTATGTGTTCCTAGTGGAATTGTGCAGGTCATGATGGTGTCCTATTCTATACGTTGAATATTAGCTAATGTGGATTTAAGGGTTTATTGTTGAGTTTATCTAGATCATCTACTAGAAGTTTCAGAGGTTCACGTGAAGTTTTGAGTATGTTGTGGTCTGACAGTATTTTGCTGGTCTTTGTCAGTATTCCTGAATGAAGATTGTGTGATTTTGGTTATCTCAGTTGTTGCGGATACTTCTATGTTGTTTCTTGGTGCTCTCAGATGTCTCTAGATCATTCTCTATCTTTTTGGTACATCCACGTTAATCGGTGAGCTCATGGATGAAGATCTTTTCTTGCACATGTTTAGTTTTTCATGTTTCTAGTTGACATGTTGTTAGTAGCGTGTTGTGGATCTTCGGGGTGAAATTAATTAAAGTCTTTTTGCATTGGAGATGTTAATTTGGGTCTCCACTATGTTGTGGCTGACCTTGGTGGATTCACATTAAAATTTTATTTGTAAATTTAGGCTGACATTGAAAATATATTTCATTTTCTTGGCCGACGAAGTAGTGATGGAATCTCATGTAGCGGATATATAAGGGTGATTAGTTCATTGATGTAGATGATGCTTCATGTGCTCCTATGTGTGTATGTGTGAATATCATTCGATTGAAGAGCAGAGTGTGAAGAAGATTGTGCGAAGTGTGAAGAAGTGTTGAGCTTAATTAGAACTGTAATCAGGCTTGTGAAGAAGCTATTCTCTCAGTTCACATCTTGGATGGTTTTAATCCAAATCCTATTGTTGGACAGTGAGTCCTCTTTTGTAATTGAGCAGTGATCTCTAGGCAGTGTGCCTGAATGCATGTGCATTCCCCTTATTATTTATTTTTATAACTTCTAACAAAGTATAATCTTGTGGACTAACATCCACCGTGGTTTTTCCCCTAACAAGGTTTCCACACAAAAAAAATCTTGGTGTTATTTGTCTCTCTGATGTGTTAGTTTCTTATTCATCAGATCTGAGATTAAGGTTAAGTTAGAAAAGTTTAAATTTATGGGAAAATTGATTCACCCCCCCTCTCAGTTGTTTGTCCTTGTTTTTCCAACAATTGGTATCAAAGCCAGTTCCTTTGAAGAAGTTTAATAGCTTGATGTGATCCGGGATGGAAACATTCAAGAAGGACAATCCTAGATTTGATGGTGCTAACTATTCACTTTGGAAGATTAGGATGCAATGTCATTTAAGGTGTATTGGTGAAGCCTTCTGCAAGATCACAAGAGATTCATATACTATTCCTCAGAATGGCCCCTCTACTGCTGATGAGATCAAAGATGTTGAAAGTAATATTAGGGCTATTGAAGATTTGGTGAGTGCCTTGATAGATTCAGAGATGGCTAATGTGGTAGGTCTGCAGATAGCTCATGAGATTTGAACGAAACTGGAAACTTTGTATGAAGGAGATGCACAAGTGAAGATGGCTAAGCTACAAAGCTTGAAAGGAAAGTATGAAAATCTGAAGATGGGTGAAGATAAAAATATCACTTCTTTTATGTAGAGAGTAAATGAGATAGTGATGGGTATTAAATGTGTTGGTGGTTCTGGGTATGTGCAGGATCATCATGGAAAAAACAGGCCCTTAAGTGGCAAAAAATTCAGAAAAATCAAAGTTAGGAAACTTGACATAAAAATCTGAATAAGTTATCTATATTATTTCAAAAATATGTAAGAATAGAATCTGTAGAAAATTGAATTTAGTTTCTAAAATACTAGGTTTATTTTAAAAAAATAAAAATCTATTTGGTGAAAATTTAAAATTTCAATGCAGTAGTACTTAAATTCTAGGGGAAAAAATAAGAAGTAGGTGTCTGTCTAACCACCCTAACCACAATAAAATTATAATATTTTTTTATAATATTTTAGATGTAAGTAGATGACTCATGTCCCGATGTGATGCATATTTTTTTGTAATTTTTTTCTAAGGAAATAATTAATTATGATTTTTTTATTACAAATTTTAAAAAATATAAAAACTCGTATGTCTGACCACCTTAACTTGGTCAAAATTTCATGAAATAAATTTCTTTCTTTTTTAATCCTATAGTATACGAAGTATATAATGTGACACATGTTTTGGATTCAAAAAAGTGATACCGTTTCAAAGCTATAGATGTTTTTCAATCAACCTATCAATCAGGACTTTAGTCGTAATTCAAATAGAAAATGAATAATAATTACTTATTAAATTCAAAGTAAGGCATAATTTATATTGGTGGAAAGCTGAGAATCTCCTTTAAAAACCCTTTTTGTTTCATCAATTTTGGGATAGAAAAAAGTTGTTAGCCACATACCCTACACATACCCATCATATCACCACTTTTTGGCCCATCATGATCCTGCACATACCCTTTTGTGGATGAGGATGAAATTGTGGCTAAAGTACTCAGGTCCTTGCCTCCCTCCTACAAAATGAAGGTCATGCTATTGAAGAGTTAAGATCAATAAACAAGATGATAAGAGATACGTTGATCAAGAAGCTTGTTGCTTTTGAGATAAGTGA
Organism: Sequoia sempervirens; assembly: GCA_007258455.2. Lineage (NCBI taxonomy): Eukaryota > Viridiplantae > Streptophyta > Pinopsida > Cupressales > Cupressaceae > Sequoia > Sequoia sempervirens. The sequence goes on along the minus strand of VDFB02058242.1, from coordinate 640,037,007 downwards.
ATTTGGTGAATCTACACCAAAGACTAAATCTGCATTCAAGGCTGCTATATCCAGAAGTAATAGACAAAGATATAGTCCAGGAGAGAGTTCTAGGAAATTATCCAAGTATGATGAAGAACTGAAACAACTTGAAGATAAAGAAAGAGAGGTAGAAGAACTCGAAGCACTGATTGCAAGGCAAGAAGGAAAAGGAAAAGGTAAGTATGAAGATGTATTGCCTATTAAATGTTTTACATGTAGTAAAATAGGTCATTTTGCATCAAGATGTCCTGAAAGAGTTCCTAGATCTAAGCCTAAGAAGTCTAGATTCCCAAAGAGATGCTACTTTTCTGAAGAAGCAGTGACCGATGATCAGTCTGATAAGGACAATGGAAAAGAAGATGATTGGGATTTCATTGCTACCATTGAAAATAATCCTATGGCTACTGAATCTACTAAAGATGAAAAAGCTCTTGCAGCTCAATTTGAAGAAAAAGATGAATGGGTCATTGATAGTGGATGCTCACATCATATGACTAGTGATAAAAGCAAATTTGTGAGTCTAGAGAAGTATGACAGTGGGGTTGTAATATTTGGAAACAACAATGTTGGTGTGATTCATGGCAGAGGATCTATTTGCCATGGTGGTAAGGACAACACTAATGATTTCCTCTATGTTGAAGGCCTGAAGCACAACTTGTTGAGTGTTGGAAAGATGGTTCATAAGGGATATGATCTACAGTTCAAAGATGGAAGATGCAAGATATGAGAAAGTTCCAGGAACATGATTGCAATGGGAAAACAAACAAAAGGTAACATTTTTCACTTGAATACTGCTAGTGGAAGTTGTTTGATTGCTCAAATAGATGAAAGCTAGTTGTGGCATTGGAGATTGTGTCATGTAAACTTTGACAATGTTATCAAGATAAGTTCTACTCAAGTAGTAAGAGATCTTCCTAGATTAGTGAAGCCTGCTAATGTAATCTGCAAGGAATGTTAGATGGGTAAACAAACTAGAGTCTCTTTCTGAAGCAAACAATTTCATTCAAATAATTTGTTGGAGCTGCTAGATACTGACCTTTGTGATACCTCCAGAGTTATAAGCATTCATGGAGAAAGGTATTTTATGTTGGTTATTGATGATTACTCTAGAATGATTTGGGTTTCCTTTTTGAGAGAAAAATGTGAAGCACTGGAGAAATTCAAATGTTTCAAGGCTATGGTAGAAAATGAGATATGAAAATCAAGTGTCTGAGATATGATAGAGGTGGTGAGTTCATTTCTAAGGAATTCAACTCTTATTGTGAAGAGAATGGTATTAAAAGACAATTATCTGCTCCCTGAACCCCTCAACATAATGGAGTTGTAGAGAGAAAAAATAGAACAATTCTGGATGCTGCCAGAACCATGATGATGGAAGGAAATTTGTCTCAGATGTACTGGAGTGAAGTGGTAAGCACTACTATGTATACCTTGAACCGGGTAAATGTGAATGGGAATTCTAGTAAGACTCCTTATGAGTTATGGTTTGGTCACAAGCCTACTGTTAAGTATTTTAAGATCTTTGGAAGCAAGTGTTATATAAAGAGAGATGATGATATAGGAAAATTTGATGCTAGAAGCAATGAAGGGATCTTCTTAGGTTACTCCACTAAGAGCAAGGCATATCAATGCTATAACAAAAGACTGAGAAAGATGGTTGAGAGTTGATGAGGATTGTGTCAAATCATCCAGATGATGCAGTTATGATTCAGATGAAGACAACACAAGTCAAGTAAAGAACACTCAGACACCAAATCTACTTTAGATTATTCCATATGTTCTGGTGAAGCAACCTCAATTTTTTCTGGTAAATCAAGTCAGTCAAGAAGCTCAGACAAGTGCAAAAGCATAGACAAGTGCAAGTGTAGAAGAAAGATCAGAAGAGTTATAAGTCTGAGAAAGTCCTAAAACTCCAAGGCATGTAAAGTTGAATCATTCTCAAAGTCAAATCATAGGAGATAAGAGTAAAGGAGTGTAAACTAGAAGAAAAATTATAGAAGAATATTGTCTGATTTCCAAGATTGAACCTAAGAGTTTCATTGAACCCTGTCAAGATGAACACTGGTTAGAAGCCATGAAGGAAGAGCTGACATAGATTGAGAAGAATGACACATGGTTACTGGTTCCTAGGCCTAAAGACAAAAATGTGATTGGTACTAAGTGGGTATTCAGAAATAAGATGAATGAAGAAAGTGAGGTGGTCTGGAATAAAGCAAGACTAGTATGCAAAGGTTATTCTCAAATGGAAGGTATTGATTTTGAAGAAACCTTTGCCCCTATAGCTAGAATTGAAGCTATGAAATTATTTTTGTCTTATGTTGCACATAAGAATTATAAAGTTTATCAAATGGATGTGAAGTCTACATTTTTGAATGGAGAACTAGAAGAAGAAGTGTACATTGAATAGTTGGATGGATTCCAGCTAACAGACAAGGGAGATATGGTTTTCATATTGAAGAAATATTTTTATGGACTTAAGCAAGCCCCCAGAGCTTGGTATGCTAGATTGGACAAATATCTACTGAAGCTTGGATTCACTAAAGGTACTACTGATAGCAACATACACTTCAAGTTAGATCATGATAAGGAGTTGATTATAGAAGTTTTTGTTGATGACATCATTTTTGGAGGAGATGATAATCAATGTATGAATTTTGCTGATGAGATGAAGAGTGAATTTGAGATGAGCATGATTGGTGAGATGAAGTTCTTTCTAGGATTGCAAATTACATAGTTGGACCAGGGGATATTTATATCTCAGTCCAAATATGTGAAAGAACTACTGAAGAAGTTTGGAATGAATGACTCCAAACCTATTGGTACTCCCATGGTGACCGGATGTAAGTTGACACAAAATGATGATTCTCCAAAGGCAAACCAAACTTGGTATAGGTCAATGATCGATGGATTGCTCTACTTAACACATACTAGACCAGACATTATGAATGTTGTATGTATGGCTGCTAGATTTCAAGCTGATCTGAAGGAATCAAATGTGACTGTTGTCAAAAGAATTTTCAGATATCTAAAAGGAACAATTGACTTTGGACTTTGGAATCCAAAGGATGATGATCTTACTTTGTGTGCATACACTGATGTGAACTGGGTTGGTGATGTAGATGACATGAAATTTACTAGTGGTGGTTCTTTCTTCCTAGGGAAGAAGCTAGTATCTTGGTTGAGTAAAAAGTGAAACTCAATTTCTCTATCTACTACTGAAGCATAATACATTGTTGCTGCCAATAATTGTACTCAAGTGATATGGATGAAATAGATGCTGAAAGATATCAGGGTGATATATGAAGAGCCTATTGCCATATACTGTGAAAATTCAAGTGCAATAAATATCTCAAGGAATCTGATACTACACTCTAAGACTAAACATATATCAATCAAGTTTCCTTTCTTAAGGGAGAAAGTGAATGAGAAAGAAGTTAGATTGGAATATGTGCCTACCAAAGAATAGATTGCAAATGTATTTACTAAGCCTTTGTCAAAGGATACTTTTGAGTATCTCAGAGGAATGCTAGGGGTAATTACCCCTCCTGATAAGAACTAAATGATGCATTTTCTTGCATCAATCTGTGAGCTTCATTGCTATACTTTGATCCGAATTTATGTTTTTGTGGCTACTACTCAGGGGGAGTAGTCAGATGTGCAGATATGTGGTTCAGAGCGTGTGCATGGAAAGTTCATTGTTACTTTTTCCATTGATGTCAAAGGGGGAGAAGTGCATTGTGAAAAATATTTGTGGAGAGAAGTTTAGTTGAGAGGACTAGTGCAGAAGAAGTCAGTTGGGTTGATGGTATTTTTCACATCATGTGTTGCCATCAATGCCAAAGGGGGAGATTGTTGGATGTTGTGGATATGGTTGCTGATATGTGGTTGTCATTGATGTCAACACTATTAGCATTTGGTGTATCAATTGTTGTATATGTCGAGGATATTGAGAAAATTGTAAGAGAAAGTGTTACGTGTTCCTAGTGGAACTGTGCAGGTCATGATGGTGTCATGTTCTGTACGTTGAAGATTAGATGATGTGGATTTAAGGGTTTATTTTTTATTTTATCTAGATCATCTATCGGAAGTTTTAGAGGTCTGCATGAAGTTTTGAGTATGTTGTGGTCTAACAGTGTTTTGTTAGTATTCTTGAATGAAGATTGTGTGATTTTGGTTATCTCAGTTGTTGCGGATACTTCTCTGTTGTTTCTTGGTGCTCTCAGATTTCTCTAGATCATTCTCTATCTTTGTGGTACATCCACATTAATTAGTGAGCTCGTGGATGAAGATATTTTCTTGCGCATGTTCGGTTTTTCATGTTTTTGGCTAACATGTTGTTGGTAGCGTGTTGTGGATCTTCGAGGTGAAATTAATTAAAGTCTTTTTGCATTGGAGATGTTAATTTGGGTCTCCACTATGTTGTGGCCGACCTTGGTGGATTCACATTAAAATTTTATTTGTAAATTTGGGCCGACATTGCAAATATATTTTATTTTCTTGGTCGACGAAGTAGTGATGGAATCTCATGTAGCGGATATATAAGGGAGATTAATTCATTGATGTAGATGACACTTTGTGTGCTCCTATGTGTGTATGTGTGAATACCATTTGATTGAAGAGTAGCGTGTGAAGAAGATTCTGCGAAGTGTGAAGAAGTGTTGAGCTTAATTGGAACTATAATCAGGCTTGTGAAGAAGCTATTCTCTCAGTTCACATCTTGGATGGTTTTAATCCAAACCCTATTGTTGGACAGTGAGTCCTCTTTTGTAATTGAGCAGTGAGCTCTAGGCAATGTGCCTGAATGCATGTGCATTCCCCTTATTATTTATTTTCTAACAAAGTATAATCTTGTGGACTAACATCCACCGTGGTTTTTCCCCTAACAGGGTTTCCACACAAAAAAATCTTGGTGTTATTTGTCTCTCTGATGTGTTAATTGCTTGTGGTTAATTGCTTATTCATCAAATATGAGATTAAGGTTAAGTTAATTTAGAAAAGTTTAAATTTATGTGACAACTGATTCACCCCCCCTCACTTGTCTGTCCTTGTTTTTCCAACATGAACTAGACTTGAGGTTGCAAGAAAATGTTAATATCTTAGAAATTGAGAGCAAGGGATTAATCAAAGTAGTGTTTGTTTTGAATCCTAAAACTAGGTTGATGTTTATGATTTTTCGATTTGGGGATGTGGAATGAAAGTTTGATAAGCTATGGCATGAATTTGGATGTCCAAAATATTATATGAATCTTATGAAAACAAAGTCTAAAATGAAGGATGGTGATGCTATATTTTTGACTAACAAGTCTGATAATGTTCTCTAACAACTGATGGAGTTTGAGGCCAATGTTGAAAATCAATTGTTCTTGAAAATTTTGAGGCTAGTCTGTAAGTAGGTTGATAGTGTTCCCTATTTAAAGAAATAGCGGTAGTGTTTTAGATCAATAGTGGTTTTGTGTAAAGGTAATTGCAACCAAGTTCAACAAAAGTGACTGTTTTTATAGTGACTATCAAAAACTAGAGACAATAATAGTGAAAAATCTAAGCAATAGCTAGCTTGCTTTTGTGCAATAGCAGTTGTTTTTAGTGCATTAGCATATTTTTTAGTGCAATAGCAGAAAAAAAATTGCAATAATGACTCTGTTGAATTATTTCCAATTTTTTGTGATGGTAGTTTTGTTGAAAAAGTTTGTAATTTTGAGATGTTGGTTGATCTAATTGTTTTGAGAATTTTGTATGAGTTTTTGCAAGCGATAAAGCACATCAATCAAAGTACACAAAATTGATCATAATGTTTTGATGATAAGGAGCAAAAATCAACCCATGTTTAAACTAGTAACAACATCGAAAGATATCAAGCAATATTATCCCTATGGTCAAATTGGCCAATGGTGACACTTTTAGGCCCACAAATTGGAAGTTCCTTTGAAGTAAGGTAGGGACACCCTTCTAATTGTATACACTTAAGTCTTTCGAGAATGGATGGATAGGGGCCTCCAGGAATGGAAGGATGACCCAATCACCCTCTCCCTGAAAAGCTACAAGTAACTAATACAAGCTAGAGATTTTTGTCTCAATTCAATGGAGTTTATATGGTGAGTAAAGTTCTCTAGAGTACGGTGCACATCTCTTGCACTGAACCATGTTGTCAAGTAGAATATCTCAAGTAAAAGGTGGGTAAAACTACTTTAAAGCTCTTAGTCACTACTCAAGGGACTGATACCCGATGAGCGCATAGTAAGCCACTTAAGACTTTAATCACTCCTACTAGAGGCACTTATACGCAAAGGTGCCTCTCCATTCTAAATGACACCACATGGTCGAAGCTGATACCAATTAAATCTTGGCTTTCACCAAAATCATTTATATAAAGGCTTGAGGGAAATTTTTCTTTGAGTCACCTTTGAGTTCTCCTTTAAGGATGTGTCTCTTAGGTAGGCCCAATCTAAAGGTGATGCTGAAAATAAATTATTGTGAAACCCAAGATCGTTAAAAGATGCAGGGGGAGAGGATACACACTTGGTTTTCCAAGCATGGTGAACATGACATACAATCCATAGTAGTTTCTTTTTACGCCCACAAGTTCAAGTGTGTGAAGATACCAATTCAGTTTTTAAGTACACCAAATTTAAAGTGTTTTAGACTTCAAGCAAGATATAGTAATGTGCAAATCAAAAATGATTTGTTCAATTTTATAACAAAAATTGAAATATTTCTAATTGTGTTGTTCATCTTAAAGGGTCAACAAATGAAACTGCGCTCACTTTTAACAATGCCAAAATGAAAAACATTCAATTTTAGGAGCACCAAATGAAATGTGTGAGTTGCCTTGTTCAATTTTCAAGCACCAAAGTGAAAAATGAGATTTTCCTTGCTCATTTTTAAGCACCAATTGAAATATGAGAGTTTTAGGTTTAGTTTTAAAAAGCACCAATTGAAATGTGAGGGTTTTCCTTGTTCAATTTTAAGCACCAATTAAAATGTGAGAGTTTCCTTGTTCAATTTTTAAGCACCAATTGAAATGTGAAAGTTGTAGGTTTAGTTTTAAAATTACCAATGAAATGTGTAAGTTGTAGGTTTGGTTTTAAAAACACCAATTGAAATGTGTTTTAACTACAAGATGCTTTTAAAAATTGAAATAGCTTGGACTGCTTGTTAACTCTACAATCAAACTTTAGTCATTCTCATGAAGAATGTGACATAATCCTACAAGGGCTACACCAACAACATTTAGAAAGTTTCTAAATACAACAATCAATTAATTGTTAAGGTTAGGTAAACTGTGAAATCAAAGAAAAGTTTTGCAAAATTCAAAAATTCAAAAAATACAACAATAATGAACATGTTACCTATAATAGCGAACCTATTTTTATTGCAATAGTAGCCAAGTTTAGGTCAATAGCGGCCAATTTCAGGTCAATAGCAACCAAGTTTAGGTCAATAGCAGTAAAAAAAAGAGGAAAACACTTTCAAGTTTTGAGCGAAAACATTCTAATTTAGCAAAAGCGATTCTTCAAAAAGGTATCCATGACTAAGAACCTGCAACTACTTATCAAACTCAAAGAAAATGTTAAAGTTAAGGACCTAGGTCCCACCAGGCATGCCAAATGTTGTAAGGGGGGGAAATAGCATAGGAAAAAAAACAATGAATTAAAGCAAATCAATTAAAGAAAATATAAAAATCCAACCATACTCATGAAATGAAGTTCTAAAATAATGAAATCAAAAAACAATGTAATCCTAAAGATAACAAAAATTGAATCCAAAACCTTACAACATTACCATCCCATGTTGAAGTGTAATCTGTATTAATGTTGAATTGTGTTTGAATCAATACAAAGCCTCCATTTATTGTTTTGCAAAAGCTTCAAAGTGTGTTAATGGTGAGCTAGAATGTGATTCTTAATGTGCTCAAGAATCAGTTGTTGAATGCTTCGCTATGTAAATTCTATATGATTTGTGAGAAGGTAGAATATTGTTATATCTAGATTTCTTGTTTCGAGATGAAAGATCGAGATTCTATAGTAAAAGATCTTGATCAATGGTTGAGAACCGTTGAGAGGAAATAGATTGGAAGGATTAGTGGTTTTAGATTGGAATAATTGGTGGGATTGGGGAAGCCAATTTGAGTAGTTAGTGGGATTGGAGAATAGATGAGTTAGTTAACCAATTAGAGTGAGAAATCAGTGATCGTGATTTTCTCAATCAAAAAAGAGGGTGAGGATAATTAATTAATTAAATAACTAATTATTATTAGGAGATGAACGTGTAAGTCATGTTTGACTTTAATAAATAAATTTGTATTTGTTTGTTGACTATGTTGAATGCATTTGAAATAATTAATTTAATTATTCAAGTTTAGAGGGCAAAGTGACTTAATTAAATTATTAAATGATAACAATTGAATTAGTTTAGATGAATAGGGTATATTAGCGACATAATTAAATAATTGGTGTTTATTTAATTAATCAAGAAGAATAAAGTTAAATTAGGACTTTATTAAATAAATGAGATTTATTTAATTAGTTAGAAATGATGATTGAGGATTAATTAATTAAATAATATTAAATCACTTAATTAATAGAAAAATATAAAATTTGATAATAATTAAATAATAATGTATTATTTAATCATTTAGGGAAGAAGGGTGAAAGTTAAATAGTGTTGTTTGTCAGTCAAGACAATTTAGCGTATCTACAAATGTGGTACCATTTTAAATGGTTTTTTAATCATGTAATAGTTTTTTGCAACCATACTCAAGAAAGAAATGCTAGTGGCCTTGTAGATCATGTCCAAATAATTTCATATAAAGAATACAATTAAGTTGGATGATAGTAGGAAAGATATATAAATCAATATAACCTTAGAAATTTTAATAATCATATAGGAATATAAGCATAATATTATGTCATGTCATAAAAATATTATATTAGAAGTATGCTTATGAAAGCTCACATAATGATAGGTAGCAATATGCCCCCAATGATACCCAAAAATAGGGCTATAAAATTTTAACATGTAAATTGATTTGTAATTATTGAATTGAATTAACATTATCTATTTATTATATATTTTAGGGTCTAACATCAGAAGTTGATATATCATCAATCATCCCACCTACACCATCCAACATGTTTGTTCATAGTGTCAATTGTGACATTAGTGTCATTGAGGTACATTGAAGCATGTTTTAAATTTTTATTTTATATAATTTAATGTTATTTTTTCTATTGATTAAGCAGGGAAAGGGCCCTGATCCCTTACAAAAATAACAAAACAGTCCAAGGAAACAACACCCAGAAAAACCAACAAAACCGAGATGGCAAGATTAGAAACAACACATCTCCTCACTGGAACCAATCAAAAACACATTAACCAACACCAAAAAATTCAAAACATATACACCTATCCAGTAGCCAATAAAGTTCTAACCAAACAATATTATCATCCACCCATAAAACTAAATAAAGAAAGTATAGTCTATCATAAGTTCCTAACAAGTCAATAGTCCTCGAATCAAAAGTATAGAGTAAATTAAAATAGTTCAAGCTTATCAAACCATTATCCAAAACTAACCTAAGAAGGATACCAAAAAACCTTTTAACAAAAGACATGAAAAAGAAAAACCAGGCATGGAACAGAGGACTAAGCTTCCTCAATTAGGCTCCAAGCCATCTTTAGGTCTCCCACCGTTTCCTCAAGGTTGTCCTTGGTATCCATCTTCTTGAATTGATCAACTTCATCCCTATTTCCTATTTTTCTCTGTTACTTTTTATCTTGCCCCGTTATGATATAGTAGCCATCACCGCCCTTTTCATTACACCATCCATAACCCTACAAACATTTCTCACTGCCTCCTCAATAACTTGAAACCTATTTGAGTTGTCTTCTTTTTGTAGCATCCTTTTGAGTAGCTCCATCCTCTCTTCCATCATTTACATTCTTGTCTTAACAACATATGTTTCCTTTTCTTTCAGATTATCAACATTACAAGGGGTCTTAGTATTAATTTTAGTAACCTCCAAGTTAATAGGGGATTCATTCATGTTTTCCTTTCCTTCTGCCATGCTTTTCTCCTCCTCCACATCATGCTCCTCCTCTAGTTGATTATTACTAACTTCCTCTTCTTGACTCGAATCCTCAATTTATCCTCAGAACCTGACACTTCTTCCTCTGATTGTCCACCTCCCAAATTGTTAGGAACATACTCCTTTAAAGAATTATCTTTCTCATTCTTAGAAACCCTCTTCCCTTTTTTCTTCTCGGAATCAGCAAGAATATCCATTTTCTTATCATCAAATTTTTTGGTTTTCTTACTAGAATCCATACCCTTGGATGCAGCCAGAGCAAGATGGGCTGACCTACAACCTACGGGGGTAATGGAACCACTTTTTGGGCTTATATCATGATCATCTAGAATTTTTATTATGGTATTTTTATATCCAAGTTCTTTTATCAACAATTTTTTTTCTTATTGGTGATAGAAGCAAGGGGAGCAGTATTGTGTTTTTCAAGGGGTAATTTTAAGGAGCACTTTCCATGAGGGTTCCACAACATTAGGAGAAGGATTTGTGTTGATTTTTTTTTCTTAGGGGAGTGGGGTCAGCTTTCCAGTAGTTCAATTTTAACTAAGCTTTTAGGGATTGAGTTGTGCTCAATCAAAATTGTGGGGTGGTAGCAAGGACATACTTACAGATAGCTCTAATCAATCCCTAATGCAAGGGTAGGTTAGCACCATGTGTCAAGCTCTATTTCAATGATGAGAGGAGGAAAAAAGGAAGGTTTATTTTTTCCAGATGCCTAATATGGTTTAGGATGGGAAAATGGTACCCATGCATTGACTGGAAATGACCCTCTAAAGTAAAGTATTTCATAACAAAATAACAGGCATTGTGGTAGGGAGGTGGGAGCAACAAATTGGAGTAGTCATTTTGAAATCTCTATGCTTTTTCTCTAGCTTTGAAAAAATTATCAATATAGGTTTGGTAATTACCCATACTCACCTTGGAAATTTTCTTCCCTTCATAACTGAGACCCATTGCTTTGGCTATCAACTTAGTGTCCATAGTGAAATGGAGCCCTCCCAACTCAACTTCTCCATCCTTCCATGCATTAGCAAACTTTTTAGCTAAGCTCCTCATTATAGCTCTTCATGGCTTCGAAGTATGGGGTAAATCCAACACGTTCAAAGAGGCTCCATAGCTCAACATTCTACCTCAGGGAGTCATGTTTGCTTGGCTCCATTCTCTTTCTAGGACCTCCCATCACTTCTTCCTTGGTAAGATAATCCTTGCATAGAAGCAAATAATCTACACTTAGACCCTTCTTGTCCTCAACAGAAACTGCCAGGAGTTCAAAATTTTCAACCTTGATAGTAACTTGGGGGTTTTTCATTTGGAGAAGTGACAACTCAAAACTTCTAGTGATAATTTTAAAAAGATCATGTTTTTCACTCAAAAATAATTCACACCTTCCAAACAAGACTTTGTTGGAAATGTCAGCATCCTTGCCATTAAGACACACACTTAATCTTTCTTGATTATCCTCTAATCTTTCATCGCTAACACATGTGAAAATGTCCTGTCGATAATCCTTAGCAAGATTTTTAGGGGTTTGAGTGGTTAGCATCATTACCTGATGTATAACAATCTCCTTTCCTTTTTTGCTACTACACGGGGCTTCTAAAAAAGAATTTATTTCCATCTTGTTTCTTTTATACTGTTGAAGATTTATTGTACTCCTGTCATTATTAGAGTACCCCAAATCCCTATTTCACTAGTTACCCATCTTCATTATGAATAGGGTAATAATTATCATGACAACTTGGTGACTAAGTGAGTACTCCATCATCACTATATTCTTTCTATCCATGTAGGATTACTTAAAATCTCAGGTTTATCTTTAGATAAATCTCCTTGATCTGACTTGGAAATTGCGAAAAGTTTCAATATTATCACTCTAAATGTCTAAGAAAAATATTTTCCATTGCATCAACCACCATGTTCCCCTCCCTAAAAACATGGAAAATATTACACTTTTGAAAAATTTTAATCATCTTTCTACAATCATCAAGAATTCCCTTTAATTCCCATGGTGCATCAACCAAATTATTTAAATAATCTATTATTAGCTTGAGTTGCCTTCAACCCAGACTTTAGAGTAACCTTTTTCTTTCAAATAATTTATTCCCGCCCACATAGTCTTAGACTCTACCATTTTGTTTGTAGCAATACCCAAGCCTCTGCTAAAACCAACAACAAAATTACCCATATGATCTCTAATTATTCTGCCCACTCCTGCCAAACCAGGATTTCCCTTCGAGTACTTGTCAAAATTACACTTTATCCATCCCGGGTCCAGAGGTATCTAGATAGTAATCCTTCTAATAAGTTGTTTCACCCAGTTAGTATTGGTTAAGTCTTGTGATATACCCCATAGTTGCTTAATTCACAACTCCTTGTAGGAAGGAATCTTCTTAGAAGGAGCATACTTGCAATTATCAATGTTTTCTTGTATTTGCTTCCTTATCGACATACACAACTCTTTATTGTTCTTAGCAACATCCTTGAAAGCTCTATTTTTTGTTCTTTCCACAAACCCCAGGTGAGGAATGGGGGGACCTGCCTCCAAAGATCCATAATAATATTATGGGAATAGGGACAAAGATTCCAACCATCTTGATAAATATTTTAATTGAAGAAGGGAAGACCCACTCAATTATCAAATTCCTCATGAAAAAAGACCAAACCTCCTATGAATAAGGACATTGAAATAGCAAATCCATGATGGTTTCTTCAACTTAATTACAAAGGTAACATCTATTGACTAAGTAAAATCCTTTTTTCTTAAGATTATTAATTGTGAGAATCCTGCCATGAGCTACTGTCCACCAAAATCAATTTATTTTTGGTATTAAATTAGTACTCCAAACCATATTCTAGTTAAAGTCCCCATTTTAGATCAACTTGTTTTCCAACACTTCATACACAAATTTGATAGAGAATCTCCCATAAGGATATTTGGTCCATATCCACTCATCATCCTTTCCTTAGAGAAAAGATCAGATTCGCCTACATGTTGCAGAAGGAAATCCAAATCAACATCACAATTGTATTGTCTTCCCACCCTGAGAACAACATTATTGATATGGTAATTATGAGACTAAGCTCATTTTTGGATTTTTTTTTCCACTATTTTGGTTTTGCGCCTTATAGCTTCTTTCTACGGGTTAACTAATGTTGGCCAACCCTTAAATGATATGGATTTGGAGATTTATAATTATGGCCCTACGGCTATTCTACCTAGAATTTTGTGCTTCTGCGACGTGGAAGGAAATCCTTCCTTGCCTGTCATGTCCTTTTTACTTAGCCGGTTGTGCGATGTGATTCCAATTAATGGTTCCACTAAGATTGTTTCTGGGAATTATTCTGCTCATGCGTGTGATTTGTCCATTGGATTGATTACCAAAAATTGTCATCCTCGGCTTAAATGCCTTATTGTGTGTGGATTTTTTCACCTTGCTATTATCTATAACCTTCTTTGTTTTTAGATTTCCTGGTTATACAGTGTGCAGAGCGACATCATGGGGGGAGATAGGGTGAGGACAGATCCAGATAATTTCAACGAATTCCACAAGGATCCTCTGGTCCGGTACATTTGCATTGAAGGAAACATTGCTCCTTTGATGGAGAGACTTGTGGATCATGACCCTAATCTATTGACCCAGTTCATCAATTCATGGAAGAATCGTCATGTTACCATTGGTCGCATCTCCTTCATGGTGGATGAGGAAGTTATTGCTCAGGCGAAAAGCCTCCAGAGCACTGGAATGAAGCATCCTAAACATTATAAGACCTAGAACAATGAGAGTATGAATAATTTTTTTGTGAGGGAGGAGGCGTCGATGTGCAACCAGTCTGGGTTTGAACGGGAGGCTCTTCCATAGTTGTGGAACTAGGTGTGTCTTGCTCTAATAAATTATGTTACACTGGAAGGAAGGTACAAGTTTTTACTACTACCATTTTCCCTTGTTAAATCATCTTAGGCATAAGGTTCTTTTGAGCTTTCCCTTTTTCCTGCTTATGGACCTTGAAAATTCAGTTGAAAAATGTATTGATTCGGTTGCTGCTAATCATAATGAACCTACTCCTTTGCCTCTCCATCAGGGCCTTATCCTAAGACTCTACCATTTTCATCTGGCCTTATGCCCTCCGAAACCTATTTCGGTCATTTGTATTGAGGAAATTGAGCCCCTCACTGTGCCCAACTTGTCTCCGGCCGAATCTAAAGGCCCTATCAAAAAGAGTCACCTAACCCCTATTGATCCTGCTACTAAAAAACTCAAGGGTATGGATGGTGCTGCCCAAACCAGTGTGGCAGTTAGTTTGTGTGACCTAAAGTCTACCCCTGCTAAGACTCCTGGTAAGCCTGGCATGAAGAAGAAAGGTAAGGAGGAGAAGGTGCCTCTGAGTAAAGGGAAGAATGTTGTGAGCAAGGAATCCTTGGGTGATACGGTGGTTGCAGAGACTGTGGTTATTGGTTGTGATACCATCGTTAGGCGCTTTGGCAGGCTAGCAAAGAATAAGAAAAAAGTGTAGATTAGAGACTTGGACACTAAAGAGGAGCTTTCTGACAGCAAAGACAGCGAAGTGGAAGAGGTGTTAGAGGACGAGGAAGATGAAAAAGTTAGAGGTCCCTCTTTTGTTCTTGACAAGGGAAAAGCTCAGGAGGAGGTTTCGAGCTCCCACTCATCGGAGCCACTGACGATTGAGCAGAATGATCTTGACTACACTACGGGCGGCAAGGAGGAACTTGGTGTGCTAAAAGAGAGATTGGACATCCTCGGCAAAAAATTCTATGGGTTGACCCACTTCACAGTCAAGATGATTCACTGTGTCACTAGCACCCTATCAGTCGCCACGAAGGACGAGCTGGGGATGAAGAAGACTGAGGACCACCAGGAGTGGGTTGGGGATGATATGGTTCAGCTGTTGTCTAAGAACTGGGAGAAGGCCAACTAGTGTGTTGTTGGTTTTTTGTTGGTCTGTGTGTGTTGTTAGTCTCCGTCTGGTTTTGATTAGGTGTTTTTTTGGTGTAGTGTTTTGTTTTATTCTTTTTTGATCTAGAATTTCTAGCCCTTGTGGCTCTCTGTGCAGGGTACAACACCCTGTAAATGTTGCTTACATTATCAAAAACATTATTGATATGGTTTTTTCAAATTAATCCATTTTGGTCTCTGACCATCCCAATTAATATAATTAGTGACCTTTTTTTCCAATAATTATTTTCATTCTAATTTTAATTTGCTGAAGATTGTTCTTTGATGACAAAGGAGCACAGCTTGCCCAAGCATCATCCCAAATATTTGTTCTTTGTCCATTCCCAATTCTACATTTCACACCTTGTTTTAGAGTAACTCTAACCTTGATCAAGTTGTTCCAAAAGGCTAAACCAAAGGGGAGATCCTCTTTCCTCAAAAAATAGCTTTGGTCTTTGTTTCCCAGATATTTGGCTCTAAGAATTTAAACCCGGTCTTTAGTTCCTTCCAGAAAATACCAGCCCATTTTTGAAACAAGAGCTTTATTGAATATTTTTATTCTTTGAATGCCCAAACTACCATCTATTTTTAGGGTACAGACTTTATCCCAACCAACAAGAGCCAATCTTTTCCTTTCCTCCACACTCAACCATAAAAATCTCCTTTGAATCTTTCAATTTTCTTAGCAATAAAGATAGGAATGTTAAAGAGGGAAAGATAATAAACAAGGGTGTTTTGTAAAGAATCTTTCAAAAGTTGTAATTTTCCAGCATAGCTTAACATCTTTCCTTTCCACCCAGCCAATTTCTTTTTGATCTTTTCAATAATCTGATTCTAATAATTATTATGGTTTTTTAGAAATTAGAGGAAGACCCAGGTAGGTGGCTAGAAAATGAGCTTTGTGGCAACCAATAATGTTTATAACTTTCTCTTTTATTTCCTGGGTAGTATTGAAGAAATAAATCTTTATTTTTTGATAGTTGATATGTTGGCCCAACACTCTAGCATATTTGTCCAAGATCTCTTTCCACTATCTAGCTTCCAAAACTGAAGCCTCCCCTAAAAGGATAGTGTCATCCAAAATTTTTTGGTGACAGGTTGAAGGGATAGAGGAAGCAACTTTGAACCCTTTCATTTTATTGCTTATAAGTTGTTTTTGAATATTTCATCCCAAACCTTCTACCACAATAACAAAGAGGTAAGGGGACAAAGGATCACCCTATATCAAGCCTCTACCAGAAGAGAAGAAGCCTTTAGGCACTTGATTAACCAGGACCAAGTACTTAGGAGTAGTAACACAAGATATGATTAAGTTAAGAATTTTTCCCTTGAAGCCAAATTTTTTTAACACCACAATTAGGAAAGGCCATGAGACATGATCATAAGCCTTGGCAATATCAAGTTTCAAAACCATACCTTGCTTCTTACTTAGTTCCATAGAATGCAGCACCTAATGAGTGTAAATCACAACATCCAAGATATATCTTCCTTGAACAAACCCCTTCTAATTGATTACTATCATTTTATTCAGAACTAAATTTAATCTATTGACCATTATCTTAGAGAAAATCTTATAAGTAGTGTTGTAAAAATTGATTGGTATAAATTCATTCATGGATGAGGCTTCTTCTGATTTAGGGATAAGCACTATAAAAGTAGCATTTAGCTGATTTAAAAGTCTACCAGACCTGAAGAAATCTCTAGCAACATTAAAAAGGTCAGTTGAAACAATATCCTAGAAATCCTGGAAGAAACTAGTAGGAAATCCATCAAGCCCCAAGGCCTTATAAGAACCAAAGGAGAAAACTGCCTCTTTTACTTCTTAGAGAAAAACAACTTTAGACATCTCTTTTAAATCTTGCTTCGAAATGACTTGTGGAATCACCTATAGAACATCTTTCAACTCCTCTTTATCAATTTCAGTCAATTGTTGGAAGTTTGAAAAGACAGACACTACCTCAATAGAAATTTTCATCCTCCCCATACAAAATTAGCACATTTCTTGATTTTAGAGATCTAATCATGTTTCTACACCTGCGTTTTAAGGTAGATTGATGAAAAAATTATGTATTTATATCACCTTTAGTCAACCATTGTATCCTTGATTTCTGTTTCTAAAAAACCTCTTCTTTTTTACTTATTTTGAACCATTGAGACCCTTAAGTCCCTTTCTTGATTACAAATATTTTCATCAAAATTATTGAGCTCCATTAGATCTTGATTCTCCTTGATTTTTGAACTTAGCTCTTTTTTTGTTGTGAATATGTTACCAAATGAGCATTTGTTCCATCCCTTAATAGAATCTTTGACTTTCTTTAGTTTTGAGCTAAGTGAAACATTGGAGTACCACTACAAGGAGCATTCCACCAACCTTCAACAATGGTTATGAAGTCCTAATGGTGAGACCACATTATTTCATACCTAAATGGAAAAGGTCCTTTCACCACTTTATCATCCCACTCAAGAAGGAGAGCACTATGATCTGAGACAGTTCTTGGAAGAGCAGTTAGGGAAAGGTCTTGTAGAATTTTCCAAGTCGAAGAGATAAGGAAACTATCAAGTCTCACTTGGATTAAATGATTACCCTGCCTTCTATTAGACCAGGTGAAAAGTGACCCAATCAAAGGGATATCCAAGAGACCCATTGAATTGATTAAGCCCACCAAATCCAACATACTATCTGAGAAGTCCATGAGTCCACTCTTTTCTGAAGGAAATGTGGGAGAGTTAAAATCTCCTCCTAGAAACTAAAACTCCTCCTTTCTATTGTTTATAATTACTTCAAGCATATTCCAAATATTTAGTCTATCCAGGTGAGAATTAGGGCCATAAATATTAACCAGATTCCATTTAACAGAAGTTCTAACATCTTCCAAAGAAACCATAAAAAAAAATTGCTACTATAACTCAACACACCAAATAGTTTAGTTGGATTCCAACATGTCGTTATTCCCCCCGAAGCTCCTTCAGCATCCCTAACCTCAAAGTTAGCACTAGGCCAGAGCCATTTAATAATTTTTTCAAAATTCTCTTTTTTCATTTTTGTTTCCTAGATTAGAAGAACATCCAGTTTTGCATCCGCCAAGAAGGATTTTAAAAAATGTTGTTTATAGGGGCCATTAAGTCCCCTTATATTCTATGATATTATAAACATTGGAAAAAAGGGAGTATTAGTATTACCTTGATACTACTAAGATAGGGGAGAAGTCCCCCCCCCCACTTTTTTCTAGATTTGTTTCCTGCAAGGGAGTTAAGAGTTCTTTGTTTTCCTAAAGCAACATCCCTTGTAGTATCTTTGTTTCTTGTTTCTTTTAATGGTGGTCTTCCCACTTTATTACATCCTCCCACATGTGGGTTCTTCTTCTTTCTTGATTTTTTGTTTACTTGGTTCTAATCATCATCCTCCACACCATCTTTATGGGAGGGAGGAGTTATCTTCAGACTCTTGTTAGCTTCAATAATTTTATCCTTTTCTTTTTTATTATCTAGCGTATGCACCAATTCTCGACCAATCAGCGACTGCTCAGGGGAGGAAACCAAATCCTGACCCTTCTGAGTATTTATATCTCCCCTTCCTCTCAGTGTTTTATTTCTAGAGTACTAGATCCACTCCTTCCACTTCTTGTCTCAAGAACTACATACTCTTTAACACAAGTTTATTGTCAAGCATTTCAGTAACACATTAAGGATTCAAATCAGTCACCACATAAGGGGGGATTCCTTTCACCCACAACATTTAGGCTAGCTGAATCAAATTTGTCATGAAGGGAATTCTCCACTAAGGACAACTCCTTTTCCTCGACAAAGACTTGGGAAGACACTATCTCCTTACTAGGAAATAGAAAACCATAAGAGGAGCAAGGAGTGGTAGGTTCCTTCAATAAAACCTTAGGATCAACATTTTTAGGAGATTTAAGCAATAACTCTTGCTGGTTATTCTTCAGTTCCAAAGGAAGCCTTTTACAGGAATCTTGCAAGTGGCCAAACTTATTGCATCCCTAACAATAAACCTTGGCATTTCATATTCCATAGGTTGAACCCATCTACCAAACTTTGATTTAAGGGTCACCATGGTAGGGAGTAATGTGTTGACAACATCCACACAAATTCTAGCATAGACCAACCATGTCTTAAGTTGGGTTACTTTGTCCATAGTCAAAAGGCTACCAAAGGAATTAGAAATTCCTTTAAAAACATTTTGGTTCCAAAATTCCAAAGGAAAACTTGGGAACTTAACCCAATTTGGAGCTACCTTGCCAAGGTCCGTCGAGGCATCAAACCTTGGTTTCCACTTAATCATAGACAAAATATTCTTAAAACCTCTATCAAATGTTTGTAGGCCTCTCGTAAGAAATTTTATCATATCTTTAGGGACAACAAAGCTAATAAAAAATAACCTTTAGGCATGGCACAAATAGAGACACTACCCTTGAGATTCCAAGTGTTAGACACCCACTTTCGTACCTAATAAGTATTCGAGAAGGAAGCAAAGAATTTTCCAACTAGGGATAGCTTCAAGCCCTTGATAGCCTCATCCAAGAGTACATCAGGGGCATCCACTTCATTGCCTTTCATAGTACAGAAAGCAAACAAAGAAGCCAATGAAGCCTTTTTCAAGATCCTATCTCCAACCAGCTTATCCATGTAGGAAACTGGGTCCTCCCTAGTCAAAAAAGCATCTTTATTCAGGGAATTTGGAATGGGAGATTTACCAGGTGTACTTTTAAAACTCCCCACGGATGAGGAAGAAGAGGAAAATCCACCAGAAGGAGCATAATGCATAGGTGGGGGAGCCCCATTGGGGACCCCACCATGCCAGATCATTAGGAATCACATACAACATAGAAAATTTGAAAATTGCAAGAGTGTGCGCAAGAGCTCTTGCTTCATATAAAATTAAAGTTATTATTTATGTTCTTGATTTTATTAATTAAATCTATTATTGTTTATTTAGCTAATGATTTCAACAGTAATGCCTATTAGTCTAAGAAATATTGGATTTTGGTGTTGCTACAACAATTTCATCCTTGATGTGTCTAACATATGTATGATTATGAATATCTACATGTTTAATTATCATTATTTTATCTCAATTGACATAATAAAGTATTTGTAAATTATTGATATATATTTCTTTTGTTACAATATAGATTTATGTACACACTCTTGTCCAAGGATAGATCTTTATTGATGATGTTAAGAATCACAAGTAAGAAAAACTAGACTATGAGTTTCTTGTAGGTGTGTTTATTATTTTAATATCATTTTAAAATAATATTTTATATATATAAATTTTGATATAATATCTAATTTTATATTTTTTATATACAAGTTGAGTTGAAAAATAGTAAGGGCTACATGATATTAGCATGACACAAGACAACAACCAATTTAGGGGATCAACATTTACTTTATGGTTAAGAAAAAAAGGAAAAATGTTTCATTAATAGTCTTTGATACATAGATGCAGACATTTGGTATTCCTTTATGGCGCTTTATAACAATTTATATATGTTATATATTGACTACATTTTGTATTCTAAGAGACAATGTTGGCATGATGGCAATATATATAACATTTTTATGACATTATGTGTGCCTTCACAACCTTATCATGTTCAATATGTATAAATATTTTATACACATTCATAGCTTAAATGGTTTTAATGGTATCTACATGTTCTATCTCTTTAACTTATCCTCTATCTCCCTCTCTCTTTAGAACTATCACTCTCATATATATATGGTGTGCATAAAGGTTTAATAGAATATATGGCATAATATTATACAAGTGTCATGAATTTTTTTTGAAGCATGTATCATGGCTAGTGTGCATCAAATTCCTATGGTCGTGTGTGTACTCATCTTATTCATACATCATCATTGGTGATATTCAATCTTGTGCATGATCATGACTTTTATATGAAAGGTATAATGAAATATATTCCATTACATAATATAGGTTTTGTTTGAAGGTTTTAATGGTACATATGTCAATTTTTTGTATGGGTTTTATTTGAATTTTGATTCAAAATACTATAGCTTGTTGATGCATTATGGTTGAGTGGCATTGATGCTTATGAACAATTATTTTATGGATTTTACATTTCAAAATCTCTAATGATGATTATATCATTGAGTTGTATGGGTTTTATTTGAAGGTTACACCATGCATCATAGTTGAGTGACATTGACACTTATGAATTATGATTGTATGACTTTTGCATGAAAGTTATAATGACATATATTCCATTGAGTTCTATGGATTTTTTTCCAAGGTTCTAATGGAATGTATTTCATAGAATTATAATAGACTTTGTTGACAAATAATCTTTTATTGACCTATCTCTAGCTCTTTATAGAGCTCTATTTATGTTTATTAATAACTAATCTTAAATATTTTTCTTAGGGCCCTATCTTATACCTTCACCTATTGATGCACTTATTGTTTTCCTTACCCATGTGTTATTTTGTAACTAAGATGAGGAGGTGATACTAATCAACAAATAAAGTATAGTTAGAGGATAGTTTATAGAAGTTACTTCCTCTTATTAAAGCTATGATAAATCCAAGAGAGATTTTCCTTGAGGTCTCAATAGGATAATTAAAGAGAAATAAAATATCACACATCAAGATTTAACTTTCATGTCATAATGGTATCCATGAAAAAACATACTTAATCTCATGTTGACTAGATGAATAGAAGATTACACATACAAATAAATATATAAACCAATCCATATCATCATTCATGATCCCCCATGATTTTAAACTCACAAATATAACTTGGAGAACATTAGCATGATTCTTTGAATATGTGTCAACATTGAGATCACCTAGAATTTGAGAAATTTGTAATTTTGAATCATATTGATGGATTAAACCTAAAAATATTCCTAAACTAGAATGTAGAATAAAAAAAATGTTTAAAAATGAAGGATTGACCCCCATGGCATCAAGACTAGTGCATATCAAATTGAAAATAGAATCAAGCAAGAGAAGAGTGTAAACATGTTTATAAACTAAAATGAGTACTATATTACATCTTTTCATCTTAATATAACACATGAATCAAGATTCATCACACATTTAGGAGTGCTTTTAAACCCACAAAAACCTAGAAATAATTTACATTTATTAAAGAAGATCACATAACAATATTTGCAAATACTTATAGTGTTGTGACACGAGAAGATCCCCAATACATCATTCCATAAATATGACATGATAAATCATGAGGCACTCTCTCATAAATCCCTAAAATACCTAAATTTATTGTGGAAACATATGGAATGTAGAGAGAAATCCACTTGAATGCACTTTCTCCAAGCTCAATATAATTGATGTTCTTGTGTTTTGTCCTCACCCCTATGTTAGTTTTCTCATTTTTTTGTGTATTTAATGAGCGTCATGTTGTAAGAATGACAAAATTGTTCTATAAATTCTTAATTATATCCCTTTTCCTACACACTTTTTGTGTGTTTTTTTTATCTTTCTATTTCCCACTGCTTATAACCGAATTCATGCATCTTTATCCATCTAGTGACTAGTTACCAACATATTTACCTTAGAAAACTAGTTCTACATGGTTGTTTCAGTTCATTGTGTTCTACGACTAAATGTAAAAATTAATAATCTTGCATTTATGTTTCAATGTTTAACCATTTGGTTTGGTATATGTAGTGTAACCACCTATTTCTCAAAAATTGAGAGAGGTTATTATGGAGGGACCCCACATATAGTTGTAGGTCCAAACAGAACATTTTTAGGCCCCACAAACTATAATAACTACATCAAGACCCCTACATAACAAAATAGGGCTTCCCTTAGCATTCACCCTCCCACCTCAATGTGTTGGCATAGTCAATTTGGACCCACGATTGGAAGAACATAAAATATGGCTCTTAGAAACAATATTTTTAACACCATTGAGGAAATTTGCAAGAATGTGTTCATTCTTTACGTGATCATATTATTTTGAGTTAAAAAAATTGAGAGAGGTGGAGGGACTCCACATCCACCTATATTTCTAGATAGAACATTCTAAGGCCCCACAAACTTTGATAAATGCTCTATCAAAGTTTGGTAGTTCTTTGATCTCATGTCTCTTAATAAACTTGGTTGGAACCATGTACACTAGATGGATCAAAACCCCTAGAGAATAATATGAGGCCTCCCCTAGCATTCACCCACCCACCTTGATATGTTGGTATAGTCATTTCACTAATACATTTGACTGCAAGATACGACGAAACTATTCGACGAAATATGTAAAATTCGATGTTCATCGGGTGCTTGTAAAATTTGATGTGTAATTTCCAATTTTTTGAAAGTTTATCCTTGACGTTCATCGAAATTTCGATGAACCTAGGGTTCGTCGAAATGTCGGCTATTATTTTCGTCAAATTTTTGACAAACATGAAAAATTAAAAAAAATCAAATTGTGGCCGACATAAAGAAAAGTGAGTTTGCGCCTGATTTATTGCGACAGTGTTTTGCTCTACTTGAGACAGTTTGTGGAGAACTAAGGACAATTTTCTTGGGAAAAATCAGAAAAAATTCAAGAAGATATCACCAGGTTGAGGGTAGTCATTGTCTTTTTGCAGAATTTAGTTGTGAAGTCAGATTTGTAGTTCCAGGTTTGAAAATCATATTTTAAAGCAACATCTCATCAGATTTCATTTTTAGAGGTTAAGGGTTTGAGAATTTCATGTCCAGATTTTGTTGTGTGGAATCACCATAAGATCACAATGGAGGAACAGATTCTTGTGACTATAATTATGTGATCCATAATCTATTAGTCATGTGGCATATTTGTGCTATAACAAATACATGATGCATTCATGTGTGACCCAAGTTTAATGTGGCTATGTTGTGATAGAAATGGAGGCACTCATATAGTAGTTAATTCAGGTTGTCTAATGTAGGTGTCGATCATCATTGGGTGCATTAGGGTTGTCCCAAGTTTAATAGGATAGGATGTAATTATAGCATGATCGAAGAGTGATTACCTCTTGCTGCAATAAAGAGCCTATAACTCTGGTTGATATGCAGAGTGGTTGTGTTATATCAATTATATAGTGCATTCAAGCACAACCCATGTTTAATGGAGCTATTACAGAATTGATCAAGATTTTTCTAAAACCTTATGAATGTTACCGGCATATAATCTGAAATTCCTTCAGAGGCTTTTGAAGTATCAATGCTTATCCTATATAGGGTTTGAATGATTTCTTTTCAATTAAAAATAAATAAATGATGTATTTTCCCTGTAATTAGATAATGTGGAATCTCCTAAATCTGCCCCAGCACACTATCCTCTTTGGCACTATATTCATTACTCCAACTACTAGGTTTTTGCATGTGACATCTTTAATATCTTCATGACCGTGGCTTTTAAATAGATCTGAGTCTTTGCTTTAATCCTTTTCATGGTAACCCTTGAGTTCCATAATCCACCTTTAATCTCTTCTAAGAACGTTGTCTTAAGCTAGACTGCATAGTATGCATATAAAGCAAGTCCTTCATACCTGCCATTGTTCCAAACCACCACTCACTGCCTTGCTTAAAATGTTGCCTCCATAAGCACAATAGCATGTTTTAAAATCATGGTTGCCAGTGATTGACCATTAAGGTCACCACTTTCATCATGAAGATGCAATGAGATTTTTGTCTTCAAACTCAAGGCATTATGAAAGATAACATTGTGAATTGTTTGTTGTGTATGATCTGATTTTCTTGCACATTCAACTTTGCTTTGCTTCTTCCTTTTTCATTTGGGTATTGCACGCAAATTTAATCTCAAACAGCTCAC
>VDFB02058242.1:639466364-640012038 GCA_007258455.2 Sequoia sempervirens | reverse complement strand
TAATATTTATGTTATGTAACATAAAATATTTAAACTATTAAGTTTAATATTTATGTTATGTCATGTAGAAGGAGAATGAAAAATAATTTTTAAATGGGTAAGCAATTCTAAGAGGAAAATGATGTTAAGCCTAAGGCAAGACACCCTATGGCTCTAAAGGAACAAGAAAGGGATATGGGATAAAAAGAAAAAGTAATGATAAAAAAAGAAAAAAAATCTAAGAAACTAACAAAAAGAACTAATTTAATAAGGATATGATAAGTATTTGGTCAATGGACTAGGAATTCTAGGAGAAAAATGGAAGTAAATCCTAAGTCAAGACTCACTATGACTCAAAAGAACTAAGAAGTAGATATGAGATACAAAAGATAAAAAAAATAGAAATAGAAACCAAGGGAAATGGATGTAGGATTATTAGGGAGGTATTATGAAGGGTATATTTAGAGAGAAAATGAAGATGACTTAGTAGTTAAACTAAAAAAATACTCAAGCTATTATAAAAAACACAAAAATCAATACCAAAACAAAGAGATCAACTATGAAATTTGATGTAGAGCTCCTAAAAATTGATGCTAACTTGTATACAAAATATAATTCACTATATAAATATAGTAAATAGTAATATGGGCTTTGTCCTTCAAAAAATATTGCTCGACCAACTCTCACAGCTAAAAACTTAATATTTATGTTATGTAAACATGAGGGTCTTATGCTCACTTTGTATAAATATGCCCTGGCCTTGAATCCTCATGGAAATCCTTTAAATGCTAGGAATGAGAACCCTAATTAGTCCGATGAGGAAAATTTGGAACAGTTAAAGGAGGAAAACCCTAATGCTGATGAACTCCTAGTTGATGAACAAATTCCCCACCACCCTCCTGCAATTGCTACTAGGCATGTGCTAATCCCTGCTAAAATCAACTCCCCTATGGCTAATGTGTCTAATCCTTCTACCCCTCTGTTGCAGAAGAGTGAGGATTTGAAAAGATTTGAATTACAACTCATTAGAGCAATGCCTGAAAAGAGGAAACACTCTCCTCTAATGTTGGAACCCTCGAAAGCTAAGAAACCCAGACGTGACATTAATCCTAGAGATGTAATTCATATCTCTAAGGAAGGGCACCAAATGGAGGAGACAAAAGAAATTTTACAAGGGAAAGGTAGTGATGGTAGTGAAGGAAGAAAAGGTGGCCTCGAAAGAGAAAAAGGGCAAACAAAAATTGTCTGTGAATGAGGAGGACCTGGGGTATGAAGATTTTGAAGCTCAGGAAGAAGAAGAGTCTAAAGACTTGGAATTTGAGGACACTGCCTATGAGATGGGGGAGGATGATTCAGAGGAGGAAAAAGAGGAGGAAGAGGAGGAGCAAGTGGAGCCTTATGAGGATAAGATTGAAGTCGGGAATGAGCAGGATGTTGGGTTCTATGGAATGGAGAAAAAAGACGAGGACATTAGTAATGATTTTTTAAAAAGAAAACTAACTTTCTTGCAGGTACAATTTGAAGACATGGAGAAGGTGTTAATTACTCTCATGAGAGTAACTAACAGGTTGATGAGAAGAGTGATGCTTGGAGTGGCTTCCGAAGAAATGAAGCTTACTAGGAAATTGAAGAAACAGGGGAAAACTGATGCCCTAAAGCTGCTAGATGAAACAGAGGGCCCTAAATGGCACAAATACATTGCTCTCATGGGAGAGTATGGGGACCTGTTAAAGAAAACCAGTTAATGGCTTATGTTGTTGCTTTGCTATTTTTTGATGTGTTTTTTGTCTCTTAATCATATCTAGGATTGTTTTGTTAATTTATATAGGTTATGGTGGAATACCACCTGGAATATCGTCGATTTAATTAATGGTCTTCATAGACTAAAGTATGTTGGTAAAAACTTTATTTTTTGATTGATAATGGCATGTGATGGTGATTATACATTTATACACTTGATTCTCATATTTCGTTTTACTATAAATGTTATTATCTACCACCCTCATTGAAGGGTAGGCCACTTCTAATAAGAAGTTGAGTTGGGGACCTCCTAGTATATGGTTGGAGGCAAAGTTTTTGGATGATACTCTCCCTCAATCTACATTGACAACCGAATTGCTTACACTTGGATGAGAGTAGACACCTAATTTTGACTAAATGATTAAATTAAAGATCATTTTCACTTCATCCTGATAATTAAATAATTTCATATTATTTGATTAAATTCATATTATCTATTCCTCTATATTAATTAAATAATTAAGGTTATTTAATTAATATATTAATTATTCCCCTATTCATCTATATTAATTAAATAATTAATATTATTTGATTAATTTACTAATTATTCTTCTATCTAAAGTTTAATTAAATAATTCATTATTATTTAATTAATTATCCATTTTCCACTTCCTAAATTAAATAAGTGTTTTAATTATTTAATTAATTCATTTATCTCTCAATATTATCTTCTTCCAAAATAAATAAAATCATTTATTTTATCTATTAAATTCCACCTTTCACATGTAAATAATAATTAAATTTATTTAATTATTAAATACTCATGCAATTTCCATCTCACCCGTTGACTGAGACTTACTCTTAGTCCACTCATCAATCAAATACACTTCACTCCCACTCACTTCAAGTTCTCTAAGCAATCAATTCAATCCACCAACCATCAATTTGAGTTAACACTCCAATCAATTCTCATAACCGAATCATGCAATTAGTTATCTAAAATCATACAACCACTTAACTAACCCTCAACTCTTCTAATCAATTCTCAACCATTGATCTTCTTAGTCTTTCTTTTGATCTTGACCATTGATCAATGTCATCGAATAGCTATAAATGCAACCAACCTATCCTTCATTTATCATCTCAGATCATGCAAGAAAACTATACTCATATTTTGTAGGTACTTTTGTCCTTATTGTGCTAAATACAAATATGAGAGAAAAGATTACTATACAATTTCTCCCAAGGTGAAATAGAGGAGAGAAATGAAGTTGTACTAAGGTGAATTGTATGTGTGCTTTCAAGGTTTTCATCATTGTTAATTCAATTTATCTTATTTACTCAATTTTTGTGATCATTTTACTATTTTATCCTTTCGTTATTACTTTATTCTTTCAGTATTTCATAGTTGATTTATTTATGGTCATACAATATGTAATAATAAATAAATACTTTTGTAAATTTGATATGTACTTTAAGATTTTTAAAACAATAATGTTTTTAATTTGTATTCCTTATTTGTATTTGAATATAATTGTATTATTATGGAATGTATCTTAATGTACTATGAAATTAGTGAAAAATTATTTAATATAACTTTCATATACTGTGGGTTTATAACATTTTATTTTTCAAGTTAAATACAAACTAAGTATTTATGGAAACATTTAAATTAAAATATTTATGCTCCTAACTTGAAAAGGGAAAGGAAGAGGCTTTAGGAGGAGCTTAGCTCATTACACTCAGTTTTTTTGGATTCCCCTTGGCTGGTAATGGGAGATTTTAATACCCCCTTATTTGGCAATGAGAAACTGGGTGGGTCTCAAGTTCACCCTAATAGCCGTCTAGATTTAAGGTTGTTTATTGATGATAATGCTCTTATTGACATGGATTTGAAAGGGACCAGATTCACCTGGTCTAATAGGAGAGTTGGTTCTAACATTATCCAAGTCAGACTAGATCGAGCTCTTGTTTCAACTTTGTGGTTCATGGATTTTTCTTGCTCTCTTTCTTTGATTATGAGGTGTGGCTCTGATTACTTCCCTATCTCCTTCGTCACAGATAAGGTTGGTGGTAGAAAAAAGTTTCCTTTCCGATTTGAAGCCATGTGGTTGAGGGATTCAAGATTCATGGATTGTATTAGGAATTGCTGGCAAGTGAACATTGATGGTAGTGCAATGCCTAGAGTAGCTAAAAAGTTGGCTATTGTGAAAAGATATCTTAAAAATGGAACAAGGAGTCTTTTGGCCACATTTTTTTTTCCAAGAAGTCTCTCATTCAACATTTGGATCTTGTTCAAAAGGAATTCAATCTTTGAGCTTGTTGGAGGAGCTTCAATTGAGTGAAGACTCTTTATTGGAAAAACTTCATGACATTTTTGCTAAGGAGGAGGATTTATGGTGGAAGTGATCTCGGGCTATTTAGCTCAAATCAAGCAATCAAAACTCCAAGTTTTCCACCTTACTTCCTTAAAGCACAAATCGTTGAACATGATTTCCTTAATTGTGGCTGATGGAGTGTTGTTGGTTGATGATGAGGCTACTAAGAGTGCTACTATTGGTTTCTTTAAACATCTTCTCAGGGATGGTCTAGTTTGGGATCAACGTAGTGTGGAGTCTTCATTGGATGTCATTCCCAAGCTTGTTCCAGATCACCTTAATAAGAATCTGATTGTGATTCCTTCCTCAAAGGAGATCAAAGAGGCGATGTTTTCCTTTGAAGGTAACAAGGCCCCTGGGCCTGATGGTTTCCCCTTTTTGTTCTTTCAATCTTGTTGGGATATTGTGGTGGTTGTTGTTATCAATGCCACTAAGGAATTCTTTGGCTCTAGAAAATTGCTTAAAGAATTGAATGGCACTTTCATTGTCTTGATTCCCAAGACTATTGATGCTAATGACTTTGGGGATTTTAGACTGACCAGTCTCTATAATTCTATTTACCAGATCTTTTCCAAAGTCCTAACTACTAGACTCCAGAGAATCCTCCTCGATTTTATCTCTAAACAATAGAGTGGCTTAGTTAAGGGTTGCCAAATTCTAGATTCCATCATAATGGTTCATGAGGTGGCTCATTCTTTATATGCTAATAAGAAGTAGGGTTTTTTCTTAAGCTAGACCTTCTCAAGGCTTATGACAAGGTTAATTGGAAATTCTTATTGTTGGTTCAGGCTCATTTTGGTTTTTCTTAGAATTTTATGCAACTTGTTGAGCAACCTATCTTGATCCCTTCTTTTTTTGTTCTTGTTAATGGCTCTCCATCTTCATTTTTTTGGAGTTCTCGTGGTTTAAGACAAGCAGACCCTATTTCTCCATTGTCATTTATTTTAATGGTAGAGGCTTTGGGAAGGAATATTTAGAAGGAACTAAGACCGTCTAGATCCCTAAGGGGTCTTGTCCCTTCTAGATGTGAGCCCATCACTCATTAGTAGTTTATTGATGATACAATTTTGATGGGTGAAATTAAATTTTTGATTGAAGGTTGTGAGAATGTTTCTGGTCAGCATGTTAATTTCCCCAAGAGTCAGTTGTTCTCTCTCAATACTCCTGAGTTCCTCCAACTGAAGCTTGCGAGAATTATTTCTTGTAATCAAGGTGACTTGTCGTCAACTTACTTGGTCCTTCCCTTGTATGTTTCTAAGATATTGGATTCCTTTTTGCTTGGGCTTTGGGATAAGTTTAATAAGAAGTTGGCTGCTTGGAAGGGAGCTTTGCTCAGCCAGGCAGGGAAAATTTAACTTCTCTTGTCTACTCTGTAGAATCCCCCTCATATATGCTCTCAGTTTGTTTAGGATTCCTGTGAATTTTGAAGAAAATATGGAACAAATTATGAGAAGGTTCTTGTGGTCAGGGGTGGAAGTGAAAGTTAGGATTCCTCTTATTGCATGGGAACTTGTTTGTAGGCCTAAGAAATAGGGTGGTTTGGGCATTAGAAACATAAGATGTTTCAATAAGGCCTTACTTTCAGAGAATATTTGGAGACTCCTGAAAGGGGGGGCAGGTTGGTCTTGGTTGATTAAGAAAAAATATTTTTCTGGAGTGGAAAGACCTTGGGACATCCTAAACTCAGAGGCTATCCCATTAGGATCTTGTTTTTGGAAGAATATCATCCCTTGCATAGAACTTATTGCTAAACCTATGTTAAGTGGTTGTTGGGTGATGGATCCAGGATCCCTTTTGGGAGGATGTCTGGTGTGATAATGAACCTCTTGTGAATCGACCATGGGCCACTCCCATAGTTGGTACCTGCAAATTCCTTTTTGGTATAATGGTGGTTGACTATATTCAAAATGGTGCAAGGAAGAAATTTTAGAATTGGGATCCCCCGTTGAAAGTTCTTCAGGAGTTTCTTGTTGATATCAAGATTCCCCAATTTTTGAGACCTGACCATGTGATTTGGGCCCCTTGTGCCAATTCTAATTTTTTTGTGGCCTCAACATTTGTCAACTCCATGGTGAAACCTGACCCCTGTCCTTTCTAGGGGAAAGTATGGAATAATTTGTTGGTTCCTAAGGTGAATGTCTTCTTCTAGCTCCTAAAGCAATACAAAGTGCTAACTTAGGATAATCTTTGTAAAAGGGGATTTTCTATTCCAAATAGGTGTGTGCTTTGTGAATCTAATGCAAAGAGTTATTTTCATCTGTTCATTGGGTGAAATTTTTCTCATCTCATTTGGAGTAAGTTTCTTGATCTATGGAATTTAGATTGGGTATTCTTGGGCTCTCTTTGTATCTTTGTTGATCAGTGAAAATGCCCCTCTTCGTCCCCCATCCTTAGAAGGATTTGGGATCTTATGGTCCCACATATTGCTTGGGGAATTTGGAAAGAAAGAAATAACCATATTTTCCAAGATTCTAAGCTCAAGGTGGAAAGTTCTTTTATCAAAATTCGAAGGGCTATCTTGGAGAATTCTTTTTCATGGCATTTAATCTCCCCGGTGTGTTGTGTCCTCTTGCTTGGGTGGCTATGATTTAATGGTAACTACCAAGTGGAGGATTTCTTCTTTACTGTCTGAGCTTGGTAAGTCGAGCATCAGTGCCAAATTAAGTATGAAGTGGACACCCTCTCCTCCTGGGTGGGTTAAGATTAACTTTGACAGGGAAACTAAGGGTAATCTCGGGCCTACAGGTTGTGGGGGGGTGTTGAGAGATGATGGAAGATTCTTGGGTGCGGTGGCACTCCCATTGGGAAATAAGTCCAATCACCGTGTGGAAGCCGAGGCTACATTCATTGGTATCAATTTTGTGCTGGATAAGGGGTACTCCAAAGTTTGGGTAGAGGGAGATTCATTTAATATAATTAAATACCTACATGGAACTCAGAAGCCAAGCTGGAACATTGATCATTTGATTGAGGATGCTATTATGATGCTTAGATTTTTTGAGGAAACATGTGTTACTCATATCTATCAAGAAGGCAATTGAGTGGCATACTTCTTCATTAATGAGGCTGTCATAATTAATGATTCTAAGATGTTGGAAGAGTAAGTTCCCTCCTTCCCGAGGATGCTAAGTCTTTATTGTGAAGTGATGGCTATGATTGAGCTTGTTCTCTAGAGTGTTATTTTCATTATAATCTGCACTTTCCTTGCATGCTTTGTGGGTATTGCTCTGTTGGTTTGTTTTCTAAATTCTACCTCCTTCATGGCATTTCTATTCAAAGTGTTTGTGATTATGCCCAGGGGTGATCGTAGTAGGATTGAGCCTCACTCTTGTGCAAGATGGAGGAAAAACCACAAAATTTGGAGAATTTTAAAGCATGAGAATTTCACACCTTTCCTAGATAGGCTTCATGGCCATGATCCTAAGGCCTTGATGGACTTTGTTAGTTTTTGGCATGATAGAAAACTTTTGGTCAAGTGTATGGAATCGTGATAAATGAGGAGTTGATCGCCTTTGTCGCTGGCTTGTCGATGGTGGGTCATAAGTTTTTTAAGGAAAGGAAAAGCAATGATGACGCCATGGAGAAATTATTTAAAGATGATGAATAGAAGAAGTTGATTAAGTTGAAGCCTTGGGGCTATGAGTCGTCTTCCTTGAAGAAAATCTAGGCTAATATTGCGGAGGTAATCATGCTGTATGTAACTATAGATGGTCATTATACTTCAATTCATGGTCATCATTTTACTTTATTAAACCATTTTAGCCATGGATTGTTTATCTTGTTTCCCTTCTTTCTTTTATCCTCATTGGAAGTGTCAGTGTATGCCCATTTGAAAAATAGGCGGGCCCCTATTTTACACAAGGGTCTTATTCTACTCATTATGGAGCACATCAAGGCCCATATCCCTACCAAGTCACTGAAAAGGGAAGGAGAAGGCTATCAAAAAAGACTCCCTCTCGATTGGGTTGGATACTAGTGCTGGTGATGAGGAGGATTGGAATGAAGTGAGGATGGGTCTTTGTCCCCTACGTCAGCCCCCTCTAAGAAATGAAAAAAGGGGAATCTCAAGAGGAAAGGTGCTGCCAAGAGGATAATTTTATAGGAGTCGGATTCCCCTTCCACTGGTAATGATACTAAGGTCGGCTCTAGTGAATCCCATTCTAAGGGAGACATGGAGGCTACTAGTCATGTTTCTACTATAGTTGGTCAGAAGGAGGTTGTATTGTCAGATAATGCTGATGGTAAGGGACCCATGGAAATGCCATGTAGGGTTTCTAAGTGGATTGCAAAGCTAAAAAATTAGACTATGAAGGAGGATTTGAAGGATATTGAGAACCAGGGAAAGGAGAAGGGTGAACATTGTGGATTTAGTCGTTGAAATCAATGACTCCTTGGTTCGTATCTCTCCCAATGTGGAGTGTTCTAGTGGAAATTATTTGAATGGAGATGAGGGCCCGAAGACTAGAAAACCAAAGCCTTTAAAGGTAAACCCCCTCTCTGAATATTTCACTTACCTTAATGATGATAGTACTTTTATGTTTGAACTCCTCGACATGGCTCATTCGGGAGCCACCTCCACATTCAAACTAGCCAAGTGGATTTTGCAAGAATTTAATAAGATGAATATCAAAATTAGGAGTTTGAAAGAAAATTTGCAAAATGTGCTAAAGGGCTCTTCCTCGAACATCTTGATTGAAAGACTCATGGACCTAGAATGCATATTTGCATATTTTAAAACCTTGTGTGAGAAGCGTCTCTCTGATATGGAGGCCAGGATTAATGAAAATAATGCAGACACTAAGAAGTTGCTTCATGTTAGCCACAATTTAGTTAAGAATAGTGTTGAATCTTTTGAGGTCCTCTTTTGTAAGATAAGTGAACTAAGAGAAGATCAACTTTACTTTGCTGAGCTGATGGAGAAGGATCAGTCCCTAAAACAAAAAGGGAAGAAGGCAGAGAAAGATGAAGTAAAGGCCCAAGTACAAGGGCCAGGGGAAACTTGAGAAATCCCTTTGAAGAGGAGAAGAAAGAGTTGATGGACATGGTTGAGCTGCACCAAAACCATGAAATTGAGGTGGATAACACCTTGAAGAATATGAAATAGTGTCCTTGTCTCTATTTTTTTTGTTACTACTTTTTTTCTTTTGGTTCTTTGTGTTTTGGTTGTTGGTCTGCTAATGGTTGTTGTCGATGTTTCAATGTTTTTGGTAATGAGTAACTTTTTTTCTTTTATGTTGTAAAGGGTTTTGGGTCCCTTCAAAACTCGTTTTTCCCCTATAATCAAAACATTTAAATTAATTTCTTTTATAGTAAATTATTTATTAAAAAATTAGAAAATATTGAGGTGGTTTGTCACAATTTATTACTCAACACTTAAATTACAACACTATCAAAGTATCAACCCCTTCAATAAAAAACTTCAGCCTCTATCTAGAGAAAATCTAGTAGCACAACCTTCACAAATCTACAAGTACATTATACCTCCATCCCAAGCATCTAATATATATAGACCAAGGCCAAAGATGAAGAAATGATTAATGGTTTCTAATACCATGGACTAAGGGACCTAATTATGTGCCCAAATTGTTTTCTTCATTTCTAGTGCTTCTCTCATGATGAGTCCACCTTTCAAAGATAGAATGTAACTCCCAACATCAAATATTCCACCCACTAAACTCGAACACTCCAATTTTTTTCCATTCAAAACTTACAAGATGCTATTACACATTCCATAAAATTACTAGTCAAATTTCCTTTCCACATCCTTCCATGTCTTCTTTGTAGCTTATTTCATATTCTTACACGGCATGGATTTTCTCTTATGCATAGATTACAATGTCATAAATACTCTTATGTATGTCGTATATGACATGGATACTCTTACACATGTCATCATATAAATGCCAAGTCATGTATTATGTCATCCTAAGAAATCTTGAGATTCCTTCCATGTGGGGCACCTTTCTTTATGTGGCCCAAAGTTTATAATGCATTACAAATATTAAATAATTATATAGTATTTTCCCAAATTTACAAGACATATAAAACCTATTCCTAACATGATCCACACCCTATTTGTAATAATGAGCCTAGTAAAAATATCTAGTCACAAGGAGAACTCATAGACCAATGGTAAAACAACACAAACTTTAAATGAGAGGCCTTAGTTTTAAGGCCTAGTTGATCCATGGAAAATAAAATGGTATCAAAGGTGGACTAGGATCTATAAGCACCCAATTTTATTTCAAGAGTGTGTTGGAGAAAAGAGATACATCCAAACCATGAAAATGATCTTGTAGAAAACACCCAATCACAAAGAGGGATGGTAGTTCAATTGTAGAACACCCTAGCATGTACATGGGAGATCTAGGTTTGAATCCTAACTAATCCATGGAAAATAATGTGGTATTAAAGCTATATTAGGATACCCAAGCACCAAAGTGTAGCTCATTGGAGTGTTGGTGAATTTAATTTATTGAATCCAAATAAGAAGCCTACCAAGAAGCCTCAATCATAAATAAATTCAATAGCTTAATAGTAGAGCATCTTGGAACACACATGGAAGAACCTAGTTTGAGACCTATTTAGTCCATAAAAATATCATGGTATTGAAGCTAGAGTAGGAGCCCTAGCACTAAAGTGACACTCAAGAGGGATAGTTGGAGAAATAAACTAGACCCAAATTATAATTAGGAGCCTAGTAAGTGGTACAACACCCCAACATGCACATGAAAGGTCCTAAAATCCTAGTTGATCCATGAAAAGATAATTTCAAAGAATTTGGTAAGTAATAAGAAATCATGAGGAATATGAATCTTTCACATATTTATCGTAGGTAAATTAATTAATTAGCAATGAATAAATAATATAACCTAGGATTAAGAGTCAGAATTGATAAATTCTCAAACTTTAAATAAATAAAATAAAGTACTTAGCTTAAAATTTGATTAAGATATATTATAAGAGATGTTAGAAATTGATTCACCAATGTATAATTATTTTTTTATAGATATTTATATAAATGCACGTGTTTCAATAAAACATATGTATGATGCTCTAGTTGACTTCTACAATTTTAAAGATAACCTCCATGTCTATATATATGAACCTTGTGCATAGATCTAAACCTAGCCCATTAATCTAAACTTCATTGATTTGGATATTTAGAAACTATTTGATTTCATGTCTTCATCTATGTTTATAAAGGGTTGGTGGACCAATAGAGATCATTTAGGAGGTTGTTAGGCTAGAGTATACTATTTTTTCAATCCCCTATTACTAATTTGACGATTTAGTAAAAAGGATCAAACATAACAAGCATGCAATATGCATAGAAATGTAGCTAAAGTAGGTTGATGGTGCAATTTTGATGCTCTATGATGCTCCTTGAATAATAATGTTAATTTTGAATGGGAGTGAGTAGATGGATAATAATGAATTAAAGTGTGTCATTTTATATAACACCCTACAATATATGTTCTTCTTTAGCTAGCTCATAATGACTAGTTGTCTAAAGGAGGAAAGCATGTTCAGTTTTAGATTTTAAATTATAAGTTCAAGAGTTATTTTTGCACACACAATTTTGACCTAGGATGATAAATGGATAAAATAGGGAGCAAGATAATTCTTTGGGATTATGCAGGGATGAAATCATGTTAAGATCAAGTTATTTGTCAACTTCCACATGAATATATATCATTTTATACATTAATCGTTGCATTAAGAATAACCTTAAATAAATCTAGATGAAAATTTGTAAACTGCACATTTTTCATCATTACATATATAAACATTAATAATAAAAGTGATAGAAATAATTTTCACTTTATTATATATAGTTAAATATGTAATGATGTATAGGGTAAACTGAATAATTGTGATATTCCTCCCCCTTTATTATTGATCTCAATGTCCAATGACCTTGTTTATGTTTTTATGCTCTAAACTTTAACCCCATAGACTTTAAGGATGTGACTTTTTTCACCCAACTACACATTATTGTATATACAAAATGCTCGTTCATTAATTTTATTTTTTACATTAGAGACATCCAATACAGCAA
Source organism: Sequoia sempervirens (assembly GCA_007258455.2). Taxonomy (NCBI): domain Eukaryota; kingdom Viridiplantae; phylum Streptophyta; class Pinopsida; order Cupressales; family Cupressaceae; genus Sequoia; species Sequoia sempervirens. The sequence goes on along the minus strand of VDFB02058242.1, from coordinate 639,999,879 downwards.
TGTATGGTCAATCATTTATAATAGACATTTATGTACCGTGTGGTTTGTTTTGTTGTTCTCATGTATAGTTATGTATTATGGGTTTCTATGTCTCACTCTCTCCACCCGATACGTATGATGCTGTCTTCTCTGTACCTCTAAATCATATGAGAGGTCCTGTATTCCTTATAAGGACAGACTCTATGTTTGAACATATTTCCTAATGGGCTAACTGACTACATCACAGAAACGATGAAGTCATGGGTAAAGAAGCAATATGCATCGTCTACTTTCTTTCCTTACCCACGAAAACGAAATGAAATTCTGGCATTAACAACTGTCAGTGGTCATTCATTCACGCGTACGCTCGTGAATTGTCGTTATTTAACCACCGGTATGTTGAATTCGATAATATCGTCGTATGGACTTAAATTTGACGGATCGTATCGTCCTGGTATTGTTGCTTGTCGGTTGTTCGACAGGCATTGAAAGGATGCCTTTCCATTTCAAACTTGTCAAGATTTCAATTATTACCAGCTATTCACAGTACTGCAATTTTATAACAATGGTTTCACTATATTTCTTTGTGTAAATTTGTCCTAGCTGCAAAAGTTGTGAAGGTTTCCAAACAAAATATAACTCTCTATGGTTAGAAATATTGGTTATATGTCATGATTTATCGGGAATATAACTTTCTAATGGTTGAACAAAACTCTGGTGACCATGAACATTTGCTTCGTGAAGGTTAACATATACTTGAACTAAGGTCGTTCTGTAGGTGTGTGGCAACAAAGTTACAAAGCGACTTGATAGTTGAGGTTGATGATGTCATCTTTCATCTTCATAAGGTAACCCATCTTAGATTTTATGTTTTGGCGTTGTTATCGTTATTTTGTGGATTCATGAGTTGTTTACGAATTAAAACTGTGTATGGACAAAAACATTTTTGATGAATAATTGTTACGATTTAGCAGGGAGAGAGATGGAGGTAATCAATTTGTTGTTTTGCTCTTTGGGTTGGTAATGAATGTAATGTTGAAAGTGTTTCCCTTTGTCTGTAAGAAGCTTCCCTTTCTGTCGAAGAGTGATCGACTGAACAAGCTTGTAATCGAAGCCCGAGACACGGAGAATGACCGCATAAAGCTGGAGGAGTTCCCAGGAGGAGCAGAATCGTTTGAATTAGCAGCTAAGTTTTGTTACGGATTGAGTCCGCTTCACATCACTCCATCCAATGTGGCGCGGCTTCGGTGTGCGGCCGAGTATCTGGAAATGAGAGAGGATTTGGAACAAGGGAACCTTATCTCCCGCACAGAAGAGTTTCTGAACTATGTAGTATTGGTGTCATGGCTCGACTCCATCACCGTGCTCAGGAGCTGCGCCCGCCTTTCTCCCTGGGCCGAAGATCTCCACATTGTGCAGCGATGCGTGGAATCCATTGCATGGAAAGCAAGCACAGATCCCACTCTCATTACGTGGTCATTCACGGGCAGCACAGGTGCAGGGACTAGTAGTACTAGTACTAGTACTAGTGCCCACTTCAAATACATGCTCACTTCTAAATCTAAACTAAAGCTGCGAGGGCATGGGACCAATTACATGAGCGTTCAGAGCGTAGATGAAGTATATGCGAGTGAGAGCACCAGTTCCACAGAAAATGGGCAAGTGGAAATTGGGAAGGAGAGAGTGGAACTGAGCAATCTTGAGAGGTTTTGCCAGAATGTAGAGCAGCAGTTGGGAGAATTTTGGAGGGCCTCTTTGTGGAGGTTCCCCTGGAAAAGGAGCAGCTCCAAACACAAAATCTTATTCAACGCCCTCAGTAAGGAGGGGACGCCGTCGCTAACTCCTTGTCCGAATGAAGGGAGAACATGGAATGCTGTGAAAGGGCGAAGGAATTCAATGTGAATTGTTTTCTTGAAATACCTTGATGGGGCCAATCAATGAAATGAAAATCTTGTCGCTTTCCTTGAGGCTTGCCCTTGGGACACTTTCCCCTCCGAGGTTCCCAAGGCCATTAGGTATGGGCAGTTTAGTGAATTTGAGAGGGGGATTAAAATGCCTATTTTACTTGAGGTTCAAGGGATATGTTGTTGATAGAAAAGTAAAGGTAAAATTTAAATATATTTTAATATTTCATTTAATGGAATATTATAGAAGTTGACTATATGGAAATGTCTAAAGTTAGAAACAATAATTTGAGACTGATGTGGTAAGTGTTAGAACTTATTTTGAAAGGAGAAGGGTGTATATTGGATTAAGATTTCACTATTTCATTGACACATGGAAGATGGATTAACACTAATGTAGAAATTATATGAAAGAAAGTTGTTATTATGATGTTTGTAGACACCTAAAATGTGACCTTAGCATAACCACACTTTACCTATCATAATATTTATTTATTATTTATTTAATTAAATAATTTTTTCGTTACCTTTATCCACCACTTTTAATTAAACAAATTTATATTTATTTAATTAAATCTAGCCTTAGTCTCTAAACCTTCCAACTAAATAAATTAATTAATACACACTTAATTTATTTAGGCTAATTAGCCTTCATTACCACTTCTTTATTATTTAATTCTACCCTAATCATCATTAGTCCATTCTACAACTTTTAACCCTAGCCAAGCTAATGAACCCATGGTTTGTTAACTTAACCCATCCCTATTAAATTAATTAATCCATGATTAATTGATTTAATACATAGGCTTAACCATTATTAACATTTTTTCCCAATTTTTTAATTATCTCCACCTCCCTCCAAACTTGTCATCATGTGACAAGTGTCATAACCTACCCATCCTACCTTCTTCTCACACATGTGTGAATCCCACCTACCTCTTACACAATCTCACTATCTTACACATGCTCTTCCTAATGTGTCCTCACACATGTGTGAGCAAATCTCTCTCTTACACCCCTTTCCCTCTTGTGACACTTATCACAAGGCTAATCCTCTACCATATCATTCAATTTTGGCCCTTGATCAAGTCAATGAATCTTAGCCCTTGGTTCCACTCATCAAATTTCTATATATTGAAGCATTGACTCGCATTTTACTAATCTATCTCTATAATAACCTTATGCTGCAAAAATTATAAGCAACCACATATCAACAGTACTTGAGCAAATCTACAAGTCTTGAGTGAAAATTGGAGCTCAATCTATGGAGAAGAGAATGATGAAGGTATAATATCAATTTTTGTTCATTTCGTTTATGCTTTTCATTTATTTACCTTCATTATCATTTTCCCCTTCTTCAATGGTATCATGATTAATATATTTAGAGAAAATTTTAGTGCTTTATAGTAAGGGTGAAAATTTAGTAGTTGTCTCAATTTTTTCTTCTCTGTAAACAAATAGTGTATGTATACATAAAACTAGAAAAGGGAATGAGATTAATTTTATTCTAGTTTAGAAAACTTGGATAATGAATTTAAGTGTAAGAGTCTTCCTTAAAATTGGAGATTGTTGACAATTATGTGCTTATCTTTCTTTAGAAAATTAGAAAAGTTATGATGTTAAATCTAATTGCCATAACCCGTAAATTTTATGACACCTTTATACAATACCATCATAATACTATGATTGTAAATTTTTTCTCTCTAATAATTTTCTTTATCAAGCTAGCAAATAGATTTCCTACACTTTGTTTCCCTTTTCAAACACTTATGCATAATATTTAACACTTTGTGATATGTGAATTTCATGCATAATAATGGATAATTAGCAGTAAATATATATAAACATAAAAGAGAAAGGAAAAATAAATAATATTAATGATAATAAAATTAAATAAAAATTTCTTCTGCTACCTAGACATTCAATATGTATCAAGGGGGAAATATAAGTAACTATATGGAAATTATTGTAATTTATTCCTACATATACTTTGTGTTGAGATTATTGAGGGTGTTTATTTTTAGATGGTCACAACAATTCTTGTGTAAAAAAATAAGACTAATCCCTATAAAATTGTACTACATGAATCCCATACAACAAAATAATATATAAAAAAATTAATAACAATAAGATATAATATATATCAAAAGAAATAAAATATAGTGAATATTTAGTTTAAAACAAAACATATTCCTAATAGTCATGATCCTAGCAGGAAATAAGGTGTTTAAATGGTAAGGCATCTTTCTTTTTCCTTAGGTTATGTCTTGTAGGAGCAAACCCACAGGAAATAAAATGATAAAATATATGTTCTTATCTGAAAATACAATGATAATCACAAAAAAAAATTATCACCTATATTCACAAAGAAACAAAATCTCCTAAAATAAATTGGTGTGACGCTAAGGAGTGGCGGTCAGTTTTCTTTCTTAGGTTTTTGCTTGTTTTTGGAAGCCCTGGAATGACTTGAACCTACAGTTCTATGGAAATTTTGGACCTACAAATTAACATGCCACCATACTCTTACAAAGGAATGAGAGAATTAGAATCCATAAACAAATAAATAATCCAACGACCCTAAAAAGGAAGTTGAGGCCCCAGTATAGTATGCAATGTATTTATACACATTGTAGGTGGCGAAGACATTACAGGCATCAATAGTAGTTGGAAAGTAATGCTTAGAAGCAAATAAAATATCTAAAAAGAGATCATTACCAAATCACATATTCATTGTAGGAATGATTTTTAATTTACTCAGACACAACTTACAACATACAAGTCTACAAGATCGATCTAGAGTAGATTGATCTGCATCTGCTCACTCTAATGCCCATACCATATTTTGAATGAGATAGAGTATAATAGTAGTAATGAAACATGAACGACACCAATGCAACATACAAACAACCTCAGGAAAATTGTTTAACAAGTTGTTTCTGGCATGAAGACAAGTTTACGACTAAAACCCATGGCTGTCAAATGGTATCATGGTGTGAGATAGGTTTTCCAAAGATTTGTGGACTAGAAAGTCCACAAGGGAAGCCTATCGACTAATTAGGTAAATAAATAAATAAATTTTAAAAATTAATTAATTTTTAATAAATGAAGTTATAATTTATAATAAAATGGGATTGAATGTGTTAGAATTTTGATGTAAATTTAGGTTATAGTAAATATTAGGAATTTATTTAATATAAAAAAAATTAGTTAAATTTAAGTAAATATTTTATAATTAATCATTTTTTTGTTTATTATTTTGGGCCACTTTTACAATTAAGGGATTGATCATGTATATGTGATTTTGGCTTACTTAGGTATAAATATTATCAGAATGGGTTGATTTGATCTTGTAAATTTGTGTATGTTTGTCTTTTATCTATCATGAACTCAAGTATGTCTATTTTCACCTATAAACTTAGTTGTATGGTTAGGATTTTATACATTATATGAATAGTGCATCCCTTGTATCAAACCTTGTGAGAATACCAATTCAACAAGTTTGAAAATGATTCAAGATAAAAAAAAAATGCAACAACTACCTAAATATGATGGAAGAACATAATGTAATTATAAACACTCTGAATATGCCAATGAATATCTCTTGAATGCTCTTGTAGAACGATTCTAGGATGAGCAAAATTAACAAGGGTTTCTCCTTCAAATACAACTCCAAGTCTTGTAAATCAAATAATTTCATGCGTCAATTTGACACACAACAACTAATTAGAAGTATCACGTTTACCCTAAATTTGAATTTGAAAACTAAAGGTTTTAAGGTCATTTTTATAATGTGTGTCTAATCTAGGTCATTCACACAACCATAAATATGACATGTGTCAGGAAAAAAATGGATATAAGGATTAGGACTTATGTGTGGGGGTAAGTATAAGTGGAGACAAGTAAAGGATCAATTAATGTGTCAACTATTAGCAAAATTATGTCATTTGTAAGCTTGCTATTGCATAAAAGTAACTTGGTCAAAATGAGTCTAAAATAAAAGGAAAAAGTGCAAGATATGTAATGTTTACTAAATATTGCATTTTGTGCCCATTATGACTTGCATGTAAACTATCATGATAATGCACATCAAAGAAAAATCAAGTAGCCAATGTGAAAGTAAAAAACCCTCATAAGAAGGATACAAATGAAGATATATGGATGTTGCTTCTAGGAGAATATACCCTTACAATGAATATATTACCTTGGAAACTTGTAAAATAGAAAAATAATTAAATAAGTAGCATGATATAGGTATTAAAAATAAGAATATGATATTTACAATCAAATTAAAATGAAACAAAGAAAGTGTTGAGAAATATTCTACTTGTAGTTGAATAATGATACTCCATAGGGTAGCAACTAATAGATACCACCTCAAGATACCATATTTAATGTTGTCGTAAGGGGGGGAAATAGCATAGGAAAAAAACAATGAATTAAAGCAAATCAATCAAAGCAAAGATAAAATTCCAACCATACTCATGAAATGAAGTTCTAAAATAATGAAATCAACAAACAATGTAATCCTAAAGATAACAAAAATTGAATCCAAAACCTTATAATGTTACCTTCCCATATTGAAGTGTAATCCGTATTGATGTTGAATTGTGTTTGAATCAATACGAAGCCTCCATTTGTTGTTTTACAAAAGCTTCAAAGTGTGTTAATGGTGAACTAGAATGTGATTCTTAATGTGCTCAAGAATCAGTTGTCCAGCGCTTCGCTATGTAAATTCTAGATGATTTGTGAGAAGGTAGAAGATTGTTATATAGATTTCCTGTTACAAGATGAACGATGGAGATTCTGTAGTAAAAGATCCTAATCAATGGTTGAGAACCATTGAGAGGAAATAGATTGGAAGGATTAGTGGTTTTAGATTGGAATAATTGGTGGGATTGGGGAAGCCAATTTGAGTGGCTAGTGGGATTAAAGAAATCAATGGGATTGGTTAGTGGGATTGAAGAAATCAGTGGGATTAGAGAATAGATGAGTTAGTTAACCAATTAGAGTGAGAAATCAGTGATCGTTATTTCTTCAATCAAAAAAGAGGGTGAGGATAATTAATTAATTAATATTAGGAGATGAACATGCAAGTCATGTTTGACTTTAACAAATAAGGTTGTATTTGTTTGTTGACTATGTTGAATGGATTTTGAATAATTAATTTAATTATTCAAGTTTAGAGGGGAAAGTGACTTAATTAAATTACTAAATGATAAAAATTTAATTGGTTTAGATGAATAGGGTATATTAGTGACATAATTAAATAATAATTTGTTTTTTATTTAATTAATCAAGAAGAACAAAGTTAAATTAGGACTTTATTAAATAAATGAGATTTATTTAATTAGTCAGAAATGATGATTGAGGATGAATTAATTGAATAATATTAAATCACTTAATTAATTCTAGATGAATATAAAATTTGATAATAATTAAATAATAATGTATTATTTAATCATTTAGGGAAGAAGGGTACGAGTTAGTTAAATAGTGTTGTTCTCTAGTCATGAAAATTTAGGGTATCTACATTTTTCCCCTCTTTGATATAATGCGATTTTGAGCATTGTGTCAAAGAAAATTAAAAAAAAATTGCTTGAGAGTTTCCCCAGCATATGCCCCGATGATGGGGGGATAACATGGTGTCTCCTCGAGAAATTTGGTGAAAATTTTGGAAATGAGCCAAATTTTTCAACAAGCAAATGTGATGCATTTAAGTGCAAGGACTGATACAAGAAATGTTGACTAAAAGAAAATGTTAGTAATATTTACAAGATAGAAGAAATTGGATGATTGATGATATGTAAAACATGGTGAGTTTTCTTTTGCTTCATAGAGACTTTGTATATTTAGCAATCCTTATTGATGTAGAAAACAAACTATTGAACAGTCTAGATAACTGAGAGGGGGGGTGAATCAGTTATTTTAAAACAATTTTCTTGACTTTAATTAACCCGGATCAAACTTAAATCAATAAAATATTAATGAACATGAAAGCACAAAGCAACACCATGCATAGTGAACACCAAAATTTACGTGGAAACCCAAGAAGGGAAAAACCACAACGAATAATAATTCTCAATTATAAAGCATTGGTTAAGGTGACACCAGTTAAGGTGATTTTTACAAAGGCTCACTACCAAATTTCTCACTATAGGTAAGGCTCACTATCAGTTGGGATCATTTCCCAACTATTATATCCAAAGATATAAAGGCTCACTACCAAAAGAGAAAGGCTCATTGCCAATAGAAATAGGCTCACTACCAACAAAAAACGGCTCAGTGCCAAAAGAATGATGAAAGGAAATCCACCGCTGAAATGACTGTCACCAACAATGACACCCGATAGAATTTCACTATTTGTTGCCTTTGGTCATATACTTTCGCACACTTCACAATGTATGGATTTTTAGATTCGCATCCATCACACTTTCTTTCATCGAAAAAAATCAACTCTTACTTAAATACCAAATTCCATGTCGTTAAAATCTCCTAGGTTGGCCAGACATAATGTCTTCATAGTCTTCTAAGCTGCCCAAGTACAATTTGAATTAGATAGCCACAAAATCATTCCCGTAGTGAATAGGAAAGAAACATGGACCACACAGGACCTCCTCACTCAATTCAACATGTTACAATGATATCCAAAAATAGAATAAACATGTTACAATACAAAATAATGTTTTGGGGTACATTAACCAATTTCCAAATTGGTCTAGACCCAAGAGAATGTGTCTCATGTTATGTTGCAAGATGAATGGTACCAGGATAAGCATGACCAAAGATAAGTCATCGCAACACAACATCCAGAGCTTTTCAATTTGGGTCACCAAAGTATCAAAATTAATCAACCAAGATATGTTGACATTAATGACAACCATTAATGAAAACAAACAACATCACATTTCAACAATCTCCCCCTTTGTCATTGATGGAAACATCCATCAAAAACAAACTAAACAACTCAAATATCAACATCTTCTTTTCTTCTCCCCCTTTGACATCAAGGACAAAGGGAAAAAACTCCCCCTGAAAAACTTACTCTGCTCCCCCTATGAAGAAGCCTCCCAGCATTGATCCAAATAAGAGTGAACATGTAATATTTTGGACTAATGCACACCCTGGTGCACATTATTGTATATTAGGAGGGGGAAGAACCCCTAACTTCTTCTGGAGATACTCAAAGGTATCTTTGCTCAACGATTTTGTAAAAATATTTGCAATCTGCTCTTTTGTAGGTACATATTCAAGTCTGACCTCATTGTCTAATATCTTCTCCCTCAAGAAATGATATCTAATGGATATATGTTTCATTCTGGAGTGTTGTACCAAATTCTTAGAAATGTTTATTGCACTGGTATTATCACACATAATTGAGATCAGTTCATCAAATGATATGCCAATGTCCTTCAACATTTTTTTCATCCACAATATCTGAGTGCAACGTGAGAATGCTGCAATGTATTCAACTTCAATAGTAGATAAAGATACAAAATCTTATTTCTTACTTGACCAAGCAACCAACCGAGAGCCAAGGAAATAAAATCCACCACTTGTTCACCACCTATTATCAACATATCTAGCCTAATCAGTATCAGTATAAGTTGTCAAGGTGAAATTTGAGTCCTTTGGATACGATAATCCCATGTCTTATGTATCCTTCAAGTATCTAAAGATCCTTTTTATTGCAACAACATGTGATTCCTTTGGTTCTTGCTAAAATCTAGCTGCTAAACAAACAACATACATAATATTCAGTTTAGTAGTAATCAAATATAACTATCCTCCAATCATTGACAAATACATACTTGCATCGAATTTAGGTGAATCGTCTTCTTTTGTCAACTTGCATCCGGTAACAATAGGTGTACAAACCGGTTTGGAATTCTCCAACCCAAACTTCTTCAACAACTCTTTGGTATACTTGGACTGAGATATGAATATTCCTTTGTTGTTTTGATTTACTTGTAGTCCAAGGAAGAAATTCAACTCACCTATCATAGACATCTTGAATTCCTTCTGCATTTCATTTGCAAATTTTCTACACATATCATCATTTCCTTCAAAAATTATGTCATCAACATAAACCACAACAATCAATATGTGATCTGAGTGAGTTTTGTAAAACAAATTACTATCAACAGATCCCTTTTGAAATCCCTGTCCAATCAAGTACTTGTCTAATCTGCCATACCAGGCTCTAGGTTCCTGCTCCAATCTATATAGAGCTTTCTTCAATCTGCAAACAACATCTGAGTCACTTCCAGACTTGAATCCTTTCAGTTGCTCAATGTAAAATTCTTCCTTTAGTTCTCCATTCAAGAATGCATATTTTACATCCATTTGATAGACTTTGAAATCCTTAAAATCTTTAAAATCTAAGAATATCTGGATCACTTCCATTCGGGCAATAGGGGCCTAGGTCTCTTCAAAATCAATACCTTTGATCTGAGTGTAACCTTTGCAAACCAATCTTTCCTTGTTTCTTACTACCTTTCCATTGTCATCTAGCTTGTTCCAGAATACCCACTTTGTTCCAATTACATTTCTTTTCTATCAGTCTGGACACAAGTTCCAAAGTCTGATTTTTCTCTATCTGATCAAGCTCTTCCTTCATTTCCTTCACCCAATTCTAATCATTACATGCTTCTTCCACAATCTTTGTCTTAGCTTCCAAGAGTAGACACAATAGAACTTGCTCTTGAGCTTCTTTACTTATTGTGGCAATTCCCTTATTCTTATCTCCAATGATTTGGTTTTCTAAGTGGTTTTTTTGTACATACCTTGGAGTTTTAGTTGTGATTGTCAGAGCCTCCTTTGTCTCTTCTTCTTCTTCTTTCTTATCTTTTTCTCCTTTGTCATCCAAGTCATCTGATTCATATTCAATGTGCCTTTCAAGATTTCTTTGAACATCTTCACCTACTTTCACATTCGCACTTTCAAAAATCTTGTCCAGTCTCTTGTTGCAACACCGGTACACTTTGCTTCTTGTAGAGTAACCCAGAAATATGCCTTTGTCAGCTCTGCTGTCAAACTTTCCAAGATTGTCCTCATCTCTCCGGATGTAGCATTTGCTTCCAATTTTTTTGAATTACTTTACCATGGGAGCTCTTCCATGCCATAGCTCATATGATGTCTTTCCATATTTCCTTCAGAACAATACTCCCTTAATAGTGTATATTGTTGTTTGTATCTCTTCTCTCCAATAGATTTGAGGTAAACCTACTTCCATGATCATTGTTCTAGCTGCTTCCTGAACTATTTGGTTCATTCTTTCTACTACACCATTCTGCTGAGGTGTTTAGGGGTAGATAGTTGTCTTTTAATGCCATGTTTTTCACAAAATTTGTTGAATTCATTAGAAGTAAACTCTCCTCCTCTATCATATCTTAAACATTTGATTCTTCTATCAACTTCATTCTCAACTCTTTCCTTGAAAATCTTGAATTTTTCTAAAGCTTATGATTTTTCTCTTAAAATGCAACCCAGGTTAGTTTGGAATAATCATCTATTAAGAGCATGAAATATATCACCTTGTAAGCTTCTTGTTTTGGTTGAACCACATAGGTCAGTGTGTACAAGGTCCAACAAACCAGTAGATGATTCTTCTTTTCTCTAAAACATTTCTTTGGTTTTCTTTTCTTCTTGACATCCCTTGCAGATAGTGCTATCTGGTTTGGTCAAACAAACAATCCTCATGATCTGATTCATCATCTGAAATACCGACATTCTCATTAACATAATAAGCCTTCTTATTGATCTTTTTAAACTTTTGTCTTGATCAGGTTTTTCCATACACTTAGTTGCTAAATGACCAATCTTTCCACATCTGAAACATTTAAGAGGTAACATACCTTTGTACTTGTTGATACCTTTCTTCAACTCCCTTGTGAAATTTGCTTCCAACTCTTTTGAAATTTCATCATCTGGATCTTCTTCTATCTTTGTGGCCTTGAAGGTTGTTTCACTTTTCTCCTTTTCTTTTCCAAATTTCCTCATCTCAAATGTGGTCAAGGTGCCAAATAGTTTCTCTCTAGTGAATTTCTTTGGATCATAAACTTCCTCAATAGCTGAGATCTTGTCATTGTAACTTTCTGGTAAGGTCATTAGAATCTTCTCCATTACATCTTCATCTATCAGAGTCCCTCTTTGATTTTTGACTTCATTTATTGCACTATCAACTCTCTAAAAGTAGCTTGATATATCCTCACCTTCTTCCATTCTCAAGTTTTCATATCTATGCTTAGCTGTCAACTTATTTGATAATTTGACTCTATCATTTCCTTCATAGATTTCTTTTAAATTTTCCCAAACTTCATAAGCAGTTCCCAATGAAATAATTTTTTTTAACTCAGTCTTAGACAAACCACTAAAGATTGCATACCTTTCTTTTTCATTCTCTTCATAGGTTGAAATCTCATATGTAGTAGAAACACCTTTTGATGGTTCAACATATTTTGTCTCAACAACTTTCCAAGTCTTGTAGCCTAGAGAGATCTGGTAACCTCTCATCCACACTTTCCAGAAACTATAGTCAGATCCATCAAATACAAGAATTGTTTGTTTGTGCACCATCAGATCTACCCCAAGTGGTTAAGCTCTTCTTTGCGGAACCAAAAATCTAATACCAATTGTTGAACAGACTGACTAACTAAGAGGGGGGTTGAATCAATTATTATAAAATAATTTTCTTGACTTTAATTAATTTGGATCAAACTTAAGTCAATTAGATATTAATGAACATGAAAGCGCAAAGAAACACCATGCACGGTGAACACCAGAATTTACATGGAAACCCAAGAAGGGAAAAACCACAAAGAATAATAATTTTCAATTATAAAACACCGATTAAGGTGACACTAGTTAAGGTGATTTTTACAAAGGCTCACTACCAAATTGCTCACTACAGGTAAGACTTATTGTCGGTTAGGCTCACTTCTTGGCTATTACAGCTAAAGATATAAAGGCTCACTGCCAAAAGAGAAAGGCTCACTGCCAACAGAAAATGACTTAGTGCCAGAAGAATGATGAAAGGTTATCCACCACTAAAATGACTATCACCAATAATGACACCTGATAGAATTTCACTATTTGTTGCCTCCGGTCATATACTTCTGCACACTTCACAATGTATGGATTTTCAAATTTGCATTCATCATTCTTGCTTTCATCGAACAAAATCAACTCTTACTTATACCATTCCATGTCGACATAATCTCCTAGGTCGTCCAGACACAATGTCTTCATAGTCTTCTAAGTCAGCCAAATATAATTTGAATTAGATAGCCACAAAATCATTCTCATGATGAAGAGGAATGAAACGTGGACCACACAGGACATCCTCACTCAAGTCAACATGTTACAATGATATCCAGAAATAGAATAAACATGTTACAATGCAAAATAATGCTCTGGGGTACATTAACCAATTTCCAGATCATTATGAACCCAAGAGAATGTGTCTCATTATGTTGCAAGATGAATGCCTGACCAGGACAAGCACGACCAAAGATAAGTCATCACAACACAACATCTAGAGCTCATCAATATGGATCACCAAAGTATCATAATTAATCAACCAAGATATGTTGACATCAATGACAACCATTAATGACAACAAACATCACATTCCAACACATACATGATGCACCAGGGTATTGATGACCTAGGTGGCGTTGTATCTATTGCATGGAATTTGACTATGCAAACAAAGAGTATTTTTGCTCATACCAAACATATGGAAACCCTATTAGAGTGTATGGGTGAGTTTTCTCAAAACATTTTAGACTAGTTACACAAAGAGGTATGGAGTACCTATCATGCAACTACTACAAAAATTTCCCCAAAATGACTTTCACACACAAAACAAAGCAAGTATTCACCATACCTAGTATCACAAAAATATCTAACAAACGGAAAAATAGAAATCTAAGATCAATTCCCCATTCCTTCCTCTCTAAAATCTTATGGACATCCTCGAGAGATCCTAGGAATGTGACAATAAGATAAATAAAAAAGATAAGATCATAAAAAGATAAACAGTGTTGATGTATCACTTGCCATGACTGTTTTGATGTTTGAAGATTATCCATCAATGATGTCTATTATAGGAATGATTTATCCATTAAGAAATATTTTAGGATGTTGATGATTTTCAAAAGGCGGGGTACTTAATACTTAGGCATTATTTTAGTATAGTGATGATCTAGTCATTTCGATTCTTTTCTTGGAAGTTTTGGATTTTTTATGTTTTCTTTGTTTGTTGATTGCGTTGTCAAAGGTTGAAGGCGATGTTTTTTTATTACAAATGGAAAGTTTATTATGGGTAGGTGACAATGGAGATAAGACTTTTGAGTTTTTTATATTTATTTGATGTTTTTTTGTTGTTTTCTATATTTTTATAAATGCTTTTGGGGGTTGATCAAATATTAGCATTTCCTACGTGCCAGCTCAGAGACAACATAGTTTGACTGTATATGACTGACACTATTTTTTGGAGTTTTCTAACTTTTTATAAATAATTTTTATTTTGAGAATTTATTTGGATGTTTTTGTTTGTTTTGGGGACTACCCTAGGGCCTTAGGGGCTCATCGATGATGGCCTTTCCTACATTATCCACGTAGAGGCTCGTAGTTTGCTTGTTTGATAAGAGTATGTTTTTGATTTTTTCTTATTTTTTGAATGTTTTTGAATTTTGAATTAAGTTAAAAGATCACAACAAACACCTAAGGGGAATGACCTAAGGCATTGAGGGTCGATCAAAGTGTATCCTTTCCTACGTTGTACACACATAGACCACATAGTTCGATTGGTGTTGACTCAAACCATAATGTTTTTGGGATTTTTGATTTTTTGAATTTGTTTTGATTTTGTTTATTTTCTAGATGTTTATAATTTTTGATAGTTTTTTACAGTGATGGGATGTACAAGGATCCAAATTCGCTACCAATTTCAGCAAGTTTCCCCTAGTTCGGGACAAGATTATGTTCATTAGGGTAGATGGATTAAGATGGTACAACAAGGTTCAACACTTGATCAGTCATCGACCCATGGTTGGTTGCATGTTTCACTACTAAATTTGACTCCATTTTATGACGAACATTTGTCAATCGTTCAACAAATATTTGTTAGAAAATCGATGAATTCACGAAAACAATTTCATCGCTATTTTTTCGTCGAAATTATGGCGACTGGTTTTCACTTAAAGGATGTGTTATTTCTCTTTACTATTTTTCTTGCTTTTTCTTTTATTTTTTTGTTATTTTAGCTTGTTCTTTTTTGGGGGTACTCTGATGCGTTCAAGTATATAACCTTTTGATATGGCTACTATTCAGAGGTTTTGCTAAAGGTTCTCATTCAAGATTAGCCAATTGATAAGCTCCAAAGCCATAGCTTGTTGTTATGATGAAAGGACCTAACCAGTTTGGTTCAAACTTCCCCTTCCCATCCTGATTTAGTTAGATTTATTTATTCTCTTTTAGTACTAGGTCACCAACTTGAAATCTTTTGTTCTTAATCTTCTTGTTGTAGCTTTGTTTGAGTTGATTCAAATAAACTTGGAGACGGTTTAACACAGTCAAACGTATTTCATCTAAAAGCTCTAGCTCATTCAATTTGGACTCTTGATATTTCTCATTGTTGACCATTCCTTTGAAGGATACTCATAGTGAGGGGATTTCAACTTCGATAGGTAGGATCACTTCAAATACATAGACAAAGGAAAAAGGCGTGGCACCCATAGGTGTGCGGATGCTGGTTCGGTAAGCCCATAAGGATGAATTTAGCTACAAATGCCAATCACAACTGACATCATTAACAATATTTTTCAGTATTTTCAGGATGGTTTTATTGGATGCTTCAGCTTGACCATTTCCTTGGGGATAGTATGGCATTGAGAATCAGTGTTGGATAGAAAACTTTGAACAAAGCTCATGGACATCTTGGTTTTTGAATGGGGTTCCATTATCCATTATGATAGTTTTCATAATTCCATACCGATAGATCAGATAATTCAAGATAAACTTGGATATTTGTTTCCCTGTGATATAAGTTAATGGGATTACTTTTATCCACTTCTTGAAGTATTCAGTTGTAGTGATAATGAACTTGTTCCCATTGGATGAAGCAGGAGATGTCTTACTTATCAAGTCTAGTCCCCACTGCAAGAAAGTTCATGGTGTTGTTATAGGTCATAGCTCATTTGTCGATGCGTGAACAAGATCACTGTGTTGTTGACATTGGTGGAATTCCCTTGAGAAATGAATGGATTCATGCTCCATTGAGGGCTAATAATACCCTTTTCTGAAAAAAAAATTGTACTAGATTAGGTAAACTAGAGTGAGACCCACAAATACCTTTGTGCACTTCTTATAAAGTGGTTTGCTTCATCCACATTGAGACATCGAATTAAAGTATCATCTAGACTAAGTTGTCTATATAGGGTATCTCCTAAGATGGTGAATCAGGATGTTCTATGGACAAATGTTTTCTTGTGGTTTATCGTTAAGTCAGGGGTATGATACCATGTTTGATATAGGAAAATGTATCTTGGTACTAAGGCAAGTTAGGACCAACAAAATCACAAAAAAGTTCTAATTCTAAGATATCAAATGCCAATATAAGTAATTGCTCCACAAGGAATTCATATTTGGAATTTTTTTTGAGAATTTTGAGGAGTGAACCTATTGTTGTCATAGCATCAACTGCTCTATTGTTGATTTTGGGAACCTATTCAAAGGTGATGATGACAAAATATTGTTTGAAACTATCCACCATCCTTTTGTATGGCATTATTTTTTCATCCTTTTTTTGGAACTCGTCATTTACCTACCTTATTACCAGCTGGGAGTCTCCAAAGACCTCTAATTCCTTTATATTTCATTTGACGACCATCTTTAGTTCGGTGATGAGTGCTTCATATTTAGAGATGTTATTGGTACATGGAAAGGTGATCCTATAATCTTTGGGTATGTTATCTCCCTACGGTTTGAGAAATAGTATACCATCCCCTGAGACATGTTGAGTGTGGGACCCATCAAAGTACAAGGTCCAATAGCTAGATTGATCAGTTAGAAGTATGCTTTCATCTAGAAATTATGTTATTAGAGCATGATGATCTTCCATCGGTGCATCTTCTAATTGATCTATTATGATTTTTCCTTTTATATCTTTTCTGTCAATGTACTCTATTTCAAAATCACTAAGTATAATTACCCACTTAGCGATCCTCCTTGTTAGAGCTGCCTTTGCCAATAAATACTTTAAGGGATCCACTTTTGATATCAGCTTTCCTTGTTTGTTTAATAAGTAGTGTCTCAATTTCTATGCTACAAAGACCACAAATTGACACACTCTTTCTATGGGCATATAGTTTAATTCATATCCCACCAGTGTTTGACTGATATAATATACAACTATTTCCTTTTTATTATCATCTAATCATGCTAACAAAGCTTCTAACACTACTGATGTTATAGATACATATAGGATCATTTCCTTATCTTGAATTGGTGGCACTAATACTAGAGGAGTGAGTAAATAATCCTTGACCTGTTGGAGAGCCTGATCACATCTTCCATCCCATTTGAATTTTATATAGATTTGTGTTGCAAATGGGTGAATGGATGACACTTTTCTACCAACTGTGTGATGAATCTCCTGATGGACTATAGTTTACCTTTTAGACTTCTTAGCTACTTCAATGTTTTTGGAGGCATTTCTAATATAGCTTTTACCTTGGTAGGATCTACCTTGATTCCTCTTCTTGATACTATGTAACCCAACAATTTATCGTAAGTCACACCAAATATGCACTTCTTTGGGTTGAGACGCAAGTTGTATTCCTCTAGCCTGTCAAATACCTTTGCTAGATTATCCAAATGATCTTCTCTTTTGATGGATTTTGCTAGTATTACATCCACATAATCCTTCATAGTGGTATGAAACATATCATGGAAAATGGTGGTCGTTGCTTTTTGGTAGGTTGCCCCTGCATTCTTCAAACCGAATGGCATGACATTCCAGCAAAAGGTTCCCCATGCACAAGTGAAAGCTATTTTATGTCGTTCCTCGAGGGATATCTTCATTTGATTGTATCTGAAGAAGCCTTCCATCAGTGACAACATTTCATGTTCCACAGTTAGGTCTATAATCATGGGTCAATGAAGGATCATGGGGGTCCACGCTAGGCCCTTAAATGGCAATAAAATTCAGAAAAACAAAGTTATGAAACTTGACATAAAAATTTGAATAAGTTATTAACATAATTTGAGAAATATGTAAGAACAAAATTTGTAGCAAATTGAATATAGCTTTCAAGATAATTTTCCTTTTTTGGAAAAAAGTAAATCTATTTGGTTAAAATTTGAAATTTCAATGCAGTAGTACTAAATTTTTAAGAAAAAATAAAAAGCAGGTGTATGTTTGACCAACCTAAGTACAAGAAAAAAGAAAATATTATTTTTTGAAACTTTCAATATAAGTAGAGGGAACATGCCTAGATGTACCACATTTTTTTTGTAATTTTTTTGCAATTAAATAATTAGTTATGACTTTTTTATTAAAATTTTTTAAAAGTATTAAAACTTGTTTGTTTGACCACCATAACTTGGTCAAAATTTTATGAAATTCACTTTTTCTTTTTCTTTTATCCTATATGATGGGAAGCATAGAATGTACTACATCTATAGGATTCAAAAAATGTTAAATCATTTAAGAATTATAGATGTTTTTCAATTAGCCTATCAATTAGGACTTTTGTCAGAATGCATGTAAAGATCAATAATAATTATCTATTTAATTCCAAATAAGGCATATCTTATATTGGCGAAAAGCTGAAAATTTTCTCAATAAACCCTTTTCATTTCATCAAATTCAAATAAAAAAATTCATCAACCACTTTTTTGTCATATTGTCACTTTTTGGACCCCCATGATCCTACACTCACCCTCATGTCAATGTTGGGTAGAGGAAACTCATCTTTTGAACATGCCTTGTTTAGATCCTTATGCCCCTAGTGGGCTTTGATACTAGTACAAGATTAGATACCCATTCAGGATAGCCGATGGGTCTAATGAAGCCCACGTCTAGAAGTTTCTAAAGTTCTACTTTGACCAAAAGTGTTATCTATGGATGCATCTTTTGTAGCTTTTGTTTGATGGGTTTAGCTACAAGGAACACTACTAGGTGATGTACTACCAATGTTGGATCTATCCTTGGCATGTTTGCATATGTCCGTGCAAAGTTTATTTTGTGTTTGTTGATAAATGCTGAGAATTTTACCTTTTCCTTAGGATCAAGAGATGTTGCATGATATTTTATTTTGGGTGTCTCTTTTGTGCCAACATTGATAGGTTAAAAGTCTTCAACTAAGAGCACTGATTTTTCTTGATATTCTATGGTGGGAAGATTAAATCGTCCATCTTCGGGCACCTTAGAGAGGTTTTCACCCTCAAATGTGTCCTTTGTTTTTCTCTTTTATTAATCCGATAAAGCCACATTATGATTTTCTTTAGGGGACCTATTTTTTATTTTTAAATTTTTTTGTTTATTTTTACAACTGGAGGACACAATCTCCCCCACAAAATATGTCATTTGGTTAAGCTCCATCACAAATCCTTCCTTATGATCTCCTTGGGGTATATCGGTTTGAAATCCCATGAACCTCACAATAGCCTCATCATTCTAGAATGAGTCCAAAACCAATGTATGGTGTTGTTGGTCCCAATCTATCAACTATGGGTATACCAAGGATATTTTATCATTGGTAACAACAAAGCTTATGGAGGTTGTAGCTAGGATACAAATTTTAGTTTTATCAAGGCTCCATAAGGTATCTAGGTTATACTCACTAGAGTCACAAGAATCCCATTCATATTCATTGGAATCCATTTTGATATGGTCGTCATGAAATGTAGATTCAGTAGTGATGGTATTTATGTTGAGTTTTTCAAACATGTTTTGGATATATAAGTAGTCGTCTAGATGTTCACAATTATCTGATATCTCAACAATTGTTGAAGTAGCTTCTTTCTCATAAGATGTGCTTTCAGCACTTGGGGTAATCATGTGAGATTCACCATAACCTAGTTCAATGTTCTTTGAGCGCCTTTCTATAATAACGAGTTCTCTTCTACCTTGTCCATGTAAACCAAGGCCCCCTTGTCTCATGAACCCCATGCTTTTTACTATCTAATACCCTTTGTTGTTTTCATCAATAGGAAGGGGAGGTAGTGGCTTTTCCCATCCTTCTTCTTTGTAAATTCATGAAGGTAGGTCTTCTTCGCATACTTATTCATCTTGCATGTCTCCCCACTTGGTGAAAATGGTGGGTTTTACTACCATTGTAATAGCTTGGAAATGTGTGATCTCTTTCACTCCTCCATAAGGCTTTGGTGTTGGGGGAAGCATTCCAATGAAAAAGGATTGGTTGAAGTGGTATTCCCCACAACCCTTTTCAATCACTTGGATCTTGAGATTGGTTTAGGTAATTCAATTGATGAAGGTGCAGTGGAGGACAAAGGTAGTGATGGTGGGTCAACATATGAAAAGGAGTAGAAAGATATATCATTGTTGGGTATTTGGAGAATCTTTTTGTATTTTTCTTCCAACTTGGCACAATAATGAAATAGTTTAGGGTTGGCATATATGGTAACTTCCTTATCATTATAAGGAAATTTCAAGCATTAATGGAATGTGAAAGGGACTACTTTTAAAGCATGGATCCATGGTCATCCCAAGAGAAGGTTGTATGAAAGCTCAAGATCTAGTACTTGACATGTAGTTTTTTCTATTACTAGTCCTATCTGAATGGGAAGTCCAATTGTTCCCTCTTAATTTCTTTCCATATCATCATAAATTCTTATGGTTATAATTTTATTTTTATCTATCACATCATCAAAATATCCCAGTTGTTTCACTAATTTTAAGGTACAAATGTTTATACATGTATCGTTATCTATTAGTACTCCCTTGACTTTGTATTTGTGGACACACAATTCTAAATAGAGATCTTGATTGTGGAAATATTTTTATAGAAGGTCTAAATCTCAGAAAAGACTAAATCATGGGTGGATGTGATAGTGCTAACCATGGCTTGAAAATGATCAACATTAAGGTTTTTTGGGACTAATGTTTTGACAAGAGCTTTCTCCAAGATTTCCTTATGTGTTGGCAACAGTTTTAAGAGCTCAAGGATGGAGATTAAGGTGGGAGCTTTCTTGAGTTGTTCCACAATGTTGTAGCCACTTGATGGCTTACTTGTGGCTTTTAATTGAGGTGGTGCTCCTTGGATTGTTACTCCCCCCCTTTGGGTAGTTACATTACATTTAGGATCTATAACTAATATGGTTACCACACAAATGGTATGATTGTTGTGAGATATGTTTCCTATGAGTTCGTCCTAAGAGAAGTTTTATTTACAATAATCTTGACCTTTTCCCTTATCATTTCCCCTAGAATGGTTGGGGATTGGATCCTTGTAGATCTTTAGGTCTTTATTTCCAACATGAGGTTCTATTTTGACCTCTCCTTTTTTGATTAAATCTTGCATAATGTTCTTGAGCCTCATGCAATTGTTGGTGGTATGCCCATTGATTTTGTGAAATTCACATTTTTCATTCTCATTATACCAAGGGGGTTTCAATTTTGGCTCCTCATAGTTTGTTTTGTCATTAATTTTGATGAGGTTTGTTTGGACCAACTTACGCATGATTACCTCAAGGGGTTCTCCCAATGAGGTGTATTTCCTTCTTGGTTGGTCATATTATCTTGGTGGTCTCCTTTCATTATCTTGTCCTTGATTTTTTTTTTGGTTATTGGGTTGGTTTTTCTAAGGATAACTGAGTTGATTATTCTATGAATAATTAGGTTAATTGTTTTGTGGATATTTAGGTTGGTTTTTTAACGCATTTTTTGTAGTGTAGCTCTGTTGTGTTGGTTGAATATGATTTTGTGGGCTAATGGAAGGTTGTATGTTGTGTACAACCTTAGCATCAACCACTCCATCATTGGTTACATTTTTGTTCTTTGTCCATATCTTTGGTTTTTCATTTGAGGTAGAAGGTTGATCTTTAGGGTTGTAAAGTTTAATTACTCTCGTTGTGATGAGAGCTCTTTCGATTAGTAAACCCTTTTCGAGAGTCTCCTCAAAGTCGTTAGGGAACAACACAATGAGTTGGAAGTTGATGTTTGTGTGTATGTTGGAGATAAAAATGTCTACAAGTTGTTTCTCAGGAATGGGCCATTTACATTTTCCTCACTTTGTGTCTCCATATCTATAGATACGAAGAAAATGATTTGCCTTGATTCTGTTTGATCTTGTAGAGACCAGTGATTGTTATGTCCTGTTCAATGTTGTGCAAAAAATTGGCTTACAAATTTATTTGACAACTCATCAATTTTTTTGATACCAAGCGGTAGACAAGAGAACCAGTCTATAGCGGTTCCACTAAGACTTCATGTGAAGAGCCTCATTAAATAGGTATCATTTCATTGTAGATCCATGCAAGACACTAAAAATTCATGCATGTGCTCGATTGGATCCCCTCTTCCCCTATACTTTTTAAATTTTGGTATTTCAAATCCTTTGGGGAAAGGTACCATAGATAAGTTTTGATCAAAAGGATATAGAAAAATATCTTGTAAAGCATAGCTCTTCTTTAGCTTTCCAATTTGTATGTCTAGTATCCTTTGGTTGATGGTTTGTAGCTGCATGTTTATGTCATTGGTTTGTGCACTTGCTTGAGGATTTTGTGCATTATATCTCTATTGTCCCATGACATTCATTGGGTTATAAACAAGATATTGTGTAGTTATGGGACCTTGAGGACTATGTTGTGTATAAGATAGGTTGGGTCCTTGTTGTGGATTGCAGATATGTTAAATTTGTTGTGTACCTTGGTATTGATTTTGAGGGATACTTTTTTGTTATTGTTGAAGAGTTTGATTTTGGTTTTGTGGAATACCATGTTGTGGAGTTCAAGGTGTACCTTGATAGTTCATTTGTGGTATTCCTTGGTGTTGTGGATTTTGTTGAAGGGTTCCTTGGTAGTTCGTTGATGGCACACCTAGTTGTTGTGAATGTTGTTGAAGGGTACCTTGGTATTGCATTGATGGTACACCTTGTTGTTTTGGATTTTATTGAAGAGTACCTTGGTATTGCATTCATGGTACACCTTGTTGTTGTGGATTTTGTTGAAGGGTACCTTGGTATTGTGTTGATGGTACACCTTATTGTTGTGGATTTTGTTGAAGGGTACCTTGGTAGTTTTTTTGGGGTACACCTTTTTGTTGTGGATTTTGTTGAAGGGTACCTTGGTATTGCTTGATGGTACACCTTGTTGTTGTGGATTTTGTTGAAGGGTACATTGATAGTTTGTTTAGGTTACGCCTTTTTGTTGTGGATTTTGTCGAAGGATACCTTGGTATTGAGTTGATGGTACACCTTTTTGTGGCATGTTTTGAGTGGATGTTCCTTGATACTGTTGAGCCACCACTTCTTACTCAATTTGGGATGGTTGTCT
Source organism: Sequoia sempervirens (assembly GCA_007258455.2). Taxonomy (NCBI): domain Eukaryota; kingdom Viridiplantae; phylum Streptophyta; class Pinopsida; order Cupressales; family Cupressaceae; genus Sequoia; species Sequoia sempervirens. Next base: position 639,976,474 of record VDFB02058242.1, on the reverse strand, counting down.
AAATAATGGGTTATCCATAGGTTGTGTGTTGGGTTGAACATTTTTTTATGAGAACAAGGGTGGTATGTTGGGATTCACCATTGGTTTTGGTATTTTCTAACTACCATTTGATCTCCTAATGGAATAAAGTTAGGATCCTTAAGAATGTATGTGTTGAAGTCTATGGGTAGTTTAGCACTACTTTGTGCTAGTGTGAGGAAATACTAGTTTGCATTTATCCCAAGCCTTATGTCCATAAGCTTCTTCATCTTAGGATCTTGATAGTGTTCATAAATTTCTTCATCAGTGATTTCCTCATCACTATCATATTCTTCTATGACCATGTCCTTGGGATTTGAAAGTTGATTTTGACTATCAATCATGTTTTGGTGTCTACGGAGTACTTCCTCATCACTAGGTGGTTTGTTTTGTATTGATTTGAATGTGGGCTCTCTTTGAGGAGTTATAAGGTCATTTAGATTGTAACCCCATGGTTGAGTTTCTTCATTAGTCATGTATATCATGGGTGCACTAAAACTACTCTTGTTTGCTTCCATCTTTTTCCCATGTTGGGATCTCGTGGTTTTCATTAACAAGTTCAAGACCTTTGGAATTTTTTGTGATCACTAATTATGAAATGAAATCGTTTCTTGATTTTTGGAAAAAAAGAATGATGTATGGAGATGTTGTAAGAGAACCTTTTGGTCAAAGATGTTGATGGTTTTCTAGGGATTGTGATGCTCAAGACCCTAAAGTATGAGTGATTTTTGGTAGATTCTTTGAGATGATTCTAATTTTGATACACAAAGTGTACAAGATTTGGACTGATATTTTGCTATGTTCTTCTAGAGGATATGTTGATGATCTAATTGAATTGTTGGATGTTGTGGATATGGTTGTTGATATGTGGTTATCATTGATGTCAACACTATTAGCATTTGGTGTATCAATTGTTGTATATGTCGAGGATATTGAGAAAATTGTAAGAGAAAGTGTTATGTGTTCCTAGTGGAACTGTGCAGGTCATGATGGTGTCATATTCTATACGTTGAAGATTAGCTGATGTGGATTAAAGCGTTTATTGTTGATTTTATCTAGATCATCTACCAGAAGTTTCAGAGGTTCGTGTGAATTTTTGAGTATGTTGTGGTCTGACAGTATTTTGCTAGTCTCTGTCAGTATTCCTAAATGAAGATTGTGTGATTTTAGTTATCTCAGTTGTTGCAGATGCTTCTCTGTTGTTTCTTGGTGCTCTCAGATGTCTCTAGATCATTCTCTATCTTTGTGGTGCATCCAAATTAATCGGTGAGCCCGTGGATGAAGATATTTTCTTGCGCATGTTTAGTTTTTCATGTTTCTGGCCGACATGTTGTTGGTAGCATGTTGTGGATATTCGAGGTGAAATTAATTAAAGTATTTTCGCATTGGAGATGTTAATTTGGGTCTCCACTATGTTGTGGCCGACCTTGGTGGATTCGCATTAAAATTTTATTTGTAAATTTAGGCCGACATTGCAAATATATTTTATTTTCTTGGCCGATGAAGTAGTGATGGAATCTCATGTAGCAGATATATAAGGGTGATTAGTTCATTGATGTAGATGATGCTTCATGTGCTCCTATGTCTGTATGTGTGAATATCATTTGATTGAAGAGCAGAGTGTGAAGAAGATTGTGCGAAGTGTGAAGAAGTGTTGAACTTAATTAGAACTATAATCAGGCTTGTGAAGAAGCTATTTTGTTAGTTCACATCTTAGATGGTTTTAATTCAAATCCTATTGTTGGACAGTGAGTCCTCTTTTGTAACTGAGCAGTGATCTCTAGGCAGTGTGCCTGAATGCATGTGCATTCCCCTTATTATTTATTTTTATAACTTTTAACAGAGTATAATCTTGTGGACTAACATCCACCATGGTTTTTCCCCTAATAGGGTTTCCACGCAAAAAAATCTTGGTGTTATTTGTCTCTCTGATGTGTTAATTGCTTGTAGTTAATTTCTTATTCATCAGATCTTAGATTAAGGTTAAGTTAGAAAAGTTTAAATTTCTGTGACAACTGATTCACCCTCCCTCTCAGTTGTTTGTCCTTGTTTTTCCAACAATTGGTATCAGAGCCAGTTCCTTTGAAGAAGTCTAATAGCTTGAGGTGATCTGGGATGGAGACATTCAAGAAGGACAGACCTAGATTTGATGGCGCTAACTATTCACTGTGGAAGATTAGGATGCAATGTCATTTAAGGTGTATTGGTGAAGCCTTCTGGAAGATCGCAAGAGATCCATATACTATTCCTCAGAATGGCCCCTCTACTACTGATGAGATCAAACATGTTGAAGGTAATATTAGGGCTATTGAATCTTTGGTGAGTGCCTTGATAGATTCGGAGATGGCCAATGTGGTAGGTCTCCAGACAACTCATGAGATTTGAACGAAATTGGAAACTTTGTATGAAGGAGATGCACATATGAAGATGGCTAAGCTACAAAGCTTGAAAGGAAAGTATGAAAATCTGAAGATGGGTGAAGATAAAAATATCACTTCTTTTATGCAAAGAGTAAATGAGATAGTGATGGGTATTAAATGTGTCGGTGGTTCTGGGTATGTGCAGGATCATCATGGAAAAAATAGGCCCTTAAGTGGCAAAAAATTTAGAAAAATCAAAGTTAGGAAACTTGACATAAAAATTTGAATAAGTTATCTATATTATTTCAAAAATATGTAAGAATAGAATCTATAGAAAATTGAATTAGTTTCTAAACTACTAGGTTTATTTTAAAAAATAAAATCTATTGAAAATTTAAAATTTCAATGCAAGAGTACTTAAATTTTAGAGAAAAATAAGAAGTAGGTGTTTGTCTAACCACCCTAACCACAATAAAATGCTAATATTTTTTTATAATATTTTAGATATAAGTAGAGGACTCATGTCCCGATGTGATGCATATTTTTTTGTAATTTTTTTCCAAGGAAATAATTAATTATGATTTTTTTATTACAAATTTTAAAAAATATAAAAACTCGTATGTCTGACCACCTTAACTTGGTCAAAATTTCATGAAATACATTTCTTTTTTTTTAATCCTATAGTATATGAAGTATAGAATGTGACACATGTTTTGGATTCAAAAAAGTGATACCGTTTGAAAGCTATAGATGTTTTTCAATCAGCCTATCAATTAGGACTTTAGTCATAATTCAAATAGAAAATGAATAATAATTACTTATTAAATTCAAAGTAAGGCATAATTTATATTGGTGGAAAGCTAAGAATCTCCTTTAAAAACCCTTTTCGTTTCATCAAATTGGGAAAGAAAAAAGTCGTCAGCCACATACCCTACACATACCCATCATATCGCCACTTTTTGGCCCATCATGATCCTACACATAACCTTTTGTGGATGAGGATGAAATTGTGGCTAAATTACTCAAATCCTTGCCTCCCTCCTACAAAATGAAGGTTCATGCTATTGAAGAGTTAAGATCAGTAAACAAGATGATAAGATATACATTGATCAGGAAGCTTGTTGCTTTTGAGATAAGTGAATTTGGTGAATCTACACCAAAGACTAAATCTACATTCAAGGCTACTATATCCAGAAGTAATAGACAAAGATATAGTCTGGGAGAGAGTTCCAGGAAAGTATCCAAGTATGATGAAGAACTGAAACAACTTGAAGATAAAGAAAGATAGGTAGAAGAACTAGAAGCACTAATTGCAAAACAAAAAGGAAAAGGAAAAGGTAAGTATGAAGATGTATTACCTATTAAATGTTTTACATGTAGTAAAATAGGTCATTTTGCATCAAGATGTCCTAAAAGAGTTCCTAGATCTAAGCCTAAGAAGTCTAGATTCCCAAAGAGATGCTACTCTGTTGAAGAAGCAGTGATTGATGATCAGTCTGATAAGGACACTGGAAAAGAAGATGATTGGGCTGGAAAAGAAGATGATTGGGCTTTCATTGCTACCATTGAAAATAATCCTATGGCTACTGAATCTACTAAAGATGAAAAAGCTCTTGCAGCTCAAGTTGAAGAAAAAGATGAATGGTTCATTGATAGTGGATACTCACATCATATGACTGGTGATAAAAGAAAATTTGTGAGTCTAGAGAAGTATGACAGTGGGTTTGTAAGATTTGGAGACAACAATGTTGGTATGATTCGTGGTAGAGGATCTATTTTCCTTGGTGGTAAGGACAACACTGATGATGTCATCTATGTTGAAGGCATGAAGCACAACTTGTTGAGTGTTGGAAATATGGTTCATAAGGGATATGATCTACAGTTCAAAGATGGAAGATGCAAGATATAGGAAAGTTCTAGGAACATGATTGCAATAGGCAAACAAACAAAAGGTAACATTTTTCACTTGAATACTGCTAGTGGAAGTTGTTTGATTGCTCAAATAGATGAAATATAGTTGTGGCATCAGAGATTGTGTCATGTAAACTTTGACAATGTTATCAAGATAAGTTCTACTCAAGTAGTAAGAGATATTCCTAGATTAGTGAAACCTGCTAATGTATTCTGCAAGGAATGTTAGATGGGTAAACAAACTAGAGTCTCTTTCCGAAGCAAACAATTTCATTCAAATAATTTGTTGGAGCTGCTAGATACTGACCTTTGTGGTCCCTCCAGAGTCAGAAGCATTCATGGAGAAAGGCATTTTATGTTGGTTATTGATGATTACTCTAGAATGATTTGGGTTTCCTTTTTGAGAGAAAAATGTGAAGCACTAGAGAAATTCAAATGTTTCAAGGCTATGGCAAAAAATGAGATCTGAAAATCAAGTGTCTAAGATCTGGCAGAGGTGGTGAGTTCATTTCTAAGGAATTAAACTATTATTGTGAAGAGCATGGTATTAAAAGACAATTATCTGCTCCTTGAACCCCTCAACAGAATGGAGTTGTAGAGAGAAAAAATAGAACAATTTTGGATGCTTCCAGAACCATGATGATGGAAGGAAATGTGTCTCAGATGTACTGGAGTGAAGTGGTAAGCACTACCATGTATACCTTGAACCAGGTAAATGTGAATGGGAATTCTGGTAAGACCCCTTATGAGTTATGGTTTGGTCACAAGCCTACTGTTAAGTATTTTAAGATCTTTGGAAGCAAGTGTTATATCAAGAGAGATGATGATATAGGAAAATTTGATGCTAGAAGCAATGAAGGGATCTTCCTAGGTTACTCCACTAAGAGCAAGGCATACTAGTGCTATAACAAAAGACTGAGAAAGATGGTTAAGAGTGCAAATGTCAGAGTTGATGAGGATTGTGTCAAATCATCCAGATGATGCAGTTATGATTCAGATGAAGACAACACAAGTCAAGCAAAGAACACTCAAATACCAAATCTACTTTAGATTATTACATATGTTCTAGTGAAGCAACCTCAATTTTTTCTAGTAAATCAAGTCAGTCAAGAAGCTCAGAAAAGTGCAGAAGCATAGACAAGTGCAAGTGTAGAAGAAAGATTAGAAGAGTCAGAAGTTCGAGAAAGTCCCAAAACTCCAAGGTATGTAAAGTTGAATCATTCTAAAAGTCAAATCATAGGAGATAAGAGTAAAGGAGTGCAAACTAGAAGAAAAATTGCAGAAGAATATTGTTTGATTTCCAAGATTGAACCTAAGAGTGTCATTGAAGCCTATCAAGATGAACACTAGTTAGAAGCCATGAAGGAAGAGCTGACACAAATTGAAAAGAATGACACATGGTTACTGGTTCCTAGGCCTGAAGACAAAAATGTGATTGGTACTAAGTGGGTATTCAAAAATAAGATGAATGAAGAAGGTGAGGTGGTCTAGAATAAAGCAAGACTGGTATGTAAAGGTTATTCTCAAATGGAAGGTATTGATTTTGAAGAAACTTTTGCCCCTATAGCTAGAATTGAAGATGTGAGATTATTTCTGGCTTATGTTGCACATAAGAATTATAAAGTTTATCAAATGGATGTGAAGTCTGCATTTCCGAATGGAGAACTAGAAGAAAAAGTGTACATTGAATAGTTGGATGGATTCTAGCTAACAGACAAGGGAGATATGGTTTGCATATTGAAGAAAGATTTGTTTGGACTTAAGCAAGCCCCCAGAGCTTGGTACACTAGATTGGACAAATATCTACTGAAGCTTGGATTCACTAAAGGTATTACTGATAGCAACTTATACTTCAAGTTAGATCATGATAAGGAGTTGATTATAGAAGTTTTTGTTGATGACATCATTTTTGGAGGAGATGATAATCAATGTATGAAGTTTATTGATGAGATGAAGAGTGAATTTGAGATGAGCATGATTGGTGAGATGAATTTCTTTCTGGGATTGCAAATTACACAGTTGGACCAGGGGATATTCATAGCTCAGTCCAAATTTGTGAAAGAACTATTGAAGAAGTTTGGAATGGATGACTCCAAACCTATTGGTACTCCCATGGTGACCGGATGTAAGTTGACACAAAATGATGATTCTCCAAAGGCAAATCAAACTTGGTATAGGTCAATGATCGATGTATTTCTCTACTTAACACAGACTAGACCAGACATTATGAATGTTGTATGTATGGTTGCTAGATTTCAAGCTGATTCAAAAAAAATCACATGTGACTATTGTCAAAAGAATTTTTAGATATCTAAAAGGAACAATTGACTTTGGACTTTGGTATCCAAAGGATGATGATCTTACTTTGTGTGCATACATTGATGTGGATTGGGTTGGTGATTTCTTCCTAGGGAAGAAGCTAGTAAGTATCTTGGTTGAGTAAAAAGCAAAACTCAATTTCTCTATCTACTGTTGAAGCATAATACATTGCTATTGCCAATAATTGTACTCAAGTGATATGGATGAAACATATGCTGAAAGATATCAGGGTGATATATGAAGAGCCTAATGCCATATACTGTGAAAATTCAAGTGCAATAAATATCTCAAGGAATCTGGTACTACACTCTAAGACTAAACATATATCAATCAAGTTTCACTTCTTAAGGGAGAAAGTGAATGAGAAAGAAGTTAGATTGGAATATGTGACTACCAAAGAACAGATTGCAAATATATTTACTAAGCCTTTGTTGAAGGATACTTTTGAGTATCTCAGAGGAATGCTAGGGGTAATTACCCCTCCTAATAAGAACTAAATGATGCATTTGCTTGCATCAATCTGTGAGCTTCATTGCTATACTTTGATCCGAATTGATGTTTCTGTGGTTGCTACTCAAGGGGAGTAGTCAGATGTGTAGATATGTGGTTCAGAGCGTGTGCATGGAAAGTTCATTGTTACCTTTTTGATTGATGTAAAAGGGGGAGAAGTGCATTGTGAAAAATCTTTGTGGAGAGAAGTTTAGTTGAGAGGACTAGTGCAAAAGAAGTCAGTTGGGTTGATGGTATTTTTCACATCATGTGTTGCCATCAATGCCAAAGGGGGAGACTGTTGGATGTTGTGGATATGGTTGCTGATATGTGGTTTTCATTGATGTCAACACTATTAGCATTTGGTGTATCAATTGTTGTATATGTCGAGGATATTGAGAAAATATTAAGAGAAAGTGTTATGTGTTCCTAGTGGAACTGTGCAGGTCATAATGGTGTCATGTTTTGTACGTTGAAGATTAGATGATGTGGATTTAAGGGTTTATTTTTTATTTTATCTAGATCATCTACCGGAAGTTTCAGAGGTCCGCATGAAGTTTTGAGTATGTTGTGGTCTGACAGTGTTTTGTTAGTATTCCTGAATGAAGATTGTGTGATTTTGGTTATCTCAGTTGTTGCAAATGCTTCTCTATTGTTTCTTGGTGCTCTCAGATTTCTCTATATCATTCTCTATCTTTGTGGTATGTCCACATTAATCAGTGAGCTCGTGGATGAAGGTCTTTTCTTGCGCATGTTCGGTTTTTCATGTTTTTGGCTGACATGTTGTTGATAGTGTGTTGTGGATATTCGAGGTGAAATTAATTAAATTATTTTTGCATTGGAGATGTTAATTTGGGTCTCCACTATGTTGTGGCTGAAATTGGTGGATTCGCATTAAAAAAATATTTGTAAATTTGGGCCGACATTGAAAATATATTTTATTTTCTTGGTCGACGAAGTAGTTATGGAATCTCATGTAGCAGATATATAAGGGAGATTAATTCATTGATGTAGATGATGCTTCGTGTGCTCCTCTGTGTGTATGTGTGAATACCATTCGATTGAAGAGCAGTGTGTGAAGAAGATTGTGCAAAGTGTGAAGAAGTGTTGAGCTTAATTGGAACTGTAATCAGGCTTGTGAAGAAGCTATTCTCTCAGTTCACATCTTGGATGGTTTTAATCCAAATCCTATTGTTGGACAGTGAGTCCTCTTTTGTAATTGAGCAGTGATCTCTAGGCAGTGTGCCTGAATGCATGTGCATTCCCCTTATTATTTCTTTTTATACTTCTAACATAGTATAATCTTGTGGACTAACATCCACCTTGGTTTTTCCCCTAACAGGGTTTCCACACAGAAAAATATTGGTGTTATTTGTCTCTCTGATGTGTTAATTTCTTGTAGTTAATTTCTTATTCATCAGATCTGAGATTAAGGTTAAGTTAAGTTAGAAAATTCTAAATTTCTGTGACAACTGATTCACCCCCCCTCTCACTTGTCTGTCCTTGTTTTTCCAACATGAACTAGACTTGAGGTTGCAAGAAAATGTTAATATCTTAGAAATTGAGAGCAAGGGATTAATCAAAGTTGTTTTTGTTTTGAATCCTAAAACTAGGTTGATTTTTTTTATTTTTCAATTTGGGGATGTGGAATTAAAGTTTGATAAGCTATGGCATGAATTTGGATGTCCAAAATATTATATGAATCTTATGTAAAACAAAGTATAAAATGAAGGATGGTGATGCTATAGTTTTGACTAACAATTTTGATAATTAATGTTCTCTAACAACTGATGGAGTTTGAGGCCAATGTTGAAAATCAATTGTTCTTGACAATTTTGAGGCTAGTCTGTAAGTAGGTTGATAGTGTTCCCTATTTAAAGCAATAATGGTAGTGTTTTAGATCAATAGTGGTTTTGTGTAAAGGTAATTGCAACCAAGTTCAACAAAAGTGACTGTTTTTATAGTGACTATAAAAAACTAGAGACAATAATACTGAAAAATCTAAGCAATAGCTAGCTTGCTTTTGTGCAATAGCAATTTTTTTAGTGCATTAGCAGATTTTTTAGTGCAATAGCAGAAAAAAATTTGCAATAACGACTCTATTGAATTATTTCCAATTTTCTGTGATGGTAGTTTTGTTGAAAAAGTTTGTAATTTTGAGATGTTGGTTGATCTAATTGTTCTAAGAATTTTTTTTGAGTTTTTGCAAGCGATAAAGCACATCAATCAAAGTACACAAAAATGACCGTAATGTTTTGATGATAAGGAGCAAAAATCAACCCATGTTTAAACTAGTAACAACATCGAAAGATATCAAGCAATATTATCCCTACAGTCAAATTGGCCAATGGTGACACTTTTAGGCCCACAAATTGGAAGGTCCTTTGAAGTAAGGTAGGGACACCCTTCTAATTGTATACACTTAAGTCTTTCGAGAATGGATGGATAGGGGCCTCCAGGAATGGAAGGATGACCCAATCACCCTCTCCCTAAAAAGCTACAAGTAACTAATACAAGCCAAATATTTTTGTCTCAATTCAATGGAGTTTATATGGTGAGTAAAGTTCTCTAGAGTACAGTGCACATCTCTTGCATTGAACCATGTCGTCAAGTAGAATATCTCAAGTAAAACATGGGTAAAACTACTTTAAATCTCTTAGTCACTACTCAAGGGACTGATACCTGATGAGCACACAGTAAGCCACTTAAGACTTTAATCACTCCTACTAGGGGCACTTATACGCAAAGGTACCTCTCCATTCTAAATGACACCACATGGTCGAAGCTGATACCAATTAAATCTTGGCTTTCACTAAAATAATTTATATAGAGGCTTGAGGGAAATTTTTCTTTGAGTCGCCTTTGAGTTCTCTTTTAAGGATGTGTCTTTTAGGTAGGCCCAATATAAAGGTGATGCTGAAATAAATTATTGTGAAACCCACGATCGTTAAAAGACGTAGGGGGAGAGGATACACACTTGGTTTTCCAAGCATGGTGAACACGACATACAATCCATAGTAGTTTCTTTTTAAGCCCACAAGTTCAAGTGTGTGAAGATACCAATTCAGTTTTTAAGTACACCAAATTTAAAGTGTTTTAGACTTCAAGCAAGATATAGTAATGTGCAAATAAAAAATGATTTGTTCAATTTTATAACAAAAAATGAAATATTTATAATCGTGTTGTTCATCTTAAAGGGTCAACAAATGAAATTGTGCTCACTTTTAACAATGCCAAAATGAAAAACATTCAATTTTAGGAGCACCAAATGAAATGTGTGAGTTGCCTTGTTCAATTTTCAAGCACCAAAGTGAAAAATGAGATTTTCCTTGCTCATTTTTAAGCACCAATTGAAATATGAGAGTTGTAGGTTCAGTTTTAAAAAGCACCAATTGAAATGTGAGGGTTTTCCTTGTTCAATTTTAAGCACCAATTAAAATGTGAGAGTTTCCTTGTTCAATTTTTAAGAACCAATTGAAATGTGAAAGTTGTAGGTTCAGTTTTAAAATTACCAATGAAATGTGTAAGTTGTAGGTTCGGTTTTAAAAACACCAATTGAAATGTGTTTTAACTACAAGATGCTTTTAAAAATTGAAATAGCTTGGACTACTTGCCAACTCTGCAATCAAACTTTAGTGATTCTCATGAAGAATGTGACATAATCCTACAAGGGCTACACCAACAACATTTAGAAAATTTCTAAACACAACAATCAATTAATTTTTAAGGTTAGGTAAACTGTGAAATCAAAGAAAAGTTTTGCAAAATTCAAAAATTCAAAAAATACAACAATAATGAACATGTTACCTATAATAGCGAACCTATTTTTATTGCAATAGTAGCCAAGTTTAGGTCAATAGCGGCCAATTTTAGGTCAATAGCGACCAAGTTTAGGTCAATAGTAGTAAAAAAAAGAGGCAAACACTTTCAAGTTTTGAGCGAAAACGTTCTAGTTTAGCAAAAGCAATTCTTCAAAAAGGTATCCATGACTAAGAACCTGCAACTACTTATCAAACTCAAAGAAAATGTTAAAGTTAAGGACCTAGGTCCCACCGAGCATGCCAAATGTTGTAAGGGGGGGAAATAGCATAGGAAAACAAACAATGAATTAAAGAAAATCAATTAAAGAAAAGATCAAATTCCAACCATACTCATGAAATGAAGTTCTAAAATAATGAAATCAAAAAACAATGTAATCCTAAAGATAACAAAAATTGAATCCAAAACCTTAAAACATTACCATCCCATGTTGAAGTGTAATTTGTATTAATGTTGAATTGTGTTTGAATCAATACAAAGCCTCCATTTGTTGTTTTGAAAAAGCTTGAAAGTGTGTTAATGGTGAACTAGAATGTGATTCTTAATGTGCTCAAGAATCAGTTGTTGAATGCTTCTCTATGTAAATTCTAGATGATTTGTGAGAAGGTAGAAGATTGTTATATATATTTATTGTTTCGAGATGAAAGATTGAGATTCTATAGTAAAAGATCATGATCAACGGTTGAGAACCATTGAGAGGAAATAGATTAGAAGGATTAGTGGTTTTAGATTGGAATAATTGGTGGGATTGGGGAAGCCAATTTGAGTAGTTAGTGGGATTGGAGAATAGATGAGTTAGTTAACCAATTAGAGTGAGAAATTAGTGATCATGATTTTATCAATCAAAAAAGAGGGTGAGGATAATTAATTAGTATTAGGAGATGAATGTGTAAGTCACATTTGACTTTAATAAATAAATTTGTATTTGTTTGTTGACTATGTTGAATGCATTTGAAATAATTAATTTAATTATTCAAGTTTAGAGGGCAAAGTGACTTAATTAAATTATTAAATGATAACAATTTAATTAGTTTAGATGAATAGGGTTTATTAGCGACATAATTAAATAATTGGTGTTTATTTAATTAATCAAGAAGAATAAAGTTAAATTAGGACTTTATTAAATAAATGAGATTTATTTAATTAGTTAGAAATGATGATTGAGGATGAATTAATTAAGTAATGTTAAATCACTTAATTAATAGACAAATATAAAATTTGATAATAATTAAATAATAATGTATTATTTAATCATTTAGGGAAGAAGGGTGAAAGTTAAATAGTGTTGTTTGTCAGTCAAGACAATTTAGGGTATCTACAAATGTGGTACCATTTAAAATGGTTTTTTAATCATGTAATAGTTTTTGCAACCATACTCAAGAAAGAAATGCTAGTGACCTTGTAGATCATGTCCAAATAATTTCATATAAAGAATACAATTAAGTTGGATGATAGTAGGAAAGATATATAAATCGATATAACCTTAGAAATTTTAATAATCATATAGGAATATAATCATAATATTATGCCGTGTCATTAAAGTATTATATTAGAAGTATGCTTATGAAAGCTCACATAATGATAAGTAACAATATGCCCCCAATGATACCCAAAAATAGGGCTATAGAATTTTAACATGTAAATTGATTTGTAATTATTGAATTGAATTAACATTATATATTTATTATATATTTTAGGTTCTAACATCAGAAGCTGGTATATCATCAATCATCCCACCTACACCATCCAACACATTTGTTCATAGTGTCAATTGTGACATTAGTGTCATTGAGGTACATTGTAGCATGTTTTAAATTTTTATTTTATAAAATTTAATGTTATTTTTTTTTATTGATTAAGCAGGGAAAGGGCCCTGATCCCTTACAAAAACAACAAAATAGTCCAAGGAAACAACATCTAGAAAAACTAACAAAACCGAGGAGATGGCAAGATTAGAAACAACAACACATCTCCTTACTGGAACCAATCAAAAACACATTAACCAACACCAACAAAGTCAAAACATATACACCTATCCAGTAGCCAGTAAAATTCTAACCAAACCATATTACCATCCACCCATAAAACTAAATAAAGAAAGTATAGTCTATCATAAGTTCCTAGCAAGTCAATAGTCCTCGAATCAAAAGTATAGAGTCAATTAACATAGTTCAAGCTTATCAAGCCATTATCCAAAACCAACCTAAGAAGGATACCAAAAAACCTTTTAACAAAAGACATGAAAAAGCAGAACCAGGCATGGAACAAAGGACTAAGCTTCCTCAATTAGGCTCCAAGCCATCTTCAGGTCTCCCACCGTTTCCTCAAGGTTGTCCTTGGTCTCCATCTTCTTGAATTGATCAAATTCATCCCTATTTCATATTTTTCTCTGTTACTTTTTTATCTTGCCCTATTCTGATATAGTAGCCATCACCACCCTTTTCATTACACAATCCATAACCCTAAAAACATTTCTCACTGCCTCCTTAATAACTTGAAACCTATTTGAGTTGTCTTCTTTCTGTAGCATCCTTTCGAGTAGCTCCATCCTCTCTTCCATCATTTACATTCTTGTCTTAACAACATATGTTTCATTTTCTTTCAGATTATCAACATTACAAGGGGTCTCAGTATTAATTTCAGTAACCTCCAAGTTAATAGGGGATTCATTCATGTTTTCCTTTCCTCCTGCCATGCTTTTCTCCTCCTCCACATCATGCTCCTCCTCTAGTTGATTATTACTAACTTCCTCTTCTTGACTCGAATCCTCAATTTATCCTCAGAACTTGACACTTCTTCCTTTGATTGTCCACCTCCCAAATTGTTAGGAACATACTCCTCTAAAGAAGTATCTTTCTCATTCTTAGCAACCCTCTTCCCTTTTTTCTTCTCAGAATCCGCAAGAATATCCATTTTCTTATCATCAAAATTTTTGGTTTTCTTACTAGAATCCATACCCTTGGATGCAGCCAGAGGAAGATGGGTTGACCTACAACCTACGGGGGTAATGGAACCACTTTATGGGCTTATATCATGATCATCTAGAATTTTTATTGTGGTATTTTCATATCCAAGTTTTTTATCAACAATTTTCTTTTCTTATTGGTGATAGAAGCAAGGGGAGCAGTATTATGTTTTTCAAGGGGTAATTTTAAGGAGCACTATCCATGAGGGTTCCACAACTTTAGGAGAAGGATTCATGTTGATTTTTATTTTTTCTCAGGGGAGTGGGGTCAGCTTTCCAGTAGTTCAATTTTAACAAGCTTTTAGGGGTTGAGTTGTGCTCAATCAAAATTGCGGGTGGTAGAAAGGACATACTTACAGATAGCTCTAATCAATCCCTTATGCAAGGGTAGGTTAGCACCATGTGTCAAGCTCTATTTCAGTGATGAGAGGAGGAAAAAAGGAAGTTTTTTTTTTTTCCAGATGCCTAATATGGTTTAGGATGGGCAAATGGTACCTAAATCTCTATGCTTTTTCTCTGGCTTTAAAAAAATTATCAATATAGGTTTGGTAATTACCCGTACTCACCTTGGAAATTTTCTTCCCTTCATAACTGAGACCCATTGCTTTGGCTATCAACTTAGTGTCCATAGTGAAATGGAGCCCTCCCAACTCAACTTCTCCATCCTTTTATGCATTAGCAAAATTTTTAGCTAAGCTCCTCATTATAGCTCTCCATGGCTTCGAAGTATGGGGTAAAGCCAACACATTGAAAGAGGCTCCATAGCTCAACATTCTATCTTAGGGAGTCATGTTTGCTTGGCTCCATTCTCTTTCTAGGACCTCCCATTGCTTCTTCCTTGGTAAGATAATCCTTGCATAGAAGTAGATAATCTGCACTTAGACCCTTCTTGTCCTCAACAGAAACTGCCAGGAGTTCAAAATTTTCAACCTTGATAGTAACTTGGGGGTTTTTCATTTGGAGAAGTGACAACTCAAAACTTCTGGTGATAATTTTAAAAAGATCATGTTGTTCACTTAGAAATAATTCACACCTTCCAAACAAGCCTTTGTTGGAAATGGAAACATCCTTGCCATTAAGACACACACTTAATCTTTCTTGATTAGCCTCCAATCTATCATCGCTAACACATGTGAAAATGTCCTGTTGATAACCCTTAGCAATATTTTTATGGGTTTGAGTGGTTAGCATCATTACCTGATGTATAAAAATCTCCTTTCCTTTTTTACTACTACACAGGGCTTCTAAAAAATCATTTATTTCCATCTTGTTTCTTTTATACTGCTGAAGATTTATCGCACTCCTGTCATTATTAGAGTACCCCAACTCCCCATTTCACTAGTTACCCATCTTCATTATGAATAGGGTAATAATTATCATGACAACTTGGTGACTAAGTGAGTACTCCATCATCACTATATTCTTTCTATCCATCTAAGATTACTTAAAATCCCAGGTTTATCTTTAGATAAATCTCCTTGATCTGACTTAGAAAATGCGAAAAAGTTTCAATATTGTCACTCTGAATGTCTAAGGAAAATATTTTCCATTGCATCAGCCGCCATATTCCCCTCCCTAAAAACATGGACAATATTACACTTTTGAAAAAATTTAATCATCTTTCTACAATCATCAAGAATTCCCTTTAATTCCCACGGTGCATCAACCAAATTATTTAAATAATCTATTATTAGCTTGAGTTTCCTTCAACCCAAACTTTAGAGTAACCTTTTTCTTTCAAATAATTTATTCCCGCCCACATAGTCTTAGACTCTACCATTTTGTTTCTAGCAATACCCAAGCCTTTGCTAAAACCGGCAACAAAATTACCCATATGATCTCTAATTATTCTACCCACTCCCGCCAAACCAGGATTCCCCTTTGAGTACCTATCAAAATTACACTTTATCCATCCTGGGTCCAGAGGTATCTAGCTAGTGATCCTTCTAATAAGTTGTTTCACCTAGTTAGTATTGGTTAAGTCTTGTGATATACCCCATAGTTGCTTAATTCACAGCTCCTTGTAGGAAGGCATCTTCTTAGAAGGAGCATACTTGCAATTATCAATGTTTTCTTGTATTTGCTTCCTTATCGACATACACAACTCTTTATTGTTCTTAGCAACATCCTTGAAAGATCTATTGTTTTGTTCTTTCCACAAACCCCAGGTGAGGAATGGGGGGACCTGCCTCCAGAGATCCATAATAATATTATGGGAATAGGGACAAAGATTCCAACCATCTTGATAAATATTTTAATTGAAGAAGGGAAGACCCACTCAATTATTAGATTCCTCATGAAAATAGACCAAACCTCCTATGAATAAGGACATTGAAATAGCAGATGCATGATGGTTTCTTCAACTTAATTACAAAGGTAACATCTATTGACTAAGTAAAATCCTTTTTTCTTAAGATTATCAATTGTGAGAATCCTGCCATGAGCTATTGTCCACCAAAAGCAATTTATTTTTGGTATTAAATTATTACTCCAAACCATATTCTAGTTAAAGTCCCCATTTTAGATCAGCTTGTTTTCCAACACTTCATACACAAATTTGATAGAGAATCTCCCATAAGGATATTTGGTCCATATCCACTCATTATCCCTTTCCTTAGAGAAAAGATCAAATTCACCTATATGTTGTAGAAGGAAATACAAATCAACATCACAATTGTATTGTCTTCCCACCTTGAGAGCAACATTATTGATATGGTAATTATGAGACTAAGCTCCTCTTTGGCTTATTTTTTTCCACTATTTTGGTTTCGCGCCTTATAGCTTCTTTCTACGAGTTAACTAATGTTGGCCAACCCTTAAATGATATGGATTTGGATATTTCTAATTATGGCCCTACGACTATTCTGCCTAGAATTTTGTGCTTTTGTCACATGGAAGGAAATCCTTCCTTATCTGTCATGTCCTTTTTACTTAGCCGGTTGTGCGATGTGATTCCAATTAATGGTTCTGCTAAGATTTTTTCTGGGAATTATTTTTCTCATGCATGTGATCTATCCATTGGATTGATTACCAAAAATTGTCATCCTTGGCTTAAATGCCTTATTGTGTGGGGATTTTTTCACCTTGCTATTGTCTATAACCTTCTTTGTTTTTAGATTTCCTAGTTGTACAGTGTGTAGAGTGACATCATGGGGGGAGATAGGGTGCGGACAGAGATGGATAATTTCAATGAATTCCACAAGGATCTTCTAGTCTGGTACATTTGCATTGAAGGCAGCATTGCTCCTCTGATGGAGAGACTTGTGGGTCACGACCCTAATCTATCGACCCAGTTCGTCAATTCATGGAAGAATCGTCATGTTACCATTGGTCACATATCCGTCACAGTGGATGAGGAAGTTATTGTGTAGGCAACAAGCCTCCAGAGCACTGGAATGAAGCATCCTAAACATTCTAAGACCCAGAACAATGAGAGTGAATAATTCTTTTGTGGGGGAGGAGGAATTGATGCATAACTAGTCTGGGTTTGAACGGGAAGCTCTTCCACAGTTGTGGAACCAAGTGTGTCTTGCTCTAATAAAGTATGTTATGCTGGAAGGAAGGTACAAGACTTTTTACTACTACCATTTTCCCTTGTTAAATCATCTTAGGCATAAGGTTCTTCTAAGCTTTCCCTTTTTCTTGCTTATGGACCTTGAAAATTCAGTTGAAAAATGTATTGATTTGGTTGCTACTAATCCCAATGAACCTACTCCTCTGCCTCTCCATTAGGGTCTTACCCTAAGACTCTACCATTTTTCATCTGACTTTATGCCCTCTGAAACCTATTTCGGTCATTCGTATTGAGTAAATTGAGCCCCTCACTGTGCCCAACTTGTCTCTGGTTGAATCAAAAGGCCCTATCAAAAAGAGTCACCTGACCCAAGCTGCTAATCCTCAGAAACCCAAACCTTCTACTAAAAAACTCAAGGGTATGGATGGTGCTGCCCAAACCAGTGTGGCAGTTAGTTTGTGTGACCTAAATTCTACCCCTGCTAAGACTCCTGCTAAGCCTGGCATGAAGAAGAAAGGTAAGGAGGAGAAGGTGCCTCTAAGTAAAGGGAATAATGTTGTGAGGAAGGACTCCTCGGGTGATACGGTGGTTGCAGAGACTGTGGTTATTGGTTGTGATGCCATCGTTAGGCGCTTTGGCAGGCTAGCAAAGAACAAGAAAAAAGTGCATATTAGAGACTTGGACACTAAAGAGGAGTTGTCTAACAACAAAGACAGCAGAGTGGAAGAGGTGTTAGAGGATGAGGAATATGAAAAAGCTAGAGGTCCCTCTTTTGTTCTTGACAAGGGAAAAGCTCAGGAGGTTTCGGGCTCCCACTTGTCAGAGCTGCTGAAGATTGAGTAGAATGATTCTGACTATGCTACGGGTTGTAGGGAGGAGCTTGGTGTGCTAAAAGAGAGATTGGACATCTTGGACAAAAAATTCTATGGGTTGACCCGATTCACAGTCAAGATGATTCACTGTGTCACTGGCACCCTGTCAGCCGCCATGAAGGATGATTTGGGGATGAAGAAGACCAAGGACCACCAAGAGTGGGTCAGGGATGATGTGCTTTAGCTATTGTCTAAGAACTGGGAGAAGGCCAGCTAGTATGTTGCTGGTTTTTTATTGGTCTGTGTGTGTTGTTAGTCTCCGTCTGGTTTTGATTAGGTGTTTTTTTGGTGTAGTTTTTTGTTTTATTCTTTTTTGATCTGGACTTTCTAGCCCTTGTACCTCTCTGTGTAGGGTACAACACCCTATAAATGCTCCTTACATTATCAAAAACATTATTGATATGGTTTTTTCAAATTAATCCATTTTGGTCTCAGACCATCCCAATTAATATAATTAGTGACCTTTTTTCCAATAATTATTTTCATTCTAGTTTTAATTTGTTGAAGATTGTTCTTTGATGACAAAGGAGCATAGCTTTCCTAAGCATCATCCCAAATATTTGTTCTTTGTCCATTCCTAATTCTACATTTCACACCTTGTTTTAGAGTACCTCTAACCTTGATCAAGTTGTTCCAAAAGGCTAAACCAAAGGGGAGATCCTCTTTCCTCAAAAAATAGCTTTGGTCTTTGTTTCCCAAATATTTGGCTCTAAGAATTTAAACCCAATCTTTAGTTCCTTCCAGAAAATACCAGCCCATTTTTGAAACAAGAGCTTTATTGAATATTTTTATTCTTGTAATGCCCAAACTACCATCTATTTTTAGGGTATAGACTTTATCCCAACCAACAAGAGCCAATATTTTCCTTTCCTCCACACTCAACCATAAAAATATCCTTTGAATCATTTCAATTTTCTTAGCAATAAAGATAGGAATTTTAAAGAGGGAAAGATAATAAACAAGGGTATTTTGTAAAGAAGCTTTCAGAAGTTGTAATTTTCTAGCATAGCTTAACATCTTTCCTTTCCACCCAGCCAATTTATTTTCGATCTTTTCAATAATTTGATTCTAATAATTATTATGAGGTTTTTTAGAAATTAGAGGAAGACCAAGATAGGTGGCTAGAAAATGAGCTTTGTGGCAACTAATAATGTTTATAACTTTCTCTTTTATTTCCTAGGTAGTATTGAAGAAATAGATCTTGCTTTTTTGATAGTTGATATATTGGCCCAACACTCTAGAATATTGGTCCAAGATCTCTTTCCACTATCTAGCTTCCAGAACTAAAGCCTCCCCTAAAAGGATAGTGTCATCCACAATTTTTTGGTGAGAGGTCGAAGGGATAGAGGAAGCAACTTTGAACCATTTCATTTTATTGCTTATAAGTTGTTTATGAATATTTCATCCCAAAGCTTCTACCACAATAACAAAGAGGTAAGGGGACAAAGGATCACCCTATATCAAGCCTCTACCAGAAGAGAAGAAGCATTTAGGAACTCGATTAACCAGGACCAAGTACTTAGGAGTAGTAACACAAGATATGATTAAGTTAAGAATTTTTCCCTTGAAGCCAAAAAATTTTAACGCTGCAATTAGGAAAGGCCATGCGACATGATCATAAGCCTTGGAAATATCAAGTTTCAAAACCATACCTTGCTTCTTACTTAGTTCCATAGAATGCAGCACCTCATGAGTGTAAATCACAACATCCAAGATATATCTTCCTTGAACAAACCCCTTCTGATTGACTACTATCATTTTATTCAAAACTAAATTTAATCTATTGACCATTATCTTAGAGAAAATCTTATAAGTAGTGTTGCAAAAATTGATTCGTATAAATTCATTAATGGATGAGGCTTCTTCTAATTTAGGGATAAGCACTATAAAAGTAGCATTTAGATGATTTAAAAGTATACCAGACCTGAAGAAATATCTAGCAACATTAAAAAGGTTAGTTGAAACAATATCCTAGAAATCTTGGAAGAAACTAGTAGGAAATCCATCAAGCCCCAAGGCCTTATAAGAACCAAAGGAGAAAACTGCCTCTTTTACTTCTTAGAGAGAAACAAATTTAGACATCTCTTTTAAATCTTGCTTCGAAATGACTTGTGGAATCACCTATAGAACATCTTTCAACTCCTCTATCAATTTCAGTCAATTGTTGGAAGTTTGAAAAGAAAGACACTGCCTCATTAGAAATTTTCATCCTCCCCATACAGAATTAGAAATTTTTTATTTATTTTAGAGATCTAATCCTATTTCTGCACCTACGTTTTAAGGTAGGTTGATGAAAAAAATTGTATTTCTATCACCTTTAGTCAACCATTGTATCCTTGATTTCTGTTTCTAAAAAACCTCTTCTTTTTTATTTATTTTGAACCATTGAGACCCTTAAGTCCCTTTCTTGATTACAAATATTTTCATCAAAATTATTGAGCTCCATTAGATCTTGAATCTCCTTGATTTTTGAACTTAGCTCTTTTTTTGTTGTGAATATGTTACCAAATGAGTATTTTTTCCATCCCTTAATAGTATCTTTGACTTTCTTTAGTTTTGAGCTAAGTGAAACATTGGAGTACCACTACAAGGAGCATTCCACCAACCTTCAACAATTGTTATGAAGTCCGAATGGTGAGACCACATTATTTCATACCTAAATGGAAAAGGTCCTTTCACCACTTTATCATCCCACTCAAGAAGGAGAGAACTATGATCTAAGACAGTTCTTGGAAGAGCAATTAGGGAAATGTCTTGTAGAATGTTCCAAGTCAAAGAGATAAGGAAACTATCAAGTCTCACTTGGATTAAATGATTACCTTGCCTTCTATTAGACCAGGTAAAAAGTGACCCAATCAAAGGGATATCCAAGAGACCCACTGAATCGATTAAGCCCACCAAATCCAACATACTATCTGACAAGTCCATGAGTCGACTCTTTTCTGAAGGAAATGTGGGAGAGTTAAAATCTCCTCCTAGAAACTAAAACTCCTCCTTTCTATTGTTTATAATTACTCCAAGCATATTCCAAAGATTTAGTCTATCCAGGCGAGAATTAGGGCCATAAATATTAACCAGATTCCATTTAACAGAAGTTCTGACATCTTCCAAAGAAACCATCAAACAATTTTTTCTACTAAAACCCAACACACCAAATAGTTTAGTTGGATTCCAACATTTCATTATTCCCCCCGAAGCTCCTTCAGCATCCCTAACCTCAAAGTTAGCACTAGGCCAGAGCCATTTAATAATTTTTTCAAAATTCTCTTTTTTCATTTTTGTTTCCTAGATTAGAAGAACATCCAATTTTGCATCCGCCAAGAAGAATTTTAACAAATGTTGTTTATAGGGGACATTGAGTCCCCTTATATTCTATGATATTATAAACATTGGAAAAAAGGGAGTAGTAGTATCACCTTGATACTACTAAGACAGGGGAGCAGTCCCCCCCCCCCACTTTTTTCTGGATTTGTTTCCTGCAAGGGAGTTAAGAGGTCTTTGTTTTCCTAAAGCAACATCCCTTGCAGTATCTTTGTTTCTTGTTTCTTTTAATGGTGGTCTTCCCACTTTATTACATCCTCCCACATTTGGGTTCTTCTTCTTTCTTGATTTTGTGTTTACTTGGTTCTAATCATCATCCTCCACACCATCTTTATGGGAGGGAGGAGTTATCTTCAGACTCTTTTTAGCTTCAATAATTTTATCCTTTTCCTTTTTAGTATCTAGCGTATGCACCAACTCTCAACCAATCAGTGACTGCTCGGGGGAGGAAACCAAATCCTAACCCTTCTGAGTATTTATATCTCTCCTTCCTCTAGGATTTCTGTGTTTTATTTCTAGAGTACTAGATCCACTCCTTCCACTTCTTGTCTCAAGAACTACATACTCTTTAACACAAGTTTATTGTCAAGCATTTCAGTAACACATTAAGGATTCAAATCAGTCACCACGTAAGGGGGGATTCCTTTCACCCACAACATTTAGGCTAGCCGAATCAAATTTGTCATGAAGGGAATTCTCCACTAAGGACAACTCCTTGTCCTCGACAAAGACTTGGGAAGACACTATCTCCTTACTAGGAAATAGAAAACCATAAGAGGAGCAAGGAGTGGTAGGTTCCTTCAATAAAACTTAGGATCAACATTTTTAAGAGAGTTAAGAAATAACTCTTGCTTTTTATTCTTCACTTCCAAAGGAAGCTTTTTACAGGAATCTTGCAAGTGGCAAAACTTATTGCATCCCTAACAATAAACCTTGGCATTTTCATATTCCATAGGTTGAACCCATCTACCAAACTTTGATTTAAGGGTCATCGTGGTAGGGAGTAATGTATTGACAACAACATTCACACAAATTCTAGCATAGATCAACCATGTCTTAAGTTGGGTTACTTTTTCCATAGTCAAAAAGGTACCAAAGGAATTAGAAATTCCTTTAAAAACATTTTGGTTCCAAAATTCCAAAGGAAAACTTGGGAACTTAACCCAATTTGGAGCTACCTTGCCAAGGTCCGTCAAGGCATCAAACCTTGGTTTCCACTTAATCAGAGAAAAAATATTCTTAAAACCTCTATCAAACGTCCATAGGCCTCTCGTAAGAAATTTTATCATATCTTTAGGGACAAAAAAGCTAATAAAAAATAACCTTTAGGCATGGCACAAATAGAGACACTACCCTTGAGATTCCAAGTGTTAGAGGCCCACTTTCGTACCTGATCAGTATTTGAGCAGGAAGCAAAGAATTTTCCAACTAGGGATAGCTTCAAGCCCTTGATAGCCTCATCTAGGAGTACATCAGGGGCGCCCACTTCATTTCCTTTCATAGTACATAAAGCAGACAAAGAATCCAATGCAGCCTTTTTCAAGATCCTATCTCCAACCAACTGATCCACGTAGGAAACTGGGTCCTCCCTAGTCAAAAAAGCATCTTTATTCAGGGAATTTAGAATGGGAGATTTACCAGGTGTACTTTTAAAACTCCCCATGGATGAGGAAGAAGAGGAAAATCCACTAGAAGAAGCATAATGCATAGGTGGGGGAGCCCCATTGGGGCCCCCACCATGCTGGATCATTAGGAATCACATACAACATAGAAAATTTGAAAATTGCAGGAGTGTGCGCAAGAGCTCTTGCTTCGTATAAAATTAAAGTTATTATTTATGTTCTTGATTTTCTTAGTTAAATCTATTATTGTTTATTTAGCTAATGATTTCAACAGTAATGCCTCCTAGTCTAAGAAAAATTGGATTTTGGTGTTGCTACAACAATTTCATCCTTGATGTGTCTAGCATATGTATGATTATGAATATCTCCATGTTTAATTATCATTATTTTATCTCAATTGACATAATAAAGTATTTGTAAATTATTGATATATATTTCTTTTGTTACAATATAGATTTATGTACACACTCGTGTCCAAGGATAGATCTTTATTGATGATGTTAAGAATCACAAGTAAGAAAAACTAGACTATGAGTTTCTTGTAGGTGTGTTTATTATTTTAATATCATTTTAAAATAATATTTTTTATTTATAAATTTTGATATAATATCTAATTTTATAATTTTTATATACAAGTTGAGTTGCAAAATAGTAAGGGCTACATGAGATTAGCATGACGCAAGACAACAACCAATTTAGGGGATGAACATTTACTTTATGGTTAAGAAAAAAAAGGAAAAATGTTTCATTAATAGTCTTTGATACATAGATGCAGACATTTGGTATTCCTTTATGGCACTTTATAACAATTTATATATGTTATTTATTGACTACATTTTGTATTCTAAGAGACAATGTTGGAATGATGGCACTATATATAACATTTTTATGACATTATGTGTTCCTTCACAACCTTATCATGTTCAATATGTATAAATATTTTATACATATTCATAGCTTAAATGGTTTTAATGGTATGTACATGCTCTATCTCTTTAACTTATCCTCTATCTCCCTCTCTCTTTATAACTATCACTCTCATATATATATGGTGTGCATAAAGGTTTAATAGAATATATGGCATAATATTATACAAGTGTCATGAATTTTTTTTGAAGCATGTATCGTGGCTAGTGTGCATCAAATCCCTATGGTCATGTATGTACTCATCTTATTCATACATCATCGTTGGTGATATTTAATCTTTTGCATGATCATGACTTTTATATGAAAGGTATAATGAAATATATGCCATTACATAATATAGGTTTTGTTTGAAGGTTTTAATGGTACATATGTCAATTTTTTGTATGGGTTTTATTTGAATTTTGATTCAAACTACTATACCTTGTTAATGCATTATGGTTGAGTGGCATTGATGCTTATGAACAATTATTTTATGGATTTTACATTTCAAAATCTCTAATGATGATTATATCATTGAGTTGTATGGGTTTTATTTGAAGGTTACACCATGCATCATAGTTGAGTGACATTGACACTTATGAATTATGATTGTATGAATTTTGCATGAAAGTTATAATGACATATATTCCATTGAGTTCTATGGATTTTTTTCCAAGGTTCTAATAGCATGTATTTCATAGATTTATAATAGACTTTGTTGACAAATAATCTTGTATTGACCTATCTCTAGCTCTTTATAGTGCTCTACTTATGTTTATTAATAACTAATCTTAAATATTTTTCTTAGGGCCCTATCTTATACCTTAACCTATTGATGCACTTATTGTTTTCCTTACCCATGTGTTATTTTGTAGCTAAGATGAGGAGGTAAGACTAATCAACAAATAAATTATAGTTAGAGGATAGTTTATAGAAGTTACTTCCTCTTATTAAAGCTATGATAAATCCAAGAGAGATTTTCCTTGAGGTCTCAATAGAATAATTAAAGAGAAATAAAATATCACACATCAAGATTTAACTTCATGTCATAATGGTATCCATGAAAAAACATACTTAACCTCATGTTGACTAGATGAATAGAAGATTACACATACAAATAAATATATAAACCAATCCATATCATCATTCATTATCCCCCATGATGTTAAACTCACAAATATAACTTAGAGAACATTAGCATGATTCTTTGAATATCTGTCAACATTGAGATCACCTAGAATTTGAGAAATTTGTATTTTTGAATCATATTGATGGATGAAACCTAAAACTATTCCTAAACTAGAATGTAGAATAAAAAAAATGTTTAAAAATGAAGGATTGACCCCCATGTCATCAAGACTAGTGCATATCAAATTGAAAATAGAATCAAGCAAGAGAAGAGTGTAAACATTTTTATAAACTAAAATGAGTACTATATCACATCTTTTCATCTTAATATAACACATGAATAAAGATTCATCACACATTTAGGAGTGTTTTTAAACCCACAAAAACTTAGAAATAATTTACATTTATTAAAGAAGATCACATAACAATATTTGTAAATACTTATAGTGTTGTGACACGAGAAGATCCCCAATACATCATTCCAGAAATATGACATGAGAAATCATGAGGCACTCTCTCATAAATCCCTAAAATACCTAAATTTATTGTGGAGACATATGGAATGTAGAGAGAAATCCACTTGAATGCACCTTCTCCAAGCTCAATATAATTGATGTACTTATGTTTTGTCCTCACCCCTATGTTAGTTTTCTCATTTTTTTGTGTATTTATTGAGCCTCATGTTGTAAGCATGACAACCTTGTTCTATAAATTCTTAATTATATCCACTTTCCTACACACTTTTTGTTTGTTTTTTATTATCTTTCTATTTTCCAATGCTTATAACCGAATTCATGTGTCTTTATCTATCTAGCGACTAGTTACCAACATATTTACCTTAGAAAACTAGTTCTACATGGTTGTTTCAGTTCATTGTGTTCTACGACTAAATGTAAAAATTAATAATCTTGCATTTATGTTTCAATGTTTAACCATTTGGTTTGGTATATGTAGTGTAACCACCTATTTCTCAAAAATTGAGAGAGGTTATTATGGAGGGACCCCACATATAGTTGTAGGTCCAAACAGAACATTTTTAGGCCCCACAAACTATAATAACTACATCAAGACCCCTACATAACAAAATAGGGCTTCCCTTAGCATTCACCCTCCCACCTCAATGTGTTGGCATAGTCAGTTTGGACCCACGATTGGAAGAACATAAAATATGGCTCTTAGAAACAATATTTTGAACGCCATTGAGGAAATTTGCAAGAATGTGCTCATTCTTTACATGATCATATTATTTTGAGTTAAAAAATTTGAGAGAGGTGGAGGGACTCCACATCCACCTATATTTCTAGATAGAACATTCTAAGGCCCCACAAACTTTCATAAATTCTCTATCAAAGTTTGGTAGTTCTTTGCTCTCATGTCTCTTAATAAACTTGGTTGGAACCATGTACACTAGATGGATCAAAACCCCTAGAGAATAATATGAGGCCTCCCCTAGCATTCACCCACCCATCTTGATATGTTGGTATAGTCATTTGGGTTCCATTATTCAAAGAATACAATTTATCTGGCTCTTGGTAGCAATACACTAAACATAAATGAGGCACAACACAAAGTTATCTTAGTTAAAAAAATTGCACAATAGGATCATAGGCCCTAGTGTTTAAACCATGCTTTGAAACCACATGTAACGAACCTACCAATTCATCAATTGAAAAACAAAAAATAAATAAAGAAAATAAATGCATAATTGATTCCACAATATTTGGTATAAATAATACAAACATAAGATAAAATATTCAATCAAATACAATGTGCTAGTTTTCTCATTCAATCAACATTTGTATTTATTTTTAAGATAAGTTCATCAAAAAATTTCATTTATAATATAAATTCCATTATATCAAGAATGCATAGCTTTTCATCAAGAATCACATCTTTTAAGAATAGTACGCTATTACATCTTTCATCTATCATATTAGTGACATGATGTACAATATGTTAAAGTTAATATTACAATGCCATGTGAAAACAAATGTAGTATCTTTGATAACCAAGTTTTGGGCATCTCAACTGTAAGAGGGAGAGCATCACATCATCTGAGTGCTTTTCCTCCAACCACAAACTAGTGGCCCCTCACACACCTTCCAATTGGAAGTGGCCTACCCTTCATGAGAGTAGAAGATCCAAGTAATATCCAAGATCATCATTCCATCTAAGAATTGTTGTTGTGTGCTAATACAAACAATATATCATATAAAGTTCTAGATATCCTCTAGCTAAGTATGACATATGCGACTAATTTTTAGCTTTAGACATTGTAAATCAACAACATCAACAATGATTTTGCATTACTTTGGCCAAATATTTAATAATAAAATATACACATTTCATAATATAGCATGTGTTGTATGTTCACACACCTCTTTCTCAAACCGACTATCAACAACTAAGTTTTATATGTAGTTCATATACATGAATAAGTTTAAATAATTATCACCTTAAAATAAAAATTTTAGTTTTCTTTTGCTTTTACAGTAATAACATATGCATATTGTTGGGTGAAAATTCTATAATCCCTTTTAACAGATTACAAAACTTAATTTCAACCACATTTATGTGAGAGAGAATCTCTCCTCTCGAAAAGGGGAGGCGCCCTTCTTACTACTTATTGAAACTAAGGAAAATAAATCAAATATTTACAACAACGTACACTACAATAACAATATGGGGGTGTGTCACATTCATGATTCTCTCTTTTTTCAGAGAATATGTTTTACAATGTTTCATGATTTTAATCTCTAGATGCAATACAACTTTAAATTAAAACTAAGCAGTAATCCAAATACTCCTAACTTGTCAAAGCAAACTCTAGGAATACCAGTATGATAAAGACAAGTAACAAACAAGAAATCTCATGGAGGCACAAAGTCGTTTCATAGTTTTCAATGGTGAATTCTTCAAAATATTAACCAACATTGTAAAAGAAGCATAAATTCTTCAATATACTTCACAATTATATTCACGAACAACATGAACAATTATAAGCACAAAATATCATAAATAATTAACCAATATTATCATCAATTTTACAATTTCAAGAAATAGGTGTAGCTCAAAGTCTACACAAATTTACTCAAAATCCCTTTAATAACAATTACTAAACACTGTCAATTCAATCAAATAACAAGATAATTGTCCCAACACAAAGTTTGGTGTGCAACTTAGCTTCTTTATTGATCAAAACTAGTTTTAGAAAAATGAACTCAATGTTTCAATATTTGCTTCACAATTGGGCAGCACTTTGTTGCATAAGACAAGAGGTCCCTAATACAATAGAATCCTCTCTTATTTATAGATGGGAGAGGAGAGCTAATCTAGGAAAAACCATAACCAACTAGTTGACTTATTCAAAAATATTGTCCATAAATGTAGAACATATTTGTTTTACATGTAATTACATTTTTCAAAATGACATCTAAAATGTTAAAACCTATCTACATAAAGCATAAAAAAAGTGTATGAACTAACTATGGAGATGTAAGGATATTTTCATGGTTCCTTGATATTGGCTTGGAAGTCTTCATATTTCTTCTTAATCTCCTGCATGACTACCTCATTTGGACCAACGGTGTAGTCAATGATTGTGTGGACTTTGGTGATTGACTTCCTTGCAAATGAGCAAATATTTTTGCATCTATCTAGAAGCATTTTGAGGTTGTCTAGAGAGAGTTGCACATCACACAAGGTGTGCATTAAAGTCTTTAAGAAGGCTTTTTTTTCCACCTACTTTAGGATGGCTTCTTTGAAGATCTGAGCAATCTCACTTATCGAGAGGAAGTTATGATCATCATCAAGGAGTTTGCTCGACAACTCCTCAATCCCATTCACCATAACTATTGATGTAAATAAAGTCTTGTACCTAGTTAATTCATTACTAGGGGACTTATTTACACATGTTAAGTTTACTTAGGTCATAGGAAGGAATCTTTCTAAAAGGTGTTAGTTGTCATTAGTTGTTATCTTATCTTTTGACAACTACTACATGTGAACCTAGGTAAGTGTGATTAGTTGTCTAATGTCATATGATTAAGACACTTCTCATAATCCTATGACACCTTTCATCTCACCTTGGCTATATAACCAAGGGATCTCTCATTGTAATAAAAATCATATCATTAAATCATATTGATAAGAATATAGTTTATTCTTGTCACATTCTATTCTCTCTCTTTTGTGCTTTCCATTTGGTCTCAAGATCTTGGCAGCCATAGCTAATTATAACATGGTATCAAAGCTATATCTCAGTTCTAACATGGTATCAGAGTGCGTTGGGTGCCATTGGAGAGTCTTTTTCTAAAGAGAGATACCAGATTTGGGGGTTTTCCATTTTTGGCTCTTTGTTGCAGGTTCATATCGAAGCTTGTTGGTGCAAATCTAAGCTCACCATTGTGTCTGGAAGGTTTGAGAAAGTCGATTTTTCCTTTTTTTTCACCCAAATCGGACATACAAGGCCAAATCTATGAGGGTTTGAAGCTGAAGAGTGGTTGCTAGATCCAAAAGGTAGCTACAATTTTGGAGCATTTTGGGTCAAATCTGACCCTGCCATCATGTCCAGAAGGGCCAAAAACCCTAAGATCAATTGCCAAATCATCCAAATCAGAGTAGTTGTTCGGTGAGGCAAAAAAAAAATTCCCAAGGAGCCATACGGCCCCCAGGTCATCATTATTACTGATTGGTATGATTTTTCAAAAAATTATTTAATATCCGTTGAAAAAAAAATGATTTTTTTTTTTGAAAAATTTAAAAAGTATCGATTAAATTATCTTGTAAGATTTTGTCTTGAAAAATAAAACAAAAATATATCTTTAGTCTGCAGACTCTTCAGACCTATTGTACCTATTGTACCTTGTTTGTTGCATGGCCTCTGGCCATGGCCCCACTTACCTCTGCAACCAAAATCTGGCGCTCAATACAAAATTGGTGGACTTTAAGAAATCCAACGGTATACATAAAAAGTCGGCAACTAATTAAAAATATCTGGTGTGAATTAAAATCTTTGGCGGTGAACAAGAAAAGCTAGCGCGCTATCAAAAGTGTAGAAAATATTCTGATAGAATATTCCATCGGGCAATGAAGTGGACCATTGATGTCCATACAACCGTCAATATTAAGCTCAAAGTTCTAGAGAATATTCCACAGAGGTAGGAGCATATTTATTTTGACGGGTTAGAAGACGTCAAATTTAATCCAGTGATTTGATGACATCGGCCTATGTCATCGCCACGTCATCATTTATTTAAAAAAATTTGCTCCCCTCTCCAATTGCATTTTCATTTTTGCAAGCGAACTTCGGAGGCCCATAACTCGGTCATTTTGACTCCTTTTTTTGAGAATTTTTTTTTGATTTGGGCTAATTTTTCGTGCTCTACACAGTGGTGCAATTAGAATTTTGTTTTGGCATCTGGTTGTTCCAGAAATTGTAGATTCTCACAGGTGTTGCTGCTTCATCCTCATTTTGGGAACTTCAGGGGCTCATATCTTGCTCCTACGGTAACATTTTTGGGTGCAATTTTTTTAAAGTGCATGATTTTTTGTGTACTTATCAGTGGTATGATCAAATTGATCTCATTTTTTACCAAAAATTGTACTTGATTCTATGGCCAATTTTGGCATTTGCTTGCACCAAGATCAAAGACCACTTCGTTGTTTTTGGCAAGTGGAAATTGTAAATGCACTAAGTATAAAGTGCCAAATTAGATATTGCTTGGGGGGGTTTCATGATTGAGTGATTTGGGGGGGGTAATCTTGCAGTGGTTAGTTGCATTCTTTTGCTTGGTTTGTGTTCTTGTAATGGGGAAATCTCAAATTGAACTCCTAAATCCACATAACTATGCTACATGTAGAAAATCAGTATGGAACTATCTCATGATGAAAGGTCTAATAGGTCATCTAAAGGACACCATTCAAAAACCTACTGATGCTAAAGAATTGGCAAGGTGGGAGATTGATCATGAGAAAACACTTGGATGCATATGTTCATTAGTCTCATTTGATTTGCAATTTCATATTGAATCATGCAATACACCTAAAGAAGATTAGGAGACTTTTGAAAAATTGTATGGTAAAACATATAAGATTAGAGGATATCAGATTGATAATGATTTGATGAATCTTGATCCAAAAATTTTTGACCACATCCAAGACTACATCTCCAAAATCAAGCAACTAAGAACACGGTTGAAAGAATGTATTATTGAAAAAGAGGATTTACAATTGATTTTGAATGTGTTATCCAAGCTTGGTCCTGAGTATTCAGTGTTTGTTTCTGGCTTTCATACCCATCGACTTTCTATGGGAGCATCATATGTTGATCCTAAGTTTGATGACTTTACAAATCTCCTAATTCAAGAGGAAGCTAAGTTAATGAACATGGGTCTAATCAGGTCTTCCAAGTCACAAGCATTGGTGGCTGGTGAGTCTAAGGGATAAAAAGAATCAGGGAATCTTGATAAGAAGCAAAAGAAGAAAAATAACAAGCCACATAAAGAATCTGAATCCTCATCCTCAAAAGGAGAATCATCTAAGAAGGAGAGGCCTTTTTTTGCATATTGCAAGAAGGATGGACATGAATAACACTATTGTTACAAGAAGGATATTGATGAGTTGAAACATCTTCTCAAAAATAATCACATTGATTTTCCTTCTAGAATGCCTGAATCTTCTTCTCCTTCTACTTCAAAACAGTATAAAAAGGACAAAGGTCAAGCATCAACATCAGGAAATAAAGGTCGAGCTCTTTGTGCTCTTTCAGGTCCAGGATCAGGGAGATGGCTTCTAGATTTAGGAGCATCTCATCATATGCCATCTTCACAAACTTTCTTCTCTTCATTTCAGCCTTGTACTATGTCTCCTATCTTGATGGGAAACAATACATACATGAGTGTAATTGGGAAGGGATCTATTAGTTTTGGGGACAACACTTTTTAGGATGTCATGTGTGTTCCTCATTTAACGAACAATCTTCTTTCCATCTATCAGATTACACATGGTGGAGATGGGAGAACTGTGGAGTTCACTCTTGATTCAGTCATCATTCGAGACTTGGAAACTAGAGAGATCATTGCTAATTATAGGGTGAGAGATCATTCATCTTGGTTCTATACCTTTGCAAATTTTTCTTCTGATGGTGACATTGTTCCTTCGGCTATTGATCACAACCATGATTTAGAGGAGATATTTGGCTTTTTGAACTTGGGAATACTCACATTAGATCTAGTACTTGAGCCATGCATTCTATCTCCTCCATCTACTATTGAAGTTGATGATACTTGTGATTCCACAGTTTTGGTTCCTTGTGATTCAGTGCAACAGGACATACATTGTCTTTTAGATTTGGCTACTTTGGATGGCTTCTTGACAGGTATTTCAGACTTTTTTGTGGAGTCTCATCTTGCAGATTTAGAGGACACCATTGATGACATTCATCTTCTCTTTGATGAAGATGCTCCTTCTTCAGTTGTTGTGAGGGAACACCTTAACCCTCTTGTCCATTCTCTACATGATCATTCTTTGCAGTTTTGCGTGAGTGTGGATAATTTTGGACAACATTTGGAGGAGGCTTCTTTGTCTTCAGAGGGGATATCCTTGTCTTTGGATCATGTTCTATATTCATCTCTACTAGATGTTGGATTGTCCTCTTCAGCAGTGTGGCCTAGAACGCCTATTTGGAGTGTGTCATCTTTCGGCATCGACATGGAGACACTTGAGCATGCTTCAAAGACATCATCATACATCATCCATCATCTTGACATCCTGCATACATCCATGGTTTTGTTTCTTCCTAAGGGGAGGAACATTGTTTGGCGAGATTGGATCATCTTTAGCATTCAATCTTGAGCTTTTACCATCATTGTAGGAGACTCAAAATTGAGGGGGGGCTACCTTGTCTCTCTTCTACTTCTCTCTTATGGGGGGGTATTTTTCCTCACATGGGTTTTTTACCTTCTCATTCTTCATTGAGAGCATTTCATTTTTTTTATTTCATCTCTCTTTTGGGGAGGAGTTTTGTCCCACTGGTTTTTCTCCTTTTCTCCATTTGTGAGAGATTGCATTGCATTTGTACATGGGTACCTAACATGGCCTAGTAGCTGAGACCCATCTTTGTGTCATTTGCATAATAATCTGCTACTCCCTAAGTTGCACTTAAGTGGGGGTGTTGGTGTAAATAAAGTATTGTACCTAGTTAATTCATTACTAGGGGACTTATTTACACATGTTAAGTTTACTTAGGTCATAGGAAGGAATCTTTCTAGAAGGTGTTAGTTGTCATTAGTTGTTATCTTATCTTTTGACAACTACCACATGTGAACCTAGGTAAGTGTGATTAGTTGTCTCATGTCATATGATTAAGACACTTGTCATAATCCTATGACACCTTGCATCTCACCTTGGCTATATAACCAAGGGGTCTCTCATTGTAATAACAATCATATCATTAAATCATATTGATAAGAATACAATTTGTTCTTGTCACATTCTATTCTCTCTCTTTTGTGCTTTCCATTTGGTCTCAAGATCTTGGTAGCCATAGCCAATTCTAACAATAACAATACGATGTCCTTCAACATCTTCTTGCACTTGTTGTATGTCCTCGATGAGAGACTTGATAGCTTGTATGTGGTTCTTAAGAGACTTTTATTTCCACATACTTTTCTTTGTCAGGAATTACCCCAACTTCCACTATTTTTCTCAATTTTGTCTCCTTCATTTGTAACCAAAATGTGAGACTTTGTTCCATTTCTTTTTTCTCCATGGAAAGTGTTCCTTCTAAATTTTCCAATTTCAATTTCATCTTGGATACTTGGGCAGACTTTTCATCAGCAATAGCTAGGACTTACGATCCCTACTCTATTATCTCATCAACAACTCATACAACACTTTACCTTTGGAGTAATACTTTTCTACTTTTTTCACTATTGTTTCTTCAACATTTACCATGGCCATAGGCTGCACATTCTCTGAGGTACCTATGATATTTCTCAAAAATGATGCATACCATTCAACTTTCTCCTTATACATATCTCTAGCTCATTCCATCTTATCAAGTCTATCTAATAATGCATTTAGGGTCACTTGTGCATCTTCTTTGGAACTTGCATTAGTTACCTTCCCAAGTTGGACCCTAGTCATAGTGCAATCTTCCATATTCACATCACCCTTATCATGTGGAGGCACTCCAATATCCACATACGTATGACCTAACTTGTCCACATGAAGTCTAGAATGAATTTTTGCCTTCTTTTTCCCTTTGGCTTTTGGAAGGACTATCTCTTCAAGGTCTAGCTCATCTAGGGAAACCATTTTTTTATTACACTTAGATACTTGTGAAACTAACCAAGGGGGAAGAAATTAAGTATTACCTTCTTGAGTTACTATTAATTCCTATGTAACAACCGCCTTTGTAGGAATGGGTGTTATGGTAACAATTGGCATAGTGTCGATCATGATTGCACCAGTAGATTGCAAACTAAGAGGATCCTACAATGATTCCTTCATAAACCTATCAAAATCAACTTGGGAATAAATATCATATGATGGAGAAGATAGACTTGGGATAGGTGATGGGGAACCTGAGGAGACATCAACAGTTTGCAAGATGGAACCCATAGAGGGAGTGGAAAGAATTAATGGTGTTGATGGAGGAATAGTTACCTTCACTGCATGTAGAGTCATTGTAGGAGGGGGTGAAGTAGGAAGAGGAGGTGGAGTAATAGGATTTGGAGGAGTGTGAGGAATATTTGTAGTAACAGGAAATTATGTACATGGAGAATTATCAATAATTTTCTCATGGGTAGATAATCGTATTACAGCATTATTCCTTTCTTCTTCCTCATTACCTTCTTCCTCTCCTTGATCTCCTTCAAACTGTTCATCTTTTGTAGAATCTTTTGATTCCTCACTTTAATTCCCTTCTTCTTTTGATGATGATTGTTCCTTAGATGCAAGTTATCATTCTTCTGTAGATGGTTGTTCTTCCTTAGTAGTCTTCTCTTCTTCAGTTGTTTGTGTTGTACTTTTACCACAAGTGAATTTGATCTTAGGACCCCTCTGTGAAGAAGAGGGAACAACAACAAATTTTTGTTTAGTTTGGAGTTCTTTCCGGTAGCTGGTTTCACCTCCTAATGTCTCTCCCTCGGACTTTGTTCTGAAAGATTTCAATTGAAAGCCATGCCTCTACAACCATTCATTTTTTTTATGTAGAATGGGAGCAAGTCTTTCCCTAATGTAAACACTCTCTTTCTTGGACCATTGCACAAGAGGTAAAGGCTTACTGGAAATTTATTCTTCTTCATATGTAGAATTTATGATATCACCAGGATCTTCAAAATCCTTTGGAATATCAGCCAAGCCAAGGTCTCTGATCTACTCCATAATTAACATACAAAATTCCATTCTTTGAATGACCTCTTCATCTCTACAGTCTGCCCATATGTCCTCAAAACTAAAGACATGGCTATGATTCTTCTTGATTTTTCTATTCAAATTTTTGTAATCAAAATCAAATATGTACTTAGATGACCTTATGATCATAATCTGCACCTACTGATTTTCCTTATGTACACTTTGAATAGTATACCTTCCAATAGTAATTGGAAACTTAAAGCTTGTCTTGTGAATTTTATGGTATTTTTTATGGACTGTAATCAATTGTCTGCATAATTCCATTAATATCCACTTGTTAGAAGGATACCTGTGTAACATGTATGGACATCCAATGTAGCACCCTACTCTAAAATGTGTAAAAGTAGGAAACTGCAAGAAGATATGTAATGCCCCGTCTCATAACATAAAGAATGTTGCATTGACTACGATAGTGTAATGATTTTATTTTTTTAATTGTGTAAACATAAACTTCACTAATGCAAACATTCCCTAAGCTACGCGACGACACACTACATGTAAATCCCATAGATGACAAAAGTAATTCAACATAGCATATGTTTGATTCTCATAAACTTAAGAGCATACATTCATTAATAATTAAATTACATCATTGAAGTTATAAAGAACAAATATGTTTCTTTCTTACATTGCATTTACAATACTCATATCCAAATGAGGTAGATCATTAAAAAGTACAATTACATATTACAAAATTTCTCCTCGATTACAACTGAGGAGTGATACAAGTATAATGTTTCCATTGATACAAATAAGAAAGTACATTTTCACATACGAGCTCTCCATCCAAGAAGTACTTGTCACCACAAACAAGAACTGGGGACCCAACGGTGTAAGGTGCACGTTCCACCCAACCATGTGGTACCCGAAGGCCCACCCCCCGTGCTAGGAGATAGTAAAAAGGTTCCCTAGACATAACCTACAAACCTTAGACACAAGCAATACCATAGACAAACTATAAAAGTACAAACTTAATTTATTGGTTACATTGCTTCCAGAACTGAAAGATCAAATACACCAAAATCACAAGGATATTGTTATTATAGGTGGAGTGTCATCACAATGTTGCATAGGTTACCCAGGTGTTTCTTCCTAGGTTCTGGCCCCCATCTTGGGTTACCCTGGTAACCTCTTACGAAACCCAGCCCCACATGCAATCTGTTGCAGAATCAAATATCTTTCATAAAGACTAGATATCGATTTTTCCATTCCAGGCCTTCTCAACTCATCCCCAAGTCTGAACTAGCCCTTGAGTCCATGAGTGAGGCATAATTAATCCAGTTAAATATTTTAGACTACCTAAGATGTTGATTCAGTTTTCATTGATTAACTAACTCTACATGAGTTACCCAGGCACCACTTTGTGTGTCGGCCCTCATAAAGAGCCACTCCCCTAATAATAACACAAGGAAACTAATTTCACTAACTAAGGGTAAACAAGGTGCACATAAGCCAACATCAAATACCAAACATACAACAACAGACATCACGACCTGTTCATAGAACCAGGTGTCTAAAAACCGAATAGAACCATGTGCACTACCCTAGTTTATTCGAAATATGAAATCATCATAAATACAACTCCCTTTCAAGAAATTACATCTGGAAGGCTTCTAACTCGACTGATTCAAATTGCCCAAAAACATGCACAAGAAAGATCACAACTTAAAAATAATTCAAGTAATAAAATGATCTATAATTCGGATTTCCTAAATCCAATTAAATCGATAACATTATACTTGGAATCAATTGTCTTAAATATAATTTCATTCTCAATTAATGAAGAACTTAAAACAATTGTTTATCTCTAATTTCACAATAACTCATCATAGTAAACATTGATTTCTCTATTTAAAATATTTCGTTACAATTTAAGTTCCAAATCTATACACTTATTGCACTCATCATAATAAAATAATCATTAAATATTTATACCTAAATATTTATTTAATTACTTTATTTTAATAATCTACCTATAACAATAATACAATTACAATTTCCTAATATTTAATAATTATATAAATATAAATACAATATTTATTTTATATATAATATATATTATATATACCATATATATTATAAATTTATATTATATAAAAATTAAATACAAATATAAATACAATGAAAAATAAATAAAAATAAAACACAATTTTTAACATGAAATCTGCAGCCAAAGGTGTTGCCACGGCTGTGGTTGTGGGTAGGGCTGCCTTTGCAGTCCTCCCCGTAGGGTCGCGCTGTGGATGGCAGCACTGGGTGCTTCCCTTCACACCACCTCCCTGTGGGGGATGACTATGGGGCAGAACCCCCCGTGCCTCCATAAATATTTTTTAATTTTTAAAAAAATTAAAATCTACAGACTACGATATTAATCGCATACGATTTTTTAAATAAAACAATTTCATAATTAACTTTGCATGTACGACGATCTCTAACTTTTATTTTAAATAAAAATTTCTATGATTTCATAGGCATATGTTAAATAAAGATGTATGTATATATATATAAAACAATCAATCAAAAAGATTTCTCAAGAAGAGCAAATTTTAATAAAGAATTTCCTACAGGAAGATTTGATCAAATGATACAAAGATTCCAATTTCTCAATTTTGATAAAGGGTCTCAATTTCCATAACAGATGGTTTAATATTCAATTTATATTCTCAAAATCTTTTTTTATAGGAAAATTTAGCAAAGTTCTTTTCAGAGGTTTCCGTTTCCCCAAATTTAATAGAGATCTTCATTTATAATTCTATTGAGATTTATTTTGTTTTCTATTGAGAACTTTCTATTGTTTAACAAAACCTTCTGTGTTGCTCTCTGATTTAATTGTAAAGCTTTGTTTCAAAATTCTACACAGAAAGGTAACAAATTTTCTACAAAATATTTTTCCGAGAAGTACAAAAGCTTCTTTCAAATATTTTTCTACAGACAACCTTTTATTTTACAAATTTAGCAAAACTTCTACAAATTTAAATCTTTATACAGACAATCTTTTCAAATCACAAAACTAAATAAATAAATAGCAAAGAACCTGTATTCCTGTAGCTTGAAAAATTGACAGTAGAAGAAAAGTTTTTCCTGCTGCGTGCAACTTCCAAAACCCTTTTAAATCTCCACTTTCCAAAAGAATGCAAATTACTGAACAAAAATAAACCCGAGATCTTCTTCCAAAATTTTTAAATCAAAACCCCAAAACAAAAATCACAATATTTTTCCAGCAATCCTCTGTTTATTTTCTTTTTCCGTGAAGTGCCTTCTTGCCTTACCCAATTCTGGCAATATTCTCTCCGAGAAAATCCTCAACAAGAATTTGCATTTAATTCAACTAACACACATGGCAAATCAAGAAAATATCTTCTAACAAACTCACGGATAGTTTCTTCTAACAATTATCAAGAATTTATTTTATTTTATAGAATTAAAGAATTCAAAATCAATTTCATTTTTATTTTAATACATATTTAAAATTCCATTTCACACAAAAGCATTTAATATATATTTAATCTATTTTCTCAATAAAAGTAATTTAATCAATTAATTAATTTATTTAATAAAATAACTTTAATCACAATGACTAAATTATTTTACCAATAAACTAATTTAATTAATTAAATAAAATATGAAGCTTTTATCTACAATATTTAAAATTAATTTAAATAAGCATTAAATTATAAAGAACAAATAATCTACCATTAAATTCACAAAATTAACCTTGTATAACAAATAAATAAGACAGACCAGACGAGACAACCAAACATACCAGACCTAAACAAAAGACATATTGTAACTAGGTTTGAGGCTAGACTAGGAAAAACCTCATTACTATCTCCCAATCAACATTACCGTTGAGTCTAGACACGCTCAAACCTGTGAAGCTAGGTGGAGTCGGTGTCATGTACCTGCAATCCTGCAATCAAACATATAACATACATATATATAATCCATGATTCAAACACACTGTGAGGAGAAAATCATGGAAATCATAGGGCACTCGCAAGCGAGTGATGCAACTCCGTTTTCCTCACCAATACAATATCACATCGAACTGAAAAAATAAATATCAATTAATCTACCATGAACATATATAGCAATAACATCACCAAAACATAATGTCATCAACTGAAGAAGCATAACCATCAATCAATCTACACTAACCAATCCACCAAACCAAAACAATAAATAGTACTATCACAATTTCAAAGCATCAAACAAAAGCGTAGAAAAATAATTAGTCCAACCAGTAACAAAAGGGGTATTACATCCTCCCCCCATAAATTCGGCTTACTCCTGGAAGCTGGTAAACAAAAGAAATAAACATGCAAAGGATAACTAGATGGTTTCCTAATCAGCTAGGCTGGCAACTTTAACGACTTCCTTGCTAGAAGGCGTCCATTCCTTTCTTTCACAACGAAGTCTCCTTAGAGCTTCCGCAAAAGTTTCCAAGTCCGAAAGCATGGAGCATTTGGAATAATCATACCGAAGTCTGATATTCCATAGCCGCCTAACTATCAGATCACGAACCTTCTTCCGAGGTGTTTTCCGTATCTTCATCTTGGAAAAACACCAAGGGACATATTTTAGTTTAAAACTCACACTCATCGAAAGCACACACAAAATAAAGGCACAAGTGAGCTCAAGAGTCAAACACAAGGTTTCCTAATGGACTTAACTACCCAGAGACCCCAGCATTTGCAAACCTTGCTCTGATACCAATCTGTAATGCCACGTCTTGTAACCTAAAGAATGTTGCGTTGACTATGATAGTGTAATAATTTTTTTTTTAAAAAGTGTAAACATAAACTTTACTAATGCAAACATTCCCTAAGATACGTGACGAACACTACATGTAAATCCCATAGATGACAAAAGTAATTTAACATAGCATATGTTTGATTCTCATAAACTTAAGAGCATACATTCATTAATAATTAAATTACATCATTGAAGTTATAAAGAAAAAATATGTTTCTTTCTTACATTGCATTTACAATACTCATATCCAAATGAGGTAGATCATTAAAAAGTACAATTACACATTACAAAAGTTCTCCTCAATTACAACTGGGGACCCAACGGTGTAAGGTGCACGTTCCACCCAACCATGTGGTACCCGAAGGCCCACACCCCGTGCTAGGAGATATTGAAAAGGTTCCCTAGACATAACCTACAAACCTTAGACACAAACAATACCATAGACAAACTATAAAAGTACAAACTTAATTTATTGGTTACATTGCTTCCAGAACTGAAAGATAAAATACACCAAGATCACAAGGATATTGTTATTATAGGTGGAGTGTCATCACAATGTTGCATAGGTTACCCAGGTGTTTCTTCCTAGGTTTCAGCCCCCATCTTGGGTTACCTTAGTAACCTCTTACGAAACCCAGCCCCACATGCAATCTGTTGCGGAATCAAATATCTTTCATGAAGACTAGATATCGATTTTGCCATTCTATGTCTTCTCGACTCATCCCCAAGTCTGAACTAGCCCTTGATTCCATGAGTGAGGCATAATTAATCCAGTTAAATATTTTAGACTACCAAGATGTTGATTTAGTTTTCATTGATTAACTAACTCTACATGAGTTACCTAGGCACCACTTTGTGTGTCAGCCCTCATAAAGAGCCACTCCCCTAATAATAACACAAGGAAACTAATTTCACTAACTAAGGGTAAACAAGGTGCACATAAACCAACATCAAATACCAAACATATAACAATAGACATCACGACCTGTTCATAGAACTAGGTGTCTAAAAATCAAATAGAACCATGTGCACTACCCTAGTTTATTTGAAATATGAAATCATCATAAATACAACTCCCTTTCAAGAAATTACATCTGGAAGGCTTCTAACTCGACTGATTCAAATTGCCCAAAAACATGCACAAGAAAGATCACAACTTAAAAATAATTCAAGTAATAAAATGATCTATAATTCGGATTTCCTAAATCCAATTAAATCGATAACATTATACTTG
Source organism: Sequoia sempervirens (assembly GCA_007258455.2). Taxonomy (NCBI): domain Eukaryota; kingdom Viridiplantae; phylum Streptophyta; class Pinopsida; order Cupressales; family Cupressaceae; genus Sequoia; species Sequoia sempervirens. Next base: position 639,934,822 of record VDFB02058242.1, on the reverse strand, counting down.
GAATCAATTGTCTTAAATATAATTTCATTCTCAATTAATGAAGAACTTAAAACAATTGTTTATCTCTAATTTCACAATAACTCATCATAGTAAACATTGATTTCTCTATTTAAAATATTTCGTTACAATTTAAGTTCCAAATCTATACACTTATTGCACTCATCATAATAAAATAATCATTAAATATTTATACCTAAATATTTATTTAATTATTTTATTTTAATAATCTACCTATAACAATAATACAATTACAATTTCCTAATATTTAATAATTATATAAATATAAATACAATATTTATTTTATATATAATATATATTATATATACCATATATATTATAAATTTATATTATATAAAAATTAAATACAAATATAAATACAATGAAAAATAAATAAAAATAAAACACAATTTTTAACATGAAATCCACAGCCAAAGCTGCTGCCACGGCTGTGGCCGTGGGTAGGGCTGCCTTTGCAGCCCTCCCCACAGGGTCGCGTTGTGGATGGCAGCACTGGGCGCTTCCCTTTACACCGCCTCCCTGTGGGGGATGACTGTGGGGCAGAACCCCCCGTGCCTCCATAAATATTTCTTTATTTTTTAAAAAATTAAAATCTGCAGACTGCGATATTAATCGCATACGATTTTTTAAATAAAACAATTTCATAATCAATTTCGCATGTACGACGATCTCTAACTTTTATTTTAAATAAAAATTTCTATGATTTCATAGGCATATGTTAAATAGAGATGTATGTATATATATATATATATACTCAAATATATATATATACTCAATATATATATATATATATATATATATATATATATATATATATATATATATATATATTTATATATATAAAACAATCAATCAAAAAGATTGCTCAAGAAGAACAAATTTTAATAAAGAATTTCCTACAGGAAGATTTGATCAAATGATACAAAGATTCCAATTTCTCAACTTTGATAGAGGGTCTCAATTTCCATAACAGATGGCTTAATATTTAATTTATATTCTCAAAATCTTTTTTTACAGGAAAATTTAGCAAAGTTCTTTTCAGAGGTTTCTGTTTCCCCAAATTTAACAGAGATCTTCATTTATAATTCTACTAAGGTTTCTTTTATTTTCTATTGAGAATTTTCTATTGTTTAACAAAACCTTCTGTGTTGCTCTCTAATTTAACTATAAAGCTTTGTTTCAAAATTCTACACAGAAAGGTAACAAATTTTCTACAGAATATTTTTTCAAGAAGTACAAAAGCTTCTTTCAAATATTTTTCTACAGACAACCTTTTATTTTACAAATTTAGCAAAACTTCTACAAATTTAAATCTTTATACAGACAATCTTTTCAAATCACAAAACTAAATAAATAAATAGCAAAGAACATGTATTCCTGTAGCTTGAAGAATTGACAGTAGAAGAAAAGCTTTGCCTACTACGTGCAACTTCCAAAGCCCTTTTAAATCTCCACTTTCCAAAAGAATGCAAATTACTGAACAAAAATAAACCCGAGATCTTCTTCCATAATTTTTAAATCAAAACCCCAAAACAAAAATCACAATATTTTTCTTGCAATCCTCTGTTTCTTTTCTTTTTCCGTGAAGTGCCTTCTTGCCTTACCCAATTCTGGCAATATTCTCTCCGAGAAAATCCTCAACAAGAATTTGCATTTAATTCAACTAACACACATGGCAAATCAAGAAAATGTCTTCTAACAAACTCATGGATAGTTTCTTCTAACAATTATCAAGAATTTATTTTATTTTATAGAATTAAAGAATTCAAAATCAATTTCATTTTTATTTTAATACATATTTAAAATTCCATTTCACACAAAAGCATTTAATATATATTTAATCTATTTTCTCAATAAAAGTAATTTAATCAATTAATTTATTTATTTAATAAAATAACTTTAATCACAATGACTAAATTATTTTACCAATAAACTAATTTAATTAATTAAATAAAATATGAAGCTTTTATCTACAATATTTAAAATTAATTTAAATAAGCATTAAATTATAAAGAACAATAATCTACCATTAAATTCACAAAATTAACCTTGTATAACAAATAATCAAGACAGACCAGATGAGACAACCAAACATACCAGACCTAAACTGATGACATACTGTAACTAGGTTTGAGGCTAGACTAGGAAAAACCTCATTATTATCTCCCAATCAACATTACCATTTAGTTTGGACATGCTCAAACCTGTGAAGTTAGGTGGAGTCGGTGTCATGTACCTGCAATCCTGCAATCAAACATATAACATACATATATATAATCCATGATTCAAACACACTGTGAGGAGAAAACCATGGAAATCACAGGGCACTCACAAGCGAGTGATGCAACTTCGTTCTCCTCACCAATACAATATCACATCGAACTGACAAAATAAATATCAATTAATCTACCATGAACATATATAGCAATAACATCACCAAAAATAATGTCATCAACTAAAGAAGCATAACGATCAATTAGTCTACACTAACCAATCCACCAAACCAAAACAATAAATAGTACTATCACAGTCTCAAAGCATCAAACAAAAGCATAGAAAAATAATTAGTCCAACTAGTAACAGGAGGGGTATTACAAGATACATCCAAAATTACTAGCAACTTTGAAGGCTTCATCTAATACCCTTTTCTTCTCTAGAGTTGGATCAAAAAGGAAGAGAAAAGGTGCAAAGAAGGCATCATTGACTCTCCTGAAATGCTTGACACTATTTCTCAAAGTAATTTTGTAGTAGAACTCATATACCGGCATAATGCTTTTGTTTCCTTCAGTTGTCAATCTCAAAAACTGTCTCATGACAACATACACCAAGTAGGAAGTCATGTAAAACTTCAAAGTTGTTTGTTATACATTGATGAGTTGCTCATGAATCTCATGACTTATCTATGTTCCCAGTCTATGTGTGCTTTCCTCTTGATGATTCAGATATACTCATACATCCAATCTTGAAAATGGAATGAAACGGGTAAGCCTTTCACCCTACTCAAAAGAGTGATCATATCTCTAACATCTTCCTTGAAATCACTTTGTGGAAGAACTTTGGGCCATCTGGAGATGGTGGGCCTTAGAGTCTTCAACCATTGTGAATTTGTTCAATTGTTTGGCTTTGTTTGGATCTTTGTCATAAACCTCATGTGTTTGCTGGATGGAAACAATTGTATACTTCTCCATATGTGGAACTTAGAAAACTATGTCAAAGAACTCTAGATCCAATCTCATCATGATTTTCCCAGAAGAATCTCTCACACTCCTACCATCCCTAATATAATGTGAGGCAACCTAAATAAAAAATTTTGAGCAATGAGCAACAACTAGAAATGAAGCTACTCGATGAAGATTACTATGGAAAATTGCTTGCAAACTCTCTTCTAATTGTGACTTCTCTGTCTGAATTACAAAGTATTCCATATCCTGGTGACCAACTTTTGTGTCTTTGATCTCATCAATCTTAGACGTCACAACAGTATTCGAATAGACACCTTGATACTTGTACTTCATTTTCTCTTTTTTGGAAGATGATGGAGACTCTTTAGTTGTCATTAAGATTGCAAAAGACCACTGAAAACTGCCTTTGGAGAATACCTGATGAGAGTTGAGAGCAACTGCAAGGAAACATAAACTTATTAGATGTTAAGAGCCTATGCGTTATGAAATAAAATGGAATGCGTGAAGCTGGGAAAGCATTTTGGAACAAGTGAATGTGAGCTATGAATCATGGAAAATTTAGCAATGGTGGAGGAAATGAAGTTTGAAAATAAATTTGGATGGATTCCAAATGTTAGTGAAATCTCAGTATTTTATGCGCGGGCACTAAAATCAGTGCTACTGCATATTAGAAGTTCTGCCTTTGGTGTTATAGTGCTGAAAAATAGTGCTCTGACATGTGTAGGAAGATTTTGTAAACTTTTTGCACAAGTGCTAAAAACTAGTGCTTTGACATATTGAGGGAGATTAACTTGTACTAGCGACAAAAATTAGCACTTGAACATTTCACACGAGAAAATTTGCATGCAAAGGCAGCATATCAATAAGTTGTGAGAGCTGTGAAAATCATTGCTCCTTCAACTTACAAGTTGGAAATTATAAATTATGTTGTGGTAGTGAAAACTAACACCACAACATGTGGGGAAAGAACATGAACCTATAGGAGTGGTGAAAATCACTGCTTCCACATGTAAGGAAGGACTTTGATATTTGAGGTAGTGGTAAAAGACCACACTCTTACATCTTCTCCTTTGGAATTTGAGATCATATGGAAATGTTGGGGCAGTGAAAATTACAGCCCCAACATGTATATAGTTTCCACCTTGCTATGGCGGAGAAAAACTTCACCCCAACACCAAAAAAAAATGGCATTTAGGCGATGAGGAAGAACCTTCATACATGACTTTGAGAAAAACTTAGGAGACACAACAGTGAAAATTGATGCCAATGTTTAAAAAAGACTAACAAAAACCACATGAAACCCAAACCAAAGCTAGGGCAAAAAATATCTTGGAAAGAGAAATAAAAATGGTAACAACATTTGCAAAAAGATAAAATAAAGAACGAAAACCCAAAAATGTGAACCATAAAAACACATCCCTCTGCAAAACACAAATGCAAATAATATGGAAATAACAAAACCTAGGTAAGCAAAGAAATATGACAGCATACTTGTAAAATAAACGACGAACCCTAGGCTGATGAAAAGATAGAAAACCTACGAGATTTTTCGCTCCAAGATTGAAGTAGGTTGCAAATATAGAAGACATGAGGAAGAAGAAAGAGACTAAGTTTAACAATCATAAAATGATACTTAAAAATGGTTAAAAAGGCGATCTAAAAGATAATAAAAGTTGATCATCAATGAACTGCTCATTCATTAATTCACGCATGTGGAGGGAAAATGTAGGGGAAATGAAAATCACCGCTCTAACATTTTCAAAATGTGTAAGAGCGGTAAAAAAAGACTGCTCCAACATGCTAGAGAACAAACTTAACTTACATGCACAAGCGCTGAAAAATAGTGCTCTAACACATGATGAAAGAGGAAGAAATGTTGGAGCGCTAAAAAATAGTGCTCCAACACCTAGAAAATTTCTTAACACCTTGCTCATGTAGGAGCATTGAAAAATAGTGCCCTTACATGGGAAAAATATTTTCTAACTCCTAGATGGTAAAAATTTACAAAACATTCGTTTTGAAGATTTTCAAGAAACGACTAAGGATGAATTCTCGAATGGATGATTCGAGCCTTAGGACTATGCACTAAGGCCAATTGAAATTTTCCTCATTTTGCGTGCTTGACGTACACGATTCTATGAAACAGATGAGTTTTGTAGGGGGTTATCCTGTGAATTGAGCACAGCTAGATTCGAAGATAACACATACATACATATATGTATGCATGTATGTATATGTATGTATGTATGTATGTATGTATGTATACATGCATACATGCATGCATGCATACATATATGTATATGTATATGTATGTATGTATATGTATGGATGTATGTAAATATATATGTATATATATATGTATATATATATGTATTTATATATTTGTGTGTATATGCATATGTATACACATAAATACACACATATATATTTTCAAACTCGTCACATTTAAGATATCAATACATATACATGGTATGTATATGTATTCCATATTCATATATACTTGAATGATTATTGAATTGTTCAATCCCAAATAAGTTAATTCAAAGAAGGATGTGTATAAAATCCATAATTTTCAACTTTCAATACAAATACAAAGTCGATTTATGTTCCAAAATTTTAAAAAAATAGACTCCAATCTCACAATCTACAAGAACAATAAAATGGTTGAGTTTTCATTTGAAAAATCATTGAACAACTCAACAAGAATCACCTAAGATGGCTGTCAAAAATACCTTTCAACATGACCACATAAGGTTCAATAGAATACACACCATGATTCCATTGTAAGGACAATGACAAGGCTTATAGGTTTATACTAAACCACCTCTTACTAACTTGGGTGGGGAAAGCCAAAAGGTTATATAAAACTTATTCACAAGAAAAATTTATTGGTATCATTTTAGTAGATCAATTGAGTAGGAAATAAAACCAATAGTTATAATTTAACTTTTAATACATTGACAACTCAAACAAACAATAGAATCATTTGTAAAGGCAAGGATAAAAACCTCAATAATAAAGCATATACACTCACAACATCAAGGCCAAATTAAATCTCATTTAACATAGAATACTTAAAATTTGACAAGACCAAAATAACTTTCGCATTGTCCAGTTTAAAACACAACTATTGGGTTTAAAAATAATAGTAAATTTAATACTTAGAATATAGTTGAAATGACTGTTAAATAACTTCAAGAATTATTAATAGAGGACACACAATTCTTTTCTTTTATGATAGTATATTGTGGTATGTCAAAATACTCACAAAAATCATATCCTCATAGCTAAATACTATCGATAAAATATAAAATACTATCACATTAGGATTTTTAACCCAAAATCAATTTTCATTCATTTAAAAAATGCACAATAGCGTTTTGACCCATATAGCCTTTCATTATAAGTATTCACATAGGTTTAAAATAATAGTCCTAACATGGTTTAGGTTGAGACGTTATAACCATCACAATAATCATATGAAAAGACCGAAAGGCTTCACTATATAGTTTTAACACATTACCCAACCAAACTCATTGTTCCTTAAGAAGGGAAAGAATGAAATCCTTCAAACCAATTCAATAAATATAAACATATTTGTTAAAAAAGTATACAAAGATGCTAAAATTACTATCCTTATATTAAAAAACTAAATTCTTAAGCATGGTTACATACCAAATTTACAATATGTGACAATGAAAAATTTCCAAACCTCTTCTCTATCCTCCTTCTTTCTCCTTTTATATATTATTTTCCTCCCTTTAACACTTGCCTAATTCTCTATTCTTTCTCCCATATTTTTATGCATGCTTTCTAGAAAACTCCACTCCTTACCATGTCTTTGAGATTCGTAATGACATCCTTTACTTCACTTCAACTGAAGTTTTAAGATTCATGCCTCTCCTTACTCTCCACTTTGTGGAGTGAGTAGACTGAGAAATTCCTTAATAAATTCACAGTACCTTTCATTAATTTTCATCTTTCTTGATGTTTCCAAACTATATATGAAATATATATATATATATATATATATATATATATATATATCATTATATATATATTCAGATATATACATAGAGATATATATTTAAATATATATCTTGCTCATTTTGTAATATCAAAATCTTTATAAAAAAAGTCATAAAGAAAAACAAGATGGTCTTGATCAATTTTGACTTTAAAAAAATATATGCATAAGGAGATTCAAAACAAAAAAATGTAATTTTCCATATCATATTCATTTTTTTTGCATAAAATAATGTTTTCACTACAATCGGGTTTACCTTTTTAACATTATTTCAACCAAATGAAACACATGCCACAAACATTAGTATGCAACTAAAGAAAATAATGCAATATTTCAAGACCGCGAAGCATAAAGACAAGAACAATTGATACACTGCAATCAATCATCCCATGACCAAAAATCATAATCATAGAAATCAACTTAGATATGTGTGTGTGTATTCTCAAAACAATGGTAATTTTGGTGTTTCCTTCTAGATTTTCTTCTCTCTCCGGTGATGCTCTCCCTCCTCATTTGTGAGGAAAAACACATTATCCCGCATCCACCTCATCAAACCAACAAGTTATGATAAGAAAAATAGACTACTGGTAGGTACTCCTCCCACTTGTATTCTTGTTCCATAAAGTACATCCTCAACAAATCCTCCAACACTCGATTGACTCTTTTTTTATCATCTATTTTTGTATGATAAGTCGAGATTAGGTTTTGTTGAGTCCCTAGAGTACTGAAACCAAGAATTTCTATAACCTTGATGTCAATGCAATCTAAAGATTTCCTGCACAATTTTTTATATGATAGTTGCTCAATTTGTAATATTTCCTGGTATAAAGTGATCCACCTTAGTAAGTTTGTCTACTAAAACCACTAGAATTGTGTCATGCTTATTTATTGACATGGGTAAGCCTTGTACAAAATCTATGTTAATCAATTTTCATTTCGACTCAGGGATTTTATGAGGATATAATAATCCTGGTCCAAGTGTTTATGTTCAGCTTTGACACCCTAACATTCCAAGCATCTTGCTACAAACCTTGTTGCATCTTGTTTCATTCCTTTCCAGAAATCAAGTGGTTCCACATCTGCCAATAATTTTTTTTGTCCTAGGTGATCAAAATATGGAACACAATGTGCTTATCTTTGTATAAAATCTATCAAATTATTCTAGTCAGGAATATATATTATACCATTATATCTTAAAATTCCATTGAACTCAAAATGATACCCCTCATATCTATTGTCCAATATATTTTTTACAAGACTTCCTTAACTTGCTCATAAAAAATATCTCCTACATCATTCCTTAATGCTTTCTCTCAAAATATAGAGTGAATCAAAAATATTGTTGCAATATGCCTTTTGTGACTTAGTGCATTGGAAACTTGATTTTCCTTTCCTTTAATGTAACTTATCTTGAAGTCATAATTTGATATTTGTTTCAACCATCAACTTTGATGAGTATTGAGATTTGGTTGTGTGAAAATATTTTTAAGACCTTGATTATCTAATTTGAGCTTGAATTGTTTTCCTAAGAAATAATGTCTCTATACTTGGAGAGCATTCAAGATTTCTACCAACTCCAAATCATGTGGATCATAGTTTTTCCATACGATCACAACTTTATGGATTCATAGTTCAATACTTAGTCTTCTTGCATAAGTATGGCACCCAAGCCTACACTTGAAGCATTTGTGATAACTACAAAGTGAACTTATGGGTCACGTACTCTAAGGATAGGTACAGTAGTCAACTTTTCCTTGAGAATATGGAAGGCCTATTCACATTTTTTGACCATTCAAAGCATTTCACTTTCCTCTGGAGAGATTTAATAGAATTGACAATCTTTGAAAAGTTCAAAATGAATATCCTATAGTACCTAGCCAATCCCATAATTTTTTTGTAATTTATGCACGTTCTTAGGTGTAGGTCATTCTGAGATAGCTTTAATCTTTGAAGGATCCACTGTAATTCCTTTTGCAAAAATAATATGAACCAAATATTGTACCTCTTTTTGGAAGAAGGTACACTTCAATGACTTTTCATACAACTTATATTCCCTTATCCATTTCAAAATAAGTCTTAAATTTTTCCTATGTTCTTCTTCATTCTTGAAATATATCAAAATGTCATCCAAGAACACTAACACAAAAGTATCTAAATAGAATTTGAAGATAATATTCATTAAATTCATAAGGTTGTTGAAGAGTTTGTTAGTCCAAAAGTTAAAGTTATGAATTCATAATGCCCATACCTTGTTCTAAAGGTTGTTTTATGAATGTATTCATCATTTATCCTCAACTGATGATATCTTGATCTCAGATCAATCTTTGAAAGGAAAACAATGATATGCATTTGATAAAAAATATAATCAATGTGAAGTAAGGGGTAATTATTCTTTATCATTGCTTTGTTAAGCATATGTAACTAATCTATGCACAAGCATAATGTTTCATCCTTGTTCTTGATGAAAAACATTGGTGCTCCCCATGGTGATATATTTGATGTGACTATAATCATAACACGACCTAAATCTACCAAATCCATACAGATTTAAGCTAGATTAAGTCAGTTAAGCTATAATCCCAATGAAATTATTGAAATATTCAAACCAAGCAACCATTAATGCATAAAGGAAACCTAATTTAAGACCCAAACTTCATTCCATTGGAGGAATGGTGCTACATATGATATGTGATGCAGCCCTTTCCCAATCCCTTGGATAAAAAAGCCTTCAAATGGATTTTTATTGACAAAATTTGATGAAATTGATGAAAACCTAAGCTAATCATGAATACAAAGCTATATTAACATGGATATTGAATTATAAATGCTAAGATGGTGATGCTAAATGCTAATGGATATGGATGCAAACTAAGCTAGGTGGAAATAATGCTCAAAGATGGTAGCCATTAATGGAAACTAAGTTAAAATGGATGCATAAACTAATTAAGATGAAGCTAAATGCTTAAAATACTCAAGATGATTGCTCTAAATTCCATTATATTAACTTTACTCTAAAAAGTGGATCCCTATTTCATAGAAGTGGGGTCTCTTTATAGGTAAAATTGTCAAACCAATGGTCAAGATGGATTAGCTTAATAAAGGGATGAAAATCAATGAGAGGATTAGGCATGGATTGTGTTGAATACCCAAGATACTGAGAGGGGGGGTGAATTAGTATCTTCTTAAATTTATTTAAAAAATACCATCCAATTACTCCAATGCATATAATAGTAAAGATGAGCAAGAGCATAAACAAAACATGAAAGCACACAACACATGAACACCAAAATTTTTACATGGAAAACCCAAGATGGGAAAAACCACGGTGAGGGTTAGCTCACAATATAGTATAACCGGTTATAAGATATTACAAAAGGGTGGCTCACTACCAGGACGCACTATCCAAAATGGGAGGCTCACTGCCTACAAATGTTACATTAACAAAGTGGCTTTACAACCAAAAAATGAACTGATAAAGTACACCTAACAAGTGTTGATTCAGTTCCTTTGATGCTAAACAAAATGACTTAACAAACTTCATCATCTTCATACTTCTTCACTTTCACAACTTCACATTATAAAATTCACATCAACAATCACAAAAATGACCAATATATATATCTGATACATCCTTAAGCATCAATTAGGTCGACCTAACTAGATGCAACCCTTATTCACTAAAAATCATCTGTTGGCTTCAAGCATAAAAAAAATTTTCGAAAAGCATTCCAAATGTGTAACACACTACAACATGTTGGCATGGACCTAAGATAGGTCACACATGCATCCGCAAAACAAAATTAATTCACCATAACACCAACTATCCATTAGGTCGGCCAAAGATAGACTTAATAGCAAAAATGCAACAACAAAGTGATGCCAACTATCCATACGAGCACTTGTGCACACGATATTTTGAACATACAACCTTTCAACATCCATAAACCATTTCCCAAAACTGCAAGCAACAATAAGCATCAACGAAGGATTACAAACCAAAATACCAGAGGATAGTAATTGCATACCGGTTCAAATACCGGTCCAAAATACTAGATCAAGCTAGAACTTAACCTTGCAGTTGCAACTCATATAACATGGTGACATCAATGAAAACACAAGATTTGTATAATAGAATGTTCTTCTTTATTCTTCCAACAATCTCCCCCTTTTTCATTGATGGAAACAAGTGCCAAAATTTACAAAACACTCCTATCCTCATCACAACATTATCTTCCCCTATGTACAACACACTCCTCAACATTCTCTCCCCCTTTCTTTATTACACCATTCTCTCCCCCTTTGACATCAAGGACAAAGGGTGGTCCAAAAAGAAATATGAAAACTAAAAACTTTACCCGAAGGAAGGTGAGCCTTGAAGCTCCTTAAGAATACTTTTCCAAGTTGCCTTTCCATTCTCCCAACTCTTATTTGCAAACAACAACATCCTATTCAAGTATTCCAATTCCACCAGACTTTCCTCTACATTATCCAGAGTACCAGGAGTCAGATTTATCTTCTCTAATTTCTCTAGATTTTCCAAAGCATTGGCAACTAGGATGTACTCCATTCTTACAAGGTCACCTAACTCAACAAATATTCTGGTGATATCCTCCTTTTGCTTCTATAGAATAAATAATTTATCTCTATGAGTAGAGATGGCATTGTAGGTTGTCATGTCTCTATCCTTAGATGTATTGTAGGTACTAGAGACAATAGTCAATTGGGACTCAATAGAGTCCATAAGATCCTTAATATTTTGAGTGGCATCTGGCCACTTTAAGCAATAAGCAAGTACAACATTTTCCTTAGATTCACAAGTTTACACATCCAAATTCTTTCTTAACATTAGTGTGTGCCTGAGAAAACTTGTCATGAAGTGCCAACAACCTTTTCTCTACCAACTTCTCCTCAACCTCATGCTTTGTATTCTCACCAAGTTTGGAGGCATACTCCTAAAAGGAGTCCAATAATAGTTTAAAATTCTCTACCAGAGTGAGAGATGTATCCATTCAAGTATCGGGTGTGGCCTCCTGCAAAGGTTTAAGAGAATCATCAATAAGTTGTGTCCCTTTCTAGTGTGTCTCCAGAATTTATCTTATACCAGATGCCTACAATGCATCCCCTAACACCAACTTATGAACAAGAGAGATCTTGTTTAGGTCCACACTGCCCTGAATCATGGGGAGTTGTAGAAGTTTTGGAGGAATCACCAGTTGGAATCTGATTTTCTTAGACAACAATCCTTTCAATACATCATCACCAGAGGAGGATTCTTTGGGGGACCTTTGAAATTCTACAACCTGCCTTTGATCTTCCTCATTCTTCTCAACAGATTCCCCATTTTTCTCTTCTTCCTCTTCCTTTTCATTTTCCTCTTCTTTCTCTTCTTCTTCTTCTTCTTTTTATTTATCTTCTTCTTTTTCATCTTTTTCTTTGTCTCTATTTCCTTCTCCATCATTCCCTTCACCTTCATTTTTATCTTTCTCTCCTTCAGCATTATCTTTTTCTCCTTCATCATGCTTCGGAGGGTCACCATCATGCTTCTTTGGCTCAACTTCTCCCTCATTCTGACTTTCCATCTCTGGAGGATCATTTGCAGTGTCTGTGTCTGGAGGGATGTCTGCATCATTTTTTTCTAAAGGAATGCATGTGTCATATGTACCAGAAGGAATTTCTTCCATAACCTCTTTTGTAGAAACTTCTTCTCCTGTCGGGTGCAGAACCAGATGGGAGTGCACCAAACATGCCATATTTTTTAGCCACATCTCTAATGGCTTCTGCAGTTTCTTTCCTTATTTTATTTATTTTATTTTTTCCCTTTGTCATCAAATTGTTCACTCTTTTCTTCATCCAAAACATCTTTGAACATATCTTCTTCAAATTTTCCAAATCATTCGGGGTCAAAGAAGACCCAAGTTTCTCAAAAGCATCATTTTTTATCTTCTCGTCTAAATCAACAACCTTTGATCTTCTCTTCAATAGGGCTTCCCACATTTTCTCAAGCACGTTGTTCTTAAAATCATCCCAACTAACATCTAAAGTGATAACATACTGAATAACAGCTAAAATCAAAGTTTTTTTATCCCCTCTACCCACTTGATTATAATACTTTATTGTAGGCTTCAACATATCTTCAAAATGTAACAAGGTATTTACTAATGCCTCCAATCGAAAAGGGGAACCAAGTCTTACTAGAGAGTCCTTTTGTTCTTCTTGGTTTAGAGAGGCTTCTACTAACACATTTTCTTTCTTTGATTTTGGTTTGGTGTGCACATGAACACCAAAATCATGTTCTTCATCTTCCTTAGAGGATGACACAACATGCAATCTCTTAGAACCAACACTAGCTTCTTGAGAAGCACCTTCACCAAAGGACCTGCTTCCTCTTCTCTTTCTCACCAACTTTGTTGCAGGGTCCTCCTCCTCTTCCTCTTGATCTTTAGTTATGCTAAGATTCTTTTCCCTTGTCACTTTTTCTTTCTTTCCTCTCTTGCCAAGTACCAGAGGAGTCTCTTTCCTCTTCCCAGATCTGGTATTGGGTCTGGAAGGAGCCAGGCCTTTACCTTTATCATAAGCACTAGGTTCTACCTTTACTGCAAGGGTTGTGACTAGTTTTGAAGGAATAGTCCTGTCGGATCTCCTTGGTCCTGATGATTCTCCAACCACCTTTTCTTTCATATCTCTACCTTGTGCGATCTACTCATCAGTGAAGCCATACTTTCTAAGTATTTCATTTACATTCTTCCTCATCATAGGCTCTGTTTCCTTCAAATGAACTTCCAAGGGTTTTTTTGCATAGGTGCCAACTTTAGGTTCACTGGTATCTTTAGGAATTTTTAATAATACTATCACATAAGCTTCAGCTTCTTTCTCTATAATCTCATAACCCAATGGTTGAATCCATACAGTCTAGGGTTCAATAGCTTCAATTGAATGCACTCATCAGAGGATAAATGGAATATGATGTCATCTTTGTATTTTTCAACAACCTTCTTCAGGATCCTTTCCCTTCCATTCATATTGCTCTTGAACACAACAAAGAATGTTGTTAGAGCATTTTCCTGACTCTTCAAATCACCCAAACTGTGCATATAGTCAAAGATTTGATGTGCAACTAGTTTGGATGTGTCCCAAATCACCACATCATCTCTTCGTGAAAGTATCCTAAGAAGGTAGAACAATAAACACACAATCAAGGAAACAAACTTAAATGCATACTTCCTTTCTCTTTTGATCTCCAAGTTCTCAAACAACTGCTTCCGAAGAAGTTCACACAAATCATAGTCTGCACCATTAGCTACCATGTCATAACCAGTGTAAATTGCTATAGCATATACTGAATTATCCCTATTAGTGAAGTATATCTTGTGTCTGATCATTATTGCAACATACTTCATAACTAGATTAGTGATAGGCTTTGTAGCAAGATCCCTCTTGTCATATGTAGCACCGGTGAGTTCCATCACCACTTCATTCTTCACAAATTTCAGCATTGGTACTGGTTTGGCATCACAGAGTCTGGTAACAACCTTAATTACTTCCTCAGATATAAGGTGAGGTCTATTAGCCCACAAGAATCTATCATTAATTATACTAAGAGTTGGCTTAACATACTTATCATCGAGTGAGGAACAAAAGTTAGGAAATTGATTCCACCAATCCAACTTCTTCAAAACTAGGTTTGCATACTCTTGCTTTACCAAGAAATCATCTCTAGTGAGCTCATTTTTCCACATGTCAATCAATTTGGTGTGATTATAATCCTTAGTCTTAACATGGATGTACATTCTTGTGTCTTTAGTAGGCATAACTCCGTACGGAATAGATGAGACAACACCCAAAGGATCATCTTTGAAGACCTTCATAGAATATTTCTTGTAGGATGGTCTAGGTCTTTCTAAAACATTTACAACTACAAGAGTTTCCATTCTTCACAATTTGAGATCAAACGATTTCACAAAGATGATTCACACAAACCCACAGAATCACATAAAAGAAAAATACCTTTTTCCTTTGCAAAAAACCAGAACTAGGGTTTACACAACACACTCTCCAATTTTCCTCAAGAATACTCCAAAACGCTCTCCAATTTCTTCAAATGCATAATTGATTGAAATTCTTGACTAATCCACTTTATAAATCAACAAACTACCCTAATTCGCATTAAATGCGATAGATTTCAAAAAGCTGATAAAAACCCTTCTTCACTACACTGAAAGACCCTAATTTACTCTACAAATGACCACGCCTGCACATTTTCTTCCGATACTTTTTACATTACCTTTGTTTATCCATTCCTTGCAGCATATCTTCATGCCAAAGACTCACACGCCAAATATCTAGGGGGTTCGAACCATTTTCTGTTAAAGCTCCCCCTAAGACCATGCTAGGTCTAATTCCTAGAGGAATTGTCTACACCGGATGAGGGCATAGACACATTTTTTGTCTCTAGCTCTTCTTTCTTAACCATTCTTGTCAATTTTCTTCACTGGTTCATTCTTCTTTACCAAATCAGACTACTTTCCCTTTTTACTTCTGCAAACTCTTAAAATGTGTCTAGGTTTGTTGCAGTTGTAGCAAACAACATTTTTATGATTTGTTTGAACTCCATTAACCCTTGATCTACACTAATTTACTTCGTGTACAAACTTGTTACATGTATAACAATAGAAAACAAAGGATTGATTCATTCTACCTCCATTAAACCAATTTATCATCTAATTTTTGCATTCACAAGCTCTATGTCTGAATTTCTTGCATGCAAAACATTGTCCGGAGAAGGAACTAGCATACTGGTTTATTATAATTCTGCACTCTATTTCCCTGTGACCAAATTTATTACATGAAAAGAAAATTCCATTGAAACATGGGTACCTTTGAGCATTTGGTTGTCTGATAGGTGGTCTTCTAGTGAAGTTTCTTGGATTTATTTTTTTCTTCCCTTTATCTTGAGTCTTCTTATTATCTACTGAGTTTGGGGTCTGCTTATCCTTAGAGCTTTCACTAGCTTCAATTCCCAAACCACCTTTGTCTTTACTTGGTTTCTGCCCTGCAATCAACTCATCAAGCTTGGTGGAGCTTATCTTGAAATTATCTTCATAGAGTTTTGCTTTCTCCAAATCTTCTTTTAGGTTCACCACTTCTTGTTCAAGCTTTGTGCATTCATCAGTCTTGCTTTGCACCTTTGTATTCAGACAATCTTCAATTCTTTTATTTTCCTCCACTTGCACCTTTAATCTGGTAACCTCTTCATTAGCTTGTTTCAATTGCTCACACACTTCTCTATGTCTTTCTTTGAATGTCTTCAATTGCTCATTCAATTTCCGGATGCATTCATTTGCCTCATCAAGATTTTCTTTCAAATCTCTATTTTCACTTTTAGCCTTATCAAGATCTTCAAGAGAAGCTCAGATTTCTTCTTTATTATCCATTTGTTCAATCTTCAAGATCTTCCTCAAGTTGTTAGGCTTCTTTGGAGGAACCAAGCTCTAATATCAATTGTTGAATACCCAAGATACTGAGAGGGAGGGGTGAATTAGTATCTTCTTAAATTTATTGAACAAATACCATCCAATTACTCCAATGCATATAACAGTAAAGGTGAGCAAGAGCATTAACAAAACATGAAAGCACACAACACATGAACACTAGGATTTTTACGTGGAAAACCCAAAATAGAAAAAACCACAGTGAGGGTTAGCTCACAATATAGTATAACCAGTTATAAGATATTACAAAAGGGTGGCTCACTGCCAGGACTTGCTGTCCAAAATGGGAGGCCCACTGCCTACAAAATTTACATTAACAAAGTGGCTTTACAGCCAAAAAATGAACTGATAAAGTACACCTAACAAATGCTAATTCAGTTCCTTTGATGCTCAGTAAAATGACTTAACACACTTCATCATCTTCTCACTTCTTCACTTTCACAATTTCACATTATCAACTTCACATCAACAATCACAAAATTGACCAATATATATATATATATAATACATATGCAAGCATCAATTAGGTTGGCCTAATTAGATGCAACCTTTATTCACCAAAAATCAACTATCAACTTCAAGCATAAAAAAAACTTTCCAAAAGCATTCCAAACGTGTAGCATGCTACAACATGTCAACATGGACCTAAGATAGGTCACACATGCATCTGCAACACAAAATTAATTCACCATAACACCAACTATCCATTAGGTCGGCTAGAGATAGACCTAATAGCAAAAATGCAACAACAGAGTGATGCCAACTATCCATATGAGCACCTGTGCACAGGAGATTCTAAACATACAACCTTTCAGCATCCATAAACCATTTCCCAAAACTGCAAGCAACAATAAGCATCAACAAACTAGATTGTAGACCAAAATACCATAGGATAGTAACTACATACTGGTTCATATACCAGTCCAGAATACCGAATCAAGCTAGAACTTAACCTTGCAATTGCAACTCATATAACATGATGACAGATCAATGACAACACAAAAGTTGTATAATAGAATGTTCTTCATTCTTCCAACAGATTGAGGATTCCAATCTATGGTCAAGGTTGAAAGTTGAAAAGGATCAAGTAATTTGATCAATCGTCCTAATTTTCTCTCAATAAACACATTTCCTAAGAATTAGGAAGTGGTTAAAAGATATTTCATTTTGAATGAGTGCACAAAAAGGAATATTCCATAGGAATATTCTCTTTTGGAGGAATGTGCAAATTAGAAATATTCCATGGGAATATTCCCTTGCAAGTTGGAGGGTGAGGATAATTAGGAATTTGATAATTAAAACAAAGTTTTGATTGTGCAAATTAGAGGAATTTAGGATTATCATTAAATAATTAATTATTTAATGAAAATGGATCAATTGACATTTAATTAAATAATTTAGATTGTTTAATTAAATGAGAGGAAATAAAGAGGGTTTAATTTAAATAATTTACATTATCCAATTAAACAAGATGAAATGTTAGTGTGAAAGGGGGTGAATTAACCTAATGAAATTAATTATCAAATTAATAGACAAGAATGATGCATTTCATTAAAAAACTAGGATTATTCGATTAAATAGTCGAAAAGAAGATGAATTTAGGATGAAATAGTGTTATTCATTAGATTCAGATGTGCAATATCAGTTAGGACAATTTTAAGTGTCTACATTTTTCCCCTCTTTGAAGAGAGGTACCTGTTACATTGGTTCAAAGACTGATGCTTTTCAGATTAATGTTGCTACTCAAATCAAAAATTTAAAAATTTCTAATTTTTTGGATGCCCCAATGGAAGGAATTAAGCTGGTACCCTATCCCCCTTGAGAGATCGGGCAAAAATTTGAATTTTTGGGTTAATATCGTGACAAAGGTGCAACACTAATTCAGGTGCAAAAATGCATTTCAGGATGTGAAAAAAAGATCAAAAATATGAAAAATGTCTCAAAATATGCCCCATAGCTAAAAAATTGATCAAAAAGGATGGAAACCCTATTTTCCCCCTCAAATTAGGGTAAAAACCCTAATTTTGAGGCTTAAAAATAGGTTCAAGGGTCACTTTCATGGTGACAGATCAATGACAACACAAAAGTTGTATAATAGAATGTTCTTCATTCTTCCAACAGATTGAGGATTCCAATCTATGGTCAAGGTTGAAAGTTGAAAAGGATCAAGTAATTTGATCAATCATCCTAATTTTCTCTCAATAAACACACTTCCTAAGAATTAGGAAGTGGTTAAAAGATATTTCATTTTGAATGAGTGCACAAAAAGAAATATTCCATAGGAATATTCTCTTTTGGAGGAATGTGCAAATTAGAAATATTCCATGGGAATATTCCCTTGCAAGTTGGAGGGTGAGGATAATTAGGAATTTGATAATTAAAACAAAGTTTTGATTGTGCAAATTAGAGGAATTTAGGATTATCATTAAATAATTAATTATTTAATGAAAAGGGATCAATTGACATTTAATTAAATAATTTAGATTGTTTAATTAAATGAGAGGAAATAAAGAAGGTTTAATTTAAATAATTTACATTATCCAATTAAACAAGATGAAATGTTAGTGTGAAAGGGGGTGAATTAACCTAATGAAATTAATAGACAAGAATGATGCATTTCATTAAAAAACTAGGATTATTCGATTAAATAGTCGAAAAGAAGATGAATTTAGGATGAAATGGTGTTATTCATTAGATTTAGATGTGCAATATCAGTCAGGACAATTTTAAGTGTCTACATTTTTCCCTCTTTGAAGCGAGGTACCTGTTACATTGGTTCAAAGACTGATGCTTTTCAGATTAATGTTGCTACTCAAATCAAAAATTTAAAAATTTCCAATTTTTTGGATGCCCCAATGGAAGGAATTAAGCTGGTACCCTATCCCCCTTGAGAGATCGGGCAAAAATTTGAATTTTTGGGTTAATATCGTGACAAAGGTGCAACACTAATTCAAGTGCAAAAATGCATTTCAGGATGTAAAAAAAGATCAAAAATATGAAAAATGTCTCAAAATATGCCCCATAGCTAAAAAATTGATCAAAAAGGATGGAAACCCTATTTTCCTCCTCAAATTAGGGTAAAAACCCTAATTTTGAGGCTTAAAAATAGGTTCAAGGGTCACTTTCATGGTGACAGATCAATGACAACACAAAAGTTGTATAATAGAATGTTCTTCATTCTTCCAACAGATTGAGGATTCCAATCTATGGTCAAGGTTGAAAGTTGAAAAGGATCAAGTAATTTGATCAATCACCCTAATTTTCTCTCAATAAACACACTTCCTAAGAATTAGGAAGTGGTTAAAAGATATTTCATTTTGAATGAGTGCACAAAAAGGAATATTCCATAGGAATATTCTCTTTTGGAGGAATGTGCAAATTAGAAATATTCCATGGGAATATTCCCTTGCAAGTTGGAGGGTGAGGATAATTAGGAATTTGATAATTAAAACAAATTTTTGATTGTGCAAATTAGAGGAATTTAGGATTATCATTAAATAATTAATTATTTAATGAAAAGAGATCAATTGACATATAATTAAATAATTTAGATTGTTTAATTAAATGAGAGGAAATAAAGAGGGTTTAATTTAAATAATTTACATTATCCAATTAAACAAGATGAAATGTTAGTGTGAAAGGGGGTGAATTAACCTAATGAAATTAATTATCAAATTAATAGACAAGAATGATGCATTTCATTAAAAAACTAGGATTATTCGATTAAATAGTCGAAAAGAAGATGAATTTAGGATGAAATAGTGTTATTCATTAGATTCAGATGTGCAAGATCAGTCAGGACAATTTTAAGTGTCTACATTTTTCCCCTCTTTGAAGCGAGGTACCTATTACATTGGTTCAAAGACTGATGCTTTTCAGATTAATGTTGTTACTCAAATCAAAAATTTAAAAATTTCTAATTTTTTGGATGCCCCAATGGAAGGAATTAAGCTGGTACCCTATCCCCCTTGAGAGATCGGGCAAAAATTTGAATTTTTGGGTTAATATCGTGACAAAGGTGCAACACTAATTCAGGTGCAAAAATGCATTTCAGGATGTGAAAAAAAGATCAAAAATATGAAAAATGTCTCAAAATATGCCCCATAGCTAAAAAATTGATCAAAAAGGATGGAAACCCTATTTTCCTCCTCAAATTAGGGTAAAAACCCTAATTTTGAGGCTTAAAAATAGGTTCAAGGGTCACTTTCATGGTGACAGATCAATGACAACACAAAAGTTGTATAATAGAATGTTCTTCATTCTTCCAACAGATTGAGGATTCCAATCTATGGTCAAGGTTGAAAGTTGAAAAGGATCAAGTAATTTGATCAATCATCCTAATTTTCTCTCAATAAACACACTTCCTAAGAATTAGGAAGTGGTTAAAAGATATTTCATTTTGAATGAGTGCACAAAAAGGAATATTCCATAGGAATATTCTCTTTTGGAGGAATGTGCAAATTAGAAATATTCCATGGGAATATTCCCTTGCAAGTTGGAGTGTGAGGATAAATAGGAATTTGATAATTAAAACAAAGTTTTGATTGTGCAAATTAGAGGAATTTAGGATTATCATTAAATAATTAATTATTTAATGAAAAGGGATCAATTGACATTTAATTAAATAATTTAGATTGTTTAATTAAATGAGAGGAAATAAAGAGGTTTTAATTTAAATAATTTACATTATCCAATTAAACAAGATGAAATGTTAGTGTGAAAGGGGGTGAATTAACCTAATGAAATTAATTATCAAATTAATAGACAAGAATGATGCATTTCATTAAAAAACTAGGATTATTCGATTAAATAGTCGAAAAGAAGATGAATTTAGGATGAAATGGTGTTATTCATTAGATTAAGATGTGCAATATCAGTCAGGACAATTTTAAGTGTCTACATTTTTCCCTCTTTGAAGCGAGGTACCTGTTACATTGGTTCAAAGACTGATGCTTTTCAGATTAATGTTGCTACTCAAATCAAAAATTTAAAAATTTCTAATTTTTTGGATGCCCCAATGGAAGGAATTAAGCTGGTACCCTATCCCCCTTGAGAGATCGGGCAAAAATTTGAATTTTTGGGTTAATATCGTGACAAAGGTGCAACACTAATTCAGGTGCAAAAATGCATTTTAGGATGTGAAAAAAAGATCAAAAATATGAAAAATGTCTCAAAATATGCCCCATAGCTAAAAAATTGATCAAAAAGGATGGAAACCCTATTTCCCCCTCAAATTAGGGTAAAACCCCTAATTTTGAGGCTTAAAAATAGGTTCAAGGGTCACTTTCATGGTGACAGATCAATGACAACACAAAAGTTGTATAATAGAATGTTCTTCATTCTTCCAACATTGAGGATTCCAATCTATGGTCAAGGTTGAAAGTTGAAAAGGATCAAGTAATTTGATCAATCATCCTAATTTTCTCTCAATAAACACACTTCCTAAGAATTAGGAAGTGGTTAAAAGATATTTCATTTTGAATGAGTGCACAAAAAGGAATATTCCATAAGAATATTCTCTTTGGAGGAATGTGCAAATTAGAAATATTCCATGGGAATATTCCCTTGCAAGTTGGAGGGTGAGGATAATTAGGAATTTGATAATTAAAACAAAGTTTTGATTGTGCAAATTAGAGGAATTTAGGATTATCATTAAATAATTAATTATTTAATGAAAAGAGATCAATTGACATTTAATTAAATAATTTAGATTGTTTAATTAAATGAGAGGAAATAAAGAGGGTTTAATTTAAATAATTTACATTATCCAATTAAACAAGATGAAATGTTAGTGTGAAAGGGGGTGAATTAACCTAATGAAATTAATTATCAAATTAATAGACAAGAATGATGCATTTCATTAAAAAACTAGGATTATTCGATTAAATAGTCAAAAAGAAGATGAATTTAGGATGAAATGGTGTTATTCGTTAGATTCAGATGTGCAATATCAGTTAGGACAATTTTAAGTGTCTACATTTTCCCCTCTTTGAAGCGAGGTACCTGTTACATTGGTTCAAAGACTGATGCTTTTTAGATTAATGTTGCTACTCAAATCAAAAATTTAAAAATTTCTAATTTTTTGGATGCCCCAATGGAATGAATTAAGCTGGTACCCTATCCCCCTTGAGAGATCGGGCAAAAAATTAAATTTTTGGGTTAATATCGTGACAAAGGTGCAACACTAATTCAGGTGCAAAAATGCATTTCAGGATGTGAAAAAAATATCAAAAATATGAAAAATGTCTCAAAATATGCCCCATAGCTAAAAAATTTATCAAAAAGGGATGTAAACCCTATTTTCCTCCTCAAATTAGGGTAAAAACCCTAATTTTGAGGCTTAAAAATAGGTTCAAGGGTCACTTTCATGGTGACAGATCAATGACAACACAAAAGTTGTATAATAGAATGTTCTTCATTCTTCCAACAGATTGAGGATTCCAATCTATGGTCAAGGTTGAAAGTTGAAAAGGATCAAGTAATTTGATCAATCATCCTAATTTTCTCTCAATAAACACACTTCCTAAGAATTAGGAAGTGGTTAAAAGATATTTCATTTTGAATGAGTGCACAAAAAGAATATTCCATAGGAATATTCTCTTTTGGAGGAATGTGCAAATTAGAAATATTCCATGGGAATATTCCCTTGCAAGTTGGAGGGTGAGGATAATTAGGAATTTGATAATTAAAACAAAGTTTTGATTGTGCAAATTAGAGGAATTTAGGATTATCATTAAATAATTAATTATTTAATGAAAAGAGATCAATTGACATTTAATTAAATAATTTAGATTGTTTAATTAAATGAGAGGAAATAAAGAGGGTTTAATTTAAATAATTTACATTATCCAATTAAACAAGATGAAATGTTAGGGTGAAAGGGGGTGAATTAACCTAATGAAATTAATTATCAAATTAATAGACAAGAATGATGCATTTCATTAAAAAACTAGGATTATTCGATTCAATAGTCGAAAAGAAGATGAATTTAGGATGAAATGGTGTTATTCATTAGATTAAGATGTGCAATATCAGTCAAGACAATTTTAAGTGTCTACATTTTTCCCCTCTTTGAAGCGAGGTACCTGTTACATTGGTTCAAAGACTGATGCTTTTCAGATTAATGTTGCTACTCAAATCAAAAATTTAAAAATTTCTAATTTTTTGGATGCCCCAATGGAAGGAATTAAGCTGGTACCCTATCCCCCTTGAGAGATCGAGCAAAAATTTGAATTTTTGGGTTAATATTGTGACAAAGGTGCAACACTAATTCAGGTGCAAAAATGCATTTCAGGATGTGAAAAAAGATTAAAAATATGAAAAATGTCTCAAAATATGCCCCATAGCTAAAAAATTGATCAAAAAGGATGGAAACCCTATTTTCCCCCTCAAATTAGGGTAAAAACCCTAATTTTGAGGCTTAAAAATAGGTTCAAGGGTCACTTTCAATTCATTTGCACTCTTGACTCTAGTGAAATTCTACCATTTTTGCTCTGACACCTTGGAAAAACGGCAGCTCATGAGATCCCACTGTACCTCATGGATAGGGTACGAGTGTAACATGTCAATCGATCACTCAAGTAAAATTTCCTAAGTTTTCACTTTCAAGTAAATAAACTATGTAACTTAACCATTGCCATAATTTTTTTCTTTTCTTTATAGAGAACGAATGTACATAGATTTCATATTAATAATCAAAATTGATTCCATTCTAAAATAATATTCCACATATTACAATATTTCCAAAGAATGTGTACAAATTACATACATAGCTCAATTGAGCTTCAAAGCAATAGATATAGATGGTCTAGGAATCTCCTTTCAAATCATGGTCTTTTGTCATTTGTTGAGGAGGTTTGAGAAGCATCACTCAAGCGCTTTTATCCCAACAATGGACTCAAATGTGGTCCCTCACACATCTATCATATGATAGATGGACCTACCCTTCAACAAAGAGATTGGTAGATTAACCTTGTAACGACAACCATTATGAGCTTAGTGTTGTGTCCTACATGTCTAGAACTTTAAACCCTACAATCCTGAACTAGCATGCATAAATAAATCATAGTGAATTGATAGTGGAACCAAAGGAAATCACACTACTTTGGCCAAAGTGTTCTCACTTAGTACTTCAAGTGACAATCATCCTACTCACATACACTACTTAAGCTTGATTTGACTTTAGGCCATTATAAATTATGCATAGGTATTTCCTTCTATGGGTTATCTTTAACCCTATAAACAATCTATTCCCCTTCCCATAAGCTCAATGGTATTTATACCCACAAAGCATAAATACAAGTTACCCTCCCTTCAATGGATAATCAAATCCCAGGTGTAACTTACAAGCTATCTAATACCATCAAATAACCTTGCAACAAATAAACCTTAAGCTATCCTTGTTTCATCATACCTAGAATACTTATACTAATGATAAACAATCCCTCCTATTATGGAGTAAATACAAAAACTTTCATAAAAAGGTATGAAACATCTTCTTTTCCTTTCCAAAGAAAATGCTATGATTTCCTAATGCAAATATTCTCAAGCCATTCCAAACAAATTAATCAAAACTCATTCTTTCATAAATAAAGACAAATAAAAGAGGACTAGATCCTTATGCCCGTAATACACTTGATCCAATTGACTAACTTGATTCTCAGCCTTCCAACAGTAGCTTACTAGCTTCACTTTATCTTCTCAAAGAAATTATTCACTATAACCTCTTACACAAGATAACTCAATGCTCTCACAAATTAACTCTTAAGCTCTCACAAAATATAACTCAAAATATTTGTAGTAGAATAAACTGCAGAATTATGCGTCCCAAATGAGAGAGCTAGCCTATCCATTTATACAAAATATTGAGAAATTGATGCCAAAAGAAAAGGTGTTTCAATCAACACCACGCCAACATGTTGAACGACTCACCTCTCACAACAAAAAGGTGGCAAAAATCTAAGTGAAAACTCAACTTGGTATTCTATAGATCGACCCCTTTGCTTGACAGCAACTCAAGACTAATTCAAATATGCACATGCCTGAAAGATGCAGAGAATAGACTTGAAAACAAGATAGGCTTCTATAGAAAGAGAGTTTTCATATATCGATGCCATGTAACAACCATATTTCCTATTCCTTTGACACAATTTATCTCAATGAAACAATCCACTTTAAACAAGCAACACATATCCCTTGTCGACTTAGTCATAGTCTATTATTTTGATAGAGAAAAGATGAGTCAAATACTTTATAATAGTGCTCAAGCTTGTGTTTTGACCAAGCATGTTTCTTTCTTATTATTCATTTTATCATGCATTTAAACCACTTGCACAATAACATGTTATTTAATATTTCCATCGCTTTTATCTTTTGGATATGCATTCAAAGTAGAAGTAATATGCTGCTATAAAATAGAGATGCATTTTAAATGGTATCGACCATGGCTTATTACTTCATATCGGCCTTTATTAATCATATATATATATATACATGTGCATATATATATACTAATATATATATATTCCATGTCAATAAAATATGTATACATTTGGTATTCAAATGAATAAGATCAGGTTAACATTCATATAATAATATCTATTATATATATATATATATATATATATATATATCCATAAGGATATTTTCATTTGTCACCCATACATATATATTGACACATGTATACTGCACAATCAAGCACATAAACAATTACTATCTTATTGATATGGAATATACGTGCAATGTTTATACGCATATATGTCGCATTTTTTGTTTGATAACACCATGCTCATAAGCAACCCATTCATAAGCATGCATAGGTATGTTTACCTATGTACTCTTATGTATGTGTTCCTTCATGCGTATGGTCTATCATCGACATGCATATGCATACATATATATACATACAATGTATGTTCACTTCATCAATCAAGCATAGTAACATAAGGAAGAACTCGTATAAGCTCTAAATACATAAAAATCATCCAAGAATCCTTACTAATGCAAACACATCATACTAAAGGATTTCTTACCAATTCCCAACACAATTACTTGACTCAACCATTATACTGTGAGTGTGTGTGTGTAAGCTCAGTTAGGTTATGTTACTAGTTATCTAACCAAATTCTTCTCCTGAGTGATACTTCCCCTAGCACCTAAAGGATTGAACATGAACCTGCATCCAACTAACACATTCCCACAGTAGTTAGTTATTCATCAAAATATGCATTTACATAATATTTTCCCATAGTTAGAATATCCAATTCAATAACCATCCATTTCACATATATGCATTTCATCACATAATATTAAATGAAATAACATTCATTCATAATTCATTGATAACAAAGTGCAAGAACATATATTCTCAATTACAATTCTAATTACATTCACACATGCAATAATTTACCCTAACACAATAATAGTAAATAGGTAAACACACAATGGGGTGTGACAACAAGAGTACCAGTGTGTAGCAAACATAGGACCTCTAGTACAAAAATCAAAACTTTTCTCACTTTTTGTGTTTTTTAGCATTTATTAGGGGTTGAAAAGTCCAAAAAATAGAATCACCATACAACGTCGCTTATGAACTGGTCGACATTGCTCTTGTAGGAGTAGCAACTCTTTTGCATATATTTTCACTTTTTTCTAGTTAGGTATAGCGATGCATTTGAAATATCGACGTGTATTTTAAATATAGCATTGCTTGAATTTTTAGGGTTGATTTTGGTCCAGCATCACTTTTGAAAAGCCGACACACTTTTGCAAGGAGTGACACTTTTGCTATTTTGGTCCAGTGTCACTATTGAAATATCAATGCACTTTTGAAAATATGATTCTTTTTTTATTTGGGTCTAGCAACACTCTAAAATACCATGACGCTTTTGTAGAATAGAGTCGCTATTGCAGATTTAGGGTTCGCAACTTGAAATTTTGTAAGTTTTTCAGCAATTTTGACTGGTTTTCTTTAATTGCATAGGAGATCATTCAACCACTTCAATCAAGGAAGCGTAGACCTAGTATCTTGTCCCTCATTCCCCAGTTGAGAGACGAGGCAAGGATATTCCTTGGAGCGATCGAGTTAGGGTTTGTTGCACACATGTCTGAGGGGTGATCCCACAATAGTGGTTTACACTTTCTAAGACATCTTATTTTATGTTGAAATCATGTATTTTTAGAAAATATAATGATTCCAATTGAAGAGGGTTTGATCAAACCACCTTGGATCAAACCCGCTTGGATAGAACCCTGCTAGTTTTAAACCATACCTATAACGAAGTCTCCTTTACACCTATCAAAATGCTGATAAAAACCACTTTTGATCTACCTTTTTGGGGATCAAATGAATTCATTTAAAATTTATTTTTTGTAAGTATGTAGTCCTTACTATAAGCTTCCCAAAAAGTATAATTTTAAATATATTAATTTGATTATTATATTTATTTTTTATTTCTTGTGAATGTAGGTTTTTCACTGAAAATCAAGCTCTTTGTTCTACACATGGAAAAATAGTAGATTATGAAAAAAAATTGAAAAATATCTATGCACTTGATATTGATGTCCTTGATCCAACAAAAAAATTGAATTTCGATACATACAGGAATACTTATGTGTTAGCAAATAAACCTATGTATAAATTGTAACTAGTTTGACTTCAAAACATAATTAAGAAAAAAAAAATCAATAAAACACTATGAATCCAATTGCATGAATTAGATATCATAGTTACGAATCTAAATTCGAAAAAATTATAATTTTATCCTTCATAGAAAAAAGTTATGTGTTAGCAAGTACATGTCACTCTTTGAAAATGGTGTTTATTGTTAAAAATTAGCTATCGAAGGAGATGGAAAAAGAAATGCAATTTGATTCCAATTTTTTTGAAAAATATTATTTAGAATCTACAAACAAAATGTCACAAATCACTAGTTTGCATCATCTTCAAACTCCTCATGGTTTAGTAGCTATAGGTGTCTAAAAGTGAAGAAAGATTCAAAATGTTCATTTCAATGTCAAGTTTGGCCAAAAAGTGTAAACTAGTATTGTGGGATCACCTCGAGATCAAGATGCATTTGATGATGATCATACCACTAATAGAGAGGTGGCACAATGAGACCTCTTCTTTACACCTATTGACTAGAGAGGACACTATGATGTTGGAGGATGTCTGGTGCATCTTGTAGGTGTCAATCCATGGTGAGTGGATTATTTACGATGTGGATGTCAAGGGAATTGCTTGTTATGATGTTCTTGGCACAGAGGATAGGCCCTGAACTTGACTTTGATCATCGGTGCTTTGATATGTGAGGTGCTTGTTCTAGATTGATTAGGGAGAGGATTCAACCTAGGTTGCGGACTTGCTTGGTCTCAGATATGGAGGATAGGACTATTTTTGCTTGGGGCCCCGTAGTACTTGCCTCAATGTACCATGATATGCATCAAGCCATCTATATGGATGGGTGGAGCATAGGAGTCAGGGTTACATTATTACACATATGGACATGGGATCATATTGTTGTGTTGAGACTAATTGTTGCACTGGTTGATGTGGATCCAGATGAGCCAATTGTCTACTATTACAAAGGTAAGATCACACTTCATCAGACAAGGCCCTCATGCATCCCGTACGAGAGATGGGTGATTGATAATATAGTAGTTTTCCATTGGAGACCATAGTTATAGGTATCAGCTTGGTATGATGATGTTTAGCAACTATTTTACACCAAGCAAACCTAGTTTCTATAGGTCTAGGAGCACACAATGATAGAGAGATGCCTCCTAGACCAAGTTGCTCATCATTTTGGGTAGGTTCAGGATGTGGTGCCACAAGATTACATAGCTATATTTGCATGCACCATTAGAGAGGATTAATGGGGGCAACATATTCTACCCCAAGTTGGAGTGGATAAATTTAGACAACTTTTTGCATAGCCTTGGGTGTATGTGGGGGGGCCATATGATGTAGGGACCACACCTGCATATGATGCTTGGTGGAGATAGTTTGCACTTGTCTATTTGATAGATCATGTAGTGGTACAACCACCCAATAGGGGCAAAGGATAGGGACAGGGCAGAGGACATGGGAGGGTGCCTCAGCAGCCTCCTAGAGATAGTCTTGGTAGTTCATCAAGATAACCATCCTAAAAATCATAAATAAATGGGTAATCTTGAATAGATGGTTCCTGAGTTTTCCTTGATAATTCCTCGCTAACTTCATATATTTTCTAAAAATCATAGAAGTATACGTCATCAAGAATAGTTAATTCTTTAGAATCTTCTATTTTTTCCATTTGACTATAAATCTTTGACAAAATTTTCTTCTAGCTCTTTTCAGTTGCATTGTAGAGATATTCCTGATCTTAACTTTATGTTGGATCCCTTAGATTAAATTTGCATTCTAAAATCATCTAGACATTCAATTTTTGTCAAAATAATCTACTTTTTCTCTATGATGTTATAACTAATTCATTACAGGGATGACATTATATGAACCTAAGGGATCTACTTACAAGTTTACTTATGTTGATAAATTTGGTAAATTTACCTTGGTCTTGAATAGACATTGCTCTACCTGAGCTCTTGACCGGTTTACATATTTGACTAACCAAGGTTTAGCCATAAAACCAACTTGTACATGAATCTTCTTTAACAAAATATGTGCTATAAAAAATTTAGTTGCTCCAGTGTCTATTAAAATCAAAATAGGTATTACCAAACAACATACCTAAAATCTTAATAAGAGTAATTTGACATTCTACTTGGTGGTTATCAACAGTCACCTAAATCCTTTGTTGAAATTTTCTTTGTTGGGAAGGTAGAAAATGACCTCAATATGGGTTCCCTTTACTCTTTTTTGGGAATTGGTTCATATAATGATCTCCTCCATAGTTGAAAAATATTCCAAGAGGTCCCTTCTTTTCTACAAGGTGATCATTTCTAAAGTTCTCTCTTTTCTTGAAATCTTTATTCCTTTTTTCGTTTTGAGGGTCATCTTATTTTTATTTCTAGATCCCTTCCCATTTATCTTTGGTTTGGAGTCTTGATTCCAATTCTTGTTTTTGAATGATGGTGATGACTTGTACCATTCAAAAAAATTCCTATTCTTATCTCAATATGTTGAGATATACTTCAATTTTGTTTGTGTTTTATTATTTTTTGAAAGGCTTGGTCCATGATTGTTGGACTATGAACATATACCTCACCTCGAATTCAAGCATGCAGTCCCATGATGAATTTCCTTATCTAAAATCTCTCATCTTTCTAATATTAGGGTACATAATTTAGTAATCTAGTGAACTTCTTCCAATACTTCAATACTAACATATCTCCTTGTTGTAGGTTCTAGAAGTCTGCCAACTTTTTATCAAAGTATAATTGAGATAACCACCTCTATTTGAAAATTACCATAAACTGATCCTAAGTAAAGCTTAGAGATCTCAACCCCAACTTGGTATATTTATTCATCCACCAATTGGATGCTTCTCCAACCAATTGGTAAGCTTTGCAAACTACTTTGGTTCTCT
Source organism: Sequoia sempervirens (assembly GCA_007258455.2). Classification (NCBI taxonomy): domain Eukaryota; kingdom Viridiplantae; phylum Streptophyta; class Pinopsida; order Cupressales; family Cupressaceae; genus Sequoia; species Sequoia sempervirens. The sequence continues at coordinate 639,903,582 of VDFB02058242.1, read as the reverse complement.
CTAAATAGTTCTTAATTTTAAAATACTTTTCCATGTTAGTGAGTCATGCTTCAGCTCCATCTCCTATCATTATTTCATTAAAATTTAGTGGGGTGATATTTTTCATATATCTCTCTAACTCATTGGTCAAACATGTTCTCATTTCCATTTGATTTCCTTGATCCTGGTTAGATCCTCCTTACCCTTCATGAGCATTATGCTCATGATAATTTTTTTCACCATTTTCTTAACCTTTTTCATCTTCATTTTTGTGATCATCTTCCCCTCTTACTATTGTTAGGAAATAATGCATTCAACCCACATTCTTAATCCATTTCCTACATAACCCCATAAGAGATAAACATGCATATAAGTAACCATAATGTGTAGATAAAATAGACAAGCCACAAGATAACACAAGATATACCCTAGAAAAACCCTCAAGAGGAAAAAACCCAACCTCCAAAACAATCCATACTCCATCATATTATTTAGCAATAAAGCAACACAAGAGTTACAATGAATACCTCTAAAGCATCAAGCCTCTCAATATATCCTCATGTTTCCAAGCATGAATCCACACATCCCATGCATTGCTTCACATATTCACTCCTTAGAAAGACTCAATAATGAGAGCCCACTCACCCAGCCAACCGTAACCACTAAACATGTGCTTGCTTTTATAGTCTCAAGCTCACACAAATACAACCAAGTGGTAAGATAAAACCATGTACTACAAAACAATGTGAATATAAAACCACTAATCTCTTATTTAATATTTGGTACAGGTAAGTGCATGGAGCTATGACACAAAAAAGGCTCTTAAGATGCCACTTTTTTTTTCTGAAATCAACAAAACTAATTTGCACGAGAAAATAAAGATAGTTACGCTCAAAATTTTAAGATGCAACAAGAATAAGAGTTGAAGTGCTCTCAGTCTAGTTTCTAAGCTACTAATTCTTTTTGAAATTAATGAATATTAAGGGTCTCAAAAGGGGGGGGGGGAATAGGTCTTGTATTGATAAAAAAATAGCATAGCATCTGAGCCCCCCCCCCACCCTCTTTTCATTAACTTTTTTTTAGAATTTCAAAAATATGAACAATGAGAAATTAGTTAACACCATGCAGTTTATCCTCCTTCCAGATATTTTTTTCAATGAATATATAATATCTTATGAATTTTCAAAATGAAACATCCTGAAAAGCTAAAACTTGAGCATGCTCCCCCCTAATTTTTTTGAAAACTAATCGAAAATCATTTTTTCATTATGTGTAGAATGAAGCCTAGTTTAAAAAATGTAAATTTTTTCACGTTTCAATGGAGTAAAAATCTATCCTAAAACTAGCACATGTTGGTTTTTGACCAAAAACAAAGGCATTTATAAGAGAAGTTATGGATCAAAACCTTAACTTAATCAAAATGAAAAAAATTTATATATTTAGATAGCTAAGAGAGAGGTTGACACCATCACCATTTTTTTTATAAACTTGCATCGAAAGATGTGAAAATGTGATGGTGAGCATGGAAAAAAATATGGGGAAATTTGGAAAATCCTATGCATTCACTCATCCAAAGCAACTCATTTGGCATGCACCAAATTTGGTGCTCACCAAATGAGCTACTTTGACCAAAAACTAAGTTTCCCCTCTCTTTGGTCAACCACTTTGATAATGCTAAGAGTTCATGGTTTATGATAGTAGATGGATAGTTGAGGTTTTACATTTCATACACTCTTTTCCTCCTTCCCTCTTAACCAATACATACCCATTCTCTCTCAACCCTCTGTAGGTCTCTCCCACACTCTCTACCTTGTCTTCCATCCTTAGGGTTTAAGGTATAGGGTTAAGAGTATAGGATAAATCCGCCTCTCAGGTCTCTTTGTCCCTCTATCCCTCCCACCCGCTCTCTCTCAAGTCTCTCCCTTCCTATATTCCTCCCACCCCCTCTCTCTCAATTCTCTCCCTCACTCTATCATGTCCACCCTTTGTCTCTTGAATCTCTCATACCCCCTTCTCCCTCTCTCTAGTTTCACCCTCCAACCATAACTACTCTCCCTCTCTCTTAGGTATCTCCCTCAAAATATCCCTCCCACCCCCTCTTCCTCTCTCAGGTATCTCCCCAATCTAACTAGATAACTCTCTCTCCCTCTCAAGTCTCTCTCTCTTAGGTCTCACTCCCTCCCATGCTACCTAGACCACTCTCTCACTCCAATCCCCTCTTTCACACTCCCTCTCTCTCAAGTCTCTCCCTTAAAATATTTTTCCCACCCCTTCTCCCTCTCTCAGGTCACTCCCTCCCATACTAACTAGATAACCCTCTTTCTTAGATGTCCATTTGAAAGGCTTATATGCTTCTTACACCTTAACTACCTCTCTAGATAACCCTCCCTCTCTCAAATCTCACTCCCTCCCACCCTACCTAGACAAAACTATCTCACTCCAACCCCCTCTATCATACTCTCTCTCTCTCCCCCTCTAGTATTTTTCTCTCTCACTCCATTTCCCTCTCTTAGGTCTTTATATTCCTCTCTCCCTCTCATCCCTCCCAACCCCTCTCCCTCTCTCAAGTCTTCCCCCCACCCTAACTAGATAACTCTCTCTTAGGTCTACTCCCTCCCATGCTACCTAAACTACTCTCTCTCACTCCAATCCCCTCTCTCACACTCCCTCTCTCTCACATATCATTCCCTCCCACCCTACCTAGACAAATCTATCTCACTCCAACCCCATTTCTCACACCCCCTCTAGTCTTTTTGTCTCTCTCACTCCATCTCCCTCTCTTAGGTTGTTATCTTTATCTCTCCCTCTCTCTCAAGTCTCTCCCTCCTACCCCCTCTCCCTCTCTCACTCTCTCACTCACTCCCTCTATCTCTCTACCACTCCCTCTCTCTGACTCCCTCTATTTCTCCCCCCTCTCTCTCTCTCTCGCTCTCTCAGCTATCTCCCTCCCTCCTGCCTCTCTCTCTCTCACACACACACACTCCCTCTCTCTCCCATTCCCTCTATATATCTCCCACTCTCTCTCCCCCTCTCTCTCTCTCTCAAATTATCTCATCCCACCCCCTCTCCCTTTTTCTCTCTCCCTCCTCTCTCTCTCACTCCCTCTCTCCCTCTCTCACTCTCTCTCTCTCCTCTCTCTCACTTCCTTTATCTCTCTCCCACTCTGTCTCTCTCCCTCTCTCAGGTCTCTCCCTCCACCACCCCACTCTCTCTCAAGTCTCCTCAGCCCCTCTCCTCTGAGGTCTCTCTCATTCCTCCCTCTCTCTCTCCCACTCCCTCCCCTCTCTCTCTCCCTCTATCTCTCTCCCTTTTCTCTCCCTTTCTCTCATCTCCCTCCCACCACCTCTCCCTCTCTTTCTCTTGGTCTATCTCAAGTCCCTCTCTCCTCTCTCCTCAGCCTAATCCCTCCAACCTATGCCTCTCCCTCCTACCCCCTCTCCTCTCTTAGGTCTCTATCTCTCACTCCTCCCTCTATCTCTTTCCCTCCTCTCTCTCCCACTCCTCTATCTCTCTCCCACTCTCTCTGCCTCCCTCTCTCAAATTCCTCCCCTCTCCCTCCCTCTCTCTATGAGTCTCTCCCAACTACCCCTCTCCTTTCTTGGGTCTCTCTCCTCCTCCCTCTATCTCTTCTCAGCTCCCTCTCTCTCTCTCTCTCTCCCCTCTCTCTCTCCCTCCTCTCTCTCCCCCACTCTCTCTTGGGTATCTCCCTCCCACCCTCTCTCTCTCTCACACACACTCCCTCCATCTCTCTCCCATTCCTCTATCTCAGGCACTCCCTCTCCCTCCCACCCCCTCTCCCTCTCTCAAGTCTCTCTCTCTCACACTCCCTCTATCTCTCCCCCATCCCTCTCTATCCTCAACCCTAAACCCTTAAACCCTATACCCTCTACACTCAACCCAATACCCTCTACCCTCTACCCTATACATCTCCCTATCTCTCTCTCGAGTCTCTCCCTCCTACCCCCTCTCCCTGTCTTAGTTCTCTCTCTCTCTCACTCCCTCTATCTATTTCCCACTCCCTCTCTCTCTCGTTCCCTCTATCTCTCTCCCACTCTCACTCCCTCTCCCTCTCTCTTAGGTCTCTCCCTCCCACCCCATCTCCCTCCCTCTCTCTCTATCTCTATCTCTCTCTCAAGTCTCTCCATCCTACCCCTCTCCCTCTCTCGGGGTCTCTCTCTCCTCGGCTCCTCCTCCCCTCCTCTCTCACTCCCTTTCTCTCTCTCTCTCCTCCCTCTATCTCTCTCCTCTCTCTGCGTTGTCTCTCTCTCTCTCTCTCTCTCTCTCTCTCTCTCTCTCTCTCTCTCTCTCTCTCTCTCTCTCTCTCTCTCTCTCTCTCTCTCTCTCTCTCTCTCTCTCTCTCTCTCTCTCTCTCTCTCTCTCTCTCTCTCTCTCTCTTATTTACTCTCCCTCTCTCAATTATCTCTCTCACTCCCACTCCCTCTATCCTTTCCACTCCCCTCTCTCTCTCTCCTCCTCTATCTCTCTCACTCTCTCTCCCCTCTCCTCTCTCTTGGGTCTCTCCTCCGACCCCCTCTCCTCCCTCTCTCTCTAAGTCTCTCCCTCTCACTCACTCCCTTTATCTCTCCAACTCCCTCTCTCTCACTCCCTCTATCCTCTCTCTATCTCTTTATCTCCCTCTCTCAGCCTCTACCTCTCTCTGGTGTCCCTCCCTCTCCTCTCTCTCTCACTCCCTCCCTCCTACCCCCTATCCCTCTCTCAAGTCTCTCTCTCCCATCCCCTCTCTCTCTCACTCCCTCTATCACTCTCCCTCTCTCTCAGGTCTCACCCTCCCACCCCCTCTCCCTCCCTCTCTTTCCCTACCCTAATCTTGTCTCTCCATCTCTCTATCTCACTTCTCCCTCCATATTTCCCTCCCTCTCTACCCTAATCCCTCAACCCTATACCCTCAACCCCTATGTACCCTCTACCCTATACATTGGACCCTCAATCCTAATCCCTCAACCCTCTACCCTCAACATTAAACTAGGTCAACCATCAACCCTTAAACCCAATACTCTCTACAGTCAACCCTAAACCCTCAACCCTATACCATCTACCCTTAAACCCTTAAACTCTCTACCTCAACCCTAAACCCTCAATCCTAAAACCTTAAACCCTAAATCCTTAAACCCTCTACCCTCTACCCTAATCCCTCAACCCTATACCCTCAACCCTCAATCCATAAACCCTCAACTATCAACCCTTAATCCCTCAACCCTAATCCCTCTCACACTCCCTCTCTCTCTCCACCTTTGGTCTCTTTGTCTCTCTCACTCCATCTCCCTCTCTTAGTTCTTTATCTTTCTCCCTCCCTCTCTCAGTTCTTTCCCCCACCCTAACTAAATAACTCTCTCTCCCTCTAAAGTCACTCTCTCTCTCTCTCTCACTTCAATCCCCCCCTTACACTCCCTTTTTGTCAAGTATCACATACCTCTCACCCTACCTAGACAAATCTATCTCACTCCAACCCCATCTCCCACACTCCCTGTCTCTCTCCCCCTTTGGTCTTTTTTTTCTCTCTCGGGTCTCATCCCTCCCAACCCCTCTCCCATTGTCAGGTCTTTCCCCCCACCCTAACTAGATAACTCTCTCTCTTAGGTCTCACTCCCTCCCTCTCTATTGGATAACATTTCAATGTAACACTTTTGGTGCTCGCAAAATTTGGCGCTCGCCAAATTTGTTGCTCTCCAAATTTGGCAAGTGCCAAATTTGGCAAGCACCAAAAAAAAAATTTCCTTGGAATGGTAAAATAGGGGTTGACCCCATGATTAAGGCCCACATGTTTCTGCATTTGTCTGGTTCAACGCTTTATCCAACTTATAAACACCTTTTTTATGTAGTTAACTCCCTGTTGTACCAATCTATGCTTGATCCATCACCTTTTTACCATCAATTTGCATGCTAGACAACATAGAAGAAGACAATTTGAAGTTTCTACATCATTTTACATTATCTCAAGTAATATATTCATTTTGGTATATTGAAATGTTTTTTATTTAGTTTATTTGTTTGTTTTTGACAATATAAACCATTCATTTCATGATTTTATTAATCATAATAGTTTGACATACAATTCAATATTGAATTAATGGAAGTTGCATAAAAAAGTTTAATTTTTATGAGTTTGAAGAAAAAAAATAAAAAACATGACATAATTTAGATGAATTCATGTTTAAACTTATATAAACGACATCAACTTAGCATAAATTTTCTTATGAATTCTATTTGCATTGCTTATAATAGTCCATTTCCATCATGGCTAGTGGAATTACTCTATTTCATTTTAGGTAGATGTTTATATTGAGTTTTTTAATTTTGTGTTGACAATTTATAGACCATTCATTTGATGATTTTATTAATCTTCATTGTTACACATAAAATTTAACATTTAATTAGATGGATCCTTTATGTAAAAGTTTAATTTTTAGGATTTTGAAGGTATAAAATAGAAAACATGACATAATAGATTCAAATTCATGTAAACTTATATAGAGGATTTGAAAAATTGGCTCAAAGCAATGTTGTCTCATGGAATGTAAACAACTTATATATCTAGAGGATTTCAAAAATTCATTTCTGCTCCTTGATGGACTATACCTTTAACCTCTTCTAATGTAACTGCCACATTACATCTAAATCAAAATATTTTCATGCCATAAAGACATCATAGTCCCAAGGAATTAACTATAGTAACTAAGGGTAAAACATAGTCCTAAAGTATTTTGGCAAGCAGGTCACAAGGTCACTATCCATTGCATTCTTGGGGTGGCTCTCACTTTGTTGTCCACTCTTGTCATATACTGACATTATCATGGCTTGAAACCTTGTTATTTCCGTTGGAATGTCTAAGTGCATGCATTTTATGCATTTGATGTCTTCATTACTTAGGGTGTCAGAAATCTAAGTAAAGCATGCACAAATAAGCAATTAGTTGAGTCATCACTCAAACACTTTCCTTCAATTTTATTCTTGAAACTAGAATATATTTGAAAAAATATATACATTCATGTCTAAAATCATATTCATCATCATAAATATACTACTATCTTGTCTTGTTGAACAACCATTTCCTCATGAATTAAGAACTTCATAGGAAATGGTTGATACCTAGACTTGGTGTGAGGTGTTTTCCCTAGTATGGTGTGAGTCAAAAAAATTATTCATTGTGATTTTTAGTGATGGTTGTGGGAAAACACCTATTTTCAACTAATTTGGAAAACCTATGAGCTTTCATCAATGTTAATGCAAGTTTCCATTCATTATTTTGTGCCATAAAAAAATCACCTTCATCATGTGCTTAGATAAATTCAAGTGAATTGACATAGTAGTTAATGCAAGTTTCCATTCATTCATACCATTTACCTTTCTAAAAAATAAAAAATGGGAAAATTTTGTGCAAATGAAAATGCTTATTGTCTTTCTAAGTTACCTCATTGCAAAAGAAATAGTGAATAATTCCAATATATAGCATCTCAAACCCTTCTTTGAATTCATTCTTCATGGCTTGGTTGTGTTTTCATCATTCTCTATGATAAATCAAGGAGCTTTGAAGGACAATCACAATGTGGTTTTGACAATAATAAGCACAAGATTATCTAGTTTTCAAAGGTGGAAATGACTTATACCCTGGGTTTGACACTTCTTTGCTCCTAATCACTTGTTCGCACTCCAAATAATCCCCTCAAACCCTTCTTAACATTTATCAATGCTTACATGAAGAAATTTTGTACAAATCCCTCAAAGTACTAGGTTTTACGTAGTATAGTTACAAAAAGAAACAAATTGTCCTCAATAACTCATGCAAAATGATGGTTTAGCAACCCTCCTTTTTTCAACACATGCATATAGGCCTACATAAAATTAGTACTGAGTTTCATATATTTTCACCAGATGCATCAAAAGTTATGGATTTTTTGAAGCTCACTAGAAACCCTAGGTTGGGGACAACAATGTTTGATAAGTTACATTAGTTATGCAATGTAAAGTAATGCTTTGAGTTTTACAGATATGCAATGCAATGTAATCATCAATATGAATATGTTTCATAAAATGCTTGGTGTGTTTCATAAAATGCAATGTAATCAGCAGTATTGATATGTTTCAAAAAATGCATTACTTACTTTTCTTGTGGTATGGAGGTAGGCATGTATGAATTTTTTTTTACCATAGACATGTTTGATAAGATGCTTTGGTAGACATGTATGGAAAATGTGGTAGCATAGAAAAAGGCAGTGTGTTTTTTGAAAGAATTCCTCAAAGAAATGTGGTCTCATGGTGATGTACATCACCATGAGACCAAATTTCTTGGAGGCATTTTTCCAAAGAGCTCACTACCTTCTTTCATAAAATGATTTGGTAGACATGTATGAAAAAGGTTGAGGTAGACATGTATGAAAAATGTTGTAGCATAGACATGTTTGATAAGATACTTTGGTAGACATGTATGAAAAATATGGTTGCATAGAAAAAGTTAGTGAGCTATTTGAAAGAATTCCTCAAAGAAATGTGGTCTCATGGAGATATTAATCACCATGATACCACATTTCTCTGAGGCATTTTTCCAAATAGCTCACTGCCTTCTTTCATAAAATGCTTTGGTAGACACGTATGAACAACATTGTAGCATAGACATGTTTGATAAGATGCTTTGGTAGAGATGTATGGAAAATGTGGTTGCATATAAAAAGGCAATGAGCTGTTTGAAAGAATGCTTCAAAGAAATTTGGTCTCATGGTGATGTCCATCACCATGAGACCACATTTCTTTGAGGCATTTTTCCAAACAACTCAATGGCTCCTTTCATAAAATTCTTTGGTAGACATGTATGAAAAAGGCTGAGGTAGACATGTATGAAATTTTTTGTAGCATAGACATGTTTGATAAGATTCTTTGGTAGACATGTATGGAAAATGTGGTAGCATAGAAAAAGGAAGTGATCTGTTTGAAAGAATGCCTCAAAGAAATGTGGTCTCATGGTGATTTCCATCACCCTGAGACCACATTTCTTTGAGGCATTCTTTCAAACAGCTCACAACCTTCTTTCATAAAATGATTTGGTAGACATGTATGAAAAATGTTGTAGCATAGATATGTTTGATAAGATTCTTTGGTAGACATGTATGGAAAATGTGGTTGCATATAAAAAGGTAATTAGTTGTTTGAAAGAATACCTCAAAGAAATGTGGTCACATGGCGATGTCCATCACCATGAGAACACATTTCTTTGAGACATTTTTCCAAATAGTTCATTGTCTTCTTTCATAAAATGCTTTGGTAGACATGTATGAAAAAGGATGAGGTAGAAATGTATGAAAAATGTTGTAGCATAGACATGTTTGATAAGATGCTTTGGTAGAAATGTATGAAAAAGGTTGAGGTAGATATACATATGAAAAATGATTTGGTAGACATGTGTATGAAAAAATATTTGGTAGAACTATGCAACATGAAGTAAATCTTTGAGTTTGAAAGATCTATGCAATACAATGCAATTAGTGATATGAATATGTTTCATCAATAGCTTTGTCTGTTTCATAAAATGCAATGTAATCAGTGACATGAATATGTTTCATAAAATGCATTACTTACTTTTGTTCTATGTGTGTTTGTGAACATGTAGCATTCAACTTCATGCTAAGGAAACGAACAAAGCGTCTAATATTGGAAGAACGTGAAGTTAAAAATACAAGGAGAAGAGAATAAAAAAGGAATTCTAATGAATAAAATGAATTTCAGCTCATACAACAAGAAATTCTCGTGCAATCTAAGAGAGATGTCCAATTGGAAGCACAAAGGGAACGAATGAAAAAACTTCATGGAAGAACACAAATGGATCTCGAAGTTGGGGGAACATCATCAACCATAGTTGAAGTTCAATGCACACCATCTACAATATATCATGCTCAAAGTACAACAACAATAAAATCTCCAGTTGAAGACACACCATCAACAACATGTGGTTTTCCAAGTACATTGAAAAACACATCTGCAATTGAAGACACACCATCAACAACATGCAATTTTGAAAGTACATCAGAAAAAACATCTCTATTTGAAGGCACTCCACATACTACATCTCAATTTGGAGGTACAAAACTGTTTACATGTCAATCTCAATATATGTCATCAATTTCACCTTCGATTGAAGGTACGCAATCTATCCCCGATGTTGTTGACATTCCTAATGTTGACACAACTTTACCTTTAAGAACTCCTCCTATAGTTTTGCATAGAATACATAAATATTTGATTGATATTTATTCCAACATTTTGAAATGGATTCCCAATAAGATTCCAAAATGTACATGTCAAAGATATCCAAAGAGGATATGGAGTTTACTTTTTGAGAAGCTAAATGAGGGTGGAAGATGTCAACTATTTTTTGAAATTATGAGGCAACTCAATTTTAGGCCCACCATGAAGGCTCTTGGGCTAAGAACATCAAATGAATCAAGTGAAAAATCCATTGTAAGGAATCTGATGAGTGCATATGAGAGTGTGGGTTCTACCTCACGCATGAAAGATAGTTGTGCCACACGATGTGTGATGACAACACTATTAAGCAGTCAAACAAGGAACAAGATGAACCTTAAAAAGACAAGTAAATATTTGAAAATTAGTAGATCATCTCTAATGAGAGCCAAAAGAAGGTGTGAAAGAGTGGAGGATCCAAATAGCAATGAGTTATGGGCATTCTTGGGTAGAGTACCACGAAAAGATAAAGAAATTGCTCAAGCCTTGAGATCTCTAATACAAGATTTTTGGAAGGATAACACAAGGACCTCTACCAATTAAAGAGATTTTGTAAGAAGGAGAATTGGTAGTCAAGTCCATGAGCCATATCCAAAACATTTTTTGGATACCACTCAAACCCAATTTTTTGTTGATTTTGTACAGAGGTTTCCTCAAGTTAAAATATGTCAAAGGTATTTTGAAACGCTAAAGCCTTTTCATGTCAAAATAAATCACACACTCACTACTTGTTGTTGTAGAGTAAATAAATATATTTCTAAGCATTATGATGTTTATCAATGTATATGTGTAGATATGCATACCAACAATGTTTTACAAGAATGTAACATAAGGCCTCCACCTAAATCCTCAAGGGATTTCTTATCTTCCATTTTATGTGAAAGAGTGGATGGTCAATTTTTTTACAATAAGTCATGTATGGATGACACATGTGATCATTGTGGTGGCATGCAAAATTTTCCAATTTTCTAACACATGGATAGTACACACATAATTGGAAACAAAATTGTGGAATTTGGAAAATACAAGATAGTGGCCTATAGTCTAAAAGATGGGAAAGAAGCAAAGAAGTGTGAATTGGTCAGTGATAAGACAAGGAATACACATAGAGCTCGATGGTTGCACTCACAGTTCAAGTTATGCAAGGACACATTTCAACTTCATAGAATCATTTCAGTTGTTGACTTCGCAGAGAACTACACACGACAACCTCATAACAAGGTGCAATCACAATACTAAAACTCCACACAGGCTGCTACATTTGTGCATATAGCATTCAATCATGCAAATGATAGTACAGAGGATAACAACAAGGTCTTGAAGGAGTATCACTTTTACATGTGTGATGATCATACACATTCTACAGTTTTTTTGCAAGGTTTCTTTCATATGTTCTATGTTGATCTAGATAGCAGGGGCATATCGTATGGTCAGATAATTGTAAATTATAATTCAAGAACTCTGGAATGTTTCACTAGTTAAGCAGGATGCATAGGATCAGTGGTGTTCAGCATATTTGGAACTTCTCAAAGGTCGGGCATGGCAAGGGGGAGCATGATGGAGCAGGTGTATGTATCAAAAGAGCCTTAACACGAGAAGAGTTAAAGTACAAAGGCAGTGTAAAGTTGACAGATGTAAAATCAATTGTTGAGTGGTGCAATCATGCAAAGGGTATAGGTAATGAGGGTAATTCTTTAGTTCATAGATTGTTTTGGTTAGTAGATGATACTAACATTGCAAAATATTAGGATTTTTGTACACTAACAGGATTGAGTGAGATACACACTTTTAGAAGCTCCACTACACGTACATGGACTATCCATACATGAAAGATGGCATGCTTTTGTTTTGCATGTACACTTCAAGCATGGAATGATTGTGACTCAAAAGAGTGGGTCGATGAATGGTCTGTAAGAATTTTAACCCCACTTGACACTTATTAGCTCCTGATGGCTCTATAAATCATGGAGATGCAATCATCTGTTGACTTTGATCATGTATCAAACCTACTAGAACCAAGTAATATATCTTACTTTGTTGTTTTATTGTGATTTTCATTAAATAAATCTTAGTGTATGCACATATCAATGCACAAAATGTTTATGTGGTGATTACATATGAAGACAATGAAGAGGGAACATATTATTACCTGTGTCATTGTATCAAGTCCAAAAGGAAATTGGAGGCCCCAGTTATAGATGGAGAAAACATAGAATATCCTACGGGTTTGGTGGTTGTTACTAGGACATGGCTTAGAAGGTACCCAATTAAGAATGTTGCAGTTTGGTTGTTTGAGGAATTCGACACACATTAGAAGATTCTTCACTACTCGAACCTTATCATCGCAACCAACATTCACTTGATCAAATATAAGGGCAGACCTACGAACAAGAACTTGTGGAAAGTGTGTGATTTTGACCACGAGGCAATAATTGACACAATAAAGAGTAGAGCAGACCTAGATGGTTCCCTGGATTGATTTGTAAGTATACACATTTAATTTGTAAATTCATGTTATTGATCACTGTTTTCTTTCAAGTGTAAGTTTGATTGTAGAAGGGTTTGCAATATTGCATTATTGTTAATTTTCAAAATGGCATTATATGTTGCTCTCTATTGACTACCTTTAAGTTGGTATTCTCTATTGGTGTTTGATGTCATATGCATTTAGGACTGTCATTGATGCATTTACGACTGTCTTTTCACCCACTTATTAATTAGATGTTTTCTTTAGTGAAGAGATATGCAAGACTAGTGAAGGAGAAAAAAGGGAAAGGCTTCATTAAAGATTATCAACTTAAGAAAATAACAACATTAGTTATTGGTGCAAGTGTTCAGTGGTATGAGAAACATCAGTTACTGGTGCATTTTATAGTTTTCAATCTCTTTCTTTTCCATTTCCTAGATTTGTTGGATTCTTATATGCTACATGTTTTATGTTAATTATGTTTATATATTCATCACACTTATACCTAGGATCATCAAGAGATGAGAAAGTAGCAAAAGATGGGCCACATCACCATTGTAGGACCTTCAATCAATCTGCTTATAGCATGCATGAAGGTGATAATAGATCTGGTTAGAAGGTGTATGTCTAACATTATTTAGTTACTGGTCTTTTAATGATTTTAATATGACTTCATATCTGAAATTGTTAAGCTTTTGTAGGTTTTTTGTGGACCAAATTCCAATGAGATTACATAAGCACACCAAGGCTACTACCCATGTGTTTCCAAGGGAGCATGGGATGTACATGTTTTCAAGCATTTGGAATGCAAATAATTGGGCCACCTGAGGTGGATTGGAGAAAACAAACTGGGCAACAACCCCTTTTGTTTCTTCTTGTACAAGATATTTCATGATTTGGGTTGTAAATGGGGGGATTAATTCCATACACGCATTTCTACAAGTACTAAGAAGTGGGAGGATTTTCAAGATGTTTTTTCATCACTACTATAATATTTGTTATTATATTAATGTATTTTTTGAAATGCAAAAATTATGAGAAATTATTACATGCAAATGTGTATATACCTTAATATGCCTCAATTGATTTTTTCTTCCTTTCCAATGAGGTATATTTATCATAGATGCAACTCTTGTTCTTGTCCTTTTAAAATATATATAAGCTTGTTCACAATTTAGGTCAACTAAATTTTAGTCATGGTGTTACTTGCTTTTGGTATTCTTATCTAAAGAATAATGGTTTATGGTTTACATTTAAAGTTAGTTGTAATGGTTTATGGTTTACATTTAAAGTTTATGATTTAAATTTAAAGGCTTATATTTCATATGAAGGTGTTGGTTTCAACCTTTTGCATGAAGGAAAACAAGTTTCACAACTTCAATCTATTAAAATGGACACACAACTAAAAAGCCAAAACTAAAAAAGAAAGGCTTAGAGATGCCTTTATAAAGAAATTAAACTTCTAAATTCACCCCTTGATTGAAACCTTCCTTGTTGTAATTTGAATTTTGACCCTACCACAAATCACTACCAAAATCCTTTAGAATAGGCAACTTGCTCAAAATTTGGAAAGGTTGCATTACGAAGGAAAACCGACCCTGACATCAAACTTCAAAAAATTTCCTTCAAACCAGGAAATTACACCCCAAAAATCTTATCAAATCTGCACAAAATCTATATCCCTGCAATGACTACAATGACACCATGATGACTACTCACCTGCATCTGATAATTTTCCCTACTCGTAGTGATTGTGAAGAAAAAACTACCCTAAACATGACTTCATTTAAACATCATGAAGGATGCATTTTATTGCTAACATGGTTGCATTCTTCACAAGATGCCACTGTCCATAACCATGAATGTGAATTTGTTCAGTAATGGATTCAATGGTGACTGTGAAGTTGTCTTGAAGGATAAGCATGTGGATTTATGAAAAAATCTGAAACAATGGCTTCTATTGTAAAAGGTATATTTTCTTGCTCTTCTATAAACCCTACAACTCCTTCCATCATTATTATTTGACATAAAAAATAGATCAACCCTTCCTTGTTTAGTATGCTTCAACTTGAGGCTAAAGTTTACATTATAAGACTGTGAACTCACCTTTCCAATTAATATGTCCCCACTATATATAAGTATAAACCAATAAAAGGAAATCCATCTTTGTCAAGCTTATCTACTCTCAGGGTTTCTGTGTTTGGCTTTCCAAAATCTACTCTAATCTTGGATGAATTTTAGAGTCATTCCATCATGATCTATCTCTTTACATAATCTTAGTCACCCTTCATAGACATCATGATGATCTAGCTTTCCTTCAGTGTGCATCATGATCACCCTTCAATCATTGTCATCATGATGCGACTTTCCTCATTATGCATCAAACCTAGTTGTCAATGTGGTATGGTTTCAATAGGAACTTGGCATTAAGTTTTCAACTTGAAACATGTCAATGCTCACTGCCAAGTCTTTAACTTCCATGAAAATGTATGGTTTTATTTTGATTGCCTCCTCGTGAACCACACTTACACATAATGGTTGTACCTTATTGCTTTGCATCCATAAAGGCCACTCACATCAAGATTTGATAGTGCTACTCTAAAAAATATACTGCCTCCTACCCTTAGAATGCCATCCTTATCTCATACTCTTACTAGTTATGAATCAAGAACACTTAAAAGCATTCTTCTTGCTATCACTTCAGATCTACTATCCAAGATTGTATGTCAAAACATGGAATTGTCTTCTCATATCATTACACAATGAAAATAGCGAGGCCAATTACTATACCTATATCAATGGGTTGCCCCTTCAAAAACTATTACACCCTCAATTCCTAGGGTTTCAAAATGTTACCAATCAGCAAGCTCTTAACAAAAAGGGTTTATCCTTATGAAATATAAGGCTCAACAATTTGCACATATTGTTTTCTCATGACTTCAAACAGCACCCATTTTTCATTGCAAACAGAAATATGATTTCCCTCCAAACTCAAAAATCAAAGATGAAACTTAATCCCTTTTCACTCGTGCATGTGAATATCATGAAAATAAGCCCCATGAAATAATTAAAATGCCTTTTCAATGTTTTTGTCATAAAATAAAAGACCTTTGACCTAAATAATTTATGGTGGTTGTCTAAGTATTTCCGTTAATTTCCTTTGTCTATAATTTAATGATCCTTTGCATACTTTATGGTGGTTGTCTATTTATTTTCATTTACCTCACATTATAGTCATGACCTCCATGCATAGTGACATTTACACCCTGTTGTCCCTACAAATTTTCTAATGGCATGATTTTCCATTCTTTGTAGAGTGTCCCCTTTTTATTATTAGCACTGTCTTACCACTAACACAACCTTTTATTGCTCTCCATAGAAATGTGTTTGTTAAAGTGAAGCTAAAACAAAAAATTTAAGTGATGGAAAAGTGGTAGAGTCATTAAAAATGAGTTTTTTCAATTAGATTCAAAAGGTCAATGGAAAAGACTTCCAAATGAATGTTTCCAAGATGCTTTATTTTAAGCAAGGAGATTTACAAATTTTCCAAGGATTTATACATGTGCTAATAAATAGTTTTTCACTAATTTTTAGCTTATTTAGGTGAGGCACTGGGTTGGTCACACAATTTCAACATGTACTTAATCTTCATTGGCCAATCTACATTCACAATGGTTTACTCAAAATTAGTCATATGGTATTCCTTTGTGGTAGTTTTAAACTATTGTTAATAAACATTAAAATCTAAAAGTTAAAGTTTTGATGTCAAGGGTTTTGAGATTGAAGTTATGACAATCATTAGTCATGTTCCCGTGATGCTTAGAAACTTCTCGTCTAAGCCTATGGGATTGTGTTGGCTCCTCTACAATAACCTCTCTCAGTTTTCGCTATCTAGGAGGCATTTTCCCATGGTGGTGACTTTTCGCTTGAGGAAAAAATTGTCAAATGCAAGCAATGTAAAGTTGCAAAGTGGTGCAACTTTCATTTTGCAACTTGTGTGACCAAACGGACTATTCCAACGCATCTGGATGGGTATGTTTACGCTATTTATGGTCCTCTTTCGCACCCAAACATTTTGAATCACTTTGACCTAAGTTCAACTGGTTGAATCCCTTAAGAGTCCAAAATGCAAAAATGGTTGAAATCTTCGACGGGATGTTACTCAGATACTGTGATGCTTAGAAACTTTTCATCTGAGCCTATGGGATTTCCTGTGTCCCTCTACAATAACCTCTCTCTATTTTTGCTATCTCAGAGGCATTTTCCTGTGGTAGCAACTTTTCACTTGAGGAAAAAGTTGTCAAATGCAAGCAGTGTAAAGTTGCAAAGTGGTGGAACTTTCATTCTACAACTCGTGTGACCAAACGAACTATTCCAACGCATCTGGATGGGTATTTTTACATTAGGAATGGTCCTCTTTTGTACCCTGTTACCAAATTTTTTCCATAGCTCGATTGGTGGAGCTGGCTGAACATTATTATGTCTTAAGGTGAAATTGCCAATTATGTTCAAGTGTTGTTTTTACATCATGTTCATTGTTCGTTAAGTGACAGTTGAACATTAAGAAGAGAGAACTGAATTTCAGAGTGCTATTCAATGTTCCAAGAATTAAATGAAATGCAAAATTGGGCATATAAGCAACAGGCTTTTCAAATGCTTTCATTTATTTCATGGAAAGACTCATAGTTTACAAAGCTTCTTTTGATTTCAAGAATCAGAATGGTATTACAACATTTGCATTTAAATACATTTTTCTTTTCAAATGAAAAGCATAAAAGATGAAATCAGAGATCCACACAAGTCGTGGATGTGACTATTACCATATATCACTAATAGCACATTACATTACTGAAGATGCATAAAATAAAACATATAAGTGACGACATAATCATCATTGCCTGATTATTGACATTTGACATTGAATGGTGCACCTTTGTCTTCTTGTGCTCTGTCGACCTATAAGAGAAAAGAGGGGGTGTCAGTGGCTCCGATTATGAAGAAACCTATACGAGGCACCCACAATAGTGCAACCTACTATTAATTATGCATTGAAACAATCAATCAAGTGTAGTACGGAAGAAATGAGCTGAAGGAGAAATAACAATATCATGATCATCATGTTCTATTTTTATGCTAACATTGTTTGTTTCCTTGTGCGGGTATAGGTAAAGTCATGAAGCTGAACATTATTTGAAGACCAAGCATGTGGAGAAAAATGGGCTCCCACAAGGGTAGAGCTCGGCATGCTGCCCTATTCATTAAATGGGCTGATTTAAAGATTACATCATCATGTTCATTAAAGGAAATTAAATACAACTGAAAGATTAAACAGAGTTATCTATCAAGCAACTATGCATTCATAACGATCAAGTTAATGTTTTCTGAAGTCTACAGGTGAATAGTGAGTTTAGTTCACTCAATCAATTCAGCTGAGTACATTTATATCAAACATTGCTGCATAGTTCATGTTTTGTGTTTATCATACTCATATATGTCATGCAAGTTCCAGTTCATCAGTATTCTTTTTCACAGTCAAGATAGTGAACAGGCATACATTATGCCTTAATAAAGAGCTTTTTTTTTATTTTCATCGTGAAAGAGAGCAGATTTAAAGAACAATTTAATAAGTGGAACATAAAAATGCATGAAGAGTACCATGTTGCTCAAGAGTACAAAAGATAGTCAGTGCATTCAAGTGTCAAATGAATCACTAGTTCCAGTTGATTGATAAGCGAATACAGAATTAAGAATCACAAGATTAAGATGATAACAGTTCCGTTCCAAAAGGTGCTTCTAAGGTATTATTTTTGTAAGGAAACATGTGACCTTTTATTGAAAGCAGTGTACAGGGACAAAACAGCTCATTCCAGCTGGAAGGATGTTTCAAATAAAACTGTGTATCAGTGTTTAGCTGAAGACAGCAATCAAAGTACCATGTGTATCTAGAATTATCCTCAGTGAATTACAAGTATCAAGCAAAGTACATATGAATAGAAAGGCACAAGAGGAATCTTTTAAATGCAGATATGTGGAAGCTTCAGGCAATAAGAAGCCGAAAGAATATCAAGTTTCAATGTAATACAAATAGGATGTATTCAAAATGCTATATACTCAAGAGAAGATCTTGTTAAAGATAGAATTTCTACAATGTTTCCATGAAGCTTTACATTTCCAGTGATATCCACGAGATAGTTTGTTAAGAATAACAAGAACAAATGCAAAGAACTAGTGGTCGAGCTCTGAAGAGAAACCAGACTAGATACATTTTCTGCAAAATATATAAATACCCATGTCATTCTTTTGTTTCAGGAGTCCGAAATAAACCACTGGTTGTTTTGGGTTGAGCCCATATGAATAGAATCATACAAATAAATTTGTAGTTTTGAATCTCAAGTACCCATTTTCAGGGTTACATTTAAAGTACAGAAAATACAATAATCATGATAATCCATGTGAATATTTTGCATGAGACAGTAGTAGAATTCAAAATGTGAATTTCCTGTGTTGAGCCAAGTTTTAGAACGAAGAAAATACAGTTTTCTTTAGAAATTTCAAATACCCATATGCAGATTTGTCTTCTAATACACAAGAAGGTGAATTTCCTATTTTGGGTCGAGCCCAAAATTTCAAAAAATGCTTTCTACAGGACATGTATGGCGGCCTGTACATGGCCATGTAATATTAAGTAAAGATGGTTGAGTTTTTTAGAAGGAGACAATATGTGTTTTAGCGCAACTCACCAGTCCAGATCTATGGGAAAGCACCCTAGCCGCGGCCAAGAGCTCCACGGTGCTTTCAGGAAACAAGATTTTGAGCTTTTGAAGGATAGTCGAGCTCTCATAATAGTAAGATGGGAACACATAAAACACAAAGCAAGAGGTATTAGACGTGGTGGTAGCTACGGCCTCAAGGCCAGAATGAGCAGAAATAAAGCCATTAAAGCTAGCTTACCTTGTGAATAGGAAGCATAAGCAATAACCCGCGAGCTCTCTCATAGAGCTTTCAAATGGAGCTCGAGCTCATAGGAGGAAGACCAAGCAAGGAGAAGTCAGGAATAAGTATGACAGTCCACGGCCTTAATGGCCTTTCTTATTTCTTGAATAGAATAAGGAAACTTCAATACTCTAAAAGCAAGCTTACCTAGATGAGATTTCAACTGTCAGAAGGCAGAGCCGAATTCCCAAGGTGCACGAGCTCGAGTTCAACTCAATCATGGCGGCGGCATGTTAACTGGCAGAGCTCTTTTCTTTCAAAGTGGAGAATGTGAAATGAAGTGATTATTAGGGTTTGTTTTCGTTTTGATTGAAACCCTAATTCGACCTTATGATGATCTGGAATATTTGGTCAATAGCACATGGGATAATCCTTGCATTATGATTTAATCTAAGTTTGAATTTTGATATTTGAGGGGGGGGGCAAAATTTGTGTGTTTTGTCAATTTGTTAAGTCTTTTAAGACTTATTTTATGTGCCTAGGTCAATGGTTAAATCTTAGGACTTATTCTTTGCCTTAGTGAAATGTGAAGTCTTGAAGGTGGGTTATTTTATTGTTTTATGAGAAAACAATGACATATTATGGTAATTACCTTATGGTCTAGGGTCCTTTTGTTCAAGGTCAATTACCTATTTAGGGTTTCTATTTTTATTTTTTTGATTGATTTTAAAGAAATCAATGACAGATTTTTGATAAGAAGATAAGAGGATAATTATGTAATATTTTTATGATTTTGTGAGAAAATAAAACATTGTAATGGAGAGATAAGAAGCTTTTCTTTTTTGCAAAATATTTTTAATCTTTAATTGCAAAAAATAGATAAATTGTAAAATATGCAACTCTGTAAAGTAGAATCATAGAGCAATCTGCTATAAATTGTTTTATGATTTCTAGCTATTTTTAGCAGATTTTTTATTGACTTCTTCTCTTGGTTGGATTTGAGACTTATCTTGGAGAGATAAGGTGTTTTTTTGAGCTTTCAAACCAGATTCAGACTATTTTTAGAGGCTTGACAGTTTGATCATAAAAGCAATATGCTTTTTTCTGCTTTTATGCAGTTTTTGAGATAGTTTGAAGCCTTTTTCCTTGAGCTTTTTTCAGAGCTCGGATTAGGGTTTCTTGAGAGTTATGCCTTTCAAATGACTTAATCTTTTTTAGCTGTCCTTCATAGTTCAGATTTGAGTTCCTACTCTGATGCATTTTTGAGCTTGTGAACCCTTTGTACATAGTTTTGGCAGATTGACACTCTTTCAGTTTCAGTAATACAGCAGAGTTCTCCTTTCCATTTTCTTGTCTCAAGACTAGTAACAGCAGTTTGATGCTTTGTGTTTTCAAATTTGAAGCCTTAATGTCCTGCTTTTATAAGTTTTATGCACAGGATTTCATGTTTTCAGGTTATATGATGTATTCGATGCCTTTGAATCTTTATATGAATTATTGATGAAATCATGCATTGATGAGATTGTGAGAACTATTGTAGTTAAGGAATTGTTATGAGTGGCAAGATCTAATTTTTGTCAGAAGTAATAAGTTAAACATTAGTAGTCATAGGTTTTAGTTTTCAGTCCATCTTTCTATCCCTTTTCCTCTGAAGTTTCAAGATAGGACTTATCATTCAGAGAACAAGCTCACTTTGGAGATTCCTCCTTCGCTTAGATCACCCACATCTGAAGGAGGTTTCCATGTTTTAGTAGGTTGTTGATATCGCATTTAGCAGGCTGCAAATCTATTGAAAACACACCCAAACATGTCAAATGGCTCTGCGATATGTTCAACCGACTAAATCCATTAAGAGTCTAAATTGCAAAATGGCTACAATCTTCAATGAGTTGTTACTCAGATACCGTGACACTTAGAAACTTCTCGTCTGAGCCTATGGGATCACATTGGGCCCCTCTACAATAAACTCTCTCATTTTTTACTATCTCGAAGGCATTTTTCTATTGTGGTGACTTTTCGCTTGAGGAAAAAAAATTCAAATGCAAGCAATATAAAGTTGCAAAGTGGTGCAACTTTTGTTCTACAACTCGTGTGACCAAATGAACTATTCCAATGCATACATATGGGTACCTTTATGCTAGAAATGGTCCTCTTTCACACCCAAACATGCCAAATCACTCTGAGCTATGTTCAACCGGTTGAATCCCTTAAGAGTTCAAAGTGCAAAATGGTTGAAATCTTTGATGGGTTGTTACTCGGATACTCTGGCACTTAGAAACTTCTCATCTGAACCTATGAGATTGCATTGGGCCCCTCTACAATAACCTCTCTCAGTTTCTTCTCTTTCAAAGGTTTTTTTCCATGGTGATGACTTTTCGCTTGAGGAAAAAGTTGTCAAATGCAAGCAATGTAAAGTTGAAAAGTGGTACAACTTTTGTTCTACAACTCGTGTGACCAAACAGACTCTTCCAACGCGTTCAAATGCTCAATCCATTAAAATTCCAAATTGCAGTTGTTGTCACCGAATAGTGCACCCTTGCTGAGTTGTAAAACTCAGCCTACTAGTGAAATATTGGATCTAGATATTCAATATCAATGATGTATGGTTCTTCATTCTGTATAGTTATAAAACATGATGTGGCGGCAGTTATATGACTATGTTTCCCAATTATTTGTTATGTTATTTTACACATAGAAAATGGAAGGAGGTTTTTTGAACTTATTTAAATGATGAATATTGGAGAAATGTGATAACTGCACATGGGTGATGCATCCATAAATCAAGCTTATATTGTTGTCCATGCACATCTAATATCTTTAGAATATCATTAAAACTGACCTATGCATTGATTTCATTTAATGAGAAGTCAAGTGTTGTGATATTAGTAGATGTAAATAAATTTTGTTTTTTGGATCAACAACTATCATGTGTTTTGATGTGTTCATACAAGTTCATAGAGGTATATATATGCCCGTGAGGTTTGAAACATCCACTTGTTCTATATATGCAAATGCAATGATTGCTAAGCTTTTGAATCAAAACCATTAGTTGTTGGATGCCATCCTCAGCCATGAATTAAAAGCAATACATTTTGCTATGATATTTTTTTTATAGGAAGGAGCTCTTATAGTTCATTTGAAACCTTTTGGTGTTAAAATCTTGCCACCAGACAATAATAGAACTCAAGAAGCATGAAGCATTCATGCAAATACATGAAGTATACACATGAATCATGAAGAATACACCTGAACACATGAATTGTACATTGGAAGCATGAAGCATACACATGAATACATGCAATATACATGAAGTATACATGCGAATAAGTGAATCATACATGTGAATAAGTGAAGCACAAGTAATTGAAGCATTGCAAAGGATACAAACCACCAAGAATGGATTTTATTTACACAAAACGTATTAGATGGAGCTTATTGAGAAATTGATAGTAATTATTTAAGCATTAGATGTAAACAAAACCCATGCCTACATCATTCAAGCATACAATTTACACAATATGCATGATAACATCATTCAAGAATGGTAGTAGTAAAATAAGATTTGCTTTAATCAAAAAGTTGTAAGGCTATACAATGATATATGTTGATAAAAGTATATACAATATATATAAAAAATCCATACATGATTACTAAAAAAGAGCCATATGGACATAAAATGTCACATATATATTGATAGTACAAAACATACGTTCGAAAATGCCACATAGGCATACAAAAAATGACCCTAATACATAGTCATTTCCCTCTAGGGGAAGGAAAAAGATCTTGTGCTTCCTTCAATGGGCGGCTCGATGGAGTTCTTGTTGGTTCTCTTTTCTTTCAAAAACACTCACTAGTCCTCCTCTCTTCACTCCTTTGGAGCTGCAACTAATACAATAAAAAGTATAGATGTTAATACATAGAAATTCAATTGTGGAATGACATATAACAAAATATAGTCACTTACCATATACAAATAGTCATCATGCACATTTACAACATTACCACATCCATGATCTAGAGTGACAACCACCTATAGCAACCATCAAGATAGAAATTAAACTACATACAAGTATCATGAAAATTTTCAAAAATAGACCATAAAAGAGAAAATATAATTTCAAATCAACTAATCTATTGCATACCTCTCTCAAAGGATCGGAACTAGCTATTGTTGTAGCAACTCCATGGTCCATCGTGCCACCAACATCACCAAGGTTGTCTAATGTCAACATCTAAAAATGAAACAATATATCTAATATTCATATAAACAAGTTCAAGTAGTCCCTTTATAACTATCATAAATTAGCAGCAAATGAAGATGAAAAGAGCAACAATATGACTGTCATAAATGAGCATAAATTAAAAATGTAAAATTGCAGCAAATTCATAGATAAAAATTTAAAAAAATCATGCATCATGAGTGCAAAAACTTTTGAAGGAAGCTAGTCAAGAATGGTAATACTGATAAAAAAAATCAATACAAGGTAAAGGTCAATGATATTTGAAAGAACTTGAAACTGGATGGGATTAGTAGGGAATAATGGAACATAGGGTGAATTAGGAGGTTTCTATGGTTTGACTATAGTACATGAAGTGGGAACTTGACCTATGTGTAGTAATAATAGAGAAAAATTATAGGATGAAATGTGGATAAAGATGGTATAACATAGAATGGACAAAGGAACATAGGGTGGAACATAGAGGATGATGGAACATAGGGTGAAATAATAAAGGGTACAATAGGATGGGAGTAGAAGGGCATAATGAAACATAGGATTGACTAGTAGATATTAGTGGGATGGGATAGGAGGGGATCATGGAAAATAGGGTGAACTAGTAAATGTTAATGGGATGAGATAAGGAAGGAATAAACGAAAAAAAAGTGAATTAGGAGAAGATAATGTGACATCATCAAGAGGGGATGATGGAACATAGAATGGACTAGTAGAGAATAATTGGATGAGCTAGGATGGGATAATAAAATATATAAGGTGAACTGTACTAGAGGTTAATGGCAAGTAATTAGGAGGGAATATTAGACCATAAATTGAATTAGGAAATGTCCAGGTTTGAATATAGGATATGAAGAGGGAACTTGAGGTGTGTAGTAATAATGTATAATAGATTTGGTCAATAATGAATAGAAGGAAAGGTTTCTTGTAACAATATGTGTATAAAATGAAATATGGAGGAAGGTGGTATAATATATAAGGTATTAAAGATTGGGATATGTGATATAAAATGGTTAAAATATGTGTGATGATAGGAATGGAAGAATGAGATGGACGTTGAATGGTAAATATAATTAGGATCTCACAAGACCAACCAATGTTTGTGTTTCTCATCAATTTTTTAGATTTGTATATGAAAAATTATGAAAAATAGCTAACATTTTTTTACAACACCATTAATGAATAAAGGTTACTTGAGTCAAATTTGTTTGAGGAAATGAATAGCTAGGTGTGGAGCTTGAAGGTCCACTAGGAAACTATTTGACATCCAAAGCATGTTATGAGATAAACATTCAAATAACATTCAACTGTCCAAATGCAATAATAATATCTTTAATACTAGTTGTATACATTTGGACTCAATATAAAGAACAAATAAGGGTCTGCTAGAATGGAGCACGTCTCATGAACACTCTGACCCTGAAATTTCATCATATTGATTCTACTAATTTAGTTATTCTTAAATTTTAAAATATAATTTAATAGACAAAATTAAATGAACTTTTTGAATTTTACCTGTGTATTAATGTCAAATGCATTATTCAACAATTCATCTATCATAGCCATCGCCTCTACAATTGATGTAGGCTATGTGGCTACATCCTGAGCACTCTGATAATCGTACATGCAAAAAGCATCGTAAGCACCACAATGGTGGGGTGGAGCTCAAGGTCTACACGTCTCCTCCACATCAGGCTCTACTAGAGGCCTCACACATTGTATAATGGTCTAGGTGAGTGAACTAATCGACTCCAACGTGTCCACCTCAACACCGTCCTTAATAATGGAAGGAACGATGACATGGTCCACCATGGGTTTGGCAAAGGGTCTTGGTTCCAACTGTGGATTACATCGTGCACCCGATCTATCATGTGTGGAGCCCCCACCTCTACCCTAAAAGTCTAAGATGTCAAAATAATTTGGCATCTTATTGAGGACAAACTCACAATAGAGTTTCCTCAAAAGTATTGTGGTACCTCATGGTTATTTCATGGAGGTTGGTCAAATACCATCCACCACTACTCCCAAAATTTATTTTTAATTAATTCATGGTGGCACTAATGGATGGGGAACCTCCTACATGCATGAGATAAAGGTGTGTTGGTTCTCGAATCTATAAATAGGATACACAAGTCAGCTTTGCTAAAAAAAAATTCACATCTACATATGACAGACCACTAGCATAAAATTATCTTAACTCATGCCTCTTATTTGACCAAAAGTTTACTTTCTCACTCATATCTCCTACATGAGACACAATTGACTTCAATGATTCAAAAATCCCTCTCCTATAAGGGTGGGTTTCAACATGCTCAATTAGTCTTCCAATTAATTGTTCAATGTCTCTTTTAATGTTCTCAATTTGATTTATGATATTTTCTTGTGTTCCTTGAGGATTCCTATGAATTGATGGATGGGATTGAGGTTGTTCTTGTTTACGAGGCTCTTGGTGAGGGGGTGATTATGAATTCTCAATGTTTGGAGGTGGAGATTCATTCCCTGAGAATTAGAAAAAAGTTTTATTAAAAAACCTATTTCAATCTACATTCTAAATCAAATTCAAAATAAAAATAATATAAATACATACCTCTTCACAATCTTTGACCTCTTTGACATGTTGGCGACATCCTCATGAAGAATTGCAAGCTAATAGTGCAAAAAATGGAAGAGATATGGTGAGCGTGAGTTGCAGAGATGAAAAACTCCAAGACAAGTCATGGGTTGAGAAAAAATGACAAAGGAAGGCATGTTTTCTATTTTTATTCAACTTTTTCATTTGGTGCAGCATGCCAAATGGTCAAGTCATTTGGTGCACGCCAAATTTTTCGTGCACCAAATGGTTTGACCATTTGGCATGCGCCAAGTGGTCTTTTTTGGAATTTTTTCTCAATTTGGCATGAAATTTGTGTCACAAATATGTGCACACACCTGTACTAAGTTTTCACTTTTTAAAAATTTCCCCAATATTAAATTATTATCACATGTCTTTGAGTCTTCCACACATTAAATAATAATACAATGTTACAATACAACATAAAGTGGTCCCCAAATAATTACCTAGTATGATTAAACACACCACCTAGGTACATCACAACTAAATAATTATTTAATTACAAAATTATAATATCAAATTATGAAATGGTATACAAAACCATATCCCAATATTCTCCCACTTTTTTATACATTGCATAAGGGATCAATCAATGAAATACATCATCATGTCCATACATGAAACCATATGAATCTGTAACATGCTCTCGTGCTCCATCAAGATACTTGCAACAAAACCAAAGTGACCACCATCTCAAGAAAGAACTCCTCTCATCCTCCAACATTCCACCTATGGAAGAAAAGTAGCATGCCAAGGTGAAGATGCACCAATCCAAGAACACAAGCAAAAAATCCAAGTGATAAAAAATGTTGTAAACAAGTTGTTGTCAACTATAAAAAACCCACATGATCAGAAATAGCATCCACAACACACGATAATACATCTAACCATCCATAACTCCTAGGTATCAATAAACTCATGCCAAGAACATATGCAACCCATAACTACAATCACACACTCCCTATATCAAACCTTTCAATGAAGAACATACATATCCAGGAACTCCCACTACATGGGTAGTGTCAAAGCATATCAAGTCTACCAATAAACACTATATCAAGGTGTGATAAATAATCAACAATTAAGTACCAAGAACAATAAAAATAATCCACACATGCAACCCAAATAGTTGCATAATCTCTCACAATATGTTGCCACCATCTTCCCAAATCACATGAACATAAACCTCTAGGAAGGAACCATGAAGAGAGAAAAAAATGTAAACCATAATATTTCCTTCTACCAACACCTCAAAAATGCTATGCTATGTCAAGTATGATATCCTAACAACCCCAAATGAGAATCCTCAACAACATCCAAAACATCGTTCAATCTCTTAGATCAAACAAACATATGAATCATGTAAATGCCAACATGGATGTAAGCCTCTCTAACTAAAGAAATCAAACTCAAAGTAAACATTCCCAAATCTAAAAATCATCCCATTAACCATATCCTAAACTTCTAATCAATGAATGATAACATATAAACTCAAATGCACAAGGAGATAACTATGCTAAACATCCCTCAAAATGAATTATCCAAAACTAACTATCCATAGCTCAAGATCCATATCAATGAAAGATAAAGAATCATAAACTCATGCTAAACAATCCTCAAATGAGTCTCCAAAATCGATCACCATGACTCAACTCAATCCCATGAGAAATAAAAGTACAAATTGTAACACATTTGAAGGAAATAATGGGAAAATGCCTCTCAAATGATAAAAATTTGAGTAGACCAAGAGTGGAGAATGAGAATGCTCCTCCAAGATAACCAAGTCATCATGACTCACTCCAAGAAAAATATCCTCTATAGGTCCATCATAAACTCATGTCCATACTCAAGTGAAAGCTCCTCGGTCTTCCTATTGAAACCTCCAAAGAGTGACGATCTCAATAAAATTTCTCTAACCATAAGAGAACTCTCACCTTGTGTACATTTCCAAGTATCCATGAGCACTTGTAACTGATCAATACATGCCAAACTCCGAATGCAACATAGAACCATCATGAAGTAATCAAGGAAATGATCATGTACTCAATACAAAGAGAACCACCAAGATCAATATCAAAGCTCCAACAATAGAATTATGAAACTATCATGACAAAATGATCTAACCATCTCCTAGGAGATCACATGCACCAATGCATACATCCTAGTCTAAAGAGAACACATATCATGCCAAAACTCTAAAATAGCATCAAGAGTAAACCATGACATAATATCAAGCACACTCTAAACCAAGAAACCACATGTCCAATCACATGAAGATAACCATCACAATGATGCATCCACATTATTACCAACAAATCCCACTAAATTGTGATACCAAGCTTCACATGGCATAGTGACAACCATCTCCTCAATGAAGATCATCCAGGTATGCACAAACAACTAAAATTTTAGTAAGATACCAAGTAGAACAAAAATCTCCAAGACAAGAAGATACATACAGCTGCCATCAAACCATCATGAACCAAACCTACACTGCCAAGTCATCACTATCAAAAGCTCCCACTAAAAGTGTATAACCAATCAAATAACCAAGCTATCATGACATCATGATCAAACCACATGCTACAAGTCCCAAACACTGACTAATCAGGTACTCTAACCATCCATGCTCACATACAAAAGCAACATACCAATGCATAAATGACCACAGACAAGGCCAACTAACAAAATCTACATCAACATTGAACCATTCTCATGGATATAGATAGTCCACATCCAAGTCATCCCATTGCAAATGAATAGGTGGCCAGCCCACACACCTGCATAACTTGTGATAAAAAAAATGAAGCATGCAAACTCATCATCACATTAGTAACCTAAAAACTAAGATAACAAGGAATATAATCATGTATAAATCGAGATTCAAACACTGAATCAATGTCACGACCCCTATTTTTATTGTTTGTATTTTATAATAAATAATTAAATTAATTTGTGTTGAAATAAAAGTGTAAAGGAATAAAATAATTAATTATAATTAAATAGAGAATTTATTTTTACACATAAATGATAGTGCGTAATTTAGAATAATTATTTTAATTGCAATTAAATGAAAATACCTTGTTATTTAGGAAAAATATTTTATGTGCAAGTAAGTGATATTTCAATAATATTTATTTAGAATAAATATTTAAATTGCAAAAATTAAAAAAGGCTTCCTTATTATTTTCTAAGGATAAATATTTCTTATGCAATAAAAATAGAATTTATTTATTAGTACTATTGGTGGATAAATATTATGCATGAAAAGAAGTATTAATTTTAAATTTCAAGATTAGGTATTCGGAATAGGGGAGAAATCTTTAAAAAGGGGAAAATCATTAACAGAAAGACACAATAGCTATCAAAAACTCTTCTTTAATTCTCTACAAAAAAAATATAACTGAAAATGGCTGCTGAGAAGAGGGTTTTCAGAAGCACAAGTAAACTATAAGCAGGGGAAAGAAGAGGAGAAAATAATACAGGGAAAAGAGGAAAATAATCTACAACATGAGATTTCTAGCAAATAAGAAGGGGAAAGAGAGGAACAGGAAGAGGGAATTCAATTGGAAAGCATTTTCCAGGTTTCAATTCTTTTCCAATGTATTTTAAATTTCAACTGGGTGAATAAATAATTGTTTGTGAAAGATTTGATCCTCTCTTAAAAAAAAAAACCCTTTTCAAAATCAATGCAAAGGTAATTAAATGTTCTATTATCCAATTACTATATGAGATTCAACCTCATGGTTGTGCCAATCAGTATTTATCCTATTCTTTTTATATATAAAAGTATATATATTTATGCAATTACATATTTATATATTCTTTTTATATTTATATATATATGTTTATCGCTGCTTAACTTAGTGCTACAATAGTGAATTATTGAAGATATCAGCTTGTTATTACCAATTTTCAGAATTAATGATAATTTAAATTGCTAAGTTTCATCATTATTCCTTAGTGTCACATTGAGAAGGGTTTCTAGAAATCATTGGAATGTTTCGTTGCTATTTGCCAACTTTTATCACTGCCATTTTGTGAATTTTGGAGTGCCAAATTGTTGAAAATAAATATTTGCTACTATTGTTCACAAATATCAAACTTTATCCAAGGTCTTGCTGCCATACCATCAACATTCGAGTTTTTTTTAGTCAAAGGGTTTGCTTTTCCATTCAATATGCACAATTTGATATTTATGAGTGAGTTTCAGTTGTTCTTTTTGTAGGAATTTGGTGAAATTTCAGTATATCAACAACTGTAATCATGTTTCTACTTGTCATAAATGAAAGGACCAGATTTGGGCTCTCATATTGTGTTTTTAATTGATATTTCTAAATGGACTATTGTTGTACCCAATTCAAATCTGAGTGTAATTATTATCCTAGGATTTCATATTGCTATTAATTCACAAATCAGTAAGTATATTTGATATCTATTGCTGCTCTAAGGCTTCACATTGGTGTTCATTCATAAATCAGCAAACATACTTGATATAAATTGTTGTTCTAGGTTTTCATACTTGCTATTCATACATAAATCAGCAAACATGGTTGAAATTTGTCATCTACATGCTAGATTTGTTGTTGTGATGTATTTGAGGATTTGTATTAGCATTTGAGGGTTTGATTCATGATTTTCCAAGTAGTTGAAGTTGTTATCAACATTTGGTTTTCATTTTAGTTTGTTGTTGTAAGTTTCATTCTAGTTTAGTTTGAGCTTCTTCATCACTACACTTTAGGATCCAATGTCCCTATTTGGACTTGCTTAGTCTAGAATTCTACCAAACCATGGTGTCTTCAAAAAACACTTGAACTTGTAAAATTAATGTTTATGGTTTTAATTTAAAACAAACCCTACTTTGAAACTCCTGAAAGCCACATAACTTTATCTGGTGTAAGATGCTCTAGATATATAAACTCAATTAAGGTGTCCTTGTCTCTACTTCTTTTTGGTCCATTCAAGGCAATGTAAGCATGGTACTACATTGAAACAAATACTTAATATACACATGTGGATGCCCCATTCTTCATCTTATATATAAATATTTACTAGCTACCAATGACCCTTGTTCAAGCTTGCAACTTACTCTATTTGTGTTGTTTTAACTATATAGACTAATTTTCATTATTTGGTGTTGCATACTCTTTCATTGGTTCCACTACCTTAAATGAATCCTTTGTTTCAAATAAAGTTGCTAGCTTTGCTTAACTCTTTTACATTATTATTTTCTTATCATTGAAACCTATTTGAATCAATGAAGTAAGCATTCTTGTTATAGTTGCATAAACATGTGTGCATTCTAGCAGTGCTATGATCACTTTCATAAAGCTTTACGTGATTGGCTTATGATTTTCAGTGTACTTGTGTGATATGTGAGAGGTCATTGGAGGTAGAATTGTCTCATTTACAAATACCTGGGAGTGATTCATGATAGTGTTGACATTACCATAAAATTATTCAAGATGATGTATTTATAATACATTATGCCATGTTGTTATGCTCTAATTTCTTAGTAACTCATGATCTTTATTTAAAGCATGAAGTTGTAATATCCTAAAGATCAACTTGCATGTTAAATATTAGATGCATGAAGGAAAGAGATGCGAGACTATATTTACATTTCTTTTCAAAAGGTCCTTATGTTTGCTCTAAAAGAATATCGAAGTATAGATTTTATAGTACATTAGTTCAATGATAATTAAGGAATCTTGTTTATTTATTGAAATTGCTCATTTTAAGGTGTTATATATTACATGTGTTTAAGTCTTACCATCATTAGAGTATTGGTAAATCCATAAAGTCTAATCATCTATAGGAGTATCTTGGAAAATATGTGCCTCTCATGAGTTAATTATATGGAGAAGATTCATGAATTATGTGTATATTTTAGCTCATGATCATTTAATTCTTTAAGAGTTGATTGTAAATAGAGGATTTTGGAAATACATGAATATCTTGTAACCTGTATTTAAAATAGTGGGGTTATTATCTGACATGTTTATACCCTAAAGATTCCAGTTCTAAATACATGTTATGTAAAGAAACAGAGCGATCCTCTATAGCTGATGACTTTATTAGTCAGAAATGTGTAATGAAGTTGTAAATGGTCATGTCAGTGATACAACTTGATCATTGCCAGTGAGGCATCTTGTAACCAATGAGGCATTTCATTAAGCGAGTGGGGCATTTTTATTAGTGGTTTTTCATCCCTACGAGGGTTTTCCACTCATGAAAATCATTGTGTTATGGTTCTTTTGTGGATGCATTTATGAACTTGTTGTTCCCCTTAATTTTCATTACAATATTTGAATTTTCATGTATTACTAATATGATATTTTTGTGCAAGCCTACATGGCTAAATCTAGTGAAGGCATGGCCTTGCTTTGATATAATTTGATTCAAGCATGTATGCTATTGCATTTGAATAAAGTGACGAAAGTAATTTAATTATCCCTCTTGTTCTACACCTTTTTATAATAATTTTATTCTATTGAATTATTTTGGTAATTAAGGGTTATAGTTAGCGAAATTTTCAATCCTTACAATCAACCACAAATCTGATTTTCCAAACATGTCCACAAATGAGTAACCAAATTCAAGGAACCCTACAAGCATCAAGGAGATAAGAACAACCTCTTAACATCAAACCATAACACCACCAAATAACCACATATATGATCATGTCATGTCAATGAATCAAATGTACTTGCATATCCATGACGCCATAATCATAGCCATCCTTATATCTAAACTCAACTATCACCCATTCTAGACTCCAAGTCTCCACTTGTGCCAACCCATGTCTTCAAAATTGAAGACAACCTCTGTACATGTCACCATCAAAGTCCAACTCTAAAAAACACCTGTAAACCTATAACAAGAAGCACCAAACTAATAATCAGATGTACCATCATAAATATCATATAAAAATACATACTCCCTAAAGGTTGCACCTCTTGACTTATCTAGATGTTCACACAATCACACCTTGAATCTCAGGCACCTACAAGTGATCAAACAAGTACCAAACATTCCCTACACCACAAATTGACAAACAATCTAATCCATTGTGTAGTAAACTTTCCATTCTCTCCAACACCCATTCAAAATCGAAAAATTGATTTCATTTGCAAAAGTTAAGCTCAAAAAAATGAAATAGAAAACATCTAGCTTCTTGGCTCAAAAGATTGATAAAAATGAAAAAATAAAGAAACCAAAACTATACCATTGTGTAGTACTTTGAACTAACTTTCCAACAAGTATAATAATTTGAAAATCTAAGATACTGGGTGAAAGTTATGCAAGTTTGAAAAAAATGTCTGATTTTCCCATGTAGAGGAGGCTAAGGTGGCCCTCGGGCTAAGCCACAGGCGGCATGCTGACGACAGTGGTCAGTCAGTGGTGCCCAGGTGGTGCTTGGGTAGTGGAATCAAAAGCACTGTTAAATTTGTTTAAATATTAATAAAACCCCAAACACCTAATGGATCTCAAATATAATTTAAATCCATTTTAAATTTTTCAAACTTTACAAGAGTTTCAACAAACCTTTAAATTTGTTAATTTTCATTTTTAAAAAATGGTGGTTTAATTTTTTTGTTTTACCCCCCATGGGGGTGGTTTGGGACTTCCCACAATTAACAACCCAACCAACTAGATTTTTAGTAGCAAGTACTGTTGACTGGTAGTACAGTCTACCATCGACTATGACAAGGGGTACGGGGTCTGTGAACGCCACCACCCCCAAAATACTTTTTTTATTTTATTTTAACTTTTTAAAACATTTTTCTGGGCCAATGGATTTTAATTTTTTTTATTTTATTTTAGTTTTGTAGGATTTAAAAATTTCAACGAGGGGGGGTGGGCGGGTATTTTACTTTTTTAATATTTATTTTCTACAAACTGAGATTTGAAGGTCGTACGATCGTATTGGCCAAAAAAAATTCCTTTTTTTCCAACTTGGCCAAACTAGGTCATATTTTATGTCATTTTTCATGTCTCAAGCCTCTTGGATCCAATGGTGAGGTCCATTTTTTCTCAAGAGGTCATCTACAAAACTTCCTCTACAAAAACCTCCTTTTAAAGCACAATCCAAAAAACCCTTTTGACCTAATATTTTTCAAACCCCAAATCTGCAAACAACCCATCATAACAGCAAACCCAAAACCCTTTGATATGTAATTAAAACACCAGAAACATGCATTCCATATCTTTTAATGTCTCAAACCTATCATGCATATCCATGGATTCAACTTTGCAAAAAAATCTCAAAAAATAGGGTTATAACAAAAAGCCATCAACCATGAAAGCTCTAATACCACTTGTTAGGAAATAATGCATTCAACCCACATTCTTAATCTATTTCCTACATAACCCCATGAGAGATAAACATGCATAAAATTAACCATAATGCATAGATCAAATAAACAAGCCACAAGATAACACAAAATATAGCCTAGGAAAACCCTCAAGAGGGAAAAAACCAACCTCCAAAAGCATGCATACTCCATCATATTATTCAACAATAAAGCAATAAAAAAGATAACAATAAAGCAATAAAAAAGATATAGTGAATATCTTTGAAGCATCAAGATTCTCAATGCATCCTCATGTGTCTAAGCATGAATCCACACATCCCATACCATGCTTCACATATGCACTCCTCAAAAAGACTCAATAATGATATCCCACTCACCTAGCCAACCTTAACCACTAAACATGTGCTTGTTTTTATAGACTCAAGCTCACAAAAATAAAACCAAGTGGTAAGATAAAACCATGTACCACAAAACTATGTGAATACAAAACCACTAATCCCTTATTTAATATTGGGTACTAAGTTTTCACTTTTTAAATATTTCCCCAATATTAAATTATTATCATGTCTCCCACAAATTAAATAATAATACAATGTTACAATACAACATAAAGTGGTCCCCAAATAATTACCTAGTGTGATTAACCACACCACCTAGGTGCATCACAACTAAATAATTATTTAATTACAACATTATAATATATCAAATTATGCAATGGTGTACAACACCATATCCCAACAACTGTAGCATCATAAATTGTCAACCTTGACAATTTCACATTAGGTTCAACTCCCCCTATGTGCTAGGACCTAATTGTGCCCTTAAATCGCCCATTTTATGACCATATTCAAAAAATGAGAATTAAATTGGGAATATGATTTAATATTTATTTAACACCTAAAGACCTAAAATAGGTATGGACTAGGATGCTAGTTCCCCTATCCAACATATTTTGGCCCTAATTTAAATATATTATTGTCATCATTTTAACATCTACAAATTTGCAATGATGATATATGGGTGGGTTAGTTCATCAATTTCCATTTCAAAAATTTGCAAACACTGTTCGATTGGGGAAGCTTCTACATTTAGTGTGAAGAGATGGGAGGTGATAGAGTTAGGACTAAGCCCGACTCCTATGATGAGTTATGTAGTAACCCTATTGTCTAGCATATATGCATTGAGGGTGGAATTTTGTTTCTTATGGAGTGTTTGGTGGGTCACGATGAGAATTTGTTGGATCAATTTTCTGCCTCCTAGAATGTAGGAGAGTTACGGTGGGAGGAATTTTGTTTGAAGTTAATGAAGATGTTATTGGAAAGGTGACAAGTCTTTCCTACATGTGAAAGAAACTTAATAAGCACACCAAATTCCAAGACTTAGAGAGCCATAATGCCTTCTTCAAAGAGAATGAGAAGCCAGTCAAGAAGCAAGATGGTTTTGAAAGGGATGTGCTTCCTAAATCATGGGATTAGGTTTTTCTTTCTCTCATGAAGTATGTTACTCTTTGTAATGTCACAGAATTGCACCTAGGGGAAATTCCACATTTTTGCACTTTGCCTAGCATTTATGACGCCCATGAGCATTAATGACAAAAATACCATGGGTCAGAACTTCACAATTCCAACTCCATGTGGACCAATGGTGAAGAAGCAACAACCTAGTGACATGTTTCCTGAAAAATGATGCCTTGGATGCCTACGCGACATGCTAGCATCCTGGTGGTTTTCCGAGTTTGAACTAAGGAATCTTGAATCTTGACTCTTGACACATGTCCTAGGAGTCAAGATTTCAAGTGTAACGGCTCTTTTCTGCCCTTGCATTCAACAAAACCCCTCAATTTCTCTCATTTTAGGGGTTCAATTCATCCAGTCAAGCTCTCTCTTTAGTTTCAATCCTTAATCTTTCTTCATTCTTAACAAGAAACACTTCCACAAGTGAAGCTCTATCGGACTAAGGTCCCTCCAACAACTACAACTCCCAAGCAAACATTCAATAGTGCATTTGTATGCTCTAGAGAGGGCCTAGGCCTGTGGGTAACACTCTCTCTCACTCTTTTCTACTTGCTTGTTCATTTACTAATTAGTGGTGTGGGTTCTACTCCTAAAGTAGGTTTTGCTTTAACCACATGCTTTTTCCATTTCGGTTACACTCTCTTCCTATTTGGTTTTCCGTGGAGGTGGGAACACCAAAACGGGGGTCTGACTAAGGCAGGCCCCTATACAACCCCAACATTTCCCCTCGTTCTTGTGTAGGTTGCAAAGAGAAGCTTGGAGTGAAGAATCGAGCGTCTGGTTGGGGGTAAGTGTTCTCCAAGTTCTCTTTTTTCTTTTCTTGAAGTTTTATTCTCTATTTGATTATTCTGCTTAGTAGACCTTAGATCCAAGTCAAGAAGTGAGACTTTACTCGATGCGCCTGAGCTCCTGAGCTTTTTGTTGCTTAGGACACCAGTGCGCCAATTGGATGACAACACACTGTGTTGGGTCCTCAATTCATGTTGTCATCCTTTGGCCGAGAGCTCCTCTATCGAAGGTAGAAATTTAGAAGTTTCACTCTCTCAAGATCTGAAGTAGTCTTCTTTGAAAGTTAACATGTACTCATTTCCTTTGCAATTTTTCTATTTTGTTTATTTTGAGGTGGATAAGGGCAGTTCATTCCTTGGTGATCTCTTGAGAATAAAGAGACCTGTGTGCAATGAATCCCTCTTATCTCACATTTTGGTGAACCTGACATAAAACATGTCAGATCTATTTTTACAATGTTTTCATGTTTATGATAATTCTCTCTCTAAGGAAGATGTCAACATGTTGGATGATGCTCTAGATGATTTCTTAGAAGTGTCATCCCCTATTAGTAAATCTTATGAGCAAACTTCTCTACAAGCTGAGCAGTCGATAAACATAGTGATGGTCTCTATGGCTGCTCCAAGCCCTAAGAAACCCGTCATTTACTTGACCTTGGATAGCCCTTCTTCAAGGGAGTATTATTCTGTCTATGGGATTTCATATCTAGATGATTCACCAGATTTATACTCAAGGTTCGTAAAAGCTACAGACTCTATTTCTTATAATGTTGTTGGGCACACATACAAGACAAGAACAAACAAATAGAATTTGAATCAAAAACCTTATGTTCCTGCATCTCAACCTACTCAAGTTCCTACTTCTTTACTGCCATTTCAACCAAGTCTTCCTTCAGCACCTAAACCTACGACTAAAGCACCAAGTGATTATGATATTGTCGAGCAACTCCATGTTACTTCGGCTAAGATCTCACTTTGGTATTTGCTTTAGACCGCTCTGATTTATTAGGAAATGCTTCAAGAAGCCTTGTGGAAGATCATCTTGCCTGCCTCTGCCAGGCCTACAAATTTTAATGCATTGTTGGCTCATATTAGGGTGAATTCGCCAAATATGACACTCCATTTGCAAGAAATCCTGCCTCCAGATGTGCAGAAGCAAGTGGACCCCTTGATGATTATAATTAATGTTAATAACATTATCATTAGGTGTACTCTCGTTGACATTGGTTCAGCTCTCAATGTTTGTGTTATCGACCTACAACCTAAGATTAAATTTGATTAATCTCTAGCCACTTCTTCTTTGTACATTTGTGGGTTTGATAATGTTGGCCACCAAGCTCTAGGCACGATAATACTTCCTTTCTAGCTAGGCCCTGATACCTTACCTACTTTTGTTTATGTGATTCCTATCCCTTTACCTTATAATATTCTTTTGGGGAGACCTTGGATTCATGTTATGGGTGTCATAACTTCTACTTTACATCGTTCCTTAAAGTTTGTTGCAAATAATTAGGTGGTCACAGTTAAAGCTAAACCATAAACTATTCACCTTTGCATGTTAATGGTTGCTAGTCAGGCTTCAGTTGTCTCCACTCTTAAGAATTTAATTCCATCTTTAACTGGTGATGCTATGGCGTGTTCCTTGGTGATACCCTCTGTGGAGGTTGTTCTTGAACTGAATGTTGTTAAAATTGAGTCACCTAAAGCAGAAAGTCCTAAGCCCTCCCCATCTACCTCTTCTTCTAAATCAAACACTTTCTTTGGTGATGATTGAGGATCCTTGGAATTCTCTGAATTCTTTGTTGGATAATACAAAGCGAGTCCCACTTGTCTTGAGTTTTTGGATGCCTTTGATGAAAAAGTGGACAATGCTCCCATTGAGGAAGAGAGTTGTGATCCTACCCAGGAGAATACTCCTTCCCCTACTAAGGAGAGTAGTCCTTCTCTTGCAAAAGAGGTTAATATTTTTGAATCAAGTAAAGGAGACGATTGTGCTCTCATAGATGCATTTGATGTTCACTGGTGGAACGAAGCCCTCTATGTAGAGTCATTGCCTCCCGAAGTTCTAAAAACTCGTTATGGTTTTGGATATCAACTCGCTTCTCAGTATGGCTATGGGAGAAAAGGCCTAGGGTGTATTGAGCAAGGAATCCAAGTCCCCATTCTGTTTAAGTGGAAAAAGCGTTATCTGGGTTTGGGGTGCTCTATTGAACAATCTAAGCAAAAATCTTGGTGGAGTGTTAATATGATTTTGGTTGAACCACTTAGTTTTGTCCATCCTGAATTAATAGAGGATAGGGGTAGGATGTGAAATTCCCTTTAGATGTTTCTCTTCGAATGAAACACTTGAGGAATTTTTAGGAGCCTACTCCCCTTTGCCTCCCTTCCACTACAAAATATAACTCTCGTATTGCTTGCACGAACAGACATATTTTGGAGAATTTGTCTTGAGTGTTGATGAGGAGGACCCTCTATCTAATGCTAGTGATTATGTTCCACTATCACATCCTAGAGTTTGTAGTTCTCTCCTCAAAGGGGACACTACCAAAATCTCTATGGATCCTAAGTCTTCTGAAAAGGTAATTAAGATTGGGAAGTGTCTTTCCTCAGAAGAAGTGGGAGAGCACTCAAATCTCTTACATTCTCATCCTGATATCTTTGCTTGGACATATGAGGAAATGCCTGGAATTGATGAGTCTATAGTGGTTCACAATATCATATTATGTCCCGATGCCAAGCCAGTTAAGCAAAAAATATGAAAGATCAATCCCAAGGTAGCATTGATGGTTAAGATCGAGATAGAGAAGCTGCTGAAAGTAGGCTTTATCCGTCCAATTGACTACTCCCCTTGGATTTTGAATGTTGTCATTGTTAGTAAACTTGATGGAAATATTCATATGTGCATTGACTTTCATTACCTTAATAAGGATTCTCTTAAGGATGATTTTTCATTACCTAATATAGACATGATTGTGGACTTGACTGTAGGCCATGCATTGTTATCTTTTATGGATGGTTTCTCAGGTTGCAATCAGATCCGTATTAACCTAGAAGATCAATAAAAGACAACCTTCCCTACCCCTTGGGGTACTTTCTATTATGTGGCCATGCCTTTTGGGTTAAATAATGCAAGAGCTACTTACCAACGGGTGATGACCCTAATATTTCATGATTTCATTCATAAGATTGATTCTATTGTTAACATAAGATCGACAAAAATAAGATTGATTCTATTGTTAACATGCCTCCACCCAAGAATATTACTGAGTTGCAAAGTTTACAAGGGAAGATTTAGGCAATTCGTAGATTCATAGCTCAACTGTTTGATCGTACCCTTCTTTTCACTCGCTTGTTAAGGAAAGATGTTCGTTTCATATGGGATGAAGAGTTTCAGAAAGCTTTTGAATCAATTAAAGCTTACTTGGCCAATCCTCCTATATTAATGTTGGCTATGTAGGATAGACCTTTTTTTTCTTTACCTCGCAACATCACCATATGCTTTGGCAGCCCTGCTTGCTTAGTATGATGATGTCGAGAAAGAGAGAGCGGTCTATTACATTAGTCACATCCTGGTTGATTATGAGACCCGTTACTCTTCCATGGAGAATCAATGACTTACTCTTGTCTTTGCTACACAAAAGCTAAGGCACTATCTTTTCCATGTTGAAACGTATGTCATTGTAAAAAGGGACCTTCTAAAGCACTTGTTCTCCAGTACCGACCTTGTTGGGAGGTTAGCGAAGTGGGTAATGTTAATCTTTGAGTTTCACATAAATTTCATTACTCATAAGTCAATAAAGGGTCAAGCTCCTGTCGATCAATTGGCAGACGCTCCCTCATCTCGCTCCTTCTTGGGTTTGGATTTGTTTCCTGATGAGAACAT
The DNA here is from genome assembly GCA_007258455.2 of Sequoia sempervirens. Lineage (NCBI taxonomy): Eukaryota > Viridiplantae > Streptophyta > Pinopsida > Cupressales > Cupressaceae > Sequoia > Sequoia sempervirens. Next base: position 639,862,603 of record VDFB02058242.1, on the reverse strand, counting down.
TCTTGCGATCAATTATGACCTTGAATGGAAAATGTACTTCGATGGGTCGAGATGTCAGATTGGCTTTGGAGTGGGTGTAGTCCTAATATCACCTGAAGGTAAGCTGGTCCCTCTCTCCTTTCAATTGTACTTCCCTTGCACAAATAACATTGTTGAGTATGAAGCCCTCATTGTTGGCTTGTGTGCTGCAATTACACTAAAAATAAGACATCTCTGCATATTGGGTGATTCTGAGCTTATTGTGAACCAGATTATAGAAGCCTATCAAGCTAAGCAAAGTAAGTTGTCTTGGTATTGATACCTCACTCTTTCCTTGCTTAAATTATTCTCCTCTTTCACGATAGATAGTGTCCCTAGGAGGGAGAATAGACATGCAGATGCCATGGCAAGCACTACTTCACTAGCACCTTTAGATGAGGATACGAAAGAATACCCTTCATGGTTTAGGTCCTTTAGACCCCAGCTATTTCTGATCAACTTGAATCTAATTCCTTTGTGTGTTCTCACATGGACTCAAAAGAATGGTTTTATAATATTTATAAATACCTAAATATTGGAAGTTTTCTCGATGATGCGATGAAAAATGATCACACTCGTATACAAAATCTTTCATCCTATTATGTTGTTTTTATGATGTTCTCTATCAAAAATCTTATAACGTTTTGCTTCTCCAATGTCTCACTAAGCAAAAATACCCCTTGCCCTTAAAGAAGCACATTCAAGATTTGGGGGTGGAAAATTTGGTGGTAAATCCCTCATGAGGAAATTGATACACATGGGGTATTTTTGGCAAACAATGGAACAAGATTCCTTCAATTTTGTTAAAATGTACCTGCAATGTCAACAACATAGTTGTCTTATTCATGCATCTGCATAAGATTTGCAAAACCAGACCTCTCCTTGGCCATTCACAAAATGGGGATTAGATATTATTGGGAAAATATCACCTCCTTCTTCTAAGTGACATACCTTTATCATTACTACTATAAATTACTTCACGAAGTGGGTCGAACTTATTCCCCTCTGATCCATGAATGTTGAAGCTATTTGTATTTTTCTTCTGAATAACATTATTTCTCATTTTGGATTGCCTGCTACACTTGTTTTTGACAATGGTATTTCATTCAAGAACAAGGAAGTGAAGCAATTCCTAAAAAAGTTCCACATTCAACATAGATTTTCTACACCTTACTATCCTCAATCTAATGGCCAAGCAGAAGCATCTAATAAGACTCTTGAGCTCATACTTCATAAAATAGTTAATAAACATGGTAAGGATTGGCATATTCAATTAATGTATGCTTTGTGGGCCTATCACACAAGTTTTCATGCAGTGACGAGAACGATGCCTTAGAACCTCGTGTATGGTGCTGAAGCTATTATGCCTTTAGAGTTGAAGATTTCATCTTTGTGGGTTTCCCTTAAAGGGTTAATTGATGACAAAAATTATTGAGCTAATCATTTGTATTCATTCATTACATTACATATTTTAAGGAAATTAGATCATCATTGTATTTAATTAACATACATCCATTTGTGTTAATTAAATTATGATAGCATCTAATGTAAACATATATCCATATATACATATAACATCCATAAAATCAACATACATGAAAATAAAGGAGCATATACATCAAAGTACACAATGCCATGATATTGAAACCAATACCTCATATAAATATATATATCAAATGTCATATACATGTATTGGGCCACTATCATCAAAAAACGAGTGGCTATTGAATATGTGTGTCAATATCTATACAAAAAGATCTACAATCTATATATATATCATGGCTACAAAACTAATGTACAATAATAGGAGCACCTTAATCTTGTGGCATGTGGCTCCCTAAGCCCTCTAGCTTTGGTTGTTGTTGTGGTCTAAGGAGGGGCTACATAATGGTCATAGACCTAGATTGGTGTGAGCACAATGTGGACAGGGCTACATGCATCCCTCTAATCTCCCCTTGAAGGGAGCATATTGTCATCCATGCCTACATCAGCTCCTACTGCAACTGTTGAACATCTATCAAGATTACAGTTGTCAACTGTCACGTGAGGTCATCGAGGTGGCTATGTAGGGAATCATGTGCTTGCTTGACAACATCAACCCTCATCGTTGTTGCATCTCTCTCTATGAGTGTCAGACGTAGCTCCCTTGACAGTTTGTCACATTATCCCTGGAGTGTGATCACATATGTAGTTCCCTGCACGATTTATGCTCCCCGCTCCTCATAAGTGATTCTCAAACATGCTATCAGCTTGAACAAATGGGCATGTCACCCCGCAAAAACTAGTCGATATGCCTTGAGAACCATCCCATGGATGGGCACATCAGAGGCCACCTGTGATATGCATTGGGCTATCAACCTAGTCCATCCTTGTACATCCTCTACAACCATAGAAAGAAAAAATAGGATTAGTATCACATGGAATATCTGTGTAATCATAAACAAAGAAAACTAAAGGTACTAAAATATAAATAACATGCTCAGCATACCTAGGTCCCCTGGTTGCCAAGTAGGGTCAGGGTGAGGGGTGACATTAAGACAAGTGCCACTAGTCTCATCAATCGCTCTTGGTGCTGCTAGTTTTGTCATTGTTGTAATGGTAGGTGCTATTGGTGGTGCCGACAAGATAGGAGTAGCTAGTGGAGGAGATGATCTCCTCCATCACTACCTCGGCCTCGGTGATGCTTCCAGTTGCTCCTCCTCCTCCTCACCCTTCTGTCACTCACCTCCTCGACCTCTCCTCATGTCCTATGGTGCCTGTGGTGGCACGTCTCCCTATGCATCAGGATCCCCTCTAGGGGTATCCTCCATGAACACTGGACGAGGATGGTGCCTGTCCCACCATGCTCTAAAGTCTGCATCAATGTCGATGTTATTTTCCATGGCTATTGATGGCAAATCTCAGTCGAGCTCATCATTGTCTGATGAAACAATATCTACAATGGAAGGGTGAGGAATGTCCCCAAGTCTTGCAGCACTAAACAGCCATGTATACATTGGCACATCAGGAGGGATAGTATGTACACAACCATAATGTTGCATGACCTGACTCCAATAATAAGGAATAATAATATAGTCACAGAAACCTATGAGAAATGATCCCACTGTAGGTTCCTAAGGTACTTGCTATCATCTACCCACCTGAAAAAATAATAAGGTCTCCATCTCACCTAATCGGGCACAAGGGCATCAAACTATAACCAAAAAAACTATAGGTCACTATGTCTCCACTTCCCTACACCTCATACCAATGGGCCATGCGGACATGGTATGGTCACCTCTGACAAAACTCGACCAGCCTCGTGCACATGATGTGGGAAAAATTCCACACCTATAATAGTGTGCATGATGTGATGTTGTGATACTCATAGTGCACGTACTGACCAAGCTCCCGGTATAGGTGCACCAGCATATTGCACCCCTAGGCAAAGATTGTCCTGTGCTTGACCATCTTGTGAATGGTACCAAGGCCCCCATGCAGGTGAGAGCGTTGCCCATCTATAGTGACCCAGAAGGCCACAGTCATGACCATCACGCAATGCAGCAAGGGTGCAGTAGTCTGTGCCTAGTTGTACCAGTGTGTATAAATGTGACCCATGTCATCACCATCATCAGTCCACACCAAGTAGTAGAGGAAACCCTCTGATCACTCTCGTGCTGACCGAGTGTCATCAATCACCACCCACCATCCATGGATGGGGAGTTCGAGAATCCGATACACATCCTCCAAAGTGATCATCATCTCTCCATTAGGCAACTAGAAATATGATGTGGTGGCATCCCACCATTCTATCAAGGATGTTAGCATCCACTCGTGGTATCACATCTCTGGCATAGTGAATGCATGCCAGAGACTGACCTGTTGAAGGTGGGTGATCTTATCCTCGGTGAGACGATCCCTCTACTTACGAACTAGTCAGTATACTCGCCCACCGAGATGCTCCCATATCTTAGGATAGTCCTACAAGAATTGAAAAAAGTCTAAGTTAGAACATGGGACTTTGAAAAATCTAGAAGCAAAAACTACTAAGGACTTTTGCATACCGCACAGACGTCTGTGTGTCATGCATATGTCCCATTCTTCCATTGAAGCCCTAAGTACGCCAACATGTACTCAAGACAACAACATAGAAATAGGACGCCAACACATTTTCTAGACGCCGGCACAGAAAAAAGACATGCACAACTCGAGCAAAAAAAATGCTTAAAAACATGCAAAAATGCACTAAAAACAAGGCTTCGAGACCTACCTGGTCCACCTCGTGACCATCAGCGATGTCCTCCCCCAACTACTCTAGCCTTGACACCTCGTACTCTCTCCTGCTCAACATTTTGCTAACTTTTCTCTCGTAAAGTTCAACAATTTCCTCGCAGTGAATAGTCAAAATGACCCTTCTCGAGGCCCACCTAGGTATATATAGGCCCCCCGGGGCCCATTTTTCTTGGATTTTGTTTCTCATTGCTTTCTCTTAAATTTACCCCACCTAGCTAGGGGAAAACTCAAAAGGGGGCATATAGTCACCTCTTTACCATATTTTTCTTCTGAATCATCAAATTTTTCTTGACCATTCTTCTCGCTATTGTAGCTTCTTCCAATTTTTGAAATTGACTTAAACTTGAGTTTTGTAGATTACAATTATGTGCAGCTTTTCACCACCAATCTCACATTACTTGTTGAGCTCAATTGCTGGGGGGAACCTTCGGTACTAGCTAGCTCGATCTCAGTGACCTCTAAGGCACCTTTTTCTTGGCACACAAATCTATAAAATTTCAAATTTGGCTAAAATTTTTCTTCTCTACTTTAGTGTGGATGATTTTTCCCAAAATCAAGCCCACTAAAGTGGGGGAAAAATGTAATGTCGTAGAATTGCACCTAGGGGAAATTCCACATTTTTGCACTTTGCCTAGCATTTATGACGTCAAAGAGTATTAATGACAAAAATCCCATGGATTGAAACTTCACAATTCTGACTCCATGTAGACCAGTGGCGAAGCAACAATAGCCTAATGACACATTTCCTAAAAAATGATGCCTTGGATGCCTACGCAACATGCAAATGTCTACACAACACACTAGTGTCCTAGTGGTTTTCCATGTTTGAAATGAGGAATCTCAAATCTTGACTCTTGACACGTCCTAGCAATCATGATTTCAAGTGTAACTACTCTTTTGCACCCTTGCATGCAACAAACCCCCTCAATTTCTCTCATTTTGGGGATCCAATTCATTCATTTAGTTTCAATCCTTAATATTTCATCATTCTTGACAAGCAACACTTCCACAAGCGAAGATCTACCAGACTGAGGTCCCTCCAATAGCTACAGCTCCCAAGCAAGCATTCAATAGTGCATTTGTGTGCTCTGGAGAGGGCCTAGGTCCATGGGTAATGCTCTCTCTCACTCTTTTCTGCGTAGTTGTTCATTTACTACTTAGTGGCGTGGTTACTACTCCTAAAGCGGGTTTTTCTTTCACCACACACTTTGTCCATTTCAGTTACACTCTCTTCCTATCTAGTTGTCCATGGAGGTGGGAACACCAAAATAGTGATCTGATTAAGGCATAACCTTATACAGCCCCAACATTTTCCCCTTGTTCTTTTGTGTGTAAGTTGTAAAGAAAACCTTGGAGCGAAGACTCGAGCATCTGGTTGGGGGTAAGTGTTCTCCAAGTTCTCTTTGTGCTTTTCTTGAAGTTTTGTTCTCTATTTGATTATTCTGCTTAGTAGACCTTAGATCCTAGTCAAGAAGTAAGACTTTATTTTTCCTGCCTGAGCTCCTGAGCTTTCTATTGCTCAGGATGCTAGTGCGCCAGTTGGATGATAGTGTGCCACACTGGTGTCATGAATTTTCATTGTTGTCCTTTGGCCAAGAGCTCCTCTGTTGGAGGTAGAAATTTAGAAGTTTCACTCTCTCAAGATCTGAAGTAGTCTTCTCTATAAGTTAACATGTACTCATCTCCTTTACAATTTCTCTATTCTATTTATTTTGGGGTGGATAAGGGTAGTTCATTCCTTGGTGATCTCTTAAGAACGAAGAGACCCACATGCAATGAATCCCTCTTATCTCACACTCTTGAGGGAAGATTTAAGGTCTTTTACTTTTATCATTTGTTGTTACTCAATCACCTTAGACACAAAATTCTCTTAAGTTTTCCTTTTTTCCTACTAACTTCCCTGGAAATCTAGGTAAAAGAAACCCTTGAAGTTGCTACCCAAAACTTGGATAATCCGCCTCCACTACCTTTACACCAAGGCCTAATCCTTCGGATCTACCATTTCCATTTGGCCCTCTGTCATCCCAAATCCATTTCTATTGTTCTTTTTGAAGATCTAGAACCACCTAACCAATCCCTTGAAAAACCCTCCCCTACTGCTTCTATTGGTCCCAAGAAGAAAACCCCCTATGGAATGCCAACCCAAAAATGCTCCTAGACCAAAACCCCCTACAAAAAAGAAGAAAGGTGGAACAGATTTGGCCTAGTCGAAGGTGCCTACTAAGCTGTGTGAGTTAAAAAATCCCCCTACTAAGAAGGACAACAAACCGTTGGTAAAGACTAATGGTAAGGAGACTCTATCCCAGGTGGAGATGTCGACTTCAGATAGTGAGCGTAAGAGAACTAAAGATCATGATTCTAAAGGGGATACCATTGTGGTGGCTACTAAGGATGTGGGGGTGGAGAAAACCAACATCAAGAGGTCCCATAAGCTGGCTAAAAACAAGATGGAGGTGATGCAATACCATCTACCAAATCAAAACTCATCAGAAGATCACTTTGCACTACATCATAAATTCACTACTAAATTCCACTTGTTCTTCCTTTTTAAAAAGGAACCATTCATCCAATCAATATTCTAATCTTTCATAAAATTCACTTAACCACTCAATAATTTATTTGACCATTCACAAGGTTTTCAGTCATCAATTTCTCAAAATCAATAAACCACATCATTAGTACACATCCTTATTATATTCAAATGCTTCTTATTCATCATCAAAACTGGTTGTACCAATCAATAACCAGATTAGATTCACTGAAACAGTTCATACCTTCAACATGGACCATATATCTCTTCATTACAACCAGGTAAAATACAACAATAATTCATACTACAACCATTTATCCCAAATCTCCAAGGCACTGTCATTAACATGTTTTGATTGAAAACAAACCAAACTTATATCCACATAGTACTGGTTTATTAGATTCATCTATCTTGTTGTAGTCAAGACTCCAATCTTGTTCATTGAATAATATTGCTCCAAATATCCAAACCATCAAACCTACTTTTAAAACCTTTCCAAAACACATAGTCATCATTAACAACACTAATTTGACAGTTACCAAGCACTAAATACCATTATTTTCACTGTTTTGACCAATCCTCTGTTTTAGCAGTCAATCCATCAATTTCCTTGTAAGTTATCAAATCCCTAAATTAGGTGTTTTCTCTTCATTCACTTAGTGTTTCCACAAACCCTATATATATTTAGGGACCCATTTTTCTCTAGTAAAACATATCAAAAACTTGGACACGGTTGTTTTGAAACAATTATTAGAAAATCAGTCTATACACTGTCAATGAGCCCCAAATAGGCCAAATTAACAAAGAAAATAGTCTTTAATCCACACCAAGTCAACATACAACCTCAAAAAATATTTTATCATGCCTTTAAACTACCAAATGCATCATTACTTCTCAAAGAACCAATCATTTATGCATTAGTCTTAAAAACCCTCATTGTATGCCATTTGAGACTACATAAAACAGGGGTTTATAGAAAATGCAACTTGCAAACATTATACCACCTTGCCACCACTTGGAACAATTCCACATAAGTCTTCCCAAGCTCAAGGAAGCATCACCAAACTTCTCTCAAAGGTATTTCTCCAAACTCAAACCTGTAGGCACCTCCTTTACATAGAAAACTCATAAATTTCCTTGGAGCAGCAACTTTACTTTGTATCCTTTCCTTCCCTGTACACACAAAACATTCCAAAAAATATAACAACATCCTAAAAAATCTATCCCACCAATATCTAGCCCTACATTTGGTGGGATGCTGAGTTCTACCCTAAAAGACTCTCAAAACCCTTAATCGGGTTTTACAAACTAAACTACAAAAATGCACTCAAACAGAAGCTTTAAACTATCAAATCACTCTCAATTGAATTTAGATGGATGTTATTTGCCTAAGTTATTGAAATTCTCATAGGTTCTAAGATAGAACTTATGTACAAGTGTATAAAATGGTGAACAATAATAAGGAAACACAGAAATTACAGAAAATAGGGAACTTTATTCAATATGACTCTTCAAGAATACATCCAATACTCCTTTGCTCGCCTTACCAAGGCTTTATAAAGATGTTTGCATCATAATAAACAACTACCCCTTCAACTTCAACTTCCTAACTACCTTCCCAACGAGGTGACTCTTCACATTCCTTTGTATTTTGTCTTTTTGTACACTTTTACACTCTTGCATATTTTGCATTTTTGACAACTCAGCAACATTTTTTACAAATTTAACTTCACCAACCCCCTAGTGACCAAATTAGGGCCATAAATACAATGAAGTAGGTCTTCATATGAATTTACAAATGAGCATTCAATTTAGACAAAATTTTCCTATGAGAGGCAACTAGTGAAATAGGTGCTCCTACACCAAGAGGTGTCGATGGATGAGATATCCAGCAACTCAGAGGAGATTGGCGAAAAAGAGGGGTGGACCAGTGGCAAAGAGAAGTGTAATAAGGACACTATTGAATTAAATTCAACTTATCTTATCAAAAACATCTATAAATTTAAATTCATTTTTAGCTATCGGTAATTAATTTAGCAAGAATTAAATGAATGCGTATAAATACAAGTATTTTTAACCATTTGAAATCCTAAGAAATCCTAATGATAATTGAGCATCCTAAAAAGTAGTCAAGAGAAAAATTAGCAAAGTTTTACAACACTTATTATGAGTCAATATTCATGTTAGAAATGCATCAAGTTTTCATGTGATTTTATTCATCTTTCATATCTATTTGTTTTGTGAGCACTAACACTTGTAGGAATACAAGTCAAGCATCCAATTCTCCTTGAAGGTGATGAGTACAATAACTATAATTCATCTTGAGGAATGTAGATCTGAGTGGTAAGCTGTAGCACTTGTCAATTTATCATTCTTTTATTCATTTACCTCTACCTGACCTAGGGTAAGCACTCTTTTATATCATCATAGTCATTATAGAGGTAAAAATACCAAAATGATGTTTAACTTAGGAAATCCCCTATATGGAACAACCCTTTCCTCTCTTCCTTTTCTGCAAGTGACAGATTTGAAGTGAATTTGGGAAAGGATTAAAGACCTAATTGCAAGATCAAGCATTCAAGCCTCACATGTCAACAAATAAGGGAAAGTGGAATTAATCATCGACAGACAAAGTTCTGACACTAAGTCCAAAAAGGAAGAACCTACAAACGACCATTTGAGATCTGATTTATGATTATTAAGGTTTTTGTTTCCAATTCTAGAGTGCCATCGTCCTTGTCTAGCCAATTAAACCTCAAATCCATATGCCAGGTCCCTTTATGTTTGCACTCTACTACTTTGTACTTCATTTTTGTGTTTTTATTATGTGCCTTCTTGAAATCATAGTAGTTCATTTTAGTTGCATAATTAACCTAGGTCTATATTTCCATAATCAAATTAAGTCAATCATTAATCAATCAATCAACCCCAAAGAAAGAACCAAAACCCTGATCCACCATTTTGGCTCTTTCATAGAAGTTAGTAGCTAAGTGGGTGTTTGTGATCATTTTTAGTTTTTTCTATTGTGATGTACGAGAAGGTATGGTTTAGACCCTTAGATCCTTTTTCTGGGGTGATCCCACATAAGTGGGTTACAACTGCATTAACAAACAAAAATTGCTTGGGTGCTTAAAAAAATTGGGGGGTTCGCTAAAAGGGGGGGTTCGCTCGAACCCCATGTCGACCATTTTTTTGAATAAAAATGGTTTTCTTTTTTTATTTTTTAATGTTATTTTTAGGGTTCATGTCCATTTTTGAATAAAAATGGTTTTCTTTTATTTTTAATGTTATTTTTAGGGGGTTCTAGCGAACCCCCTCCCCCTTCTTGCGGAGGGGAGTTCGCTAGAACCCCCCTTTTTTTCCCTTTCCCCCCTCTATCTACAATTTTATGTAGAATTTTAGGTTTCGAAGCTCAAGTTGAGGATGAAAATAGAATCAACTTAAAAATCCTAGCTGGAGTAGTATAGTCCTTGAAACGATCTCTACATCAAGTATAATTTTAATATATTTTAGTTTTATTATGTATTTTTTTTAGTTTAATTAAACATAGGTTTTTCACTAAAAATCAAGCTCTTTGTTCTGCACATGTGGAAAAATAGTAGATATCAAAACAAATCTAAAAAATATCTAGATGCTTGGTATTGATATCCTTGATCCAACAAAAAAAAAGAATTTTGATAGATAACAAAAAAGTTGTGTTATACGATCCACTTATGTCTAAATTGTAATTGGTTTGACTTCAACTTAATTAAGAAAAGAATATTCAATATAAAACTATGAAACCAAATGAAGGAGCTAGATATCATAGTTACAAATCTAAATTTGAAAAAACTAGAATTTTATCCTTCATAGAAAAAAATTTATGTGTTATACGGTGAACATCACTCTTTAAAAATGGTGTTTACTGTTAAAAACTAGTTCTCAAAGGAGATGGAAAAAAATGAAATTTGATTCCAAATTTTTTTTAAAATATATTTTAGAATCTACAAACAAAATGTTACAAATCACTAGTTTGCATCTTTAAGTTCCTCAAGGTTTAACAGCTATAGGTTCTTGATAGTGAAGATTTAGTTAAAAAAGTTCAATTCAATGTCAAGTTTGGCCAAAAATTGTTACCCACGATTGTGGGATCACCCTCCTACATCACATTTTGATGATGAACTTGACATGACCTACACGTGAAAAACCTTTTTGATTTATTTTTCCTTAGATTTGAAATTTTGAATTCAAATAATTTTTAAAATTGAATCTCTTTAAGTTTGCAAAAAATGTTTTTATATTAAAAAACAAGTGTTTCTTTCATTTTTGAAAAAATATTTGAAATATTGTTCATTTGAATTTTAATAATACATCAAATCTATAGATGAATTTCATGAATTAGTACATGAATTGGTGGAAAATAAGTAGCATTTTTTAAAATATTGCAAACCCTAGTTCATTACACTAGGTCACATTTTTATAAAATTGGGAAAAACAAAAGAAAAAAATTATATCAAACTTGGACTATCACAGTCTTAGACCTTTGTTTATTGTACAATTTATCAAAAAATTCAATATTTTAAAATCTCATACCTCTAGTCGAGGGTGCTAGCACCCCTAACCTACCTATTTTTAACCAACTTTTAGGTATAGACTAATATCTCTATTCTTTGTACAATCTTGGAACTTGTTTCTGAAAAAATTGTAATAGGCATGATCTGTTGTATTTGATTAATAAATTATAACATAGGAAATTGAACATTATAATTAGAATTTTATTGAATCTATTGGAGGAAATGAAGTTATTTGGTCATGTTAGATCTCTTTCTATAGGTGGTGGTGGTCAAAACCCAGAACAGCCTGGTCTAGGTGGTCAGTTGCAACATTTGTTAGAGGAGATATTGGGACGTCTAGGCCCTAGGCAGGATGAGGAACAGAGGTTGGATAGGGAAAGGGAGAGATCCTCTAGACGTGGGGAAAACATAGCTAAACAGGAGGTAATAGTGGCAGGTCATATGAGAGACCTGTTGAGAGCACGACCTCCTACATTTGATGGATCTGGTGGGGGTCTAGAGGCAGAGACTTTGTTGATCGATTTGGATAGATTTTTTGCGATGCATCCCTACGGCAATAACACTAGGGCTAGGTGCGCTATCAAGCACCTTAGAGGCTTCGCGTCCACTTGGTGGAGGCTGGAAGAACATAAATTACACATTGACATCAACATGGTTACTTGGGAGTTATTTTTGGAGAGGTTTAGGGTCCGTTTTCTTTCTGAACATTGGAGGCAATGACGAGCTTATGAGTTTCATGATTTGCATCAGATGGCTTTATCTGTTGAGCAGTATGAACGCAGATTTTATGAACTCAAACAATATGCAAGAATTGGTGATGACGAGGTGATGTTGGTGCAACATTTTATCAGGGGTTTGAATGCCCGCATTAGTGGAGGAGTTAGTGGAGGACACACAGGAGTACAGATTGGTAGTGCTCCAGTTTCAGGTTTTGGTTCTCGAGGTGGACAACCTCAAGCTGCAGGGACTTTTAGGAATATTCAGGCACCCTCTAAGGGTGGTCCGCAGTAGCAGCAACAACGTAATCCACAGAAGAATAAGAATACTCAACCTCAACAGGGTAATAGTTCTCAGTCTGCAATTGTGGAGGTAGTTTTCCATGGTCTAGAGTACCTCCAGGTGATAGAGGATTCAGAAGGAGTATAAAATGTTTTACTTGTGGTCAACAGGGACACATTGCTCGTCAGTGTCCTTAGAAGGGCACTTCTGGGTTTAGTCTAAGACCGGTGGCTTCAGAGTCGACAGTAGGAGATGTAAGCAGGTCGCATAGGGTGTTTACCGCGGTGGATAACCACTAGGTCGAGCACCAGGGTGCGGTTGGAGAGGTTTCTGGTGGAGGACTGGCATCATTCTTTAGAAACCGTGCATGTCCTTCTATGTCAGGAGTTGATCCTCAGAGGTCGAGACGTTGACCGAGTATAGATCTAGTGGGATCCTTGTGGCGAGTCTTCTATTTCTCGGGAGGACGTATTCTAGATGTGTGTGTTATCTATTTTTTGTTTGTAGGCTTCCTAGAGTAAGCCTAATCTTGGGGGGGGGAAGGATGTTGTACCCCTCCATTTTGCTTATGTTTTCTGATAGTATGTTTCACTTTGATAGACACCGATACCTTGTTTTGATGTATTTGATCGCTGACTATAGAGCGATGGTGGATTTATTGTTTGGTTGATTTGTTGCACTGGATATTGCATATGTTGTTAGATGATACATTTCATGATGATTATGTTATATGGCTATTTTGTGGTGTTCTTTAATAATATATATATATATGGTGATGTTGTGAGTTTTATGTTGTTATGGTGTTTGATGTGTGTGGGTTTATAAACTAAAACCTATTCCTTAGTGTTTTTCCAGGATGAAGATAAGGAAAACACCTCAGAAGAAGGTCTGGGACCCAATAGTCAAACGACTTTGGAAAATCAGACTTCGGTATGATTATTCCAAATGCTCTGTGCTTTCAGATCTAGAGACTTTGGCGGAAGCTCTAAGGAGACTTCATCGTGAAAGAAAGGATTGGACGCCTTCCAGTAAGGAAGTCATTAAAGCGGCCAGTCTAGCTAAATTGGAAACAAACTAGTTAGTCTTGTGTGCTTACTTTATCTTATTTAATGGCTTCCAGGAGTAAGCCATGTTCTAGCGGGGAGGATGTAATACCCCCATGTTGCTGATACTTTTGCTACTATTTGTTACTCTTATGTGTTAGCGTGATACTGGTTTGTCAAGGTGATTAGCTCACCATCTTGGTGTGTGGATGCATAGTTAGATTGATTAAGGATTATGTTACTTCAGTTGATGACATTATGATTACATTGGATTGTGATGTTTAATTTGATTTAGTAATATAGTTTGATGCAGTGATTTCGTAATTTATTTTACGATGTGATCAGTTAGTTAGAAATGTTATTTCATCATTGATATTATAATTGTTAGTATAGTTTTGGTGAGAGGACAATGCAGCACCACTTGTTTACGAGTGCCTTGCTACGCTGCAATTCCTTCTCACAATGTAATGCTTTAATTATATATATATATATGGACATGTACACGACCTTGTTTGTATGCAGGGATTACAGGTACAGAGTCTCGATTCCACCTGCTTCGGTAGGACAGGGCGAGCATCAAAATAAACTCAACGGGATTGATGTTGAAAAAAAGGAGTGGTTAGGAAAGAGTTCCCATCCCAAGTTCATCTTCTATGAGTCCATTGTTGTCTTTGTTTCTATTTGTCCTTGTATGTAAATGTGTCAATGTCGATTAACAGTTTAGTTTGGGATTTAATTAATTTTAGTTAAGTGTGATTTAATTGATTTTGGGTATGTGTGATCAATTAATATAATTAATTGATAGAGTTATTAAAGTTAATTATAGTCAAGTTGATTAAGTAATATTATTGTTTAAAAGGATAATTTAAATAAAATATATGTTGCTTTGTTATTATTTAGAATGTTAGATTTGCTATTGCAATTTAGAGTTAATTAAATTGTTTATAAAGACTATATTATTATTATTTGAAAGATAAATAAAATAAAATATAAATAAATAAATAAAAAATGATTTTAAAATTATTAAATTCTTTTATTGATGGTTTACGAGAAGTAGTGGGGAATTTATGAATTGTTGGTGGGGAAGTTATTCCCGGAAAGAATATGGGGCATGGGGGTAACAGAAATTTCTTTATGGGAATTTTTGGCTAAGAACTGGGTGTGGTTTTCTCTGTGTAGATTTTTCTGTGAAATTTTGGGAAAGAGTTTGGTGAAAAGGCTATACGAGTGTTTCTGGAATTGTATGTTGGTTGGAGGTGAAGCTTTTGGGAAGAACTTAATAGCTGGAGGCTTCCGTGGCAAAGCTTGGCACAATTTTTACTTCTACAGCCTACAGGAAACAGGTTCTTTTTTGTTTTTATTTTGGTTTGAATGTTTTCCTATTTGAAAAGTTTATTTGTTTGTGTAAGAGGAATGGGTTGTACCCTCTGTGAAAGTTAGGAAAAATCCTCTGTAGAAAACAGTATCCCTGGCTGCAAAAATCTGTCGTTAAAATTTTGTTACCTCTGTAGGAAAAATTTACATAGCAAAATTAGTGAACTCTATGAAAAGAAATTCTTTCTTGAAACAATAGCTTTGAAATATACAGTAGAAATCTCTATTTAAACTGAGGAAATTAGAAAAGCTTATGTGCAAGGGAAATTGGGAAAAAACTCAAGAAATTAGAAAAACTTATGTGCAAGGGAAATTGGGAAGAACCCAGGAATTAGAAACCTCTAAGTAAATTTCTAAATAATCTCTGTAAAATTTTCCTTACATTTACTCTAAGAATTTTATGTACAATTTCTTTTAGAATAAACTTCTGTATAAATAATTTTGTATTTTTACTGCTTTGTCTAGCTAAAATACCCAACTGATATTTTAAAAGAAGATATATTATATTTATATATATATCATTAAAATATATATATAATCATTATATTATATTCATGAAAATTGTCTTGCAGAATTCCGTTTGTACGAATCTGAGAAAAAAAAATTAAAAAAAAAATACATAGGACTGACAAGATTCCCTACCTCGAAATTCGTCAGATTATAAAAAAAAAAAATTTAAAAAAAAAATTGAAATGAATTTGGGTGGGGGGACGGCTATAGCCATACCCCCAGCGCAGTCCCTAAGGCTGCGCACAGCAGTCCAAGGACTATTGCGCAACAGTCCTTGGGACTGTTGTACGCAGCCCATGGGGGCCGCGGCCTCCCTTATGGGAGGTTTGCAGCCTCCGACTATTTTTTAATATATATGTGTGTATTTTTATAAAAATTAAAATATTTTTATTTAATTTTTAATTTAGAGTTACGAATTTTTTAAGTTCTTAAATTTAATTTTAAATTTATATATATATATATATATATATATATATAATTTGAGAATTATTTTTATGAAGTTAAATTTTAATTGAGAATATAAAAGTAATATATATACACATTTGTTTAGACTAGAGAAATTGTGAAAGTTAATTGTAATGGTAACTGATTGTTAAACTGATTGGAGGAAATATATTTTTACCAAAATTTTCCGAGTGATTTCTTTTACTTATTAAAATACGTTGAGTTTATTGATAAATTAATTCTTATGATGGATTTCATGCAAGGTGTTATTTCATTGTGATTGTTAAGCAAAGTAAACTAGTGTTCTTAAATGAACTATAATGTAGAACAATTAGCTATTTCTTGAGTTTCTTGTGAGGTGTTATAATCATGTGTAGCCCTTTAAGTTAGCTTTCCTTTCTTAGGGGATTGGATTACTGTGTAAACTTCCAGAGGTTTAGAACTTGGTGTTTTAAGTTATGTGGTTTCTGTAATTGATGCTTGATTCTATTTTGGTCTTAAGTTATGATCTTGAGTCTACCTTGAGTTTGCAATCATTTTGTTTAAGTAATTGAGTCATGATTATAGTGAGATGGTTTTGCCTCAGGATTGTTTATTTTGTATTTAGAGTACTTGAGAGTACAATCCCTTTTGACTGTGATGTTTGTTGGGGGTCCTAGGGAGAGTGGCTCTACGTGGGCACCAACGCACAAAGGGGTTGTCAGGATAACCCACATTAGAGTTAGAGTAAAAAGTGAAAACCTAACTAATTAATTAGGGGATGGGTAGTTAAATAATGATAAGATAATTATAGATACCTTGTCCTCCTGTTAAGGCTTCCATAGACTAAAGGTGGCCAAGAAGGCCGTGGTTGGCATAATCGTGACCTTATCTTCATGAGAGGTTAACGATTCCACATGAGTCACCCTATGGAGCGGCGCCTTGAGATAGGCAGTCAGGATAACCATAGATGGAGGCGGCACCTTGTGATAGGTTGTTTGGATAATCCATGTAAGGCCATGCGATGACACTCTCCTCTAGCATTCCTTTATGTGTTGTTTTATTGGGATTCCTTTGGAAGTGGTCTATTGATGTGTTTGGTGATTTATTGTTGTTATGTTTTGGAAGTGGTTTATTATTATGACTTGGTAATTATTGTTGTCATGTTTTGTTGTGGACTTTTGTTGTTATGGTATCTTATATGTGTGTTTTCTCTTTCCATGTTTGGAGTTGAGTCTTATGTGTTACCTTAGATGTCCTTGGTCAGGAATCCTTTCTTAACTACTCCTAGCAGGGGGTGGTCGGGTGGAACGTGCTTCGCACCCCGTTGGGTTTCCCATTTGGCAGTTGTTCCTTCAGTGTAGAGATTGTTGAGACAGATTGATCCAGAGTTATGTTCCTTCAAATGTATATTTGTACTTTTTTCATACCTTGTAATTTGAAATGTAATTCCCCCATGTGTTGGGAAGATGTATTTTGTAACTTGGATAATTGGTTATTGGGATTTAATTTGTAGAATGATGTACGGTATAATCACACTTTGTAATTCTAACATTATTCATGGATGTAATTATACTTGATGTTGTATCATATTTGAGCATACGAGTTCTAATTATTTCCAAGTTAAATTCTTTATGAAGTTCTGGATAGCTTTCTCCATGGAATGTTCTTGTTAATATGTGTATCTTTTTATAAATGTTTAAATGGAGAAGTTATGTTGTAGAAAGGAAAGATAGTTTATTATAATTTGTTAATGGGTAGATTACGTAATGTCTCTTCGTGCACCCCAAGGGACTTAGGCGTTTAGTTTGTATTTATAATTATGTTAGTTGTAATAGTTAACATAATACTTTACTTTGTGTTTCAAAGAAAAAAATTGTTGTGTACTTAGTTGTCCTTTGGGGTTTGCGCAACGGGGTGTTACATGTTGATGCACCTATTCATTATAAATGATAAGGTCTCTATTCTATGGTTTTTCTCCTCACTATGTGGAATTTGTAGCTCCATATGTTTTCTTATTGTCATTCATGGTGGTAAAATATTATGTGTAACCATATTGTATCTATGGTAGCAACATAGATAGTCTCTAGCATGGTTTCCCTTATGCTTGTGGGGAAAGGATAACTAGTTTAAAAGGTGTTCATCCTTCTTGAGGGTCCTCTCTCCCCCCTTTGTTTTCTTAAAATATCATAATAGCAAGTATGTCGACATTTTAAGGGGTCATACCACCCTATCCATTTCACTAACGTCTTGTGATATTTGACTTACCTGTCATAATATAACTTGCTTGTCAATGGAGACATATGTTTCATGAGTAAACTAGCATAACATAGCTTTCTAGACATGTGGAACCCATAAAATCACATGGACACCTAGCATAACACAACTTACTAGACAATGGGTCTATCTATCTCATGAGTGATCTAGTATAACACAACCTATTGGTCCTTATGAGAGAACCATTTTGTCTAACACAATATTTGATAAAAGACATTTGTTAATTGAGATAAATTTAAGACTAATTTTTTTTTAACTTACTAGATCAAATCATTTTTAGTGTACTAACCTTGTGTTTATGTCTTATTAAATTTTTATTGTTTTTCTTATGTTTGTTATGTGTCTACTTTGTGTCGTTGGCATGTTTACTTTATGTATGGTATCATGTTTTCCTTGTTCCTTATGTGTGTTTACTTCGTGTATTGTCTTGTGTTTGCATTATGTTAGGTTTGTTTCTTCATCATGTATGCTTCATGTTTGTCATGTTGCATTTCACTTCACATGTGTTTGTTCCTTTTTCTTTACATTGTTGTGCTATATGTAATGGCCCGCCAAGCAACCCCAAAGGATACTAATATATAAAACATTTATGGCACCAATTTTTTTTTTAAAGTACTTACATACATCATAATAATCATATACCATATGAAATGAAAACTAAACATGAACTACATATAACAAATCCCTCGGGTTTACTTGACTGCATTACTTTTCACAACAACATTATTACATCACATGAAAAGTAAGTATACACCAGTAATCATAAGATAATATGAACATGATCAACACATTAATCAAGGGTTACAATATTACAATGTCGTTTCCCAACATGAATGGGAAAGATACAATAAAATGGAATGTTACATTTGAAATGGAGTACAAAGCTGCAATACTGGTTTCAACTCTGGATCAACTCAAGATTCACTGCAAGGTACAATTTTGCATTTCTCAATCGACGATTGGGGACCCAATGGGGTGCATAGCACGTTCCACCCAACCACGTGGACCTGAAGGCCCACCCCCCATGCTAAGAGATGACAAGAAGGTACCCCAACTAAACCATCATACAAAACAAGGATACAAGACTTCAAAACAAGATCCACATTAACATAAGGCAATCTCAGCACAAGATATAACCAACACAAGATGTGCCCAACATAAGGAATAACCAATAAAGCATCAACATACAAATGCCAACATGTGCTTCTAGAGACTCAAGAATATCATAGAGGGAAACAAAGCATACTTGGTTGTTTAAGGAAGAGTGTCATCGCAATGTTGCATGGGTTACCCTGGCGAATCTTCCTAGGCCCCGGCCCCCAACTTGGGTTACCCTGGTGACCTCTTACGAAACCCGGCCCCACATGCAATCCAATGTGGCATCGATTATCTTTCATAAGGACAAGACAATGATTTTTCCATTCCAGGCCTTCTCAACTCATCTCAAGCCCATACAAGCACTTGAGCCATGAGTGAGGCATTCACTTATATCTTGTTAATGTGTGATTCTATCCAAAACCCCTAATTAAATATTAACATTTTCACTTGATTAATAGACTTCCAATGAGTTACCCTGAGACCACTTCTGGGTCTCGGCCCCCATTGAAAGCCACTCCCCTTATGAACAACAAAACTCAAAAGACACTATCAGGGTAAGCCCCATGCACAACATATAAAGCCACATGATAATTTTCATTAAGCAAGACATACACCATTCTACACAAAATCTTCATAACGAAATTGTTTTCAAGTGCAAGGCTAAACCCATAACATCAAATAGATCATACGAGCAATAGTTCACAAAGAACCAAAAGTAAAAGCCAATAATAAAGCAACACCTTTCTTTCCCCTTTTTTTTGAAAGACTGATAATTCACTAAAACAAGGGTTTCCCAACAAGGTGGCAACAAAACTTGATCTCAAAATCAACATCAAACTCAAAGCCAAAAACAACCTCCATAAATAAAATTCATCATAAAACAAAACCAAAATCCTACCAACATCCAACAATTGCAAAAGCAAGTCACAACTTGTTCCTAATGATCAACCCAATGAGCAATCAATCAAGCAACCATGAAACACTACTTAGAGCACAACTCACAATTAAAACAATCATGGACAACTTCATAAATAACAATATCATCCACCTTTTATTTATTTATTTTACTCACTACAAGGACAATCTAGTCACTAAATTATATACACATAACTAACAAATGATTTCCCAATATAATATCCATACAACAATATTAATACTCATAGATAAACTTATCTATTAAAACCAACTACAAAATAATCTTAAGAAAACAGAATCAAAACCCTCATTTTCCCCTAGAATACTTTAACACTCCATCACCAATTCTTTTCTACTACCATGATTCCCTTTAGTAACTATATAACCAACTGGAAGTGATCTATTATAGAATTGATATGGGTCTTTCTTCATTCCTAAAAAGGTTCATAAAATTAGCAAGTGGTTATATTAAAACTATGAAAAATTTCCTTATAATTATTTAACAAGTCACTTCATTCTAAGTGATCTAATAATAAATCTACTTCCGCTAGAACAATAACAAGATTCATTATAAAGAAACACTAAATAAGAAGATCATCGTAATTACTCGATGAAAAGAATTCCTCCTATAGAACAATTTCTAACTTTCTAATATTGACAACTTGATTCCCTACTACCTTTCCATTTCATTTATCAAAATTTCTAATTAACCAAATATTAATAAGTCCATAGATTGACAAGGGAATCAAAGAGGCTATTTAATTTACTACACTTTTTGCAAGTCTAAAAGTTGCAGCTGTGATAGGTTGCCTATAGTTTCAGGGAGGCTATTTAATTTTGTACAATGCCTCAGTTCTAATTGTTGTAACTGTGACAGGTTGCCAAGTATATTAGAAAGTGAATATTGGAATTTGGAAGTATCGCCATCTACATACATTATTATTATTATTATCAAGTGTTGCAACTGCGATAGATTGTCAGCAGAATCAAGCAGGTTATTTAAACATTTAAACTTCCTTTTATGTTCAAGTGTTGCGACTGAGTCTAGTTGAAATGAAATCAGAGAGATTATTTAAACTTCTACTACACTCTATTTTCGAGTAGTGCAGAAGTGATAAGTTGACAAAGGAGTCAGCAAGGTATTTTAAACCTCTATAGTCTTCTATATTCAAGTATTGCATCTGTGAGAAATTCCCAACGAATCAGGGAGAACAAAGTAGAGATTAAATGGAGTACAAACCACAAGACTGAAGGGAAGGAGAAACGTGACTTATGAGTAGGAGAAATAATATACAACTTTTCTTTTTTTCTACAGGCACAACATAACGGGTTCGAATGAAATGCAATATAAAGAAGCATAGACAAGGTACGTATCATACTAAGGCTTATATCTCCGACAAGCTAAGTAGTTTCTACAAACCAGAGACTAGAAGGCGGAATAAAGCGCATGGTTGGATACTCTAGCTATTGTCGATCTGGAGCCTGACATTCGACTAGCTATATGGAACATACCACAATGCCTTTAAAACTAAACCAGACTCTTATCATGCTAGCCGTACGCCACAAGGAGATCATCCATCATGGATAGACTGCACAGAAGGAACGTAATTGCACATCATACTACGGAATACAAAGTTATTCGACGCATGGCTTACTTCAAACTGCAAGACACAATGAAGTTTATGAAACCGCTTAGTTCAGATTCAATAGGAACACAAGATGCTTATAATTTCATTTGCAGAAGATAAGGTAGAGGATGAAACACCAGAAAGTTATTAGAAAATAAAAAAAAGTGACAAGATCCAAGAAGATTGTATGGAAAAATTGATTGTGAGGACGACAGAACATAAAGGGGCTAGCTCAACCTTAGCCTTAGTAGGGAAAACATCATGCAGATCATCGATGGCTATAACAAAATACTGATCAGGGAGAGATAATCTGCGGGGTCTGCCAACGAAAGAAGAGTAACAAGGCACCAACCTGATACGCATCCATGAAGTCACCGGTGAAAATAAAGGACAAGCATGATGCTCGACACCACCCTCTAAGGTTGAAGAGACTTCCTAGCTAAAGCAAAAGAATCAAAGTATTTCAAGATCACGCTTCCACCCAACCAAAGAAGGTAGTGAGTTCATCTAAATACAATTATAGACTTAGAGCCGATAACATTCAGCTGTAAGCATCGAAAGCATGGGTAAAAGCTACAATGTTTATAATACGGAACCAAGTACATCGAATGTTCTAAAAGGGAAGCTTGAAAGCACTGTAAGTAAGCACACATTGCAAGAAGTGCAAATTACACAGGGTCAAGGATATAGTGTTAAATGAAAGATTTAACACAAGAGATAAACAAAATAGGCGAGTACCTTGAAACTTCCAGAGAGGGTACATTTCGCAGAGGTAACGCCAAGTTCCACAACTGTTCCTGCTTCTAAATGCGTACCCTACACAGGGTTGCATGTTGGCCTTGCATTTTGATCTTCTCCTCAAAATGGAACGCTTAAGCATGCAGAACCGCCATGCCACTATACATGCAGAACTGCCATGCCACTATACATGCAGAACCGCCATGCAACTCCCAAAATTCCACCTCCCCAGTTGCTCTCCTCCTCTCTCCCCATCTCCTGCACCAAAATCCCTTTCCATTATGTTGTAACTGACCCCTCTCTCAGTTTTTTTTTTCTGAGCTCTTTCTAATATTCGCCACCAAAAAGAGATATTTACATGCAGTAAATGCCAATTGTAACAGACTAGTCACCCCCCCCCAAACTATCAGTTAATCACGCATTCAAAAGAAAGTGGTCGACTTTCAGTTACAGAGGATCATTTTTTTTTTTTTTACATGCAATCACCATAATTTTCCCTGAATGAATGCTCCACTAAGAGTGTAACTTCCCATATTTTTCTCCACTAAAAGTGTAACCATCAGGTACTTCCTTACCCACTTCGATTATCCATCTCTTTATTAATTTTGTCTTCATATTAAAATTATATTTTAAATAATTTGTTTATTTTTATATTATTATAACGTCTAATAATAAGCAAGTATTTAATTATCACAATACCTATAACTTCAATTAACTTTATGGTTAATATAATAATTAATCCAAATATTAATTGACCCAAAACCACGTTATTTAATTTATCCTTCATTCATATAAAAGCTTATCATGAAACCTTTTAAATCCACTGATTCCTAGTTAACAAAACAATCAAACAAGGACACTAATCAATCACATTATTCACAACATGCTATCAAACAATTATCTCTAAAGGAGAGACCAAATCACATACGGCTTCATGGTCAAGATGAAGTGCAGAGGGGGTATTACACTATATGATCTTGAGCCTAAGGGATAACACATCCCTTAGAACTAATATCATCCTATCTCTCAATGTTTGGACAGAAGGACCGTTCTTAGATTTTTCTTACTTTAGTGTGAGCATAGTGTAAGCTCATACTCTCACTAAAATGGGGGCTAAATGTAGCATCATAAATTGTCACCCTTGATAATTTCATGTTAGGTTTATCTCCCCCTATGTTTTTAGACTTAATTGTGCTCTTAAATGGCTTGTTTTATGATCATATGTATAAAATTAGAATTGAATTAGGAATATTATAATTTAATATTCATTTAACGACACCTAAAGACCCAAAATAAGTCTGAACTAGGGTGCTAGTGCCCTTGTCTAGCCTATTTTTGCCCCAATTTAAATATATCAGTGTCAACAATTTAGCATCTATAAGTTTAAATTTATTTTTCATCCATCGATAATTAATTTAGCAGGAGTTAAGGAAATACATATAAATACAAGTATTTTTCACTATTTAAAATCCTAATAAATCCTAGTGATAATCGAGCATCCTAAAAAGAAATCAAGAGAAGAATTAGTGGATTTTTACAACACTTATTATTAGTTAGGATTCATGTTAGCAATGCATCAAGTTTTTGTGTGAGTTTATTCATCTTTCATGTCCATTTTTTGTGAGCACTAACACTTGTAGGACTTCAAATCAAGTACCTAATTCTCCCTAAATGAGATGAGTACAATGAATTCATTCCATCAAGGAATGCATAAATGAGTGGTAAGTTATAGCACTTGTCAATTTATCTTTCCTTTATCCATTTTCCTCTACCTGACCTAGAAAAAGCACTTTTTATATCATCATAGTCATTGTGGAGTTAGAAATACCAAAATTGGGTTTGACTTAAGAAGCCCCTATATGGCACAACCCTTTCCCTTCTTCCTTGTGTGAAAGTGATAGATCCAAAGAGAATTTGGGAAAATATTAAAGACATAATTGTAATAACAAGCATTCAAGCCTCACATGTCAATAAATTAGGTAAAGTAGAATTAATTGTCAATAAACGAAGTTTAGACACTAAATATAAAAAGGAAGAACCTATAGATAGTGACCATTTGAGATCTGATTTCTGATTTTTAAGTTCTACATTTCCAAGTCTAGGATGCCAATGCCCCATTCCAACCAATTCAAGCTCAAATCCATATGCTAGGTTCCTCTATGTTTGTACTTTGTTTCTCTATACTTAATTTATGTGCTTTCTTGAAATCATAATGGTTCACTATAGTTTCATAATTAACCTAGGTCTACATTTGAATCGTCAAATTAAGTCATTAATTAATTAATCAATCAATCAACCCCCAAAGAAAGAGCCAAACCTTGATCCACCATTTTGGCTCTTCCATAGTAGTTAGTAGCCAAGTGGGTGTTTGTGATCATTTTTGGTTAATTTCATTGTGATGTAGGAGAAGGTGTTATTTAGACCCTTAGATCCATTTTAACTACATCACACTTACTTCCTATTCCATGGCTCCTAGTATATCTTTAGTTTCATTCAATATTGTTAGGATTTGATCCAACTTTTCTATAAGATTTTTTGAAGGTTGGTCAAAACCATCCTGACTACCATGAAGGTTTACTCTTGTTTGTACCATGATTGGACCTAGTAGGTAATCATGGTATTATTAGTTACTTACCTAAATGAGAAACATGAATAACTCATAGAGAGGAATTTCTTTCGATTCATCTTCTCCATCAAAATATAAAAAACAAAAAGTTCAAGAGTGGATGTGCATGCAAGTACTCCTCAATCACATCTCTTCCTAAAACTGGCACATTGCAACCACACCCAAAAGAAATATAATGAATCATTGATGGTTTATTGGGTTTAACTAAAGTAGAAGTTGGTTACTCAATTAGTTTATCTCCTAACTTAATATACTTGAGGGTGTCAACTAGAGTTTCAGAATAGGAGATCTAGGCCACTCTTGTGTAGTTCACAACTTTCTCAATTTTGACTTTGGGTTGAGTTTTCTTAGATTTCTTCTTTTTTTCTAACATTTGATCCTCCCATTTTTGTGTTCAAGGCACAACATAGAATTATCTTATTGAAAAAAAATTCATGGTAGGCTAATAGGCCCTAGTGTTTAAACCATACTATGATACCACATGTAATGAGCCTATTAGTTCATTAATTGAAAAACATTAAAAAATTTAAAGAAAATAAAAACATAATTGATTCAAAATTATTTGTAATAAATAATACTAACATAAACTAAAATATTCAATCAAATACAATGTAATAATTTTCTCATTCAATCAAAAAAAATATTTATTTATAAGTTCTTAAAAAAATTCATTATGTCAAGAGTACGTAGCTTTTCATCAAGAATTGCATCTCTTAAGAATATTACATTATTACATCTTTTATTCTTCATATTAGTGACATGATGTATAATATGCTAAAGTTAATATTACAATGCCATTTGAAAACAAATATAGTGTCTCTAATAACCAACTCTTCAACATCTCAAATGTAAGAGGGAGAGAATCACCTGAGTGTTTTTCCTCCAACCACAAATTGACAGTCCCTTGTAGAAATTCCAACCTGAAGTGGCCTACCCTTCAAAAGAGTAGAAAATCTAGGAAAACTCCAAGATCATCATGTCATTTGAGAACTATTGTTGTGTGCTAATAAAAACAATCTATCATACAACTCTAAATAACCTCTAGCTAAGTATGATATATGTGACTGATTTGTAGCTTTAGAAATTATGAACTAACAATGCAAGCAGTGATTTTGCATCACTTTGGCTAAATATTTAATAATATATATACATATTTCATAAGATAGCATGTGTTGTATGTTCACACACCTCTTTCTCAAACTGGTTATCAATAACTAGGTTTTACATGTAATTCATATACAACTATGACTGAGTTTAAATCATTTTCATCTTAACATAAAAATTTCAATTTTCTTTCGCATTTATAGTAATAACACAATGTTACTATTTTCTCAAAAATATCTCTTTCTTTCAAATTTAAAACATGATTGTATTTAGTTCTAAATTATCATGCTTTAATTCCCTTTTCTCATGCATAAAGAGATCATTTTTTTTCTAGCATCTACTCATTTATAACATTCATTCATGTTCTACACATACACACACACACACACACACACACACACACACACACACACACACACACACACACACACACACACACACACATATAAATTCTTAGACTCGTCACCTTTAATATATCAATACATATGTGTGGTACTCATACTAGTAAATGTGTATGTATTCCATATGCATATATACTCAAATGAGTACTAAATTGTCCAATCCCAACTAAGTTAATCCAGAGAAGATTGAGTATAAAATCCATAATTTCCAAATTTCATTACAAAAAAAAGGTCAAGTTATGTTATAAAATAATAAATATACTAAAATATCATAATCTATGAGACCAATAAAATGATTGAGTGTTCATTTGGAAAATCATTGAACAAATCAAGAAGAATAACCTAATGTGATTGTAGAAAATTCCTTTCGACATGACCAAACAAGGTTTTATAGAATACACACCATGATGTCATTATAATGACAAATACAAGGTTTATAGGTTTGAATTAAACTACCTCTTGCTAACTCTGGTGGTATGAGACTAAATGATATTAAACAAAACTTATTCACAAGAACAAGTGATTGGTCTTATATTAGTTTATCAATTGAGTAGGAAACAAAGTTACCAATAATATAATTTAACTTTCAATGCATTGACAACTCAAAAAAATAATGAAATTGTTTGTAAAGGCAAGGTGGAAAACATCAAAAGTAAAGCATATAGACTCACAAAATCAAGGCAAGATTGATTCTTATTTAACAAAGAATATTTAAAAGTTTGACAATCCCAAAATAACTTTCACACTTCCTGATTTAAAACATAGTTGTTGGGTTTAAAAACAATAGTAAGGCTAATGATTAGAATACAGCCGAGACGAATCTTACACAAATTTTAGAATTGTTAATAGAGGACTCACAACACTTTGATTCCATAATAGTATAATAGATGGTATATATCAAAAGACTCATATAAATCATATCCTCATAGCTAAATACTATTGATAAACAAAATAAAAATTTAAGTCATGACCAACAATTATATTCCTTCAACTATCACATTAGGGTTTTTAACCCAAAATAAATTGTCATTCTCTTAACAAAATGCACAATAGCATACAACCTTTTGTTATTAGTACTCACATAGGTTCAAAAAAACCCTAATAAGGTTTAGGCTGAGAGGTTATAAACATCACAGTAATCATATGAAAAGGTTAAAGACTATAAACAACATAATCACATGTTATGGCTAATAGGATAATAAACCAAACTATTATCTCATGTTTAGGGTTAAAGGCTTCACTAAATAATTTTAACACATTACCCAACAAAACCCATTGTTCCTTAAGTAGAACAAGAATGAAATCCTTCAAACTGATTCATCAAAACAAGCATATTTATTTCAAAAAATATACAAAGATGCTCAACTTACTATCCTTATATTAAAACACTGAATTCTTAAGCATAGTTACATACCAAATTTCCAATATGTGACAATGTAGAATTTCCAAAACTCTACTCCATCCTTCTTCCTTATATGTTTCGATCTTATTTTCCTCTCTTTAACACTCACCTCATTCTCTATTCTTTCTCCCATATTTGTATGCATGATTTTTTAGAAAACTCCACTCCTTACCATGGTTTTGAGAGTTGTAATGACCTTTACTTCACTTCAAGTAAAATTTTAAGATTCATGCCTCTCCTTACTCTCCACTTCAAGGAGTGAGCAGACTAAGAACTGCCTTAATAAATTACAAGTACCTTTCATTAATTTCTATCTTCCTCAATGTTGCTAAACTATATTTGAATAAATATATTTTTTATTCATTTGTTTGTAAGCTTAAGATTGTATGTATGTATGTATGTATGTATGTATGTATGTATGTATGTATGTATGTATGTATGTATGTATGTATGTATGTATGTATGTGTGTATGTATGTATGTATGTATATGTATATATGTATATATGTATATATGTATATGTATATATGTATATGTATATATGTATATGTATATATAGATGTCTATGTATGTATATGTATATATAGATATATGTATGTATATGTATATATACATATATGTATACATGTATATATATATATATGTATATATATATATACATATATGTATGTATATATGTTATGTATGTATATATATATATGTATGTATGTATATATATGTGTGTATATCATATACATACATACATATATATATGTGTGTGTGTGTGTATGTATATGTGTATATATGTATATATGTATGTATATGTATGTATGTATATATGTGTATATATGTGTATGTATATACTTACATATATATACATAAACATATATGTGCATACATATATACATATTGACACAAACAAAAAAAATCCCTCTCATTGCTCAAACAACTTAACCACAACTCACAATAACAACAGGAAATTCTCTGCCCCAAAGATTGCAACAACCAAATATTGCTTTATTTCAAATTCATGATTTTACAATCTGATTAGAAGATTCCACAATTTCACAATCAAGCAATCACTTGAATTGAGAATTGCATTTGTCAATCAAGTTCATTTTAAAATCATAATAAAAATAATAATAACAATTCAATTTTATTGTTATTAATCCAATTTACACTTGGTCAAATTCACCTTCATCTACCCTCTACTACGTCCCTTCTCTTCATCTCCTTCCTACCACTCCATAGGACTCATGCCTACATGCATTCACTCTATCTCTGAGTACACATATCTCACTTTTCTTTGTTCTTTCCTTCACATTTTTGCCCCACTATCCATATACTTTCTCAGTATTAACTTAATTAATTCTTCCTCTGATCATTTGTTATATCTTCACTTGAATTATACACCCCATTACTCATGTAATTTTTTAAAACTTCACACAATCATCACTCTAAACTGTGACCTATGTGCAAGTTCCCTACATATTTTTTATTATTGTTTTGTAGCTATTATCTTCCTCTTACGGTGCATGGCTTATTCTGCCCTTTTAATTTGCATTTTCAAAATATTTCTTTGATTTCCATTCTCCTTTTCCCATTGATTGCACATACACATTCATGTTTTTGTGATACCACTCAAATTTTCATTTTTTCATCATCTTCTTGCAAACTAGTTATTATATTCACACAACCATTATTCCTCTAGGCCATGCTCTCTTTTAGTTATTTGCTTTTCCCAATTTCATAGGGTTCAACTCCTTGCATTCTCTTCATATAGTTTTGTTTTTATATTCCTTTTCATTGGATTCCCATAAGGCTATGTGGGTTTTCATGCTTCTTTTTATCTTCTTCTATTCTCTTCTAGTCTCTTCATATGCTGCCCCAAATCTGTATTTCATATTTTTTAAATGGTGTGCTATATATTTTATTTTATTTTTGTTGGTCTTCCCTACTAATTTTTTTTTTCTCCACCAACTAGTCACGGCCCTTCATATCTAGCTCTGGGTGTGGACCATACATTTTTTATTCTTCATTTATTATTCTTGTTTGTTCTTTTTGACATGCATACAAGGTCCCTCTCACATTTCCTCATCTTAACATTTCTAGATAGAACACCTCTGCAAACAAGATGAAATTTATTTCAGCAAGCATTAAACTTAAAATGCAGATCAAAACATATATCAATACACAAAATTGTTAATCAATGACAACACTGTTACCCAATCTCTACCAAAATTGATCATCAAAACTAGGATTAAATTGGACTTAGGAAATTGACCACCAACTCAAAATGCACATCGAACACAATTCAAACCAAAACTGAAAGAAACAAATTAAAATTATTTTTGGGTGATTTCCATTGCTTGTTCGCTTGGGATGCTCCTACATCAAACATGTTGGGTAGGAAAAAATTTGTGAGTAGAACTCACAAAATCGACTTGAGTAGTGGGACTACTCTTTCAGGTTGAATGCAACCTATAGCGAACTCCATCTTTGGGATAAATGCACAAAGTCAATTCTTCTTCCTCTTTTTCTAGTATCTTTTTGGAACACTCGCCATCTTCCTCCAACAATGTTTCTCTCTCTTATTCCTTCGACTTACATCCACCATGTGTTTTCATCCTCCAAATTCTTACTACTCTCCTCTCCTCCTTTGTGGGATCCAACCCACCACAAATCGACCACCTCCACCAATTTCCCTTACCATCTATATCACCACCTACAACATCCTTACCAAAATTTGCATGTACAACTCCATGGAAATTAAATATTTCCATGCACTCTTCTCCATACTCTTCAATTCTCATCATAAAAAATGAAGGAAAGTCATATCATCACAAAATATAATAATATTTACCTTGTCCTTCTCCACAGCTGCAACATCTCCTGCATCATCATCAATTGCAACATCTTCAAGCTCTATCATCACAACCACATTTGTATCTTCATCCTCTGCTGCTATCTTCTCTTTATTGCCCACTTCTTCATTTTCCTTCATCTTCTTATCACTTTCAACCAACATTTTCCTTTCAAATAAACTATCAGTCATTCTCATCTCTTCTTCCAACTAAATATCATCCTTATCTTCACCAATCTACTCATCAAATTTAGAACTCTCCAATTCCATAATCTTATGTTCTTCAATTCCTCTCTTCTTTTCTTCTTCATTTACATTTTTAGGGGCTTCTCTCACATCTTTCTTCTTCCATCTTAGGTTGCAACACTCTTTTCCTCTACTCTTCTTTACATTGTCCTCTTTCAATAGAATGTTCTTCTTCTCACTTCTCTTTACTAATATCCTCTCATCTTCTTCAATATTCCTTTCCAATACATTTAACCTGGTTTGGATCTTCCCCAATTCTTCATGGAGTATCTTTCCCATCCCTTCAAACTTTTTATTTTCCACTTCTTCCCAACATTGTTCCCATAAAAAAATTCTCATAGGTTTTCTCATGATCCATATCATCTTCTTCCTCTCTATCAATTCTCTTAGAGACTCACTCATCCCCATCTCACATATCGTGCTCGATATCTTCATGGCTTCTTCATTGTGCTTCCTCTATAGGCTATCTCACATTCAACACTCTACCTATATACTCAAACTCTTCTAACTTCACTCTCCACCCATAGTTCATAGCATAGGCTGCCTCACATTTGATGGTCTACTTATCCTCTCAGAACGCCTCACTCCAATACCATTTGATGCAAACAAAAAAATCCCTCGCTGCTCAAACAACTTAACCACAACTCACAATAACAACAAGTAATTCTCTACCCCAAAGATTGCAACAACCAAATATTCCTTTATTTCAAATTCACAATTTTATAGTCCGATTAGAAGATTCCATAATTTCATAATCAACCAACCACTTGAATTAACAATTACATTTGTCAGTCAAGTTTGTTTTAAAATCATAATAAAAACAATAATAACAATTCAATTTTATTGTTATTAATCTAATTCATAGTTGTACATTTGTGCAATCTACACTTGGTCAAATTCACCTTTGTCTACCCTCTACTACATCCCTTCTCTTCATCTCCTTCTTGTCACTCCATAGGACTCATGCCTATCTACATTCACTCTACCTCTAGTTACACATATCTCATTTTTCTTTGTATCTTTCCTTCTTCATATTGTATCCCCACTATCCATCTACTTGCTTAGTATTAACTTAATTATTTCTTCCTCCAATCATTTGTTATATCTTCACCTGAATTGTGTGCCCCATTAATCATGTCATTTTTTAAAACTTCACGTATTCATCACTCTAGACCCCGACCTATGTGAGTTGTCTACACATTTTTATTATTGTTTAGTAGTTATTATCTTCCTCTTATGGTGTGTAGCTTTTTTTGCACTTTCAAAATCTTTCTTTGGTTTGCATTCTCCTCTTCCCATTAACTACACATACACATTCTTGTTTGTGTGGCACCACTCCTCAAATATGCATCCATTCTTTATCTTCTTGTAGACTAGTGTGCCCCCTTCCATTCTTTACTTTATGTTTATACTCACACAACCATTATTTCCCTAGGTTGCACCCTCTTTAAGTTATTTTCTTTTCCCAATTTCATAGGGCTTGACCCCTTGCATTCTCTTCATATAATTTTGTTTTTATCCACCTTTTCATTGCATTCCCATAAGGTTGTGTGGGTTTTCATGCTTCTTTTTATCTTCTTATATTCTCTTCCAATATTTTCATTTGCCACCTTAAATATAAATTTATATTTTTAAATGGTGCGCTATATATTTTATTTTATTTTTGTTGGTCTTTTCTGCTAATCAATTTTGTTTTCTCCACCAACTAGTCATGATCCTTCATATCTAGTTGGGCATGGAACATACAATTTTTATTCTTCATTTATTATTCTTTTTTTTTCTTCTTGACATGCGTACAAGGTACCTCTCACATTCCCTCATCTTAACATTTCTAGGTCGAACACCTCTGCAAAAAGGATGAAATTTATTTCAACAGGCATTAAACTTAAAATGTGGATCAAAATATATATCGATACATGACGTAGTGTCAATCAATGTCACCAAATATCTACCAAAATTTATCATCAAAACTAGGATTAAATTGGACTCAAGAAATTGACCACCAACTTGAAATGCACAATAAACACAATTCAAACCAAAATTGAAAGAAACAAGTTGAAATTATTTTTGGGTGATTCTAATTGCTTGTTTTCCTAGGATGCTCCTACATCACATATATATACATGTAGTGATAAAAATTGTTACCCTTGACAATTTCACACTATGTTTTACCCCCCCTTAATTTATTGGAGTTGATTGAACCCCTAATTTCCTAAATTATGTATTCTAAGGATTATTTTACTATTTTACAGTAGATTGAAAGCATCAAACAAATGCATTCATTTGGTACCTTTTTCCTCGAAACCTTAAAATCTAGAAAATATGGTTGGGACAAAGATGCTCTATGGCAGTAATGTCCCCCTACTTTTCCTGGTGTTAAATTTGAAATGTTGGTGTCAACATTTTATCATTTCCAATTCATGTTGCAAATATCAGCTATCAAGATCTAATTTGTTGTAAATTGAATAAATTCCTATAAATACCTAGTTATTACATCATTTGAGATCATCTAAAAAATCATTAGAGAAATTATTGTCAAGATCACTATCAAGCAAGTCAAGAGTAGCATTTCAAAGCTTTATTACAACAATTCAAGATCCAAGCATCATGTTAGATCCTATGTGAGTTTATGCATGTTTATTTCATCATTATTTGTGAAGCCAAACCATTTTGTAGGTCTCCAAGGAATTCAAGAAATTCAAGAAAGATCCAAGACCTTGAGGTGATGTGCATGAATTTACTCCTTTAAGGAAGCTATTGAAGGGTGGTGAGTTATAGCACTTTGTGGATTCATCATTCCTTCCTATCATTCATCCTTTTATCATTGGCATTCCCATTATGGAAGTAGAAACACTAACATGGGGTTTGACTAAGGAAAGCCCCTAAATGGCACAACAATTCCTCTCTTTTTGAATGTGCAAGTTTGAAGTTTGAGGGAAATTGAGGGAAACTTGAAGATCTATTTTTCATTATTGCATTCAAAACCATATACCTTGACAAGTCATGAAAACTAACCTACAAAATTATCCAATAGTGATCCGACAAATTTATAGGAAAATTTGAGAATCTCAAATCTGAGATCAAAGGACTGCAAAAACATAACTAAAATATCCCTTCAAGGGCATAGACACCTTATGGAGGAAATATCCTCCTATTTAGGCTAACTCCAAATTTATAAGACAAGTACACAGAGGTTTGCATTTCTTAGATCTACTTGCAAACTTCTGTTATCATTTCTCAATTGTCAAAATCTTGCATTTTCATATTAGGGTACATAGTTTAATTAGGTTAATCAAGGAAAATCAACTCCAATCAATATCCAACACCCCCAAAAAGATGCAGATCTAGGTTTGATTGGCTCACCTACAAGGTTGAAATTCAATCTAATCACCTTATTGGCCTACATCATAATATTCTTTGAAAAAGGAAATTGATCCTAGTGTTCTATTGTATTTAAACTTAGGATTCCTTTTTCATCAAAATTTTTTGGTGAAAATGACATTTTAACATCATAAACCTTCTACAATATGCAATTTCATCCTAGATCTAAGTTTTGCATTGCATTGTTTTGCATTGTTCACTTAGGGTTTCATTTTTGCATCATAAAAGACAAAACTTAAAAAGAAAATCATATCTTATTGCATCATAGGTTGCAATAGGATTAGTTTCAATCATT
The DNA here is from genome assembly GCA_007258455.2 of Sequoia sempervirens. Classification (NCBI taxonomy): domain Eukaryota; kingdom Viridiplantae; phylum Streptophyta; class Pinopsida; order Cupressales; family Cupressaceae; genus Sequoia; species Sequoia sempervirens. The sequence goes on along the minus strand of VDFB02058242.1, from coordinate 639,827,929 downwards.
TAGGTTAGATCTACATTCAAAAATTGCGTGAAAATTTTCTATTTTTTGTTCAAGAATTTTTACACATTTGCATTTGAGTTACATTGTCTTAAATTGAGAAAATTCTGGAAAAATACTCAGTGTCATACCTATTTGCACATAGATTCAAAACCCTTAAACAATCTAAAAAATAGTCAAGTTTTTAGTTTCCTAAAACCTTGTCCAAGATGGGGACACCCTTGGGCAACTTTGTCCTGCTATTTTTGGCTCAACCAAAATTTTCCTAGATCTTTGTTTCTTTGTTCTTAGCCTTTTTCTACATGTTGATGTCTGATTTGGAATTCTTAAAAAGTGTTATTGCATAAAGGTGTCATTTTTCTTAATTTGTTGTAAATTTGGGAAAAATATTCACTTTTAGACCTATTTGCAAGCAAACTAGAACCCTTAAGTAGTATCATACACAGTCAAACTTTGAACTTTTTGAAAACTTGTCTAGGATGGAGACACCCTTGGGTGGATTTTTCCTACTATTTTTGGCTGAAATTTTTCTCAGATCTCTATTTTTGTGTTCTTTGTATGCTTATGTTGTCTAAATTTTGTTTCTAAATTTTGTTTATCCTGTAACTATCTATTTTGCTAAGAACATTGCTAGATAGATCCAGACGGAATAACATCATGTTCTCATTGCAAAATTATTGTGTTCATAATTCATGTTCTATTATCTGATCTAGTTAAGCATTTCAAGGAAGTTTTGTCACAAGCATGTCACAATGAGTTTATTTTCCCTCTTTTGTTGTTTTCATTGATCCCTCTCCCATTATCTCTCCTACTTGTGATGATACATTGATGCAAGAGAATACAATCATTGAAAATCATGACAATCATGTTTATTCTTATCTTGATATCTCTCCTATTTGTGAAGAAGGTATCTTGGTGTTAGAAGATCCAATCATTGAGCACCTTGAGAATATTGTTTGTTTCTCTCCCAATACCTCTCCTACTTGGGAAGATATAGTTGGAAAAGAGGATGAAAATATTGATGCATTACTTTCAAAAGAAAATAAGGCAGATCGCATTGATAAATATGCTAAGGTGACATTAGACCCCCCCTCAATAGAAGATCATCAATTAGTTAACTTTGTTGAGGTTATGAACACACAATTGGCTATTAGATCTCATTTAATTATTCAACCTCCTAAAACTCCTTTAATTATTGGACCCCCTAAAAGTTGTTGAATGCCTAGAATATTGAGAGGGGGGTGAATCAATATTCCATTAAACCATTTACATAATATCCATCCAAGCAATAGAACAACTCTAACTGTAAAAATTAGTGAAATCATGGAATCAACACAAGATGACAATACACATGAACACCAGTATTTTTATGTGGAAAACCAAAAATGGGAAAAACCATGATGAGGATTAACTCACAATATAATATATCTAGATAGAGAATATTACAATGGCTCACTGCCAAGACACACTGTCCTTGAAGGCTCGTAGCTTGAAATAATTTAGAAAATAGAGTATGGTTCACTGTCAAAAGATGAACTAAGATAGAATGCACCTTCCTTGTGTTGGAGTTCAATTTCAGTGAAGCACAATATATAAAACACTTCTCTATACAATACACTCAGCAATTTTTTCATCTCATACATGCAATTTCACACATTCACACTCTCTGAATTTCATCCTCCTTTTATCTCTCATCTTCGCTCATCTCACATCACCTTTCTTCTAAAAAAATTATTATATATATATATACCATATACATTCGTATTTTCTAATTGGGTCGACCTAATTAGAGAAACCTCATTTTCAATCAAAACCAACTATGTCGACATTGTACAAAAATAATATTCTTTTTTTTCCCAACACAAGCATGTAATATATGGTATTAGTCAGCATGGACCTACGATAGATCCAATTAACATTTGTAGTGCATATTTAAACTCCTTAACATCAATTTATAATTAGGTCAGTCAGAGTTAGACCTAAAACATCAAACACTTCACATGTATACACAATTTTCGAATCGTGTAACACAAAAAATTGATAACACATTGAATTCTCCTTTAGATGACATCGAATAACTTATCTTCAACTTCACAAGGAAAGATGATTAAATATGAGAAGATGTAGAATCTCCCACATCAATGCATTGTATAGAAACTTACTATAGACTTCAGAACATAACACTGTCATTCATATCTTCTAAATGCATTTGCATATCATCACAAAACTTCAAGGTAAGATGAATCTTGTAGTTGCGAATCAATGTACAAAATCCTATAGTGATATATTTCTTTGATATAGAATCCAAACCAAAAAACCAACGTACTGAATCGGTATATAAGCACAATGTTATTTTCCAAACTACTAGTAACTGTATCTTTCCAACTGTATAGCCAAGTCAACTAAAATCTTGTCAATGGATGCAAATGATGTCAAGATAGAAAATAATATCAGATCCTGATCAAATCTTACAAAATAAGATAATTCAGACCAAAATATTGGATCGACAAACTTTCAATACCAGAGAGATCATAGCTTGAATCATTATTACCAAAGCAACTATTGATCTATACAAGTAATATACATCAAAGGAAATCTTCCAATTTCCATTGTTGACATCAATGACAACCTTCCAATTTCCAAAAAAAGTCCTCTAATTATTGGACCTCCTAGGTCACCTCTCATTATAGTACCTCTTAAACCTCATGGCCATATCCTAAGATTTTCAAAAAAAATTACAAGTAATCATGTGTCGAAGCAACCAAGTTATCATATTATTTCTCACACATATAACACTAGAAATAATAAGCAACCAAAACAAACTCCAACATCCATCCCATTACCTCAACCATACCTCCCACCCACACCTAACATTTTGTATTGTTGTGGTAAAGAATTTGATCTTTTTGAGCAACTTCTTAACACTCCTAAGATCTCTTTGTGGGATTTAATTCAAGCACCACTTGTTTATCATGGCATTCTTCAAAATTCTTAGAAAAAAGTTGTTGTCCCTCTTAGTGTGCAACCAAATGATGTGGCATATTTTATTGAAGCAATTAATGAAGTTAATTTGGACATGGTCTTTTATCAAAGTGAGTTATCCCCTTTGGAAACACAAAAACAAAATGATTCCTTGATGATAATGGCTAGTATTAACAAGGTTGTGGTTAGGAAAACCCTCATTGACAATGGTTCAAGGCTTAATTTTTGTAGTTTTTTTCATTTTGGATAGAATCAAAATGGACAAAACTTTAATTCAACTTGTTGATTTGTCGATCAAAGGTTTTGATAACATGGAAAGATAACCACTTGGTGTGATAATGTTACCTATTAAAGTTAGTAAGGTTGTGTTACAAACTCCCATCCATGTCATGCCCCATGACCTTTCATATAATATTCTCTTGGGTAGACCATGGATTCATGAGATGAAATGTGTGCCTTCAATGCTTCATTTTCTAATTAAATACACATACAACAATAAGGTTTACATAATAAAAGTTGATCCTAAATCTAAAAATTGTTTACAAATTGAAAGAAGAATAGAGTCATTTAGAACATTGATACAAACTTCAAAAGTGGAACCTTTATAAATTGAATACAAATATGAGTGTCTTTCATCTATGAAATTTTTTTTGGATGATGATTGGGTATGATTAGATTTTACAAGATTAATCCATAGAGGAATACAATATTAAACTATCAAAATCAAAAAATTAAAAATAAATCATAATGATATCAACACAATCTATCACTAAATCATCAAACATGTGTGATTCCACAACTTTTAGCAAAGAGGAAAAAATGAGTTACACATCCACTTACGATGACATTGATTATGAAAAGCCACCTTCTTTGAAAGAAATGGAAGAGATTATCAACTTATGTAACAATTTGGCTAAATGGAAAAGGATGTGGTGTAAAATAACAAGGTATATGTGTCCCCTTAGAGCCTAACACAAGGGAAACAATAAAATTTCTTGGCTATTTTATTTCAAAAAATAAAGAAAAAATCAAAAACACCTTCACCTAATCACGCAATATTTCCCCATGACAAATAGCATTAGTTGTTGTTCCTTGCCATGTGGTAGTTGTAGTATCACACAATACTCATTACCATGCATGGGGGTATAAATTAGGTTTTATGCAATCATATTTCATCTCACGAGAAGCACCATTTCATCATCCATTTTTTCTCATCTTTCTCCCTACACTTGGTGGGAAAGGGGTTAGGAATCCTTTTGTTCAATACATTCCTTCTAGCAAGGGACCCCTTTGTATCTCCTTAAAACATTAGTGTAGCAAGTACACTAACATTTTAAGGGGTGCATATGGTCCCCCACTTATTTTTTGCATAAGGAATGGTCCCTTTTTAGTAATGATAGCATATATCTCCTACAAAGTGTGACCTTGGCAATGAAAGTGTGTCCTTCTTGATCTATGTTGGTGTCTTCTTTGTGGTGATATTAGGCTTCATGTCCCATAAAGAGTGTGACCTCTCTTGGTATATGACTTCGCCCTTGGTAGTAATTCTATGGTTAGTATTCCCTAAGATTCCATGACTTGTCCTCTCTTGGTGGTGATGTCATATGTGATGTTCCCTAAGGTGTGACATTTCATGTATTGATCAATGCCCCTTTGTTATCTTTTTAAAGCACCTTTTGTGGTAGTGTTGTTTGTAATACTCCTTGACATTTTGTATTTGTCTTGTGTGCCTTTGTGGGTGAGTTTTTGCACCTTCTTAGGTGAGTTTGTAATTTTTGCTTCACTTTATTCACACCATTGGACTTAGTGGTGCGTTGACATTGGAATTTTTGATTCACTTTGTTCAAATGCATTTAACTTCATGTTCTATTGGCATAGCATTTTGAGCATTTTTGTAGCACCTTATCAGAGTTTTCAAGGAGTACAACTCTTGGTATGGTTGTCAATGGGTGCACACCTAGTGAATATCAGACTTCACTAGACCTTGTGTGTTTCTAATTTTGTTATCTTTGTCTTGGTGTAATAACCCATTCTAATTATTACTTAATTATAATATTGCAAATGACTATGAATATTAATTTTAAAAAGACATAACTTAAGTAGCTATTTTCAAACATAGCAACACATTTCTAATTAAAATAAGAGTCATAATAATATGTATTCATTTCCAAATTTCAATTATAATATCCAAGTTGACTTGGCTCATAGGGCTACAAAGTCAATACAATATACAATTTTACATCAAGGTTACATCATAGTCCATGATAATCATGAATACATCCAAGGTTTCCTCTTGATGCTCGCCTCCACTGGTGGATGAGAACATGGTTGAAGCACTTTACCGCCCAACCACAAAGCTTACGCTTCCCTAGAATTCTTCCTACTTGAAGAATGCCCAACCTTGCATGGAAATTTTGGCAAGAGAACAATTTGCAGAGTAGAATTTGGTGTGTGCCAAAACATAAACATGCATCTCTATCTATGATTTAGAAAAATGCAAGATCTATGCTAGGAATGGCAAAGAGTGTTATCACAATTCCATACATACATAATGGGCTAATTACTTGGCCAAGGATTAAAATTTAGATGCAACAACAAAAGATAGGTTTTGGATAAAATAAAAACCTATACTCTTTGAACTCCATTTTGGCACCTATCCTGAAAGGTAACTTTCAACAACACAGTTTATTTCTTAGCAACTATCTACCCTCTAGCAGCATCTACCTTGAGGAGCTCTAGTCTACTTAGGTATTGTTGTTCTACTAAAAAAAGAGAATATTCTTACATACATATCTGCCAAAAAGTAATTTCGTCTACTTAATTTCCTCAACTTAAATAAATTAGAAAGATGATTCAAATGGAACTGTTCAATACATTATTCATTCAGTTCATACACATATCACATGATTGCATTCAACATAATTTAGTATTCATTAAAAATGAATTATATAAGTAACAAAAGAAGGTATGTCACAAGTATGTGTATGTGTGTAGACAAAGGTCTATGCACATACACATATATGTGTCGACTTAAGTTATTAATTTATGCATACATTCTAAAATAAAAACCATTATAACCGATTGTTTTCATTCAAATAATGCTACAGATTTTCATATCATTTGACAGTAATACAATATGTAAATTTTCCTTTTTCAAAGAAATAAGAACAAATCTGTTTGAATAGTTTCCACATACTGATGTATTGTTTATAACAAAACAATGTTGTTTGTATCAAAATAAATGCTATTTTTATCAAAACAAATGTTGCTTGTATCAAAAAAATGTTGTTTGTATCAAAACAATGTTGTTTGTATCAAAACAATGTTGTTTGCAAAAATTTACAAGTTATTGTGCCAATATGTCTTGTTAACAGTTTCAAGTTACCCTGTATATTATGTATATGATCAATGTTCTATCATTCTAGTTATATAATTATCTAGACAATACTAGTTTCCTTTTTGTGCAAACAAAAGGATCAAATGACATGCTTGTTGTTTTCTATCACATACATGTTGGAGTATTCATATTACTATTTCGGGTTAGGAGAGACCCAATATTTTTTATGGGTGACTGTTATGGATATAAATTCAAGCTACTGTCATTCTAAGAATGACTAACAGTCAAATGACTAGTTGGTTTCATCACAAACATTATCATTAGCCGAACCTTAAAGAAATGTTGATTATTAGCTTACAATGTTTGATGACCGGTTGATAAAACACATTCATAGTAATCATTCTAAGAATGATGTGTGCATGCAAAATAGACTGGTGTAAACAATGTAAGAGTTGCTGATGAACTCAAGCATATAGGATCACCTTCAAAACCAAGATAATCCTTCTACACGACAATAACAAGAGGATGAATTGTTGGAATATGGTGCAATAACAAAATAATGATATTATCACACTCAAAATAATACAATATGAATCAACACTCCCTTGAAATGACTGAGTTGATATGATCTCATCTAAACTAGCTAGGAGGGAGAGGTGAGTGTTGATTATATAGCATAATATGGGCATATAATTCCCAGAGGGGTAATAACTCCCAAATAACCAAATTAGGTGGGAGTTATACCTACTTGGAAAATGCCAAATAAGTGGCATAACCTACTCAGAAAGAGATAAGAGAGTGGTTTTGTGAGGTGGCATAAAATTCCAAAAGAGGGTGTGAGCCTCAACCACCCAAGTGTGGGTGAGAGAAACACATGTAATCGACGAATTACACCACATGTCCTCACATAAACCATGTCTACTATAACCTAAGTATGATTAATAATGTGTAGGAAAAATAAATATTAAAAAACCTACACTAACACCTCTCCTTAAGAATAGCTTAGGTGGGTGAAAGAATGAAATGATGCAAAGATGGGTCTCAGCTACATGGCCATGTTAGGTACCCATGTACATTAATGAAACCTCTCAAAAGATGAGAAAGAGAAAACCTATAAGAAAAAAATCCCCTCAAGAGAGAAGAAGAAGAGAGACCATACAATCCCCCAATGTAGAATATCCTGCATTGTTGGTGAATTATTGACATAAGAAGCTGGAAATGATCCAAGTTCGCCGAACAATATTCCTCCCCTTAGGAAGAAAGAAAACCCAGGATGTATGTAGAATATCTTCCCATTCCTGAAAGGAATATGAAGGAATAATTTTGAAAATGTATGATAGATCTAAACTCTACTCAGGTGTCTCCATGTCGATGTCGAAAGCTATCACCATCAAATTGAGTCTTCTAGGCCACATTGCAGAAGATGACAATCTAGGACCTAGTGGAGATGGATGTAGAAAAAATCCAAAGACAAAGATATATCCTTTGAAGACAAAGGTGTCTCCTCCAAATGTTGCTTAATAGTAGCCACAGTCATGTCAAACTGTGAGGAATGATTGTGTGGGTAAAGAACAAGAGGTTCAAAAGGTTCCCCTTCAACATCTAAAGAAGACAAAGAAACTTCATCAAAGAGAAGATGTATGCACTCAATTGTGTCCTCCAAGTCTGTAAGATAGGACTCACAAAACAAACTTGCAATGTCTGTCAAGTACTTATCCCAAGTAACTATGTCTGGAAGACAATGAATATCCTATTGCATTGAATCAATAGAAGCCATGGATGTAGTAATACTAGTATCATCAGAAACAACAGGTGATGTAGGAGATGGAGTATCAACACATGTCTCCTGAACCTTGGTTGAAATAATACCAAGATTCACTTGACCACAATGAATCTCCTCAAAATTTTCCACACTAGATTCTTGATTGTGTACATCAATCGAAGGAACATTAGAGGAAAAATGTGAGAAGGTGTATACTCGAGATTGATGATCTGCCTCTCCAACTGCAACAATATCTCTACTATGCAAATCCCAAATAATCACAGAATATGGTGTGAACTCAACACTCTTTCCTTCCCCACCATGTGTGTTCTGATGGATAGAAAGGATATTTGTTGACAATGAAGGAACACAAAGGACATCATTGAATGATCCTTCGTCTATGTTAATAGATCCTTTCCCACAAACACACATATATGTGTTGTTAGCCATCAAGATGTTTGGTGACAAACAAGTTTCAAATGAAGAGAACATACTATGTGATGAAGCCATGTGATGTGAGGCTCCAAAATCAAGGATCCATCTCCCTGATTCAGAATTTGCAATTGCAACAAGTGATTTCCCCTTTTGTTTCTCTAACTTTGGTTTAGAAGAAGATGAATCCTTTGACATAGTTGAAGGTAAGTTGATTTTATTCTTTGTTAAAAGATGCTTCAACTCATCAATTTGTTTTAAATAACATTGATGTTCATCATGCCCAGATTTCTTGCAATATGCACATGTGGGCTTCTCCTTTTTAGATGATTCCCCTTTTGAGGAAGAGGATTCAAATTCTTTGTGGTTTGTTCTTTTTCTTCTTTTGTTTCTAATTAGGATGCCCTGATTCTTTCTATACCTTAGGGCACTAGCCACCAATGCTTGTGACTTGGAAGCCTTGATGAGACCCATTTGAATCATCTTCGCTTCCTCTTGGATTAGAAGATCTGAAAATGCATCAAATGTAGGCTCAACATATGTAGTTCCCATAGAAATCCTATTGGTGTGAAATCCAGAAACAAACACAAAATACTTGGGACCAAGCTTGGATAACATATTTAGAATCAACTATAAATCCTCCTTAGTAATCTTGTAATCCTTTAGTTGTGTTCTTAGTTGCTTAATCTTGGAGATATAGTCTTGGATGTGGTCAAAAAAATTTGGATCAAGACTCATCAAATCATTATCAATCTGATAACCTCTAATCTTATCAATTTTACCGTACAAGTTTTCAAGAATCTCCCAAGCGTCCTTAGGTTTCTTGCATGATTCAAGATTAAATTGTAAATAAAAAGAGACTAGTGAACAAAAGTAACCAAGAGCTCTCTCACGATTGATCTCCCATTTTTCCTTAGCATCAACATCAGTAGGTTTAGGAATAGATTCTTTTACATAGCCTATGCAACCTTTTTCCCTTAGATAATTCCATGTATTGATTTTTTCCATTATTAATAAGTATATGTAGTTAGGAGTTTAATTTGAGTTTTTCCCATTGTACTAACACACAACAAAATGAAATGAAAGCAATCAAAACACCACAATATCACCCCCCCAAAATTCACTCAATCAATGATCCCCCCTGTAAAATATAATGGTGGGACTCTATAATTAGTGTGTTTACAATTCTGGAGTTGTTACCAAAGTTTTACAATGTCCAATATTGGACCCAAATATTGAAAGTAAAAAATAATCTCAAAATCAAAACCTCAAAATAGCAACAATGCATAGTGCTCAGAAAAATATACTTTCAAAAAAAGAATCACCTTGATCTAAGGTCATATGTGAAAGTTACAACCATTTGAAGTTTAAAAAAATGAGAATTGTCCTTTAGATCTACTAAGAAAACTAATTTTCTGGAAAATCTGGATCCCTTGAGAAAAAAATAATTATGCCACTGTGAAGCCTGCAAAACTCTACCCCAAATCAAAAAAAAAATTCTCACAAAACAAAGCCCGGATGACTGAGTTAGAGGCCTTTGAAGATCGGGTGCAAAATGCAAAACTCCAATGGAGAGGGGTGCCCAATTTGCAAAAAAAAACAACTCCACCAAATTTGGAAAAATTCTACTAAATCTAGAGACCCTCCAAAATAGATGTTTTCTAAGAGTTTAGATGTCCACCAAATTTAGAAAAACTCCAACTTAATTTGAACCTTCTCTAAAATTGATGTAACTGCCAAATATACCACTAAATGTGGCAAGTCATCCAAAAACTGCATGAAAACCGAGACTGATTGTGTAGAGGTCAAGGTTTGTACATCAACTTTTTGTATTTTTTAATCATAAATATTTAATGTAAAATATTTGAAAGTTTTTTTTTTGAATTTTTAATAAAAAGTTTTAAATTTAAAGCATCCTTTTATTACGTGTTGCAACTTTTAAGGGGCGCAGGGCCAAATGGTGGGGCCCACATACCTTTTAGTACATGCAGCAGGTACCTTTTTGACTTTTTATTTATTTTTTAAATTTGATTTTGATTTTTTTTATTTTTCAAAATATAATCAAAACAAAAATTTTGTTTGTGCAATTTTTTATAAAAAAGGTATGAATTTTTTTTTTTTTGCAAAATAATAAAATAATATTTTTTTTAATTTCATACTGTATTGTGCAGGTGGTCGTACGGATTGTACGAAATATTTTGCAAAGATTCTTCAAACCCTCCAAAAATTGGTCAAAATTTTCTGGGAGCCAAAATATAGTGTTTTATATCAAAATTCGTCTCCACAACCTTCTAGACTCAATGGCGATGTCCATTTTCACTGAAAATGCACCCAATAAAATGTCAATGCTAAATTTCTCCCAAATTGAGAAGGGTCTTACAGATTTGAAACCTATGATACCATGTAAGAGTTGCTAATGAACTCGAGCATCTAGGATCACCTACAAAACCAAGATAAGCCTTCTACACGAGAGTAGCAAGAGGATGAATTGCTAGAATATGGTGCAATAATAGAATAATGATATTATCACACTCAAAATGATACAATATGCATCAACACTCCTTTGAATTGACTAAGTTGATATGAACTCATCTGAACTAGCTAGGAGGGAGAGGTGAGTGTTGATTATATAGCATAATGTGGGCATATAATTCCAAGAGGGGTAAAAACTCCTAAATAACCAAATTAGGTGGGAGTTATACCTACTTGGAAAATTCCAAATAGGTGGCATAACCTACTAAGAAATAGATAAGAGAGAGGTTTTGTGAGGTGGCATAAAATACCAAAAGAGGGTGTGAGACTCAACCGCCCAAGTGTGGGTGAGAGCAACACATGTAATCAATGGATTACACCACATATCCTCACATAAACCATGTCTATATAACCTAAGTATGATTAATAATGTGTAGGAAAAATAAATATTAAAAAACCTACACTAACAAACAACATATGCAGACATTGCATGTAAACAAAGAAAATGGGGATCGTTTTGTTGAATGATTAAATCTATGTGCAAATGGTATACTATAATCGATCTTAAAGATCGATGTGGGCACATGATAAAATGTTATAATGTAATTGTTCCTCCATCATTCGAGGAGAATGAGGCAACATGCTTAAGTAGCAGAGACATATATATATGTACACTGGTCTATGAATGATGTTAGCATATATTGCACCCACTTTAGGCAACATTCATGTTCAGCCTAGGAAAAAAGAAGAACAACATATTGAAAAGGGATACAATGGTGAAACGGTCATTCCCTTAAATGAAAATGATAACAATTTTTTAAATTCTTAATATAAAATATAAATTCAAGCAATCGGAATTCATCTGATTTAACCATGTAATGGTTAACAAATGTTACATGCAAGATATAAATGAAAGAGGTGAAATGAATAAATCATATAGGGCTAAACCTAGTTCGACTATCATGTCAATAGAAAGAATATGCAAACATATGGTGCATGCAAATGGTGGCCAATAAGGCCCTTGCAACATAAACCAAGAAAATGGTCGATCTCAAATCAAAACGCCCTAGTTCTAAAACATAATACACTTGCAAAAAATGGGAATCTATTGTTTTTCCATCAACTCAAATGAAATCGACAAAAAATAAGGGAAATGAAAGTTTCAAATATTTTTGAATGCAAAATTCAAGCATAAACAACAAATTTTACCTCTTTTCATGGCTTTTACTCTGCTTTTCCCCTCTTTTCTTGAGGAGTCGATTCACTGGCTTGCTTTTTCTTGATTTCTTGTCACCATTACTAGACCCCTACCAATTTCTTCCCAATATTTTTGTGTTACCAAAATGGAAAGTGAATGCTTTCCTTACCTATTTGCAACATTATGTAGTCATTTCATTCATAATTGACATTAATTTGGCCCCACTATTCAAATTTACATATCTTGGCCTTAAATTTGAATGCAAGCCACTATTTCATTATGTCTCAATTTAAATATATTTGAATTTAACAAATATGGTTTTGATAATTTCAATCCCTTATTCGAGCTTTATAAGGAATATGTAGTTGGTCGTAGTTGGTCGTAGCATAGTCGTCCATAGTCGGCTAGTTATTTATGTTCACTAAAACTATAGTTGTAATGCAAATAATTAATGTAGTGAATTACATATGTACTCGGGTAATTAAGTCTCGATTAGTGGACATTGGGTTGTTATGAAACATCACAACGATTGGTTGCTCAACCACAGCCAAGCATTATATGTACTCGATTCCTTGTAGTTAGGAATATATTATTGATGGTATTGTGGACTTCCATGTGACTGTAATGTTGATACTTTATTGAGGATAAATGAATATAAGCATTCCTTATTTCATGCATCTTGTGTTCTGGAATATGTTGTACGTATCTATGTTTTGTACATAACTTTGTTTACTTTTGTAGTACATTGAAATACACCCTGTGAGGTAAATATTTAGCATTGTTTCCTAAGTGTACTTAGGAATTCACCTAGTAGCAACATGGCATCATAATGGATCAATCAGCGGAAGAGCCTGCACAAGTGAACGAAGAATGAGAAGATCATTTGACACAAGATTTGGTGAACTTGTGGGATATATCGCTAAGGGATCATGTACGGAGGGAAGTTCTCAGTCGAGAGATCCCTGAGGAAGTCATCTTGGATAGACTGCAAGTGAACGATGAGGTTAGACATCTCCTCAACTGTCTGCCAAGGTTGATGACCCGCCACTTCATCATCTTGCAGGTTCTTTGAGCAAAGAGTGACCAGGGACATCGAAGGAAACAAATACTCTATTTGTACGAGGAGAAAACTAAGAAGGAAGAGGAAGAATAGGATACCAACCAGAGATGTACTCCTAAAAACCAATGATCATGTAACCAACCTTTAATGCCCATACAACCTAACAAAGATAAGAACTGAGTACCAATCAAGCATGAAACTTAGGAAGAGGAGGTTTGGCGATCACTCAGGCTACAGGAGCAAGAAAATAGATGATGAAGGCTAAAATAACTTGACAAAGAAATCCATGAAGATATAACTGAAATAAATAAATCCATTACAAAAGCACACCAGAACCTAGATGGAATAGACCAATCTATCATAAGAGAACACCAAAGTCTGGTCGAGGAAAGGGATGAAGGACCCTTTAGTACACCGTATAGAGAAAGATACTAAATTTATGACAATGAAAATGAATTAAGTGAAGAGCTTGATAGTAGTATCTAATGCATTCGAGAGTTGTCCATATTAGACTACAACGAAGGATTCAGGACTGAAAGATCTAAACCTAAGACCTCAAGGAAGAGGGAGTACCAGAGCGAACCCTAAGAGACTCGAGGTATTGAAGACGCTGACAGAAGACATGCGAGAGACTCGTATATGGTCGAGAGTTCAAGTGACACACCGGGACGTAGCGGGAAACCAATCCAGTCAAGTCCAACACACAAGGAGGGCATCAAGGAAGGATGGTTACTCCGTCAACTAAGAGGAAAAAGCTAACAAAATTTATGAGGAATGGGTCAAAAGGTCCAGTACGACATTCCAAAATGTGTGAAATGATTTGGGTAGCCAAGAGACAAGATGATCTAGACTATTGGTTGAAAGCATTTCTAGCAACACTGAGAGATAGCACCATTGATTGGTGCACAGAATTGGACCAAGTACATAGGGCATCATGGAGATTACTCAAGAAGGAATTTCAAGACGAGTTCAAACTCTTGAGGGATGGCAATGATATTGTAGTGGAAATCTACAATACAAAGCAAGGGAAGTGCGAGATTGTGTGTACCTATAACTAGAGACTTAAATATTTGCTAGGGAAACTAGAGGCACAACCAGGAAATGGGCTAAAGAAAAGGTGGTTCATTGAAGGATTTCTCTTGTTGCTGAGAAAGAAAATGAAATTCATGCCTTCATCATTGTACATCGAAGCATATAATTGAGTAATGGATATAGAGAGTGAAAAAAAAACATCCTCCCAAGGGAAAAGGAAGACGAATGATGAGGAGAGTACAGATGACAACAGTGATGATGAGTCAAAAACGGTGCAAGCACTTAGGAAGGACATGATGAGAAAGATGAAAGAATTAAAAGTCAACAAGGAGAGTATGAGGAAAGCTAGAGAACTATGGTGTATGAATTACAATGGGGAAGGCTACACTACAGCAGAACAGGAAAATAGTGCCTAAAATAGTGTCAAATTTTAGTGTGTTTTAGTTCACGAAATGGGCACTTTTGCTAGTGCAAATTGGTATGTTCACTTCGGCACCAGATTTAGCGTTAGATTTAGTGTCTGATTTAGTGCCAGATTTAGCACCAGGTTTAGCCCCAAATTTTGTTGCTTCCAATCTAGCTTTTGGTTTTGCTTCTTGTGTTGCTTCCACGTTTGCTTCTAGTTTTTCTTTTGATTCTGCTTCCAGGTTTGCTTCTAATTTTGCTTCCAGTTTTGCTTCAGATTTTGCTTCCAGGTTTGCTTCTAGTTTTGCTTCCAATTTTGCTTCTGATTTTACTTCCAATTTTGCTTCCAATATAACGTCGCTTGTTGCATCTAGCTTTGCTTCCATTTTTGTGTCTTTTGTTGCTTCTAATATGCCTTCTATTATTGCATCTTTTTTTGCTTCTAAAATTGCTTCCATTATTACTTCTAAGTTGTTTTCTACCTAAATTGCTTTCATTTTTGCTTCCTAGATAATGCCAAGTTTTCCTTCCAATATTTCTTCTAGTTTGCTTCTAGTTTGACTTCCATTGTTGCTTCCTTTTTTGCTTCTTGTCTTGCTTCCATTTATTAATTTAATATGTTTTATTTTAATTTAATTAGTTAAATATATCATGCCTCTTAAATAACTCATATGATTATAGAGTAAGTAAATTAAATAATATGTTTTATTTCAATTTAATTAATTAAATATATCATGCCTCTTAAATAAATCATATGATTATAGAGTAAGTAATTTAATTATTTAACTCATATGATTAAATAACAGGATAATTATTATAACATGATCATCATTTATAATTAAAACAAGTGAGTCAAATATCTATATAAGTGATTAAAACAAGTGAGTCAAATATGCCACTAGATTAATAACATGTCAAAATGATACATGTCCAACAGTCGACATAAGTCAAAATGATACATGCACAAATGATATAAGTAAAAATGATAAATTATATAACTCAAAATGATACATGTCCAAATGATATAACTCAAAATGATACATGTCAAAATGATACAACTCAATAATATGGTACTACAGGCCGTGAAAATGATACAAATGATAGTAACCATGAAAAGAGGTAGCATAACGATATATCAACAATGATCCATGATGCAATCTATATGACCATGAATGTCCTTGGCTACTACCAGCAACTGCCTCATCATCATCATCACCATCTGATCATCATCGTTGTCATCATCATCGTCATCAGCCTCGGTGTCTTTTGTATCTATGTCATCATCATCCTCTGCCATGTGATCTATACCAGAACAAACATATTTTGGATCTATATCATGAGGATCATCTTGAAATTCTAGAAGACTCGTGTTCTGCAAAAAAAAATCAATTAAAATGAAAAGTTATTATTTATTTCATGCAATAATTTATTTTTCTGTTATATATCTAATATTACAACATGTGAAACGAAACCATAATCATATTACATCATATCAAAGTGCACATACCATAATAAAATTTCAAAAAAATTACAACTAATATGTCATTCCAATGATGTAAAACATGCAAAAATTCTAATAAACGTTAGTAAAATATGCCAACATTTGGTGGAAGAGGAAGAAAGATGACTAGAACTCTGGAGGCCCGGCATAATGGATTTCGATATTCAACCATGAGAGCAAAAGAGAGATCTGATATCATGTATCAAAACATTAAGCATGCATTCTTCCAGCTAGTAGAGAAGGAGATGATTACTTTGCTTCATTTCCATTTGCATAACCATATCATGGTGTGAACCAAGAAGACCAAGGATGTCTAGTTTTATGTGGAGGTAATGGATGTGGTCCAAACTTTAGGAGGGGCAAGAAGGTCAATGTATGGTCCTGATGAAATTGAGGAAGAACAACGAGAGGGACACGAAAAATAAAATCAATGCAGAGTTTCAAGGATTTGTTAAGCGAGTAACAGAGCTATGGGAGCAGTCTCATCTAAAATATTTTGAACTAGAGTTTGATATACCATTTAGAGAGCTTGGTTTTCATGGAGTTACTTTTAAAGCATCTTCTTTTATTGTTCCTACAGTAAACTGTTTGGTAAAGTTGGTGGAATTACCTTTCTTAGTAATCACTATTAGTGAGATTGAGATTGTTAACCTTGAGAGAGTAGGACTTGGGAAAAAGGAATTTGATATGGCTATTGTTTTCATCCTATACAACCATTGCAAGAAAAGTTAAGCTAGCATCAAATAACCAACAATTTTGAAAATAACATGAAAACTTTTAGTTGTTGTTATGTTAGGAATAAAATAAAAGGAAACAATGTTCCTTCCAATGGCTTGATTATTGCAAATGAGGATTCATTTAATTTCAGTGGAGTAAAATGAAAAATAAAATTAGTTCATTTATATAATATATGTACATTAAACAATTTATGGTGAAAAATTATTTTTGATGCCTTCTATAGCTAAATGCTACACTCATTTCAGGTATCAAGAAAATGCATCCCACCTAGAGTTTGTGTGTCATTATTTTTTCCCTAGAATCCTTTTCAAAATCATCACTCTTAGCCTGATTTAGGATAAAACATTAATAATGAGAAAATTAACAAAAAATCAAAAGTGAATAATGCATAATCTATGTTGTAAAGTTAAAAAGTCTTACAAAAATACATATAAAACTCCAAAACATTTTCCATTTGTTCTCTAAAGTTTAGTTCAATCAACCAAAGCAAGAAACATATATCTTATTACTATTTAAATCAAAAGAAGATATCTGATAGACAATTCAAAACATCAGCATATGAGCTAATTTTTTTAAGTACCTATTCTCCTTCAAATATCGATTCCTTGATAAACTCAATTTGGTCCTCAAATACATACCTGTCACAAGTTTCAAAGGAATCTATCATGAGAATCTAACCATGACTATATGTAACAATCTAAAACATTCATAATCATAGACAAGTGCTTTACAAATTCTACTACACATTGATGCATTCTTCATGTTGAAATGAGTGGTTAGAGCTATGATAACCGCATTCATGTCTTGAGGGAATCTCACTATCTAAGGAAGAAGTCAAAGTGCCTTGGAGCAGCAATAGCATTCAACATCGACCATATGGTGTCTACATTTAAATAATTTAGAATGGTCAAGTTCATTGAAATGCACCTTATGATTGGAAAGAAACAAACCATAACTCCCTATAAAATAGGAAATTGGCAAAGAAAGAGCAAACAATCCCTTTCAAAATAATTACAAATTAGTAGCCTAAGAAGCTTCTTAGAGGCTTACACAAGAGACAAATCAAGAAGCTCAGAAGACATGCATAACTTTGATCATAAAAGTAATTCCATGGTAACTATTTGGCTCCACAACATAAGAAAGTTGTTTGAAAATATTTCTTAGCCACATAATATTCACAAGTTCCAAAATAAAAAATCTAATACAAAATTGTTCACTTGACCTTGAAGTTTCAATTAGTATGCTTATAGGATTTTATGTTGTAAAATATATTCCAGTGGCATATGAAGTGCATGGTGAAGCATATTATTGAGCTGAATCCTCCAATACATTACTTATACAAGGATAATTTTCATTCCCCCAGTGGATGGCCTAAGCAATGTGTTATGAAACATACCATCTATCTAATACCTAAGACTTCCTCTTTGTAATGCTTCTATAGCACTATTAAATTATTTGGAATGATGAAGAGATCAATGAAATTGTGGAAAGAGAACACAACTTCATTTTTTAGAACAAGAAAAATTAAATTACAGTTACATACATCAAAAGGAAATCGAACCATGTTTATTTTCATAATTGTAAATCATATCATTGTTGCAGGGCACCATGTAACTTCATGCCTCCATGGGGAAAATTTGTAAAATTTGAGTCTTCATCATATTGTGATTGTAAAAAGGTCATGCTTGGACCATTTTAAATTCATTTGAATCATTAATAGGTTTCTAGGAGGTCTATGAAGTCAAAATGCAAAAGTTGTCATTTGTAGCAAAAAAATGCAAAATTGCAAAATGCAAAAAAGTAGAATGTGAAGTCATTTTGTAAAGGGAAGGTTGTTGGTTGGTTGTAACTGAAGGGGTAGTTAGATAACTGTTATAAACACCTTTGAAGAGACTTGTGAATCCATGGAAGAAGAGATTACATTGTATCTTGAATAAATTTTAAATAAAAGTACCTTGTTTTGCAGATTTTAACATTTTCTTGTTGTTCTCAAGCGTGGTACTGGTCTGTACAATAATCTCAAGCTTTCTTTTTTGTTTTTTTTGATATATATTTGAATTATCTTTCAAATAAATCTGGTTTGAGTTAATTTCGTTGAGTTTTAAGCTTTTTAGAGCCATTTTTCTAAGGGCAGTCCAGAAACCCTCATTTTAAGGGTTTGAGAGTCAAATAAAAGCATAAATCACCATTCCACTGATGTAGACCTCTATAAATCAGTGGAATGAGTTATTTTAGGTTTTTTTTCAATGTTGGTTTTGTTTTAAAGTGCAGGGGTAGTCAAGTTACAGGAGTTTTATTGCTGCCCTAGTGATTTTTCATCAATTTTGAGCATGAAGGCATAGCTACAAGTTGGGATTTTCTACAAATGCATTGTTAAAGGGTCAGAGATGGTTTGGATAGTATTTTAATACCTATTATAAGGTTTTTGAAGCATTGGAAAAAAAAAAATTGGTTTGGAGCAGTTATTTCCAATAAACCCTCTTGCATATGAGCCAAAATTAGGCCTCGAGGACAACGAGACAGTCATTTTTTGAGGGTTTCTTTCGAAAACAACCTCACTCTATTTTTTTATATGTTTAAGAAGGCCAAAATGGGTTCTTGAAATTTATTTATTTATTTTAGAGATTCAATTTGGTTTAAAAGATACACTGAATTTTGTCTATGTGGAACACTACAAGCAATTTGTCTTCTTGAGTATGAATAATGAAAGAACCAGTGTTCTACGAGTGTTTTTTTGGCTTAATCCTATCAATTCTATGATTTTCAAGGTTTTTTAAAGGTTTAGTAAGAGTTTAGTGTCTTAAAACCTCTTTTTGGTGTATTTGGAGCTTGGAAAACCATGTTTCATTAAAGTAAATTTGTGAATGTTGAGCATGAAGGCATAGCTACAAGTTGGGATTTGCTACAAATACAATGTTAAAGGGTTGGAGATGGTTTGGATAGAATTTTAAGACCTATTATAAGGTTTTTGAAGCATTGGAAAAGTGGTTTGTGGTTTGGAACAGTTATTTCCAATAAACCATCTTGCATATGAGCCACAATTAGGCCTCTAGGACAGCGGGGCAGTCATTTTTTGATGGTTTCTTTCCAAAACAACCTCATTCCGTATTTTGATATGTTTAAAAAGGCTGAAATGGGTTCTTGAAAATGTATTTTTTTTTTAGATTCAATCTGTTTTAAAAGATACACCCTATTTTGTTTATGTGAAACACTACAAGCAATTTGTCTTCTTGAGTATGAATAATGCAATAACGAAAGAGCCAATGTTCTAAGAGTGTTTTGTTGGCTTAATCTTGTCAATTCTATAATGTTCAAGGTGTGGTAAAGGTTCATTAATAGTTTGGTTTCTTAAAACCTCTTTTTGGTGTATTTAGAGTTTGGAAAACCATGTTTCATTAAAGTAAATTTGTGAATGTTGAGCATGAAGGCATAGCTACAAGTTGGGATTCGCTACAAATTCAATGTTAAAGGGTTTGAGATGGTTTGGATAGAATTTTAAGACCTATTATAATGTTTTTGAAGTGTTGGAAAAATGGTTTGTGGTTTGGAGCAGTTATTTCCAATAAACCCTCTTGCATATGAGTCAAAATTAGGCCTCTATGACAGCGGGAAAGTCATTTTTTGAGAATTTCTTTCCAAAACAACCTCATTCTATTTTTTAATATGTTTAAGAAGACCGAAATGGGTTTTTGAAAATGTATTCTTTTTTTGGAGATTCAATCTGGTTTAAAAGATACACCCGATTTTATCTATGTGGAACACTACAAGCAATTTGTCTTTTTGAGTATGAATAATGCAATAATGAAAGAACCAGTGTTCGAAGAGTGTTTTTTTGGCTTAACCCTGTTAATTATATAATTTTTAAGGTGTGCTAAAGGTTCAGTAAGATTTTTGTGTCTTAAAACCTCTTTTTGGTGTATTTGGAGCTTGGAAAACCATGTTTCATTAAAGTAAATTTGTGAATGTTTAAGTGATCTTGCAAAAATCTGTGTTTGTTTCTTTGAAGACCTTTGAATCCCACCATGCTCTACATCAATAATCTCCATTTTTCTCTTGTTCAAAGAAAAATGAACATACAGAAAAATAGTGCAATTCTCTTGTGAAGCGGGTTCTAAAAAATGAAAATGTAAAATGCTTGCAAGAAAGGAGAAGGATATGCAGAATATTACAAACCCATGGTTTAGGGTTTCTAGGTTGAGCCCCAAATGTGGAAAGATTTAATTTTCTTTCTGGGAAGTGAAATATTGTTCCAAGAGGCTTGCACTCATTTTTCTAAGAGCTCGTATCTGCAATAGGAGTCTCGAGTTTTCGAAAAACCCCAAATCAAAGACAAACCTAGAATGCCATTGAATAGAGCCCACAACCATAATCATGGAGCCATGAAGGAGGCTAAAAAATATAGTAAAGAAAATTTTACACTCTATTCTTTTTGGAAATACAAAAAATATTCTAGAGAGGTCGCGGCCAAGCTATCACCAGGAAAGAGAAAAAATGCATAAATAAAAAAATATTTCATCATTTGATCAAACCAAATATGGAGAGTACGATTTGTTTCATTTCTTTTTCTAGTGAGCTAAGTCCAGAGAAGCCAAGCCAAGATAAAAGGGATTCAAAATAAGGATGCATGGTAGAAACAAAACACCCATTCATTTGTATCTATTGAGTCCAAATCGAGCTTGTTTTGACAAACAACGGAGGTAAGATACAAAGAAATGACGCATAGAAACTTACTAAACTTCTTGTTTGAAGAAATGTGAGCTCTAGAAGTGCTTTGATGTTAGCCTCAAGAAAAGCAAGGTGTCGAGAGAGTAAAGCAAGAGAAAAATGCATGAGAATCCGAGAAGGAATGTCTTTGAAAATGCATTCAGATAAGTGGAAACAAATGATGAACCACGAAAGCTTTACTTGATTCGACCTCAATAGAAATTTTTGTGAAGAAAACTCTCAAAAATAGTGAGAAAATTGATAGAGACTCCTTTAGAAAGCTCTAGATTTCAAACCCTAATGATGGCAGCATGTGCAAGGCAAGGGAGCTCGAAAAAACAAAGTGAAAATGAGTTGAAAATTAGGGCTTGTGTATTTTGTTCTAATTCATCATGGCGGCAAAAATATTGATGTAAAAAAACTCAAATATGTTTAATCATCGAATCTTTTAATATTCAAACAAATTTAGAAAAAAAAATACATATATTTTATAATAAAAAATTACTATTATCTATTAAATTTATTAATTTGTATGTTCAATTAATAATTAAAAACTATTGATGTTATTTTATATAAAATAAAAATATGAAAAATATCCTTAACAATTATTAATTTTAATTTTAAAATATTTATAAAAAAATATTTATTTGAATAAAACTAAAATGAATATGAATTAAATATATAGTTTAATCATTAAATTATGATTTTAATTATTATAATTTAAAAAAAAATTGTGATTGTGATTGTGATTGTGATATTACATTAGATTCCTTGCACCCTAAGATTTTTTTTAATTAAAATAGAACTACCTCTTGCATTTCTTCCAAACCATTCATATTATTATTATGAAAAAGAAATTCTAAATAATGATTAATATTCAACATATAAATTTTATCATTATTTATTTATTTTATAATATTTTACAAATTACATATTACAATTTTTAATTGAAATGAAGATTAAAATTCCATTTAATTCAAATGCTATTAATTCTCAAATTTAAGATCATACTATTAAGGTAGAGGGTTTACTTGGGTTTAAGGGTTTAAGGGTTGAGGGTTGGGGGTAGAGGGTAGAGGCCGGTTTAAGGGTTTAGGGTTTAAGGGCCGAGGGTTGAGGGTTTAGGGTTTAGGGTTGAATGTTTAAGGGTTGATGATTTAGGGTTGAGGGATTAGGGTAGAGAGGGATGGATGGATGGAGTGAGAGATGGAGCAAGAAGTGAGATAGAGAGGAGAATAGAAGAGGAGGGAGGGACAGAGATATATGAGGGTTGAGGATCCAATGTATAGGGTAGAGGGTTGAGAATTGAGGGTATGGAGTTGAGATCTATAAGGTTGATGGTTTAGGGTATTGGGTTGAGGGATTAGGGTTGAGGGTAGAGGATATAAGGTTTAAGGGTTTAGGGTTTAGGGTTTAAGGGTTTAGGGTTGATGGTTAAGGGTTAAGGGTTGAGGATAGAGTGTTTAGGGTATAGGTTTGAGGGTATATGGTTGAAGGATTAGGGTTGAGGGTCCAATGTATAGTGTATAGAGGTATAGGGGTTGAGGATTAGGGTTTAAGGGTTGAGGATTGAGGGTAGAGGGTTGAGGGTTGAGGTGAGGGTGAGGTTGGGTTGAGGTAGAGGGTAGAGGTCGGTTTAAGGTTTAGGGTTTGGCTAAGGGTTGAGGTTTTAGGGTTTAGTGTTTAGGATTTAATGTCGGTTGATGGTTTAGGGTTGATGGATTAGGGTAGAGAGGGATGGATGGAGGGAGAAGTGAGATAGAGAGGAGAGAAGAGGAGGGAGGGACAAAGATATATGAGGGTTGAGGATCCAATGTATAGGGTAGAGGGTTGAGAATTGAGGGTATAGAGTTAAGGACCTATAGGGTTGATGGTTTAGAGTATTGGGTTGAGGGTATAAGGTTGAGGGATTAGGGTTAAGGGTAGAGGGTAGAAGGTTTAAGGGTTTAGGTTTTAGGGTTTAGGGTTGATGGTTAAGGGTTGAGGGTAAGTGTTTAGGTATGGGGGTTTGAGGGTATCTAGTTCAAGGATTAGGTTAGGGTCCAATGTATAGGGTTGAGGGGTTGAGGGAGGACCAAGGGGGAGGGCCAGAGTAGAGGGAGAGGGTTAGAGGGTTGAGGACATAAGGGGAAGGTTGAGGGTTGAGGGTAGAGGGTAGAGAGGGGGTAGAGGGTTGAGGGTAGAGGTAGAGGCCGGTTTAGAGTTGAGGACCTATAGCATTGATGGTTTAGGGTATTAGGTTGAGGGTAGACTAGGGTAGAAGGTTTAAGGGTTTAGGGTTTAGGGTTTAGGGTTTAAGGTTTTAGGGTTGATGGTTAAGGGTTGAGGGTAGAGAATTTAGGGTATAGTTTTGAGGTTATATGGTTGAAGGATTAGGGTTGAGGATCCAATGTATAGGGTAGAGGGTATAGGAGTTGATGGTTTAGGGTTTAAGGTTGAGGTTTGAGGGTTGAGGGATTAGGGTTGAGGGTTGAGGGTTGAGGGATCTTTTGATGCAAGTGAAATGTAGGCAAGCAATTGAAGGCCAGTGAATATTGGGGAAGGATTTTTTGTTCTAACACTCCTAATCCCTTAACCCTTAATCCCTGCTAGATCAGAGCAATTAGGTGCTAAATTAGGCACTAATCTGGTGCTAAATCTGTCAATAAACCCGACACTAAATCCAACACTAAACTCGATGCTAAATCTGGTGCTAAACCCGACACTAAACCTGGCACTAAACCCGGCTCTAAACCCCACTCTAAATCTAGTGCTAAATCTGGCGCTAAAGTAGGCACCAATTAGTGCCTAATTTAGTGCCTACTTGTTCTGATCGGCACAAAAAATCCAAAAAATGGCACCATCCCAATAAATAGCGCTGAATTTTTCAAAAAAATGAAGAAAAATACATTAAAATAGTGGGTGGAAGCAAAAAATTGAGAAAATCACAGGGATTTTTTGTAGTGTCACATCAAGGAAAATTTCCTAAGGAAGCTGTTATGAGATATCTACCAAGTGATGGGACATTCCATCAAGGAATTTCCATACAACTTAAAAGCAAGAAGTGCACAAGTTCTCTTCATTCAGGGAGAACCGTCAACACCACCAAACACACCATCAAAACCCCAGAACAATTCCAATACATCCCATGGAGGGCACCAAAATAATTGAAGGAGCAATAATAGTACCCCACGAAGTAAGATACAATACAATGATAAGGGACGACCCATGATATAATACAGGAAGTGCAATGAATGGGGCTACTTCGTCAGGGAATGCCAAAACGGTCAAGGTTCGAGAGGAAGATTGTGCAAGTTGTGTGGACTAGGTGACCATGAAGACAATGAATTCCCCAAGCAGAAAGGAATCCATATGCTGGAGGTGGAGGAGCAAGAGGTACTGGAAATCACCAGAGTGCAAGAGAAGAAGGCCACCTACCCAGATCCATGTACAAAAAAGAAAATAATGAGGGAAGCAAAAGTAGAAGTGGAACTTGCGATGATGAACGAAAACAAAACACCTCTGGAGAAACCAAGCACCTCTCGACGGTGGAGGAAGAAACCAACATAGTACAGAAGGTACCACAAACCACCATACTGATAAAATTAATTGAACATTTCTAGAATTTTCCAAAGTTGGGATCGACAATCACAAATATTGTTGGGGATGGCAAGCAACTACGATCAAAGGATCAAAGGAAATAATTGGTACCAGAACCACCACCATACAGTGAACAAACCATCGACCCAATACTACTGACGTCAAACATCAAGAAGATGCCAATGGTCATTCAGATGGAGATCAAAGGGAAAATTTTGAAAAATACTATCGTCGATGGGGGATCAAGAGTCAATGTACTACTAAAAGACACATGGAAGAGTATTAGGAAGCCAACACTCTGGCCACTAACATTTCAAATCATGGATGATGACCAACATGACATCAAACCATTGGGAACATTGATGGCACAAAAGGTCATGATCAGAACACACCCGATCCTGCTAAACTTCGTAGTCATCCCACTACAGAGGAAGGCATATGATGCATTGCTCGAAAGAGAATGGTTGGTCATAGAAAAATCAAATCATAACTAGAAGAGGAACACACTCTCGATCAAGAGTAGCAGATAGAAGTATTTCATTGACTTGAAAAATCAGGGCATGAGTGAAGAACTGGCTTCCTCTGGATCAGAATCGAACAGAGGTGAGTTGGATTTCGATGAAGGGAAGAAAGCTATGGAGCCGAATGACAAGGGTGTAGTTGAACTCGAAAGTTGCTCAAAGGACAAGACAAACTCATCGAATGGTCTATTACATTGGTAGATGGAAGACTATAAGGTGTTCCACCGAGAATGCAGCATGCTACAAATTGGAGAAAATGAGGAAGTAGCATAACTAAATGGTACACTAGCTCACAGGTTGGAATGTGAAAAAATATTCAAAGCACAAGGTGAAAAAATTGTGTCCAAAAATGAGAAAAATCAAAAAATCAGAAAAATAATAAAAGAAATTTTGAAGAGAGAGAAGAGAGAAAATGAAAAAATTGAAGTGGAATCAACAAATCGAGAATTGGAGAAAAATGGAAGAAATGTCAAGGAAGAATTAAAAAAAATTAAAAATGAAGAGAGATAAAAGAGAAGAAGAGAAACAAGGAAATAAGAGACATGAAAAAATTAAAAATTGGAGCAAAAAGAAAATAAAGGGAGAAAACAAAATAAGTGGAATGGCAGGACATGGGAAAAAAAATGGAAAAAGCAGAAATATTAAAATTCAAAGTGAAAAATATTAAAGTGAAAAGCAGGGAAAATAAAAAATCAGAAAAAATAAAGATGGAGAAAAAATAAAATAAAGGGGGAAAAGATCAAAAATTCCAAAAAATCCAAAATGAAAATGGGGAATATTATTGCATTGAAAAACATAAGGAAGGTCGTATGACAAAGGGAGAAGTGTAAGGCTCGACATAAGGAAAACACATCGTACGGGTTTAAGACATGCTCCTCGTACGAACTCACAAACCAACAAGGAAGATGACATATTAAGGAGGTAGCATGACGACCTCATGTGCAATATGAGCAAGAAATAATATGTCAAAGGACTCATAAAATTGTTCATGAGGGAAAATTAAAGAAATTTCAGCCAAACAAAAGGGTCGCATAGAAGAACCATGAAACCAATACGCACAAGAAAATATTGTTGAATACACTGAATACTGAGAGAGGGGGTGAATTAGTATTCTTCTAGAAAAAATAATTATTAACCATCCAATTATCAATCCACATCTAATTGCAAAACAAAACATAAAAGAGATCATGACACATTGACACCAGGATTTTTACGTGGAAAACCCAAAGTGGGAAAAACCATGGTGAGGATTAGCTCACAATATATTATAACCGGTTATAAGATGTTACATGGCTCACTTCCAGGACTCACTGTCCTTGAAAAGGCTTAGAGCCTAAATAACAAATATGTCTTATTTCCAAGATATAAAAAGGTGCGGCTCACTACCAAGATGAATTAGAGAAGTGCACCTACAAAGTGCTAAAAACAGTTATGATTATGCTCTGAAATATCAAAATTCTATTTTGGTTGTCGTTGTACAATTAATGTCAATAACTTTGCATTATTATACTTTCCCCATCATTTGCATATTATATATTTTCTCCTTTATATCACTTGTTGGCTTAATACAAAATTCCTTTAGGCGCACAAAACAAAACGTATTATCCAAACATTAGGTCAGCCCAGACCTAAAGAGGAACACACAAAAGATAAACCTTTTCAGCCAAAAGAATATTGAACTTTTGTCACCTAGATAACTCAACCGGATCAAAAAAACATGCTAAAAACTTGATTATACCTATAACTAAAATTCCTGAGAAACATATCAAAAATTCACAGAATCCCCTTTTACTAAGAAGATTTCTAGACCAAAATACCGGATCAGCATGGACGCACAGTTTACTTAGTCAATTACCAACCAATGTTGGCATCAATGACAACAAACTCAAAGGGAACCTTCTTCATTCTTCCAACACAGATTACTATATGGAGGACCACTGAGCAAAAGAAACATGGTCAATGAGGAAAGAACATAATACAACCACTGCACAATTAATAGAAAGCACAAAGTAAAGAGTATACATGTAATTGTAGAAGGCCTTTGGGAGACCGTACGATGTACGAAAGATAGAGAGTGGAAAGTAGCACATCCCGTATGAAGAGTGAAGGGAGAATAAAAAATCGTACGACCAAAGCAAGAAGAGACTGTATGGAGGAAATTGAAAAAGGAAAGTAGTGCAAATCGTACAACATATTTTTTACAAGTCGTACATGGAAGACAAAAGATAGTTGTACGAGGGGAACAAGGAGCAGTCATATGAGAAGACCAAGGAAGATTCATGCACAAAGAGAGGAGGAAGTTTGTACGAAGGTCAAAAGTAATTCATGCTATAGAATGTCATACGAGTGGACAAAAAATGATTGAGTGTCACACAAGGGAGAGAGGCGCATGGTTTGAAGAATAGACCATACAGAGATCAAGGCAGGAGCATAGTGAAGGAGTGAGTCAAAAATAGTACAACAAAGATTAAAAAAAAAAAGGTGTATGGGTTGAAAAATGGTACTAGCATTATCAGGGTCCCTAAGAGACATGCACAAAATAAGTGTTTGGGTGTACAAGAGGATAAAGCATATGGAAAAAATAGTGCAGAGAATGAGAAGTAGCAAAGCATACGGAAGGAGGAAGATACCAAGTTCATACATCAACATTGCAATGCACGACCCGTATGAGTGATACTTGCTTATGCAATATAGAAGTTAAGGGGAATTGAACATATCAAATGGAGAATTGAAGATCAGGGATTTGGCATAGGAAAGAGCCTCACAAATATTTTGTATGGGGAAATTAAGATTGTTATGATAGAGAACATCACCCATCAGTTAAATAGTGCAAAATCTCTAATTTTTAGTTTTTCCAACATTGTTTTATGCCACTCAAAAAGTCATGAAAATGAGGTGTACTATGGAGATTTGTATGGTTTCAGAAGTGTTAAATTGGTCTTGGCGACGGGGGCATTGCCCCTGGACCCCTCGAGGGGAACTACCCCTCAATCCTGTTGGGGGTGCTTCCCCTAGAACCCACGAGGGGTGCTACCCCTAGACCCCTGTAAGGGGCGCTGACCCTTGACCCCATTGTGGGAATTTCCCTCAAACCCCCATCAAATTCAATTGAATTATTGGAAATCCCAATGCATCTGACCACCATAATATAGCCAGAGCCGCTAGGCTCACACCCAAAGTCACCAATATCACATGCAGTTCACCTAGCCCCATGGTCATGCACAACAGCATCACAGTTGGACATGGGACATTATTCCTTAATGGTACATGTGGCCGAGGGGATGGTAGGTATGTAGTCAGAATGTTGAGGTGAATTATTTCAATGTTTTACCTCGCACAGGTGGCCAGGAATAGAGATGCCTGAGACTACAAAGTGAGAGTTGGTGGACTACATTCATAAGTCACAAGAGCAGTTGGTTGTTGAGCACACTTGAAGAGATATTTGTTGAGAGGGAGTGAGTATTGGTCGATAGGTACCTATTTTTGTTTTTCATTGTCTAGAAGAAAACCACTTTTGTGGGGGGGATGATTTCATCGGTCAAAGTCGATTGTCGGTCATAGTCGGCCATAGTTAATTATATTTAAATAAGACTATAGTTAGTTTATAATATTTTGTATACTTTTGTACATGTTTCGGGAGGATTAATTTATGACTAGTAATTAGTTGTTGTCATGAAGCATTGTGACGATTGGTTCCTCAACTGCCACTAGCGGTTATTTGTACTTGAGTTAGTATAGTCAGGATAGATTATTTTGGTATTTATGATATTATGTTACATGTTACATTTTGATGCGACATTCTAGTACGGCTAATTGTATTGTTACCTTAAATAATAAATGAAGTACTATTTTGGTGTGCAATATGTATTCATGATTGTTCGTACCTATCTATGCTCTATTAATTTTGTTTACTCTCATAGTACGTTGTGATTACTCCAATGAGTAAACAAATTATATATGTGTATATTTATATATATGCATCCATATGTATGTATATATATATATGTGTGTGTGTGTATGTATTTATTTATACAAACACACACACACACACACACACACACACACACATATATATATATATATTTATCTCTATCTTACTTTGATAATAGTATAGTATTCAATCACTTCCAAGCAAGGAATAAAATTTTATTTTATTTGAATAATTATTTTCAAAAGAAGTAGTTTTATATCCTTCAAGCATGCCTTTTTAATTACATACAAATATATTTAATCATGCTATCATTCTCTTTTTAATTTTGAAATCATATGATCAGAATAAACAATTGAATAAGAAGACACATGTATAACATTCCACAAGCCAATTCTTTTCAAACATTGAATCATTTCAAATCAAGTCAATATAATTTTCTATATGAAAGTTTAAATGCAATATATCATGTTGTTTTGTGGTGTGTGCATCCATATTCCATCAAGCTTATTGTTCAATCGGGCTAAACGATCCTACTTCAACCGTGTTCTCATCCTTCAACCTGTTACCCTACATTTGCACACACTTGCACTTACACAGTTCATCAGTAACATTTAATCATGATAAAGTATGAGATAGTTCATAAGATCACATGGTCAAAAGATGGCCAACTTCTTTCAAACATTTCAAAAATATCAAAATATTCTTTCAACATATTGAATTTCCTCAATAATTCAATTTATCATATTATAATTTAAATGCAATAAAAAATTGGGCTATAACATCCTTCCCCTCTTGGAAGAGACATCGTCTTGATATCTATTTAATCAAAATTTAAGCATATATTTCTATTTCAACATCATATCATAATGTTTCCAAGCCAAAACATTATAATATTCAATCCAAAAATTTCAAACAAAATTATCAAGTCTCTTTCTAAGAAATAAAATGTGGGAAGGAGTGTTCTATTTCTTTTGCATCCTCCCAAGTAGTATTGTCTTTTGAATACTGGTTCCATTGGACCTTAAATTGAGCAATGTATCTACTCTACAACTTAACTTTGCATCTATCCAGGATTCTAATGGGCTCCACTAGCACCACTCTTGGGTCCTATACTTGCAAGGATTCCCAATCAAGCACATGAGCTACATCAGGATGATATGGCTTAATAAAAGAAACATGAAACACATTATGAAGTAAAGCTAGAGCAAATGGTAGAGAAAGTATATAAGCAACTAGGTTGATCACTTCCAAGACATCAAATGGACCCACATATCTCGAGGCTAACTTGGAAGACTTTCCAAAGGAAATGGAACTTGTATGTGGCTTGACTCTTAAGAAGACTTTATCCCCTACCACAAACTATCTAAGAGTTCTATTTTTGTCAACATAACTCTTTTGTTAGTGTATCACCTCCTTCAGTCTTCCCTTAATAACTCTCATTTGTTCTTCCATCTCCTTAAGCATTTCAGGTCATACTACAATCCTATCTTCCATTCTATCCCAACTGATGGGTATACAAAACTTCCACTCATAAAGAGATTTAAACAGTGTCATATCTAGATATGTGTGATAAGAGTTATTGTAAGCAAACTCTACCAATAGTAAGTATTCTTCCCACTTATACTACTGTTCCATGCAGTACATTTGGAGGAGGTCTTCAACTACCTGATTTACGCTCTTTTTTTTCCCGTTGGTTTGGGGATGATAAGCTAAGCTGAAATTTAAGTTGGTTCTCAATAGCGCGGCATTCAAGGTCATCCAAAATCTTGAGGTCATTGAAGTGTCCCTATTAGAAATGATAGTCTCTAGCACTCCATGTAAGTGGAAGGTCTCCTAGACAAATTTCATAGTTAGGGTCAACAATCCATCCTTAAGGTTTCCTGGGATGACGTGTGCCACCTTTGTCAACATATCAATCACAACTAAGATAACATCATGTCGATTCTTGCTCAAAGGCAACCCCTCTATGAAGTCCATATTGATCATTTATACTCAGGTATGTTGTGAAGATACAATAGCCTTGTTGGATGTGCATGTTCAGCCTTGACTCATTGACACTCTAAGCATCTGGCTATGTACTCCACTACATCCTTCTTGAGTTTAGGCCAAAAGTATAGAATTTTCAATTCTACGGTCATCTTGGATCTCTGGGGTGTCCTAAATAAGGTGCATTATGAATCTCTTCTAGAACCAACTTCCTCAACTCTCCAAATTTTGGAATGTACATTCTTCTCTGATATCCCAAAATTCCATTTGGTTCGATCTCATACCCATCGACCCCATGATCTGATGGATTCTCTACTAGGGTGCTCTTCACTTTTTCGTAGTGCTCATCCCCTTGTAAATGTTGTATCACCTGTTGTCTCATATTAGACCTTGTCAAGATCATGGCTGCCAGATGTATTCATCTAGTAAGAGCATCAGCCACTCTATTCTCTTTTCCTTTATATACTCAATTCCAAAGTCACACTCACTAAGGAATTCCAACCACCTTCTCTTTTGTGCATTAAGGTTTGGTTGAGTAAAAATGTATATCAATACCAAATGGTTTGTCTTGAGCTCAAAAAACTTTCCCAAGCGATAATTTCTCCACATCTATAGAGCATGAACTATTGTAGCCAACTCTAATTCATGTGATGCATAATTCACCTCATGTTGTTTAAGCTTCCTTGATTCATTAGCTACCACATGTACATCATGCATTAGTAGTGCTCTCAATCCCTCTCCTAAAGCATCTATGATTATAGTAAATCTTCCATTAGGATTCAGGATGGTCATCACTAGGACTGTTGTGAGTTTATCCTTCAAGAGTTGGAATGCTTGTTCACGCTTCTCAACCCATTCAAACCATGTTCCTTTTCTTTGGAGTGATTTTATTGGAGATGTTATCTAGGAGAACCCTTGCACAAAATTTCTATAGTAACCTATGAGGCCATGAAGCTATAGACTTCTGACACATTCTGAGGCACTGGCCATTCCACGATCACCTTGATCTTCTTAGGTTCTATAGAGAATCCCTCAACTAAAATAATATGGCCTAGATAGTGCACCCTATCTTGATAAAATGAGCACTTGGATAGCTTTTGAAAGAGTTTCTTCTCTCTCAATCGCCATAAGAATATCCTCAAGTTCCTATCATGCTCTTCAACACACTTTGAGTAAACTAGGATGTTGTCAATGAAAATCAAAACAAATTCATCCAAACAATCTTTGAACACACTATTCATGAGGTTCATGAAAACCGCAAGTGCATTGGTCAAACCAAAGGGTACCACAATGAACTCGTAATGTTCATACCGAGTTCGAAAAGAAATCTTTGAAATATCTTCTTTTACTTTCAACTGATGGTATCCTAACTTGAGATCAATTTTGGAGAACGCTTTCACTCCCTTCATTTGGTCAAACAAATCATTGATCCTTGGGAGTGAGTATCAATTTTTGATGGTCGCCTTGTTCAACATTCAATAGTCTATACACAGATGCAAGGTTCCATCCTTCTTTTTCACAAAGATAACCAGTGCTCCCCAAGGAGACACATTGGGCCTTATGAGCCATTTTTTCAAAAATTCCATTAGTTGGGCCTTTAACTCATAGATTTTGAAGGTGGTCATCTAATAAGGTGCTTTGGATTGAGGCTCAGCTCCTGGTACAAGGTCAACAGAGAAGTCAAATTCTCGTTTCAAAGGTAACTCCATGAATTCATCAAGAAATACATCTTCGAACTCCTTGAGAATAGGGTAGTCATCTAAATACGGTTCCTTGTTGTCAAGGTCACTGATATGCACATCATAAATAGCACATCCCTTTCGATGAGCCTTCTTGAACTACATAGCAGAGATCTATCTAAGCTCTAAGGGTCTTTGCATCTCACAAATCTCAACTAGGTTCCCATAATCATCTAGACAACTAACTACATTATCCTCATAGTTCACTATAGACTTATGCTTGGTTAACCAATTTATCCCAAAAATTACATCATATGAGCATAAGGATGCCACATATAGGTTGACCTAAGTTTGGAAGGTTGGAAGCTCTAACTTACTACAAAAGAGACATTTGTCTACCCTCTGCTCTGCTTGGTTTCCATACCGTACTTTCCATGAGTTTGTCATGTATCCAAGTCTAACAGGTATCTTGGATATTACTATAGGGTCTATGAAACATTTAGTAGCTCTGCTATCAATTAAAATAGAGACAGTTCGGCCATAGAGCTTAGTCATCAACTGTATTGGTGAAGCCTAATATTCTTCCTGCTTGTTATCCAATGCAGCATGGATTTGATGATGTTGAGACTGCTAATAGTTTCCTTCCCTTCACAACTTTGACAGTTGTGGATAATTTGAGGAATAATGATTGGCTTCACAAGTATAGCACCCATTATGAGGCTCTTTGTGACCTCCTGGCTTGTCCTCTCTAAATCCCTTTTGCTTTTGGTCATGTTTTCTTTTGTTGTTATTTTCCTTCTTGATATTTCCACTATTACCATCTTCACCTTTCTCTTGTGACTCACTTCCCCTCTCAAGACTATAGATATGGTGATTCTTATCTCCTTTATGAAACTTCTTGTTCTCAAACCGCAACTTAGGATTTGAATTGTTGCAAAAGTTGGATAACTATTGCAATTTATGCTCTTGTCTGGTGGCCTTCAGGAAGACTTCATTCATGGTGAGAGGATCATGCATGTCCACTTCTGCTCCAATGTGGGGTCTAAGTCCCAATATGAAATTTTGGATATGGAAATTTTCATCTCCCTAATATTAGGGCACATACTTTAATAGATTGGTGAACTCTTCCTAATATTGGGTCACAATCATGCTCCCCTAAGTTAGGTTTTCAAAAAAATTCACCTTCTTGTCATAAAAGAGTTGTAGTAACCATATCTTCCTAAAAGATTGGAGGAAGAGTTCCCAAGTAATCTCACCAGGCTGAAGATTCCTTTTGGTCTTTTCATTATCCCACCAAGTAGTTGCTTCTCCTGAAAGTTGATATCTAGCCCATGCAGGCTTAGTCTGATTGGATAGGTTAGAAAATCCAAAATATTTCTCCATCTCTATGATCCATGCCTCAGCTCCTACTCTAATGGCTTTACCATCAAACTTAGGTGGTGCTACTCTTTTGAGATCCTTTCCTAGTTCTTCCTCAATTTGACCTTGAGGACCTTCTCCTAGACTACCTTCTCCCTGATTGACTTCCACATTCCCATGAATCTAGTCCTTGCATGCCACCTGAACCTCATGTTCTATGTGTTCCATACAAGCCTCTTTCCTATCCAAAATCTCTATTATCTATTCCAGCCTCTTGTTTGGTCCATTTTTTGAACCACTACCGCCTGCCTCTTGTCTGGTAGTCACCATACTGACTCACACCTAACCTGCATCACATTTCACATCTACCGTAAATTAACATTGGGTTCTACGAATAAATGTTCTTTTTCAAATACACTACATACACATGCATATATCACTCATTCATTGAAGACATACACATTCATGCACAGTAAACATGTTTTGGAGTTCTTCACTTGAACACATAAAAAATAACATCTTGCTTTATTTATATTAAGTGTTGGTCAATAGGTCCTTATTTACAAAATCTTCTTCTTACATTAGTCGTTTTTCTCATTCTCAGAGAGAGGACATTCCTCTGGCTCATTAGAATTTACATCAATTTTCTCATAAGAGGAGGGTTAAGCATGCAGGCTCTCCTTTTCCTCCTTAGTTAATAAGGGTGCATTTGGTCCACACCCTAGGGGCCAATCTCTTATTACAGAAAAATTCTTAATCTTAGGAGTTTGCTTCGATTCCTCAATCTTCTTGCCCCTCTCCAACTTAAGTCAAGTCAGGGCTTGAGCTAGAGTCTCATCGTCAAGAATCTTGAATTGAACCTCCATCTTGGTATTTTCTTCCAATACAACTTTCCTATTTGAGGTCCTAATGGTCTTCCCTTTCTTTCTTCTTGACTTAGACCTTCCCATACCTGCATTCAATCTAGGTTCAATCAATTCTCAGGACAACTCAATTTTGGTCAAAGGGTCAACTATCCCCTAGTCATGGCTATTGTGGACTCAAAAGGCCTAGAGTTGAACCCTAAGCTCTGATACCAAATGTAATAACCCATTTTAATTATTACTTAATTATATTATTGTAAATGACATTATGAATATTAATTTTAAAAAGACATAACTTAAGTAGCTATTTTCAATCATAGCAACACATGTCTAATTAAAATAAGTCATAATAATATGTATTCATTTCCAAATTTTAATTACACTATCCAAGTTGACTTGTCACATAGGGCCAAAAATTCAATACAATATACAATTTTATATCAAGGTTACATCATAGTCCATGATAATCATGAATGCATCCAAGGTTTCCTCTTGACTCATGCCTCCACTGATGGAAGAGAACATGGTTGAAGTGCTTTACCACCCAACCATGAAACTTACGCTTCCCTAAAATTCTTCCTACTTTAAGAATTCCCAAACAAGGTGGAATCTAGTGTGTGCCCATACATCAACATGCATCTTTATCTATGATTTAAAAAAATGCAAGATCTATGCTAGGAATAGAAGAGAGTGTTATCTCAAGTCCATACATACATAATGGTCTAATTTCTTGGCCAAGCATTAAAATTTAGTTGCAACAACAAAATATAGGGTTTGGATAAAGCAAAAACCTATACTCTCTAAACTCCATTTCAGCACTCATCCTGGAAGGTAACTTTCAACAACACAATTTATTTCTTAGCAACTATCTACCCTCTAGCAGCATTAGTGCAAGATCACCCTGGTAACTGAGCCTAGGAGAAGTTTAGAGAGTCTTGTTTTTGGATTTTTGTTCTAGTGTGATGTAAATAAGGTCTATTAGACCAATTTCAATGTAATAGGGTCATATAGGGCCCAGTGATAGTGTTCTGCAAAGTTGTTCAAATAAAGTAAAAGTTGCAATGGCAACTTTGTCAATTTTTGGCTTGTATTGGAATACTGTTGGAAATATGTGTCCCAATCCCATAGGCTGAAACCTCTATTGGAGCCAAGTCAGTGTGACATATTCTATGTCTAGTCGATGAGCAAATTTGTAGCCTTATGTTTTGTACAGGTCGCTATGACCTTGCAGAAGTCTTGTCGAATGGTTACACATTGGAGTCTTTGGTGTGAAATGTTGTGTTCGGTGTGACCTCTTACCGCGTGGAGATCTCTGGCCGACAAGCCATTCATATCGGGCGTCGGGGAGACTCATAGCGACCGAGGGCTTCGGGGTGACTTGAACACTCGGGAAGAAGTCCCAACGACAATGGAAGGTCTCGCCAATGGGGATACACTTGGGGTCTTCGCGGTGACTCAAATACTTTGGTATGAAGTCTTGGCGACCGATGGAGAGTCTCGCCAATGATGAGGGGTCTTCGGTATAACTCTTGGCGAACGGTGGTCTCGGGGTAACTTGGAGATTTCGGTAAGAACTCTCAGAGAGAGTGGTAAGTCTTGTCGACCATTTGGTGCTCGATATAACATAAAGATCTCGATGAAACCTCTTGGCGACAGTTGAATGTCTTAGCGATAGATGGGTGCCGATGGAAATGCTAATGTTTTGGTATGACTTAGGACCTTGGTATGAAGTCTTGGTGAAAGCGATGAGTCTCGCCGACTGGTGGATACACTTAGATTAACTTGAAGGCTCGGTGTGAGGTCCTAGTGAGAGTGATAGTCTTGCCGAAAGGAAAACTAAAGTTGATGCAATGGGTGAACTCGATATAACCTCTTGTCAATTGTAAGGACTCTTGGTGATATCGAATGCTGACTGTGTTGGCATCGGGGAGACATGGTCAGTGTCTCACAAATATGCCAACACAGCTTGATTGCCTTTTGACCATTTGACTTTCCTATGTGGTGTCTCGTGGACCAATCAGAGAAGCCAAATGGGAACCATTGGAAGATAGTTCATTGTGGAAGTTCTGAGAGGAAGCTCGATAGACAGGGGCGACATGGTTATACTCAAAGATTGCAGATGATGTCTGGTTAGATGATTTGAAGGATCGATGGATTCCTGTGTGGTTGTATAATCAGAGTGATTTCTATTCTGTAAAGATTGTAACTTGAAGGTTCCTGTACAAGTTTGATCATTGTGAAAGCTGTTGAAATATGACATCAGAAAGATAAGTCTGATATTTGTATGTAATCTCCATTACTGTAATACAAAGTGATTTCTCTTGGTGTGGTGGGTTTTTCTCCCGTAAGAGTTTTCCCACGTATATCTGGTGTTCATATGTGTTTGTCTATTTCTCTGTTTCAGTAATCTCTTTCTAGTGCATCTTAATTGGACTGTAATTGTAAAATTTAAAAGGTATCTCTGCATTCTTCCCTGAGTTTTGACATTAGGTGAGTTGCTTCCGCATCTAGCTTTCCTTACAAGTGGTATCAGAGCCTAGCCAGTTGTGTTATCTTTGTGGGTACGTTGGGTTTTTTGTGTCAATTTTTGTTCAGTGGAAGTCTTATAGAAGTTTTTCAAGTTCTAATTACAAATTGAGATGGCTAGCACGTCAAGAAAGATTGAAATAGAGAAGTTCAATGGCAGCAATTTTGAGTTGTGGAAACTTAAGATGGAGGATCTCTTAGTGGATCATGATCTTTGGATTGTTGTGTCTGGAGTGAAACCTACAGGCATGAAGCAAGAAGATTGGGACCTTGCAGATAGAAAGTCTAAGTGGCTGATAAGCTCGTTATGCACTTCGCTCTTCTCAATGTGCATGAAGAGAAGACTACATCTTCCTTGTGGAAGAGACCGCATCTATTTATCAGTGGAAGTCCTTGGTGAATAAACTGTTCCTGAGAAGAAGTTGTACACTTTGAGAATGTAGGAAGGAGGTTCTGTAGCTGATCATTTGAACGCATTCAACATGTTGATTGCACAGTTAACATCTATTGGTGTGAAGATTGATGAAGAGGATCGTTGTATGTTGATATTGTGTTCTTTTCCAGATTCATGGGATCACCTTGTGATGGCTATTGGGAGTACAACATCTAGTTTCAAAATGGAAGATGTTGTTGCTTCTTTGTTATCAGAAGAAATGAGAAGGAAATCTTCTAAGATGGTGAAGGAGGCCCTGGCTATTAGAGGAAGGTCGAAAGAGAGAGGCAAGAAGAAGGACAAGAAATCTAAATCGAAATCAGAGGGGAGATCAAAGTCTCCCGGCAAGAAGTCGAAGGTGAAGTGCTGGAACTGTGGGCAACCTGGTCATGTCTGAAAGGATTGTAAAGAGGAGAAGAAGAAGAAGAAGAAGAAGAATAAGTATTCTTCTCAAAGATAGTCGAGTAGTGGGCTTGGAGGAGAAGTTCTGGTTGAGGCCGCTAGCACGTATGTTACTTGATTAATTATCTCTCCAAATTCTCGCTCTGTTGAGAAAACACCTTTGGAAGCGTGGTCTCGTAAGAAGCCCTTTAAGACATATCTGTGTTTTTGGCTGAGGCATATGCTCATGTGTCGTATGAGAAAAGATCTAAATTGGAGAACAAGATTGTCAAATGTATTTTTATTGGCCATAGTGCCGGCATAAAAGGATACAAGCTTTGGAATCTTATACAGAGAAGGTTGTATACAAGCAGAAGTGTAATATTTCATGAGTTGAAGCCTTCTACCTTGGATTTGTAGTCGAGACAAAGAGAAACAATAAGGATGTAGTTGAATTCCTCCACACCGTGAAAGAGGAATTCAAAATTCAAAATGTACCGAAACTAAGGAGAGCTCAAGTAGTTCTGAAATTTCTAAAGAAGAAGAAGAACCTCACTTCAAAGAAGTGAGGAGGTCAACTCATGAAAGAAAGCAACCCGATAGGTATGGGTTTCTTTGATAGATTCTACTTGTGCCTATGCTTTAATTTCTAGCACTAGTGAGCCTAGGACTATGAAAGAGGCATTTAGAATGTCGATTCAAACTCTTGGTTGGAAGCCATGAATGAAGAAATGGCATCATTAGAAAAGAATGATACTTGGAGTTTGGTGCCATTGCCTAAAGGCAAAAAAGTTGTTGGCTGCAAATGGGTATTTTAAAAGAAGATTGGTCTGATGGCAGGTGGAAAAGTACAAGGCAAGATTGGTTGCAAAGGGCTATTCCTGTGTGTAGAGGAATTGACTAGGGATTTCATGTAGCTGCCGATCCATCTTTAGACTTTTGTCACTTGCATTGTATTGAGGTTTTAATAGATGAATGTGAAGACAACATTTCTTCATGGTGATCTTGAAGAAGAAATCTATATGTCCCGTACTCGAGCACTTTGTTGAAAAAGGTAAAGAGAAACTCGGCTTGGTAAAAAAGCTCCTCAGATGGGTTAAAGCAAATACCTAGAATGTGTACCGTAAATTCTTTTGTATTGTCTTTGGGATTTGTGAGATCAAAATCTTATCATTGTGTCTATTATAAAGCTGAAAGTGATCAAGTTTTTATTATTGCTCTCTATGTTGATGATATGTTGTTCATAGGCAATAGTAAGCTAATGATTTCCGATCTTAAGTCTCAGTTGTTTGCTAAGTTTCGAAATGAAAGATCTTGGTACAGCAAAAGATATATTCTGGGGATGGAGATAACTAGGGACGGGAATAAGTAGAAAACTTTGGCTCAGTCAGATAAGTATATCAAGACTATTCTAGAGAGATTTTGCATGAATGATTGCAAGCAGCTAGTTGTTCCAGTCTTGCAAGGAACGAAGCTATATGTTGAAGACTGTCCAAAATCTCCTACTGAGATGGAGGACATGACCAGTGTACCCTATGCTAGTGCAGTTGGTAGTCTTATGTATGCAATGTTCTGTACAAGGCCAGACATTTCCCAAGCAGTGGGAGTTCTTAGTCAGTTTATGGCTAATCCTGGAAGGACACATTGGGATGCTGTGAAAAGAGTTTTTAGATATTTGAAGGGCACTTCAGATTTTTCTTTGTGTTACCATGGGAACTTGGTTGAATCACAGAAGACTCTCAGTATTTGAGGCTATGTGGATTATGATTGGGCAGGGGACATTGACAGCAGGAGGTCCACCAATGGATACATTTTCATGTTGAATGGTGGTGCAATGAGTTGGATGAGTAAGCGGTAGGCTGTAGTCACTTTGTCCACTACAGAGGTTGAATACAT
The DNA here is from genome assembly GCA_007258455.2 of Sequoia sempervirens. NCBI lineage: Eukaryota > Viridiplantae > Streptophyta > Pinopsida > Cupressales > Cupressaceae > Sequoia > Sequoia sempervirens. The sequence continues at coordinate 639,787,155 of VDFB02058242.1, read as the reverse complement.
GGCAGCTACTCATGCTTGTAAAGAAGCAATTTGGTTAAAACTTTTTTGTTCTAACATTGGTTTTGATGTAGGGAAAATAACTATTTTTTGTGACAGTCAGAGTGCAATTTTTCTGGCAAAGAATCCTACTTTCCATGCAAGGACGAAACATATAGATGTACAGTACCACTTTGTACGAGATATGGTGGAGGATGGAAAGGTCAGTTTGGAAAAATTTGATACTCTGGAGAATGTTGCAGATTCATTGACGAAGCCAGTGAGCACAGACAAGTTCAAGTGGTGTGCCAGTTCAATGGGCCTTAGTGCCCATGATTTTCAATAAGTTTTGTTGTGCTCTGGAGGTGCCTTTGTGATCTTTGTCAAGTGGGAGATTGTTGGAAATATGTGTCTCAATCCCACAGGCTGAAACCTCTATTGGAGCCAAGTCGGTGTGACATATTCTATGTCTGGCCAACGAGCAGATTTATAGACTTATGTTTTGTACAAGTCGCTATGACCTTGCAGAAGTCTTGCCGAACGGTTACACATTGGAGTCTTCGGTGTGACATGTTGTGTTCGGTGTGACCTCTTACCGCATGGAGATCTCTAGCCGACAGGCCATTCATATCGAGCGTTGGGGAGACTCATAGCGACCGGGGGCTTCGAGGTGACTTGAACACTCAGGAAGAAGTCCCAGCAACAATGGAAGGTCTCGTCGATGGGGATACACTTGGGGTCTTCACAGTGACTCAAAGACTTCGGTATGAAGTCTTGGCGACCGATGGAGAGTCTCGCTGATGATGAGGAGTCTTCGGTATAACTCTTGGTGAACGGTGGTCTCGGGGTAACTTGGAGATTTCGGTAAGAACTCTCAGAGAGAGTGGTAAGTCTTGCTGACCATTCGGTGCTCGATATAACATAAAGATCTCGATGAAACCTCTTGGCGATAGTTGAATGTCTTAGCGATAGATGGGTGTCGATGGAAATGCTAATGTTTTGGTATGACTTAGGACCTCGGTATGAAGTCCTAGCAAAAGCGATGAGTCTCGCCGACTGGTGGATGCACTCGGATTAACTTGAAGGCTCAGCGTGAGGTCCTAGCGAGAGCGATAGTCTTGCCAAAAGGAAACTTGAAGTTGATGCAACAGGTGAACTCGATATAACCTCTTGCCAATTGTAAGGACTCTTGGCGATATCGAATGCTGACTATGTTGGCATCAGGGAGACACAGTCAGTGTCTCACCGATATGCCAACATAGCTTGATTGCCTTTTGACCGTTTGAATTTCCTATGTGGCATCTCGTGGACTAGTCAGAGAAACTGAATGGGAACCATTGGAAGAAAGTTCGTTGTGGCAGTTCTGAGAGGAAGCTCGACAGACAGGGGCGACATGGTTATACTCAGAGATTGCAAATGATGTCTGGTTAGATGATTCGAAGGATCGACGGATTGTTGTGTGGTTGTATAATTAGAGTGATTTCTATTCTATAAAGATTGTAACTTGAAGGTTCCTATACAAGTTTGATCATTGTGAAAGCTTCTGAAATATGACATCAGAAAGATAAGTCTGATATTTGTATGTAATCTCCATTACTGTAATACAAAGTGATTTCTCTTGGTGTGGTGGGTTTTTCTCCCGTAAGGGTTTTCCCACCTATATCTGGTGTTCATATGTGTTTGTCTATTTCTCTATTTTAGTAATCTCTTTCTAGTGCATCTTAATTGGACTGTAATTGTAAAATTTAAAAGGTATCTCTGCATTCTTCCTTGAGTTTTTGACGTTAGGAGAGTTGCTTCCGCATCTAATTTTCCTTAGAAATACCAATGGTCACCCATTCAAAAATCAATTGGAGGCCATTGTAAGTGTAAGGGAACGTGTTTAAAATCCTCTAATACATTCGAGGAAAAAAAATTTATGAACATTTTGGCGAGCAAACAAAGGAGATACTTTATTTTTGGAGAAATTATTGTGTTTTCCTATGTTTTTAGATTTTGTACGGCCCCGTACATCAACATAATGTTTTGAATTTCATGTGAAGGGCTAGTGCATCATGGATACTTTCATTTGAATCTATTTTTGTGGGTTTTCATTCAGATTTGAGGGAGAACAAGGGATTTTTCTAAAATTTGTTCTATAAAGTAGGGTTTCTAGGGTTTTGAAAGAAAATATGAGAAATTAGGCCATTCCACCATTGGGAAAATCTGTAAATTTTTGGAATGGACCTTTTAGGAGTTTTTTTATTTTTTTGGTAGTGGTAGAGCAGGGTGATGAAGTTTGCAAGGGTTTTTCTCGAGCCCTAACTTAACATCTCCATGTGTTAAGCATAGTTTTGATAGGTGTTTTTTAGGATAGCAGGATTTTGTGGTGATTTGATGAAACCATTTGTTTAATCCAACCTTATGTGATCTGGGAAGATTTTTGTTAAAGAGTTTTTGGGTTTAGGAATTGATTTGAGGACACTTCCTTTGTAAAAGTGGCCTATTTACGCATAATTCTAGTGTTGCAAGCTTAGTTTGATTGGTTTATTTCAAAACAACCTATTCAACCAGTTTTATATGTTGACAAACAAGATAATGGGTGTCTGAAAGTGTATAGGTTTTGTCCCTTTCATACCTTCTCTAAAATATATGATAAGAAAAGGGTTGATGGACACCTACTAGCAAGGTGGACAGTTTGTGAAGGAACTATCCCTTAAGATTGTTTGTAGACTTGAAGACCCTATTGGTTTGATTTTTTGAAGCCTAAATCACCTTGCTCTGCATCAGGTTGTATCAGAGCTTAGGCTTTAGATCATTTGGAAAGAAGATTTTAATTTGAAGAATAGAGAAAGTGTAAGGTAAAGCACTTAGGATGCCTCCAAAAGGTGGTTCAGTTGTTGTTTCTAGGGAGTTAAGAACCCTAAGAGAGACTCAAGAAGCCATGGCAGCTAGGATGGAAGCACTAGAGAAAATATACAAGAGAGATAAAGGTCTTGCAAAGGAGAGTGACCCTAAAGATGAGGAAGAGGGTGAAGGTGAGCACCCCCTAGAAGGATCACATGACCAGATGGATCTTGAAGAAAGCAAGTTTCTACAAGTGCTTAAGGTTGTGAAAGGAGAGAAACAAGATGTGAAGATGGAGCTCCCTATGTATGGTGAAAAAATGGATGTTGAAGAGGTGATTGAGTGTATAGATGTGTTAGACAACTATTTTTAATTCAAGGAGGTGGCTAAAGACAAGAAGGTCAAGTTTTCGAAAACCAAGTTGAAGGGAACAATATTGACATGGTGGAACTACACCCAAGAGAAGATAACAAGGAAAGGTAAGCCCAAGATTAATTCGCGGGATAGGATGGAAGTGAAGGTAAAGAGTCAGTTCTTCCCTGCAGATTATGAGATTCAAGTGTTTAGGAGATTGTAGAATTTAAAACAAAAAGAAATGGATGTGGTAGCATATACTGAGGAGTTCCACAAGCTGGCCATAAGGTCTGGACACACTAAGAATGAAAAGGAGAAATTAGCAAGATATTTGAATGGTTTGAGATCCACAATCCAAGATGAGATAAGCCTCACTACTCCTAGGACAATAGAGGAGTTTTTTTCAAATGGCCACTAAGGCTGAGGAAAAGATAAGGGGGAGACAATAAAAATAATCAAGAGGCAGAGGGAAAAGTTTTTGGGGTAGAGGAACCTCTAATGGAAGAGGATCACAAAGACGTCAAGGTGAACAAAGTGCAAATCAAGAATCAAGTGGTGAATCAAGGGGGGAGTTTTAGAGGAAGAAGGACAAATGGTAGAGGCAGGTTCAATGGACAAGGAAGGGGGTCTAATACCTTCTCTAGAAGGTGTTATAATTGCTATCAATTTGGACATCCTACATGGAAGTGCCTAGATAAACCAAGTGCAAGTTCTCGTGGTGGAGAGAGGACTCAACTAGTGCAAAAGGAGGATGAAGAAAGTGTAAATTCACCTTCCTACATGCTGCTCCGGAGGTAGGAGAGTCCTTAATGATGAGAAGGACATTAATCAAGGTTCCAACCATCAAGGAACCCCCTCAAAGAAAGGCCTTGTTTCGAACAACATGAAGATCTCAGGGAAAAGTATGCAAAGTGATAGTTGATTTTCATTCAACAGATAATATAGTATCATTAGAGATGGAAGAAAAATTTAAAATGAAGAGGAATCCTCATCCAACACCTTATAAGATCGCATGGCTCAATTAAAGGAAGCAAGTGCTTGTTAATGAGCAAGTTTGGGTGGAGTTTAATATTGGTGCCTACAAAGACAAAATTTTGTCTGATTTTGTTCCTATGGATGTATGCCACCTACTCATTGGAAGGCCTTGGCAATTTGATAGAAATGCCAAGCATGATGGGCACAAGAATATGTATGTCATTGAGAAAGATGGATTTACTTACATTCTCACACCTCTGCAAGAAGATGATGGTGTTGTTCATGAAGTTCCAAGTGTGATGGTAGTCAAGGAGGAGTTTTTTAAAGATCTAGAGGAGGAAAAGATAGGTTATGCCATTTTTTTAAGCCTATTTCTAATGTAGAAACAATAGATCAAGAAGAGATACCCAAGGAGGTGCATGCCTTGTTAGAAAAATATGAAGACATAAGAGTGAAGGAGTTACCAATTTCACTACCTCCCATCAGAGATATGATTCATCATATTGATCTCATACCGGGTGCAAGTCTGCCAAACAAAACAGCATACAAGATGACACCAAGGTAGAATGAAGAGATAAGAAATTAGGTTCAAGATTTGTTGGACAAGGGGCTGATAAGGGAGAGCTTAAGCCCTTGTGTTGTGCCTACTATATTGGAACCCAAAAAGGATGGAGATTGGAGGCTTTGTACCAATTCAAGAGCCATTAATAAAATCACAATCAGTTATAGATTTCCTATACCCCAGATGGAGGATGTGATGGACAATTTAGCAGGTGCAAGGTACTTCTCAAAGATTGATTTCAAAAGTGGATATCATCAGATAAGAATAATGGAAGGAGATGAGTGGAAGACCGCCTTTAAGACCAATGAAGGTTTATATGAATGGCTAGTGATGCCATTTGGGTTATCAAATGCCCCAAGTACATTCATGAGGCTAATGAATGAGGTTCTAAAGCACTTCATAGGAAAATTTGTGGAGGTATACTTGGATGACATCCTTGTGTATAGTAAAACAAAAGAGGATCATTTGGAGCACCTAGATAAGGTATCGAATAGACTCAACGAGGAGAAATTAAGATCAACCTCAAGAAGTGTGATTTTATGAAGAATGAACTTCTATACCTTGGATTTTTTTATTTCAGAAGGAACATTGAAGATGGATCCCACAAAGGTACAATCCATACTCAGTTGGCCAACACCTACATTAGTTGGAGAAGTCAGGAGCTTGCATGGATTGGCTAGCTTCTATAGAAAGTTCATCAAGAATTTTAGTCACATTTGTGCACCAATACTTGATACCATCAAAGGTGAGAAGAGGCATAAATTTCAATGGACAACTAGGGAAGATAAGAGATTTGAGTACTTGAAGACAAGAGTGGGAAAACATCCTATTCTTACCCTCCTTGACTTTGGCAAGTTGTTTACTGTGGAATGTGATGCAAGTGAGTCTTCCATAGGTGCAGTTTTGAGTCAAGAGGGGAAACCGGTTGCCTTTTTCAATGAGAAACAAAATGATACCAAAGGGAAGTATTCCTCATATGACCTTGAGCTCTATGCCATGGTAAAGTCTCTCAAGAAATGGAGACATTATCTCTTACCAAAGGAATTTTTTATTTTTACAGATAATCATGCATTAAGATTCTTGAATGGACAAGACAAGTTGAGTCATAGGCACATGAAGTGGATGGAGTATTTACAGACCTACACATTTACAATCAAGCACAAGAAAGGACAAGCAAATAAGGTTGCAGATGCCCTGAGTAGGAGATCTATGATGGTGCAAGAGATACAACTCGGGGTAGATTCACTAAAAGGTATGTATGAGCATGATGATGATTTCAAAGATGCATTTATTGTTTGCAGTCAGTCTCAAGATGCTTTTCGCAGTGAGTATTTTGATTTTGTGTTACAAGATGGTTTTTTATTCAAGTGGGCTCAGTTGTGTGTGCCTAAGTGTTCTATGAGGGAAAATTTAATAAGAGAGAAGCATTGTGGTAGTTTGAGTGGGCATTTTGGGTTTGATAAAAATTTAGAGCAGGTTAAGAGATTTTATCATTGGCCAAGGATGAATGTGGATTTTAAGAATTTTGTAGAGAGTTGTGGGATATGTCAAAGATCTAAAGGATCAAGCTCCAATGTAGGTTTATACCAACCTTTTCCTATACCTAATCACCCATGGGAGTCAATAAGCATGGACTTTGTTTTGGGTCTTCCTAAGACACAAAGGGGGTATGACAATATTTATGTTGTTGTAGATAGGTTTAGCAAGATGACCCATTTCATTGATTGTAGGAGTACAAATGTTGCATCTCACATAGCTAGTTTTTTTTCCAAGGAGATTGTAAAGATTCATGGACTTCCTTTGACCATTATGTCTAATAGAGATTCCAAATTCATAGGTAACTTTTGGAGGACCTTGTGGAAAAAGCTAGGAACCAATCTACAATTCAGTTCATCCTACCATCCACAAATGGATGGACAAACTGAGGTTGTAAATAGGCCACTTGGGAACTTGTTAAGGTATCTTACAAAGGAACATGGTCATTCATGGGATCTCATACTTCCTCAAGAAAAATATGCATACAATGATTCCATTAACCGAAGCATAGAAAGGAGTCCATTTGAAGTAGTATATGGGATGAACCCAAGAGGAATATATGAACTCAGAGATCTAAAGGATATGGAGAGAAGAAGTGCAACAGGGGAGCAATTTTCCATAGCTATGAAGGGAATACATGAGCAGGTCAAGGAGAATTTGAAGAAGAGTGTGGAGAAGTATAAGAAGAATGCAGATTTGAAAAAGAAAGATGTTCAATTCAAGGTTGGAGATATGGTGCTTGAACATATCAGAAAAGAGAGGCTTCCTACAGGAAAATATACCAAGCTAATGATAAAAAAGATTGGTCCTTGCAGGGTAGTGCACAAGTTTGGGAAAAATTCTTATGAGATAGAAATCCCTCCTAGAGTTACTATCTCACCTATATTTAATGTTGTTGATCTTTATCCTTTTAAGGGTACTGTGGATGTAGGTGATGATTTAGGTGTTGTAGGAGTTGAAGATGATAAGTGGGTTAAAGACCTACCACCCAGCCAACCAATGAAGCTTGAAATCATACTAGATACAAGGGAGATCAGGACTAGGAAGAAAGTGTACAATGAATACTTGGTCAAATCGCATGACCTACCAAATGAAGATGCTCAATGGATGATAGAGGAGGATATAAAGAAGCATGAAGTTTTTGTTCAAGATCTCATTTCATCAGGAGGATGAAATCTTTTCCACCCCGATTGTATGGTACAGGAGCACCTTGGTAACTGAGTCTAGGAGAAGTTTAGAGAGTCTTGTTTTTGGAATTTTTTTCTACTGTGAAGTAAATAAGGTCTATTAGACCAATTTCAATGTAATAGGGGTCATATAGGGCCTAGTAATAGTGTTTTGCAAAGTTGTTCAAATAATGTAAAAGTTGCAATGGCAACTTTGTCAATTTTTGGCTTGTATTGGAATACCAACGGTCACCCATTCAAAAATCAGTTGAGGGTCATTGGAAGTTGAAGGGAACATGTTTAAAAGACTCTAAGAAATTTGAGGCAAGTTTGTTGATGAACATTTTGGCAAGCAAACAAAGGAGATACTCTATTTTTGGAGAAATTATTGTATTTTCCTATGTTTTCAAATTTTGTATAGCCCTGTACATCAACATAATGTTCTAAATTTCATGTAAAGGGCTAGTGCATCATGTATACTTTCATTTGAATCTAATTTTGTGGGTTTTCATTTAGATTTGAGGGAGAACAAGGGATTTTTCTTAAAGTTGTTCTGTAAAGTAGGGTTTCTAGGGTTTTGAAAGAAAATATGAGAAATGAGGCCATTCCACCATTGGGAAAATCTGTAAATTGGTGGAATGGACCTTTTAGGAGTGTATTTTATGTTTTTGGCAGTGGTAGAGTAGGGTGATGAAGTTTACAGGGGTTTTTCTCGAGCCCTAGCTTAACATCTCCATGTGTTAAGCATAGTTTTGATAGGTGTTTGTTAGGACAATAGGATTTTGTGGTGATTTGATGAAACCAATTATTTAATCTGACCCTATGTGATTTGGGAAGATTGTTGGTAAATATTTTTTGGGTTTAGGAATTGATTTGATCACACTTCCTTTGTAAAAGTGGCCTATTTAGGCCTAATTCCAACATTGTAGGCTTAGTTTGATCAGTTTGTTTCAAAACAACCTATTCAACCAATTTGATATGTTAAAAAACAAGATAATGGGTGCCCGAAAGTGTATAGTTTTTGTCCTTTTTATACCTTCTCTAAAAGATATGACAAGAAAAGGGTTGATGGACACCTACTAGCAAGGTAGATAGTTTGTGAAGGAACTATCCCTTAAGATTGTTTGTAGACTTGAAGACCCTATTGGTTTGATTTTTTGAAGCCTTAATCACCTTGCTCTACATCAAGCATCTACCCTAAGGAGATCTAGTCTACTTAGGTGTTGTTATTCTACTAAACAAAGAGAATATTCTTACACATATCCATGGAAAAGCAATTTAGTCTACTTAATTTCCTCAACTTAAGTAAATCAAAAAGATGATTCAAATGGAATTTTTCAATACATTATCCATTCAGTTCATACACATATCACATGATTGCATTCAAAATAATTCAGTATTCATTAAAAATGAATTAAATAAGTAACAAAATAAGGTATGTCACAAGTATGTGTATGTACATAGACGAAGGTCTATGTGCATACACATATATGTTTCTATTTAAGTTATTAATTTGTGCATACATTCTAAAATAAAATCCATTATAATAGATTGCTTTCATTCAAATAATGTTATAGATTGTCATATTGTTTAACAGTAATACAAGATGTGAATTTGTCTTTTTCAAATAAATAAGAACATATCTATTTGAATAGTTTCCACATACTGATGTGCTATTTATAAAAAAATAATGATGTTTTTATCAAAAAAAAATTGTTTGTATCAAAACAAATGTTGTTTGTATCAAAACAATGTTGTTTGTATCAAAACAATGTTGTTTGCAGAAGTTTACAAGTTATTGTGCCAATATGGCTCGTTAACATCTTCAGGTTACCTAGTATATCATGTATAGGATCAATTTTCTATCATTATAGTTATATAATTATCTAGGTAGGGTAAACCCACAAAAGTGGTTTACAATTCCAGTGAGGAAGGAAAAGTTGCAAAAAATGACCACATGCAAAAAAAATTGGTTTTGGGGGGTTTGAACGAACTTTTGGTTCGAGCAAACCCAAAAGAGGTTTGCTAGAAACCTGGTTCAAGAAAACCCAATTAATGTGGGGTCCCACCATTCCCGGGAAAAATCAAAAAGAAAATCCTGGTGGAAAAGGGGTTTGATCGAACTAGGGTTCGCTAGAACCCTGGTTCAAGCGAACCCCCCGTTTCCCACCTTCTCATCCTCTGGCACCAAAAAACTCCAGAATTTTTCCCTTCAAAGCTTGTGTTGAGGATGCAAATGGAGGAGACTTCACAAACCCAACTAGATGATGGTAGTCCTCAAAACGAGCTACCCAACGAATATAATTTTAATATGTTTTGGTTTTATTATGTATTTGTTTTTTTAGTCTTATTAAACATAGGTTTTTCACCAAAAATCAAGCTCTTTGTTCTGCACATATGGAAAAATAGTAGATTATCAAAAAAAAATTGAAAAATATGAGTGCACCAAATATTGAAGTCCTTGATCCAACAAAAAAAAATTGAATTTCAATACATACAAAAAAAGTTACATTGTATACGGTCCGCCTATGTCTGAATTGTAATTTATTTGACTTCAAAATTTGATTACAGAAAAAATATTCAATAAAACACTATGAAACCAATTGAAAGCACTAGATATCGTAGTTACAAATATAAATTTGAAAAACAACTTAATTTTATCCTTCATGGAAAAAAAGTTATGTTGTATACAATGAGCGTCACTCCTTAAAAATGTTGTTTTCTAAAAAAAACTAGTTTTTGAAAGAGATGGAAAAAGAAGTGCAATGTGATTCCAAAAATTTTGAAAAAAATATATTTGGAATCTATAGAAAAAAATGTCACAAATCACTAGTTTGCATCATCTTCAAATTCCTCATGGTTTAGCCGCTATAGGTGCCCGAAAGTGAAGATTTAGGAATATTCATATTACTATTTTGGGTTAGGAGAGACCCGAGTTTTTTTTATGGGTGACTGTTATGGATATAAATTCAAGCTACTTTCATTCTAAGAATGACTAACAGTTGAATGATTTTGGTTTCATCACAAACATTATCATTAGACGAACCTTAAAGAAATGTCGATTATCGGCTTACAATGTTTGATGGCCAGTTGATAAAACACATTCATAGTAATCAATCTAAGAATGATTTGTGCATGTGAAATAGGTTGGTGTAAAAAAAATATGCGAGCATCGCATGGAAGCAAAGAAAATGGGGATCATTCTATTGAATGATTAAATCTATGTACAAATGGTATACTGCAATCAATCTTAAAGATCAATGCCCACATGATAAAATGGAATGATGTAATCATTCCTCCATCATTCAAGGAGAATGAGGTAACATGCTTAAGTAGTAGCGACATATATATATGTACGTCATTCTATGAATGATGTTAGCAACCTTTGCACCCACTTTGAGTGACATTCGTGTTTGGCCTAACCGATAGGAAGAACAACATATTGAAAAGGGTTACAATGGTGAAACAATTGTTTCCCTTAAAGGAAAATGATAATGATTTTTTAAATCGTTCAATACAAAATATAAATTCAAGCAATCAGAATTCATCTAATTTAACCATGTAATGGTTAATAAATGTTACATGCAAGATATAAATGAAAGAGGTGAAATGAATAAATCATATAGGGCTTAATCTGGTTCAACTATCATGCCAATAGAAAGAATGTGCAAAGATGTGGTGCATGCAAATGTTGGCTGATAAGGCCCTTGCAACATAGAATATTTTACTTTTATAATAGTATATATATGTGTGTTCATATATATATATATATATATATATATATATATATATTTATGTTCATATATATATATATATATATATATATATATATATATATATATATATATATATATATATATATATATATATATATGTATATATATTTATATGTGTTCATATATATATTACTTTTATAATAGTATGGTATTCAATCACTTCCAAGCAAGGAATAAAATTTTATTTTATTCAAATAATTGTTTTCAAAAGAAGTAGTTTTCTTATCCTTCAAGCATGCCTTTTGAATTACATACAAATATGTTTAATCATGCTATCATTCTCTTTTTAATTTTGAAATCATATGATCAATATAAACAATTGAATAAGAAGTCACATGTATAACATTCCACAAGCCTATTCTTTTCAAACATTGAATCATTTCGAATCAAGTTAATATAATTTTCTATATGAAAGTTTAAATGCAATCTATCATGTTTTTTTGTGGTGTGTGCATCCAAATTCCATCAAGCTTACCATTCAATCTAGCTAAATGATCCTACTTCAACCATGTTCTCATCCTTCAACCTGTTACTCTGCATTTGTACACACTTACACTTACACAGTTTATCAGTAACATTTAATCATGATAAAGTATGAGATAGTTCATAATATCACATGGTCAAAAGATGGTCAACTTCTTTCAAACATTTCAAAAATATCAAAATTTTCATTCAACATTTTGAATTTCCTCAATAATTCAATTTATCATATTATAATTTAAATGCAATAAAAAATTGGGTTATGACACTTGGGGGCTCACCTAGTGAATATCGGACTTCAATAACCCATGTTTCCTTTTATTTGTGGTTCACCTAGCAAATATCATACTTTTCTATTGTGTGTCATGAACGCCTTTGCATGGACACCTAGAATAATGCAACTTGCTAGCTAGTATATCCATGTGGTTCATAAGTCATGTGCCATAACACAACTTGCTATCCCTCATGGGATAATTCCTTTAGTCTATGGATGACATTTGGTATTTTAGGAAATTTAACCCTGAGGTCTCTTTACCTTATTGACTTGAATCCTTTAATATTAACCTTGTGTTTTTTTGTCTTTTGTGTGTTTTATTCATGTCTACATCATTTTTACATTGTTTTTGTGTTCATTTTGTTTTCATTTATGTTTTATGTTATGTTATGTGTTGTCATCATGTATGCTTCGTGTTTTCAATGTGTATGTTTGTGTATGTTGTCTTGTTGCATTACAAACATGTGTGTGTTTCTTCGTGCTTATGTTGTCTCACCATGGTATCTTGGATCCCAAGGGCTTGTGCACTCTCCCTTGATCCCTTGTCATCCTATCTCTTCAAAATTTGGAAATTCAAACCCCTCTTTACATAGATTTTCTACTTTAGTGTGAGTCTAAGAATAATTTCATACTCTCACTAAAGTAGGGGCTAAATGTAGCATTGAAAATTGTCACCCTTGATAATTTCACATTATGTTTTACTCCCCCTTAATTTATTGGACCTGATTGAACCCCTAATTTCCTAAATTATGTATTCTGAGGCTTACTTTTCTATTTTGTGATAAATTGCAAGCATCAAAAAAATGCATTCATTTGGTACTTTTTCCCTGACACCTTAAAATCTAGAAAATAGGGCTGGGGCAGAGACACCCTATGGCGGAAATGTCCCCCTTATTTTTTGGTTCCAAATTTGAATATGTTGGTGTCAACATTTTATCATTTCCAATTCAAGTTGCAAATGTTGGCTATCGAGATCTAATTTGTGGTAAAATGAATAAATGCATATACATACCTAGTTATTGCATCATTTGACATCATCTAGAAAATTATTGGAGAAATTATTGTCAAGAGCACTAACAAGCAAGTCAAGAGTAGAATTTTGGAGCTTTATTGCAAAAATTCAAGATCCAAACATCATGTTGAATCCTATGTGAGTTTATGCATGTTCATGTCATCATTGTTTTTGAAGACTAAACATTTTGTTGGTCTCCAAAAAATTTGATCAATTCAAGCAAGATCCAAGACCTTGAGGTGATGTGCATGACTTCAGTCCTACAAGGAAGCCATTGAAGCGTGGTGAGTTGCAACACTTTGTGGATTCATCATTCCTTCCTATCATTTATCCTTTTATCATTGACATTTCCATTGTGGAAGTGGAAACACTAACACGAGGTTTGACTAAGGCAAGCCCATAAATGACACAACCTTGCCTTTCTCTTTGAATGTGCAAGTTTCAGGTTTGAGGGAGATTGAGAGAAATTTGAAGATCCATTTTCCATTGTTTCATTTTTTTGAACACATGAAATACTGAGAGGGGGGTGAATCAATATTCTATTAAACCATCCAATTATCAACCACCCAATTTCCAAAGCATACTTAGTTCAATTATAAGGAATGTACGCATAAATAACCCACAACACACACAACACATGAACACCAGGATTTTTATGTGGAAAACCTAAAAAGAGAAAAAACATGGTGAGATTAACTCACAATATGTTATAACTGATTATAAGATATTACAAAAAGGCACACTACTAAGAGGACTCACTATCCAAGTGAACTCATTGTTCATAGAGAAAAGAAAGATACAAGAGATGTGATGGCTTCATAGCCAGAGTTTGAATTGAGAGAAATGCATCTAACTTATGTTGAATCCAATTCCTTCAAGCCTCATTACACATACTACAATGACTCAAATTACCAGTTTCTGCTCTGCTCTTTCTTTGCACATCAATCACTTAATACTCAGCCTATTTACATAATTTTTCAATATTTGTATCATTGATTTCATTTGGGTCATATATTCATCATATTCCCATTAATCCTCAACTCAAATTTACCTTGTGCATATATTAAACTCCATTGTAAACATTAATTAAGTCGACCTAATTAGATGTAGCCTTGAATTATGCAAAATGTGCCTTGTCAACACCCAATTCAAACCAAAATTTCCTTCATACTCAAAACACAATTAATATAGGTTGGAATGGACCTATAACAACTCCTTTTTCCATTCACTTCATGTATTTAATCTTCATAACTCTTCTCATATCTTAAGTTGTCCAAGCATAGAACAAAAATGTAAAATACTCCAATTGATCAATACCAAGGAATGAAAAGACTGCAAAATGTCATGCCAACTAAAAAATATAATGTAATGACACATGTAAATCTTCTCCCAAAACTGCAACATCTAACTCAAATCCGTGGAGGAATGTAGACCGGTTAGGTAAAGGCCAATACACAGAAAACTATGTAAACTATATTTGTCAAACTTTTGTTACTTGAAACTTTTGAACCACTTAACCAGAACAACTAAAATTATGAAATGGGATGCCAATGATAACCATGAATAGTATACTAGAATCACAGGAGTATATCTATAAAGGCGAATAAACACAAACCAAAATACCAGAGGGCACTGAGTGTTGAAATTGTCGGTAAAAACACTTAGCAAAAAAACCTTTTGCAAAATTAAATTTTATGTAGACATTCATCATACTATTTTACATTCATCATGTGGTTCTGATGTGGTATTGACATCAATGAAAACTCATTAATGACAAGCTTCTTCATTCTTTCAACAATCTCCCCCTTTGTTATTAATGGCAACATGCATCAAAGCAAAAATGTCTCTCCAAATATCTCTCCCCCTTTGACATCAAGGGCAAAGGGTGCTTACCCATACATATATATACAAATTGAACTAGCTCCCCCTTAGGAAGCTAACCAAAACCTCCTAATATATCTGCATATATACAACAAAATCAAAAAAAAATAAAAACTAAAAATGTGTATAGAGATAGAAATGATCAACCTAAAGATGTTGACCACTCCAAAGTTTTTGAAGAATCTATTTCCAAGAACATTTTCCTTCTTCCCAGCTCTTCTTCACTACTACAAGCATTCTATGTAGAGACTCAAGCTCTATCAAGGTCTCTTCTCCTTCTTCTATAGTACCGAGTGTAAGATTTATCTTTGAAACTCTATCAGAACTAGAAAGGGAACTTGAGATTGGTTTGTCCTTTGTTTTTACCAAGTCCCTTAGCTTTGCAAGTTTCTTGATCACTTCTTCCTTCTAGATCTGCAAAGTGAAGAATCTATCATGCAAGTTCACTATAGAAATCCAGGTTTTATTGTCTCTATCTAGTGTTGAATCATAGGATTTTGATGCATTAGCTATTTGAGAATCAATCAATAATATTTCAACTTTTATCCCTTGAGTGGCATCCGACCACTTCAAAAAACAATTCATTTGCACCTTCCTCATAGGCTAGCACTTCCTTCAAGCAATCTCCAACTTTTGTATGTGCAGATGCACATTTTTTTGTAATATCCATTAGCTTATTTTTTGTAATCCTTGTCTCGCCCTCGGTTTCATCTTGTCTTTTCAATCCAGAGGCGTATTCCTTAAAGGAATCAAACAACAATTTGAAGTTCTCCACCATAGGCAGAGATGTGTCAACATTAGTCCCTAGAATGATCTCTTTTAATGTTTTCACAACCTCATATATTAATTCACTACTTTTTAGATATATTTCAATCATTTCTTTTCATGTCAATGCACTAAAAATATCACTCAATTGCAACTTATGTATAAGAGATCTTATCCAGATCAACATTGCTATGATACATGGGTAGCTACAACAACTGAGAAGAAACAACTAGTTGAAACTTTAATTTTTTAGACAAAAAATATTCTAAAGGGTTATAAGAGGGGAATTCACTAAAGGGCTTTGGAAAATCCTTTAACTTCTTAGCTTCTTCATTCTCTCCAGTACCAAACTTTTCTTTTTCTTCTACCTTTTCTTCTTCCTCACTAGAAATCTTGTCTTTATCTTTATCTCCTTCATCCTTGTCCATATTTCCTTGCTCCTTATTTTCATTTTTATCGCATTCTCCTTCCTTTTCACCCTCATTCACTCCTTCCTAATTCTCTTCATTGTCATGGATTTTCTCATCGATTGTATCATGCTTCTCACCTTCACTAATGTTTTTATCTTTATCTTTCAAACAAACAGATGTCTTCAAGTGGCCTTGATCTACAATCTCTTGAGTTACCAAAGGAACAAAAGTATCATCATTTTCATTTTCCTCTCCAATCCCAGCAATGTCCTCATCTTCAACAATTTCTTCCATTGGTTCATCGCTATCTGGAGGAATATTATCAAGAATTTATTTTGTATCTTATTGGTAGACACGATATAATTCATTCCATATTTTTGGGCTATATCAATAACCTTAAATTTTGTCTCCTGCATTTTGTCAATCTGATCCCAATCTCTTCCCATTAGGAGTGTGACCCTTTGTTTTGTTCTAAATCTTCATTAAGTACTTGGACCAAAGTGGCCTTTCCAACATCAGATAAGGAGAACCCAATTTTCTCCATAGCATCCGATTTGAACTTCTCTTCGCTTTCATTTGTTTCTCTTCTTCTCTCCATTAATATTTTCCATACATCATCAGGAACTTTCTTCCTAATTTTCTCCATATCTACCTCAATTGTGACAATGAATTTGATGATTGCTTCTATTATTGTAGCTTTGTTCTCCTCATTTTCCTTTCTATACAATGTAGTAGTTTCTTCCAGCATCTCATGATGCAACATACCTTTGAATAATGAGTCCAACTTCATTGGACTGAGACGTCTTTCCGAAGATGTCTTCTTTTTCTTCTTCAGTTTTGTTGTATCTAATTTCTTTTTCTTCCTTTCCTTCACCTACTTGTGTGCGTGTACACGCAAGGATTCTTTTTATTTTTCAACTTCCTCTTCATCTGAAGTATCAAAAATATTTATCCTCTATTTCTTTGAAACTATGCCTTTTCTTTTCATGATTAATGGGGAATCCTCATCCTCTTCTTCTTCAGACTGTACACTCAAGTCTTTTTCTCTTCTAGCTTTCTCTTTCTTCCCTCTTGATGTACAAGTAGTAGAGACTGTCATAGTAGTCTTTGTTCTCTTTCTAGGCCTTGTGAAATCTTCCACCTTAGGTTCTTCCATAATTAGAGCAATGTTATTTGTTCTCTTTATTTTGTTGGAGGTAGAAACTGATCCATATGGTTGTTGAATACCAAGGGGAATAGTGGAAGATATTTTTCCAAATCTTCTAGGTTTGGGGGACCCACTTGTTGTGCTCAATTCCCCCTCTAATCTTTCTCTTAACAATCTTATATGTTCATTTGAGAGTCTTCTATCCTTGAAATTTTTTGTACCACTTTATCCACATTTTTTAATCTTAGGCTTTCTCAATTCCATGTGCACTTCCATGGATTTCTCTTCATAAGTTCCACGTCTTTTCTGAGTAGGGTCCTTAGGATTTCTCAATAATATAGATAAATATCCATCAAATTTTTTTTCAATGACCTCATATCCAAGTGGTTGAATCTAGACAATTATGGATTCCACAGCTTCAATGATACATTCATCAATTTTAACCAAAAATGTAATATCATCTTAGTATTTCTCCACAACAATCTTAGGGATCCTTTCTCGTTCATGCATTCTTTTTTGAAATAATACAAAGAAAGTAGTAAGTGCCTTATCTTGAGCTTTCATATCTCCAAGGATGTGTAGATATTCAAATATTTGATGGGATACAGGTCTATCTATACTCCATACAATATTGCTTCTTCCTAGAATCTCCCTCAGAAAATAGAACAACAAGAAAACTACCAAGGAACCAATTTGAATGGGTATTTCTTATCCTTAGCCTGCTTCAAATTGTCAAATAGTTGTTTCCAGAGTAACTCACACAAGTCATAATCTTTTCCTTTTTATACCATTTCATGAGCTACATGAATTGTTGTGGCAGAAAAAGATTCTCTTTGTTGGTGTAGTAAATATTGTAGCCAATAACCATAGCAACAAAATTTACTACCATATTTAGTATGGTGTTTACAATGAGATTCCTTTGGTCAAATATGGCTCCTATTATCTCCATTACATCCTTATTCTTTACAGATTTCAGCATAGGTACTAGTTCAGTGTCACATAGTCCAGTAATCTACCTTATGACTTCTTTAGTTATCAATCCAAGCATGTTAGTCCACAATAATTTATGATGCACTCTACTTAGTGCTATTGTCACATACTTGAGCTCATTGTCATGGGTAAAGCATGGAAACCACTACCAAACATTCAACTTCTTCTTTACTAGGTTTTCATATTCAAGTTTAACATTGAAATCATCTCTAATCAAATGGTTTGTCCATAGGTCTATAATTTTTTCATGGTTGTACTCTTTTATATTTGTGTGAATATATGCCCTAATATCCTCAGTAGGTAAAACCCTATATAGTATACTCAAAAATTCTCCTAGTGGGTCGTTCTCAAACCCTTTCATGGGATATTTCTTGAATTTGGGTTGGAATTTCTCAGTCAAATTTACCTGTAGGTGTTGTCATTTTTATTGAATTTAAATGCTTTAATTTTTACTGTAGGTGTTGGCCATTTTTTCTTGAATTTGGGTTGGGATTTCTCAGTCAAATTTACCTGTAGGTGTTGCAATTCTTTGGATAATGATAAATACCTTTTTCTTGCTCAACTGAAATTAGGGTTCAGATACTCTACTTCTCAAATATCCTTTGACTCTTGAATTCACTTCAACTTGCATTGCTCACTTCAATTGTATAAAATTGAAATTAAATCAACAAGGGATAGGTATATAATCCTTTTTATTTATACCTAATCCGCATTTAATTCACCAAACAATAAATCTAGTAAAACCTTCTCTATGCAACAATAAACCTTAAATCGCTCTACAAATCTCTGAATTTGCATATTTTTCTTCTAGAGTTTTTTTCAAAAGATCCATATTATTCATCGCCATCTCATATATTTGTTCCAAGCCATGATACTTCATATCAGCAGGGGGTTATATGATTTTTAGTTATTGCTCCCCCTAAGCCAATTCCTAAGCTCAATTTTTGGAGGAATTATTTGCATCAAAGGGTGGTACAGATTCATTTGTGACCTTTGATTCTTCCTTGTTCTCAGGCTCTTTTTCTTTCTCCAAATATTTTTCATCTCCTTCTTTACTTCATTCAAATTGATATTTTTAACTGGTTCATTTCTCTTTATTGGATTATCCTTCCCCAAATTTTTTCTTCTACAAAATCTACCAATATGTCTAGGTCTACAACAATTATTACATATGATATTTCTTTGAGCATTACTCCTTTCATTCATTCTAAATCTGCATTGCTTAGCCTTATGTCTAAATCCATATCATGTATAGCAGTAACCATTAAAATATTGAATCATTCTACCATTGTTATATGTATTCATCATTTGACTTTTGTATACACTTGCTCTATGCCCAAATATTTTGCATGCAAAACATTGACTAATAAAGGATGGAACATTTTGATTCATTTTTCTTTTACATTCCATTGCTCTATGTCCAAATTTATTGCAAAAATAGAAAATACCATTAAAAGATGGGTACCTTTGAGCATTTGGTTGTCTAATAAGGGGTCTTCTAGCATTGCTTCTTTGTTTCCAAAACTTGCCATTGTTCTTCTTGCATTCAACTTTCTTTGGTTTGTTGGTCTTCTTTTCATTAGATGTCTGATCTTTTGAGCTTTCTCCTTTTTCAATTCCCAAACCACCTTTATCTTTGGTTGCTTTCTAACCTACAATTAGTTCATCAAGCATTATAGAACTTGTATTGAACTGGTCCTCATGAATTCTTTCTTTTTCCAAATTTGATCTCAAATTTACCACTTCTTGTTCAAGTATTGTGCATTCATCAATCTTTCTTTTTACCATTGCATTCAAACATTCCTCGATTCTTTTATTTTCTTCCACTTGTACTTTCAGTCTGGTGATGTTCTCATTTGCTTGTTTCAATTGTTCATTGATCTCATTATGTCTTTCTCTGAATTTTTTGATCCACCCATTTGCTCCTTTAATATTTTCTTTCAGATCTCTATTTTCAACTTCAATTTTGTCTAGGTTTTCAAGAGAAACTTTGAGTTCTCCATCTTTGTTAAATATGCAGTCTTCTTCTATGTATCCATTAGCAAGAAATACTTATGAAGCCATGTGTTCAAAATCCAAGATCTTCCCAAAGTGGTCAAGCTTCTTCCAAGGAACCAAGCTCTGATACCAATTTTTAAACACAAGGAATATTGAGGGGGGTTAATCAATATTCTGATAAACCATTCAATTTTCAAAGCATACTTAACAATTATAAGGAATATAAGCATAAAAAACCCATAACACACACAACACATGAACACCAGGATTTTTACATGGAAATCCCAAAAAGGGAAAGACCACAGTGAGGATTAACCCATAATATGTTATAATCGATTATACGATATTACAGAAAGGATCACTAATAGGAGGACTCACTGTCCAAGTGAACTCACTGTTCACAAAGAAAATAAAGATACAAGAGATGTGGATTCACATCCAGAGTTTGAACTGAGAGAAATGCATCTAACTTATGTTTAATTTATTTCCTTTGAAGCTCATTACACATACTGTAATCAACTCAAATTACCAGTTTCTGCTATGCTTTATCTTCACACATCAATCACTTAATACTCATCATATTCTCACAATTCTGCAATTTTTGCATCATTGCTTGCATTCGGATCATATATTCATCATAGTCCCATTAATCCTCAACTCAAATTAACCTTGTATATATATTGAACTCCATCACAAACATTAATTAGGTTGGCCTAATTAGATGTAGCCTCAAATTATGCAAAATGTGCCTTATCAACACCCAATTCAAACCAAAATTACCTTCACACTAAAAAAAAAAGTAATATAGGTCGGTATGGACCTATAACAACTCCTTTTTCCATTTTCATCATGTAATTAATCTTCATAACTCTTTGCATATCTTAAGTCGACCAAGCATACAACCTATAACAACTCCTTTTTCCATTCACATCATGTATTTAATCTTCATAACTCTTTGCATATTCACATTATTTCTTGCATTTAGATCATATGTTCATCATAGTCCCATTAATCCTCAACTCAAATTAACCTTTTATATATATTGAACTCCATCACAAACATTAATTAGGTCGGCCTAATTAGATGTAGCCTCAAATTATGCAAAGTGTGCCTTATCGACACCCAATTCAAACCAAAATTACCTTCACACTCAAAACACAAGTAATATAGGTCAGTACAGACCTATAACAACTCATTTTTCCATTTGCATCATGTATTTAATCTTCATAACTCTTTGCATATGTTAAGTCGTCCAAGCATAGAACCAAAAAGTAAAATACTCCAATTGATCAATACCAAGGAATGCACGGACCGCAAAATGTTGTGCCAACTAAAAAATATAATGTAATGACACATGTAAACCTTCTCCCAAAAATGTAACATTTAACTCAAGTCTGCAAAGGAATGCAGACCAGTTAGGTAAAGGCCAATACATAGAAAACTTTGTAAACCATATCTACTGAACTTCTTTTACTAGAAACTTTTCAACCACTTAACCAAAACAACTAAAATTATGAAATAGGATGCCAATTATATCCATGAATAACATGCTAGAACTGGAGGAGTAGATCTGAAAAGGAGAACAAACACAAACCAAAAATACCGAAGGGCACAAAGTGTTGAAACTATCTGTAAAAACACAGCCAAAAAACCTTTTGCAAAATTAACTTTTCCATAGACATTTTTCATACCATTTGACATTCATCATGTTGTGTTGATGTGGCTTTGACATCAATGACAACTCAATAATGAAAACCTTCTTCATTCTTTCAACACATTCAAAACTCTATACCTTGACAAGCCACATAAACTCACATATAGAATTATCTAACAGTGATCTAACAAATTTGCAAGTGGAATTGAGAATCTCAAATCCAAGATCAAAGGACTGTGAAAATAGAACTGAAATATCCCTACAAGTATATAGACACCTTATGACAACAATTTCCTATTCAGGTTGACTCCAAATTTGTAGGAAATATACACAAATCCCTACCTTTCTTAGAACTACTTGCAAACTTTTGTTATTGTTTCTCAGTTATCAGAATCTTGCATTTTCATATTAGGGAACATAGTTTAATTAGGTTAATCAAAGAAATTAATTCCAATCAATATCCAACACCCAAAAAGATGTAGATCCAGGTCTGATTGGCTCACCTACAAGGTTGAAATTCAATCTATTCACCTTGTTGATTTGCATCCTAATGTTCTCTTGAAAAAGGAAATTAATCCTAAGTTCTATTTCATTTCGACTTAGGTTCCCTTTTTCATCAAAACAATACATGTATGCAAATATACATATATGTGTATATATGTATGTATATATGTATATATATATGTATGTATATATGTATATATATGTATATGTAGATATGTATGTATATATGTATATATATGTATATGTATATGTGTGTATATATATATATATATATGATATATATGTATATATGCATGTTTTATGTATATATGTATATATATGCACATATATACATGCATATATATACATATATATACATATATATACATATATACATATATATATATATATATATATCTTTATCATTTTATTATATTGAAATCTTTTAAAAATTCATAAGGAAAAAATAGATGGTCTTGATCAATTTTGGCAATAGAAAAATATATGCATATGGATATTTGAAACTTAAATTATGTAAATTTCCATATCATATTCTCGAAAAATGTTTTGCATAGAATAATGTTTTTGATACAATCAAGTTTATATTTTCAACATTATTCCAACCAAATGAAACACACACCACAAACATATGTATGCAACTAAAAGCAAATAATGCAAAATTTTGAGATCATGAAGCATGTAGACAAGAAAAATTTATATACCATAGCCAATCATCCCATGACCAAAAATCACAATCATAGAAATCAACTTAGACGTGTGTGTCTATTCTCAAAATAATGGTGATTCTAGTGTTTACTGATCTACTAATCTCTCTAGTGATGCTCTCTCTCCCTCATCCAAGATGGGAAACATAATCTCCATCCAACTCATCAAAACTCGTGAGATTGTTTTATAACATATATATATATATATATATATATCAAAAAAACATTAGATCATAATGTATAACATTAATTTTTTCAATCCTTCAATATCATATGAATGTCAACTAAAATAATATCCAACTAATATATATAATAGATTCATCATCATAATCTAATTGTTCAAAATTTAAGTTTTTAGCTTCAAAATTAAAGTAAAGAGTAAAATATAACATATTCTAGAGGTCCAAAATGAGATGTGAAAAAACTGAGATATTTTATTTGAAGGTACCCCCAAATCTAGTTGTAGGTCTAAAACAAAACATTCCTAGGCTCCATGAACTCTAAGAACCACTATGTCAAAGTTTAGCAATTTCTTTCTCTCATGTCTCTTAAGAGACTTTACTCAAAACCATGTCACCTAGATGGAGACTCCATATAAATAGGGCCTCTAGCATTCACATACCCATCCCAATGTGTGGAATATTCATTTAGGCCCCATAATTTAAAGAATGAAAATGGCTCTTGACAATAATACTCTGAATGCAAATGAGTCATTTTGTAAGAATACATTTATTCTTGGAATGATCAAATAGTGTCAAGTTGATAATAATTGAGAGGCTACTATCAAGGACCCCATCTAGGCCCCATGAACTTCAAAATTGTTGTGTCAAATTTTCATAATTTCTTGCTCTCAGGTCTCTCAATAAACTAACCCTACAACCCGAAAGGAATGATACCCTTGATTAATTGAATAAGGATTCCCTTAAAATTCACCTACCTAGCTTGAAATTTTATCATATTTGGTCCAACCCCACAATTCAAAGAACATAAAATATGTCTCTTATCAATAATTCTAAACAAAAATGAAGCAATTTTCAAGAGTATATTTGTTCTTTACATAGTCAAATAATTTTGAGTTAAAAATAAATAAATATTTTTATTGTGGAGTGACCCCAGATTCACATGTAGGTCTATATCAATCATTCATAAACTCCATGAACTTCAAGAACTACTTCATCAAAGTTTGATAATTACTTACTCTCAATTCTCTTAAAATACTTTGTTATAACCTTATAGCCTAGATGGACAAGACCCTTCAAGAAAAAATATGGCCTCCCTACAATTCATCCACCCACCATGAAATTTTTGCATAGTTAATTAAAACCCATGATGTGAGGAACATAAAATATGGCTCTTGGAAACATTATGTTGAATACAAATGGGGAATTTTTCAAGAATGCATTTGTTCTTAGCATAGTCAAATGACATTGATTTAATAAGAATAAATAGAGGCGACTCTAGAACCACTTATAAGTCAAGATAGAATATTTTTTGGCTCCACAAAATTTGACACTATTACATCAAAGTTTCGAAATTTATCGCTCAAGTCCCTAAGAAGACTTTTTTGAAACCCTATAGCCCAAAAGGATTGAGACCCCTAGATAATTAAATGGGGCCTCACAAATAATTCACTCACACATCATAAAAAATTTAATGTTTAGTTCAACCCAACGACATGAAGAATATAAAATATGGCTCTTAGCAAGACTATTCTAAATGTAAATGAGGTATTTTACAAAAATGCATTCATTCTTGGTATGGTCATATGGTCTTGAGTTGATAAAATTTGAGAGACATTATTGTAGAGGAACCCCATTTCCAATTGTAGGTCTAGAAAAAACACTTCTAAGCCCCACAAACTCTAAAAAATGTTCCATCAATGTTTGGCGATTTCTTACTCTCTAGTCTCTTTTGAGACTTTGTTAGAACCTTGTAGTTTGAAAGGATTGAGATCCCTGAGGAATACCTCCTAGAGCATTCACCCACCCACCCAATTTTTTTTGCGTAATCACTTCATCCCCATGATGTGAACACAAAATATATCTCTTTTAAATATTATGTTAAATGTAAATGAGACATTTTACAAGAACACATTTATTGACACATTAAAATGGTTTTGAGTTGGTAAAAATTGGGAGAGGTTATTATGGACAAACCCCATGCACAATTTTAGGTAGATATACAAAATATTCCTAGGTCCCACAAACTCTAAGAACTACTTCATCAAAGTTTGGAACTTTCTCGCTCTCAAGTCTCTTAAGAGACTTTGTCAAAACCCTATAGCCTAAAAGGATCAATACCCTTGGGAAGTGAAAAAATTCCTCCCCTAGAATCCACCTACCCACCCTAACAATTTGGTATAGTCTATTCAACACCACAATTTGAAGAACATAAAATATATATGGCTCTTAACAACATTATGCTGAACAAAAATGAGGAATTTTTCAAGAATGCATTCATGATTCTTGGCATGGTCAAACAGTTTTAAATTGAAAAAATAGATATTTTATTATGAAAGGACCCCACATATAGTTTAGGTCTAGATAAAACATTACTAAGCCCCACAAAATCTAAGAACTACTCCATCAAATTTTGGTAGTTTCTTACTCTTAGGTCTCTTAAGATACTTTTTCGAAACCATGGAGAATAAAATTTGACCTCCCCTAGCATTCACTTACCCACCTTGACATGTTGTCACAATAAATTCAACCCCATAATACAAAGAATATAAAATATGTCCCTTGGAAAATTATGTTGAATGTAAATAACACATTTTGTAAGAATATATTCTTTCTTGGCATGATAAAACAGCTTTGAACTGGAAAAAATGAGATAGTTTATTATGGAGGGACCCTATAACCACTTTTAAGTACAAATAAAATATTCCTAGGCTCACAAACTTTGAGAACTACTCCATAAAATTTTGGCATTTTTTTGTTCTTATGTCTCTTAATAGACTTTTCGAAAAATATGTATCCTAGATGGATTAAGACCTATGTGGATGAAATGAGGCCTTGCCTAACATTCAACTACCCAACCTAATATCTTTGTGTAGTTGGTTTGGACCCACAATTGAAAAAATATAAAATATGTCTCTTGGAAACAATACTTGGAATGTTGTTGAGACAATTTGCAAGAATGCATTCATTCTTTTTATATTAAAATAGCATCAAGTTGAAAAATATGATAATTTACTATGGAGGGATCCCACATATATTTTTAGCTTTGGACAAAACATTCCTAAGCCCTATGAATTCCAAGAACTACTATGTCAAAGTTTGGTATTTTCTTGCTCATAAATCTATTAAGAGACTTTGTTGAAACCAAATAACCTAGATGGCTCAAGACCCTTTGGGAATTGAATGGGGCCTCCCCTATAATTCACCCACCTTCCTTGATTTTTTATCCCCATAATTTGAATAACATAAAATATGGCTCTAAATAATAATACACTAAATACCATGAAGGAAATTTCTAAGAATGCATTTGTTCTTTGCATGGTCAAATGGTTTTGAGTTGATTAAAACTAAGAGATTCTATTATGGATGGATCACAAATCCACCTATATGTCTATAAAAAAACATTCTTAGGACCCACAACTTTTTATAACTACTTCGTTAAATTTTGATATTTTTTTCTCTTAAGTATATTAAGAGAATTTGTTGAAACTTTGTAGTCGAAGAAAATCAATACCCCTATGGAATGAAATGGGGCCTCCTCTAGCATTCACCCACCTACCCCGATGTTTTGGCATAGTCAATTTGGTCCCAAAATTCAAAGAAAATAAAATATGTTTCTTGGAAACAATACATTGAACACAAATGAGATAATTTTCAAGAATGCATCCATTCTTTCAATGGTCAAATGGTTTTGAGTTGCAAAAAATGAGATATTTTACTATGTAGGGATCTTAAATACACATTTAGATCTAGAAAAAACATTCATAGGCCCCATGAAATCCACGAATTATTCTCTATAAGTTTGAATTTTTTTGTTCCCTAGTCTCTTAACAGACCTTGTCAAAACCCTATAGCTCAAAAGGATTGAAGAACTTGGGTAACAAAATAGGGCCTCCCTTAGTATTAATCCATCCACCTCTATGTGCTGGAAAATTTTATTCCACCCCATTATGCAAAGAATGCAAAATATGCCTCTTAGCAATAATCTATTGAATGCCACTAATGAAATTTGCAAGAATTCATTCATTATTTGCACAATAAAATGGTTTTGAGTTGAAAATTTTTGAGTGTCCAAAACAACATTCATAAGCCCTATAAACTCTAAGAAATTCTCTATAAAATTTTGAATTTTTTTCTTAAGATCTCTTAAGATATTTTGTCAAAACCATGTAGCCTAGTAGGATCAAGACCCTTGGGGAATGAAAAAAGCTTCCCCTAGCATTCACCCACCCACCCCAAGAAAGTTAAGATCACATTCAATCATTCCTATCTTTTATGTTTATTTCAACATTAAAATAATCTCTCTTAATGTCAACCAGGTTATATTATAAACCTTAAAAAAAAGTAATTCAAATTTTATTGAGGTTGTTTAAAGGAATACAAGTGATTATTTTAACTATCTTTATTGAAACCAATCACCTATTTTTTATACAAAAATTAGGAGACAAAGAATTTGAAAAACTTCATAGAATATTAATGAAAAAGATGAGAAATAAAAAAGCAAGAGCTGGAAGAAATGAGAAACAAGTTTTCTAAACCTCAAATTCACAAGTTAAATCTATTATACATATGAAGTTTTTTCTCTCTTTTTTTGGGTGTGCATATTTTAACTATTTTTTCCACTTAAGTGTAGAATAGAATATAAGAATTTTAATGTCTATGAGATCAAATATAGTCTATGGTTTCTCGTCATTCTAGCTTTCAAACTTGATGAACTACTAATAATAATTTGATGATGAGCTCCCTATTTTCCCAACCTTACTATTTTGGAACAAATATTGTAGTGAAATAGCTACCAAAGTCTATGAAGAGAAGATATAGTATGCTTATTTAAATATTACACTATAAATATGATAGAAAAACAATAAAAACAAAAATAAATGATACTATGTTGTTTAAACTTGTAATTATTATTATAATATGTGTCTAAAATTTTGCTCATGCTTAATTTTGAACATGTAAAAATTTGATATAGATTTTCTATAAATTCAAATTATTATAATGTATGACAAATATCAATATACTTTAACTAAACATTGTAAAACTTGTACCATGTGTAATGTCCCCATTTTTGGGTTCTCTTGCTCTATAATTGGAGCTGACTTTCTAGGTTTGTCTCAGCCTAATTAGAGGGTTAATTTGATGTTACCAGTGAGCTCAAGTGGTTTAGAGGACTTATATGATGATTTCAGATGTTATTTCTAGCTTCCGGTTTGGGCTCCAAGATTCTTAGAGGGAGTGTCTATTTTTAGTAAGTCCCCCAGCTAGATCCAATTATCATATTTCATCATTAGGATCACTCTTGCGTAGTTAGTTTTTGGTTTTAATGCTTTTTGATCATTCCCATAATTTGGAAGTAATATTGAGCTTTATTTAATTAATTTCACTAAGGTTGTTATTTTAATTAAAATAGTTAAGGGGGTACCTTAGTGTTATAGCTCATTAGAACCAAGATGAAAAGCTTTAAATGTTGGGATGCTGAAAAGTGACTTCTAGTGCCCGAAAATGTTTTAAAATAAAATAAATCAATTTTTAGAGTTAAAAAGGTTTAATAAATTAAGAAAGTGGTTTTTAAAAAGGAGTTTCTTGAAAGTTCCCTAAAAAGCTTATAAAAAGGGGAATTGTGAGTTCATTTGGGATGTTTAGTCTATTCTATTTCTCTGATTGAAACTCTTGTGGTTCTAGAGATTGAACTTTGTTCATCTCAGCCCTTAGAGGATGAAAACCTTCTTGGGAAGATTAGCTTTGACAGTGAAAGTTTCCTCCCTAGCTAGTGATTTGCAAATTCACTTAGGATTCACATCTGCACTTCAATGATTGAAGAATGGATTTGAGGAAATTGTGAGGTCTCCTCTAGAGATAAATTTCAATAATATATTGGGTTTCCTATAGATATATTTCTAGGTGACATCTTTTCATTCTTCATGGTTGTATTTCTTGACCTTTGTTGATCAATTTCAAATAGTTTTATATATTTTGTGGAGATTGAAAATACTTGTCTAAGTCGTGGCACTTACCCATTCCACCACGTTCATATCACTCCTCTAGGAAAGGGTCAACTTTATACTACAAAGGGACAAATTTCTTTTTGGGAGTCGTATGTACTAAGGGACTTGCAGGTGGTGTTAAAGAAAGTATAAGGTTTGCAATATATAATCGACATACCCATTGCATAAGCATGGGAGCCTCATTATTATTGTGACTTTTATTCTCGTTTGGGGGTGATTGCATCCCTAGTATTGTTGTAGCAGATTTGTAAGGGGGGTGTGGTCTTTAACTTTTTTGTTGGTCATATTGATATGAAAGACGTGACATCAATTTAAGAAGCATATTCCTTATACCAGTAGTTGCATCCTTTACAAATGAGTTGGTTATTTATATTTGAGTTGTAGTATTCTTCCAAGTGCCATAGTATTATGAAATATTTAGAAGTATAAAGGTTGTAGGTGTAATATTGTCATTTCTACCTACAATAGAAAGCTCTCTATGACAACATTCTGATGAAGTTACAATAGTATGTATGTTTATTTTGACAACAAAATTGTGTTGTGGGTTATGGTCTTTGGCCTTGCAACTGTGTTGTTGAAGATTGATTTGTATAGAAGCAAACTATCTCATTGACAAATCAATACAATATATTGGAGTTAAGATTAGAATGACTTTTCATTGTTATTTCAATTTCATGCAAAGTGTTTTCTATATTGTATATAAAATTTAATTGCATTTTCAAGCCATTTCTTGAGCAATGTTGCACAAAATTGCATATTGAATGATTCCATGCACAAACAGATT
Source organism: Sequoia sempervirens (assembly GCA_007258455.2). NCBI lineage: Eukaryota > Viridiplantae > Streptophyta > Pinopsida > Cupressales > Cupressaceae > Sequoia > Sequoia sempervirens. Next base: position 639,757,194 of record VDFB02058242.1, on the reverse strand, counting down.
GACAAGAATTGAAAAAAACAACTAAATTTTAAAACACAAAAGTTTTTGACAAAATGTTAGATCACTAGAAGATAGTAAACTTATAGGGTGTTTGAGAAAAAATATTATTCCAAACTAGCATGGGACATTACATAATGATTTTGATAATGGACTTGTGCCAACTATCTTATTGTTCGGCATGAACTAATGGTAGTAACCAAAATAAATTTAAAATGGTGGACTATAAATCTATATACATATTTATAAATTTAAATAAATATAAATGATCCATAGCAACTTTACTTATCACATTTTAAAAGAGATGAATAATTTTGTTGAGACATTGAATTCAAGATGCCTCAAGATCATAAATGAAATATATGACAATCATAGGTTTCATGCATCTTTTTCCCATTATGAAGAAATCTTAAGGACTTTACAAAAGATGATCCGATTATCAAAACACACTCACATTATGTAATACAAGCGCATTACATAACATTCTCATGTTTTGAACTATCAAAATTTTATCACCATTTCTATTTTGGAAAAGGCTTGGATAATGAACCTAAAGTTTGGACTCCTAATTTGACCTTATTTGAAATTTTATTTACTTCTAATTATATTTTTTTGATTAATTATATATTACAAATGTATATGGAAATTTACATCAAGGTTTCATGCACTATCTTTTATTATTACATTTGTATTCTTTTAATACATTCATATTGTATGCAATCAATTTCAATTTTTAACATTTAATTTTTCCTACTGATCTCTTTGTCAGGTTCTCTTGACTTTTCTCATTGTATTTCCTCTTGAATTCCAATAGATTATTTGGAACAGACTCTTCATCTCTTCATTGAGCATCCAAATATTTATATATTTTATCTCTCGTTTGTATTCCCTTATCTTTTAATTTTTCTTTAGTTTTGTGAACTTGTAAGATGCATAGAAATATTTTAAAATGTGATTCTTCTATTACACTCAGTAAGTGCCCTCTTTTTTCCTTGATACCTTTCCTCGTTCCTTGTTTTTCATAAATACCACAGAATTTCAGTTGTAAATAAAAGCCAAAAAGCATTAGAAGATTTATTTATTTCTATTACATAGCCAAATATTATTTCCTTCCAATTAATTTTATCACAAAATATATTCCATCTCTTTTGCAAATAAACATTCAAATAAAATGTGTTTACAATTTTTAGGTTTTCTACATATCTTAGTTTTCCATATTCAATGCAGAGAAGGAGCAAGGTAGTTTTTGTAAAATAAACATCCATTTAAAATAGGTTGTTTTGGGTTCTAACACATTGTTCCAAGTCCACTTAAAAAAATGGGATAATTTTTTTCTTTATTTCTAATATACCAATATTTTAAGGTAATCAAATACTTCATGAGTGGCAATCATATTATTATATAAATGTTTTTAGGTTTTAACTTTGTTAATTCAAAACCATCAGCCCATTTGATGTTTTCTAGGTTTTCACAGTAACCTTCATGGTTCATAGAGAATTGAAAGGATTTGTAAGTCTCTCATGACTAAATATGTCCTCCATTGGGTAGGGGGAGGTCAAATTCTATTATGAGAGTGTCTCATGTTTTTAATTGGAAATTACCAATATTGTCTTTGAAATATTTAATATATTTCCTAGCCCAGGTTTTAGTAGAGCAACCTTGCAATAAGGCAAGAGGTATTTCTTTATGTTACAAATTCCACCATATTGATTTGTCTAAAAATAAATCTTATTCCATTTTCCTTCAAGCCATTGTTTTTAGTAAAACCTATAATTTTCTTCCAAGCCTTTCAAATGGTTTTGAATATGTTGGATCCAACTGGGGAGATAGAAAAATTACCCAATAGTATGTCACACATTGGAATATGTTTCCAATATTTAGCCTTCTTAAGAACAACTTGTTTAATGTTATTCCTAATTAATATTTTCCAAGGTTCATTCCCAACCATTGCTTTGAGAATCCATTTGACTGTGAGGGAAATACCTTGCTTTTTCAAGTCTTTTAGTCCTAAACCCGCTCTTTCCTTGCCAAGGCAACACCATTCCCATTTGACATTGTGTTTCTTTTTTTTACCCTTCCCATAAGACCATAGGAATTTCCTTTTTGAATTTTATTTAATTGATAGCTACAGAAAATCCATATTGAAGAGTAATAGATTGTATAAGACAAGAGGCTTTTGTAGCAAACTCGAAATCTCCCTACCATTGAAATAAATTATTTATTCCACTTATATAATATGATTTCTATTTTGTCTTTTACCCATTTCCACATGTCTTTCAAACATGGATTAATTGTAAAAAGGAATTCCTAGGTACCTAACTTATTTATCTAGGTCCACACATTGGAATTCATATCCGTTGAACTATTTTGGGGGAGTATTTTCCTAGCTTAACATAATGGATTTTCCTTTGAAATTTTTAATCTAAAAGGCTTCACAAAAGATGTTAATTTTTTAAATTAATTTGATTATTACCTTGTTGACTTCTTTACCTAGAGAGCCTTACTAATGGCTTCAGAGTAGACCTACAATAACTCATCACTTATCTTGTCTATGTTTTTCTTATAAAATTACACTAGGAGGCCATCAACTCCTGGGGATTTTTTTGAGTAAGGCTCTAAATGGCTTTTGCGATCTCTTATTTAGTTATCTTACTCTTAAGAATTTTAACAAAATTTGGGGAGATTTCTTTGGGAATTGGATTATAGCACATAGTTCTAGCTTTAATATTTTGACATCCAATTTAGTCAGATGTAAAAAAAAATTGTAGAAAAGGAAGAATTGATTCATAACCTCCTCTGTATCACTTATGAGTGTGTCTCCTAAAAAAACACAATCTATCTTTTCTTTTACATTATTTTCTTTGATGTAATAAAATAAAAATTTAGAACCTTTATCATTGCTAATTAACCAATTCATTTTTTCCCTTGTTCTTAAACCTTGGGTTTTCGATTTTTAATTTTCTTAAGTCATTTTTGGTAGTTATTAATTCTTCATTCAAAACTAAGTCTTTGGGGTCTTCTTGTAATTTGAATTCCACCTTAAGAAAATATTTGTGAAGCTCATTCTCATATCTTTTGTTATCCAAAGCTTTCTTTTTTCCTATTTTCTGAAGTAATACTTCCCAACCCTTGTATAGAGAAGGGGATTCGTTGCTTCTAAGTCTCTCAAGTCACAAAATAGCCTAAGGGAGAAAACTGCTCTAAACTACCTTAGGCTACCTAATAAGTTGAAAAGGAAGGGCAAACAAGACTTTGTTTTCTTTATGCTTTATGAAAAAAAAAAAATTGGAACTGGGTGAGTAGACCATAGAGGTCCTCAAATAGTAGACTAGACGGCTCTTTGTCAGATGACAACAATGTGGGTGTCAAATTTTAGCATGTTGTGTTGAAGTCTCAGAGACACGATGGCATCCTGTACGAATAGAGGGTCAAGTTGTAGATTGAAACACACAAAGTCTACTTACAACCCAAAAGTTTTGGTTGTACAGAACCTAATAGAAATATATGAAAATGCAAAATTAAAGCAAGAAGAATACTATAACTTATGAATGTAAATTATTCTAGTGATGAAATGATGAAGAAAGAAGAAGAATGCAAACTTACTCAAGGTCCATTTTTCCAGCTAGTGCCAAGCAAATTAATAACACCTACACACATAGTAATAGGAAAATGTTGGGGTTGTAGTTTAGAACTTGTCTCTTTCAAGTCCTCGTTTTGGTGTTCCCACCTCCATGAATAGCCAATAAACCACAATATATAGAAAATTGATAAATAAATAGAGAGAATAGACACAATTAAGTAGAGAGAAATGACAATCTAAATGCTACTCTAAAAGTAATATAATGAAAATAAGAAAATAGATACAATATCACCTCCCTTTCTATGAGAGCTCGAGGTTGAGAGAGGAAGGAGAAACATAGTGCCACCATGCCAATGGAGTAGATCTTTGACAACCTATAATAACAATGGAATTGGAGCAGCAAGATGGTGTAGAAGTGAAGAGCAAGAGCAAGAGAGTGAAAGAACATGAGGGTCGATTGGTAGAATGTTCAAGAGAGTTGATAGAATGGGAGAATGGAATTCAAATGGATAATTTTGGATTTAATAGTCATTCTCAATAGTCAAGATTCGAAGGGTATGTTACACTTGTAGTTGGCAAAGAATCATAACATCCATAATGTCTCCTAATGGAGGAATCTTGTCAGCATAGAAGAGTGGTGTAGAGACGTCTGTGTGGTGTGCACGCATCCCCGACAGAAATTACCTCACCAATGTAAAATGACAAGGACACATGGGAAAAGAAAAAAAGTGTGATGGGTTTTTGCATTATCAAAATTGTAAGGCTAAAATGAAGGTAAATTAATGGGAAATTACACAGGGTGCAAATTTATGCCATTACACCTTGAAATTTTAGTTCCATCTTTCTATAGATGATGTGATGTTTAACAACTATTTATTAATCTCTTTAAATGTAAAGATGACATCAATATATTCTTTATCATCTAGCAGACTGGTATTTTATAAGAAATTGCTAATTTTTTGAATTCTCCAGGTTTTTCTTTGTCTATTAGGAGCTTGCCATTGATAGGATGGTGATTTGAAAGAGAATAAAAAGAGAATAAGGGTAGACCATGTTGGAAACTCAAGGGCAGACAATTGAGAGGGGGGGTGAATCAGTTGTCAATGAAATTATACAAATTAAACTTATTCTCAGATCTAATAAATAAACATGAAAGCATAAACCATCACCACATCAAAAACACACATAACACCAAGATTTTTTATGTGGAAACCCTGTTAGGGGAAAAACCACTGTGGAGGTTAATCCACAAGATTATACTCTGTTAAAAGTATAAAAGTATTATAAATTGGGAATTCACATGCATTCAGGCACACTACCTAGAGCTCACTGCTCAAATACAAAAGGCTTACTGCCCAAAGGAAGACTCGCTATCTTATAGTCACATTCGGATTACATCTAGAAGATTTTGAACTGAGAAAATAGCATCTTCTAATGCTTGATTATAGTTTTGGTTAAGCACATAAACACTTTCTTCTGCTCACTCTTCTTCACACTTTACTTATGCCTTTGAAAGATTAGAACATTATTCGCACATAGCACTCAACATACATCACACACCACACCTTCAAATGGTATAAACAATCGATCATATATATTTGCAACTAAGGATAACATCAACTACATGTCAGCCCAACAAAATATAAAATGTGTACAAACTATCGGCCCAAATCAATAAACAATTATCAATGTGCACCAAACAATGTCATCCAAAACATAGTAAGGACCCAAAACAACATGTCTCAAACATGAAACACCTTAAACAATTATGTCTCGAATATTCACAACATGCTACAATCACCATGTCGGTCATGATCATGAAAAACATGAACTCGCAAAAGAAAATCACCAATCGCGAACACAACAATCAATGCAGACCAACAACATAGATAGAGCATGATCTAGAAACATCCACAAGAATCATGAATCACAATAGAAGCATCTGCAACAAATCAAATTACTAGAATCATATCATCTTCTTTCAGGAACACCAACTAAAGTAACAAAACAACTAACATAACACAGATACTCATAACTCAATCAAATCTTCATGCAAACCTCTGAAAGTTCATGTGGATAAACTAGATATACTTGTGAATGAACCCTTTGATCCACAACCTCTTATCATCAATATACTGAGCTAGCCACCATGCTAAACTTCCCTGCACCATCGACAACCTGCAACTTATTTTATTGTGATTTTCTCAATATCCTCGACATATAGAACCTTAAAGACATTAATGCCAATAGTGTTGACATCAATGAGAACCACATATTAGAAATATCCAACAATCTCCCCCTTTGGAATTGATGGAAATACATGATGTGAAAAACACCATCAACACAACTTTCTCTTAACACTTTCTCCCCCTTAGATTTTGACTCTTTTCTCCTTAACTCTTTCACAGTTTTTCACATGACTCTTCTCCCCCTTTGACATCAATGACAAAGATACACATTATCTTTCTCCACACAAGCTCTACACCACATTTCTGAACATTTGACTACTCCCCCTGAGTAGTAGCCACCACAACATCAATCTGGATCACAAGATATGACTATGAAATGCACAGACTAATGCAATTCAATGCATCTTAATTTTGATTAGGAGGGGTAATCACCCCTAGCTTCCCTCTGAGATATTCAAAAATATCCTTAGGAAAGGGCTTGGTAAATATATCTACAAACTGTTCCTTAGTGAGCACATACTCCAATCTAACTTCCTTTTCACTCACCTTCTCTCTCAAAAAGTGAAACTTGATAGATATATGCTTGGTTTTTAAATGCAGCACCGGATTCTTAGAAATGTTGATTGCACTTGATTTATTACAGAATATAGCAATAGGTTCATCATACACAACTCTGATATCTTTCAACATCTGCTTCATCCACAATACTTGAGTACAATTGTTAGCAGCAACAATGTATTATGTCGTTGCAGTAGATAAAGAAATGGCATTCTGCTTCTTACTTGACCATGAAATTAGCTTCTTTTCTAAGAAAAACGCATCACCACTAGTACTCTTTATGTCATTCACATCTCTTTCCCAATCAGCATTAGTATAAGCACTCAAAGTAAGGTCATCTTCTTTAGGATACCATAGGCCAAAATCAACTGTCCCCTTCAAGTACCTGAAAATCCTCTTCACAGCTATCAAATGAGATTCCTTAGGATCAACTTGAAATCTTGCAACAATGCATACGACATCAGGTCTAGTTTGAGTCAAATAGATCAATCCACCAATCATGGATCTATATCTAGTCTGATTTATTTTAGGAGAATCATCATCTTGTGTCAACTTACATTCGATCACCATAGGTCTACCAATTGGCTTTGAATCTTCCATACCAAACTTCTTTAGCAATTATTTCACATACTTGGATTGATATATAAAGATCCCTCTATCTAGCTGAGTAATTTGCAATCCCAAAAAGAATTTCATTTCTCCAATCATAGACATCTCAAACTCACTCTACATCTCATCAACAAACTTCATGTACAAACTATCATCTCCTCCAAAAATGATATCATCAACAAAGACTTCAACAATCAAATATTTATCACGATCAATCTTGAAATACAAATTACTATCAGCAGTGCCTTTATTAAATCCAAGCTTCAACAAATACTTATCCAATTTGGCATATCATGCTCTTGGGGCTTGCGTAAGTCCATACAATGCTTTCTTCAACTATCAAACCATATCTCCCTTATCAATCAATTGAAATCCATCGGGTTTCTCAATATACACTTCTTCTTCTAGTTCACCATTTAGAAATATTGACTTGACATCCATCTGATAAACCTTGAAGTTTTTGTAAGAATCATAAGCAATAAATAGTCTCACAACTTCAATCCTAGCAACAGGAGCAAAAGTTTCTTCAAATTCAATTCCTTCCATCTGAGAATATCCTTTACACACAAGTCTTGCTTTGTTTCTAACAACTTCACCTTGCTCATTCAGTTTGTTTCGAAAGACCCATTTAGTTCCAATTACATTTTTGTCCTTAGGTCTAGGAACAAGAATCCATGTATCATTCTTCTCAATTTGTAGTAGCTCTTCTTTCATTGCTTCCACCCAATGTTCATCTTTGCATGCTTCATTGACACTATTAGGCTCAGTCTTTGAGATCAAATAGTATTCTTTTGCAATTCTTCTCATAGTTTGAACACCTTTGTTCTTATCACCAATAATATGATCTTCTAAATGATTTAGTCTTACATACCTTGGATTCTTAGGGTGTTCTTGAACTTCAGGCTCTTGTGCTCTCACTTCTACACTTTCACAAGTTCCTTCCTCTTGTTTTTCCTGATTCACTGGAATGATCTGAACTTGATTTGGAGTCTGAACTTTCTTTCCTTTATCTGAACTAAAATTTTGATCGTTTGAATCATACCTGCAGGTTCTATATGATCTAACTGTGTCTTCATCAACCTTGACATTAGCACTTTCAATTACTTTCCTCAATCTCTTATTGTAGCACCGGTAGGCTTTACTTTTAGTAGAATAACTAAGAAAAATTCCTTCATCACTTCTAGCATCAAACTTTCCTATATCTTCATCTCTTTTGATATAGCATTTACTCCCAAAGATTTTGAAGTATCTAACAGTAGGCTTATGACCATACCATAGCTCATAAGGAGTCTTATCGGTATCACCTTTGACATGTACCTAGTTGAGAGTGTAAACGATAGTACTCACAACTTTTCTCCAGTAGATATGCAGAACATTTCCTTCCAGCATCATGGTCCTAGCAACTTCTTGAATTGTCTTATTCTTCCTTTCCACAACTCCATTTTGTTGAGGGGTCCGCAGAGTAGATAATTGTCTCTTTATCCCATGTTCTTCACAAAAAGAATTAAACTCACTGGAAGTGAATTCACCACCTCTATTTGATCTCAGACATTTAATCTTCAGACCTATCTCTATCTCATCCATAGCCTTAAAAATCTTGAATTTCTCTAGGGCTTTAGATTTTTCTCTTAAGAAAGTAACCCACATCAATCTAGAATAATCATCAATAAGTAACATGAAATACCTGTCTCCTTGTAAACTTATGACTTTAGAAGGACCACACAAGTCAGTATGCACAAGCTCCAACACTTCATTTGAACAATGTTGTTTGTTCCGGAATGAAACTCTAGTTTGCTTCCCTAACTGGCATTCCTTACATATAGCATTAGTAGGTTTTATCAACTTAGGAAGATCTCGAGTAGAACTTATCTTGATAATATTTTCAAAGTTTACATGACACATTATCCTATTCCATGACCAACTTTCATCAACTTGAGCAATCATACAACTTTTACTAGTAGCACTTAGGTGAAAGATATTACCTTTTGTTTTTGTACCAAATGCAATCACATTTTCGGAACTCCCCAATATTCTACACTTTCCATTCTTGAATTGAATATTTTATCCCTTGTCAACCATCTATCCAACACTCAAGAGATTATGCTTCAAACCTTCCACATATAGAACATCATCAGTATTATGCTTATCATCAAGAGAAATGGATCCTCTTCCATGGATTACACCAGCTTTTTCATCACCAAATATTACAACACCACCATCATACTTTTCCAAGCTCACAAATTTACTTTTATCACTTGTCATGTGATGAGAGCATCCACTGTAAATCACCCATTCATCTTTTTCTTCAACTCTGGAAGCTAGAGCTTTCTCCACATTTGTGAAACTAGCAAATTTAGTAGGTACTAGATCATTTTCCTTGATAGCAATAAACACCTATTCATCCTCACTTAAATCCCCTTTATCAAATTCATCATATGTCACACCTTCATCAACAGCATAATAACGCTTTCTTTGGAATCTAGGCTTGTTAGGTCTTGGCTTAGGAACTCTTTTCGAACACCTTGAGGCAAAATGACCTATCTTATTACAAGAAAAACATTTAAGAGGAAATTTCCCTTTATACTTACTGTATCTATGGGTAAATTTCTAGGAATAGATTCAATCAATTAAAACCAAAAGAAGTAATAAAGTGCAAAGGAAAGTAAATGAAAACACAGAAAATAGAACAATCTCACCCAGTGTCTTCAATCTCCATGGCTGATCTCCATTACACCTTCTAACTTGTTGATTTGTGTTGCCCTCAGATCGAGTGTGTGAGCAATCTTGACTATGCCATTGTCCTAAACAAGCTTTGAAGGATTTGAATCTTAAATTCCTATGCCTATGACAATATGATAAATGAAAATAATACTATGAATACTAAATGACTATAATGCCTATAATAACGAAGTGGTCCCGAAATTATGAACAAAATTATCTTTTATAGAAAACACAATTTTGAGTGGACGGATGAGATCGACTCTTGACAGAAACCTAAAATCAGAGGAAGAGATTTCACTTGATAATCCCTAATCAGGGTTAGGGAAAAATCCTTAAGTGAGTGGTCGAGATGTTATTTAAGAAAATCAGATCGGCGGTGGAGAAAAGATGAGATAATTAATTTTGAAAATAAAGATTTTCAAAATTGAGAAGATAAAGATAGCCTGCTTTGTGAGATTTATAAAAGATGGACTGAAAAGCAAATTTGATTAAAATCAAGAACCTGCTTGCTTTATTTGATTTTTGGAAGAAAGCTACCAATCAACTCAAAATATGGATTTTGTGAGACAAATAAATAATCTTTTTTTAGATTATTTACCAAAATGGACTGTCAGTTAAGATTGTGATGACTAAAATAATTTCATTTATTTAAAATGAGAGGAATATTAATTTTGTCAATTAAATAATTAAAGATAATTATTTAATTTAGCAGACATGATTAAGAATTAAATAAATTAATGAATTTATTTAATTGTGAGGACTAGTGACATATTAAATAAATAAATAAAACTTATTTATTTAATAATCAGGAAGAAATGACTGAAGAAGGGTAATTAAATAAATTAAGAAATTTACTTAATTAAGGGAAGACTTAGACAATTAATGACGTATTTAATAAATAAATAAAATTTATTTATTTAATAATCATGAAGAATAAAAGAGATATGAATTAATTAAACAACAATGAATTATTTAATTAATAGTTCAATGTGAACCGAAGACATAATTAAATGTCATAATTATGCTAGGATGAAAGTGGTATAAATAGAGCTTGCAGGCCTAGGTCATTTCTAGGTGTCTACACTTACCTTCTCCCCTGGCTACCCTCTTGACAATAAGTGCTTCAAGCTCGTCTAGTTTTCTCTCTTCTTCTTCAATCTCTCTCATTTCCTACACATACTTGGACATTTTTCTAGAACTTTCTCATGGATCATATCTCTACTTATCTTTTCCAAAGATAATAGCTTTGAATGCAGATTCTATCTTAGGAAGAGATTCACCAAACTCACTTAACTCAAAAGCAGTAAGCTTACAAATCAACATGTTTCTGGTTACATTTGTCACTGTCTGGATCTCCTCAATAGCAGTAGCTTTGTATTTGTATGAAGCAGGCAAGGATCTGAGCACTTAAGCAACAATCTTTGATTCTTCCAATGTTCCACCAGCACATCTGATAGTACACACAAGTTCATTCACTCTCTGTATAAAAGAAGTGATGTTCTCATCTTCAGCCATTCTCAACATTTCATATTTCCATTTCAGGCTTTGCAGCTTAGCAATCTTCACATGGGTATCACCTTCATACAAAGTTTCCAACTTTTTCCAAATCTCATAAGTAGTCTTCAGCTCCATTACATTTTTCATCTCAGAATCAAACAAAGCACTCAACAATGCTTCCTTAGCCCTGATATTGTACTCAGCTCCCTTAATCTCACTTGCAGTAGAAGGACCATTATGTGGGATGATATACCTATTCTTTGTAATTTTCCAGTAAGGTTCACCAATGCATTTTAGATGACACTCCATTTGAGTCTTCCATAGAGAATAATTAGTTCCATCAAATCTTGGACTATCCTTCTTATATGTCTCCATCCCGGATCACCTCAAGCTATTAAACTTCTTTCGAGGAACCTGCTCTAATACCAATTGTTGGCAACTCAAGGGCAGACAACTGAGAGGGGGGGTGAATCAGCTGTCACCAAAATTATACAAATTAAACTTATTCTTAGATCTGATAAATAAACATGAAAGCATAAACCATCACCACATCAAAAACACACATAACACCAATATTTTTTTACGTGGAAACCCTATTAGGGGAAAAACCATGGTGGAGGTTAATACATAAGATTATACTCTGTTAAAAGTATAAAAGTATTATAAATGGGGAATGCACATGCATTCAGGCACACTGCATAGAGCTCACTACTCAAATACAAAAGGCTTGCTGCCCAAAGGAAGACTCATTGTCTTACAATCACATTTGGATTACATCCAGAAGATTTTGAACTGAGAAAATAGCATCTTCTAATGCCTGATTATAGTTCTGATTAAGCACATAAACACTTTCTTCTACTCACTCTTCTTCACACTTTAATTATGCCTTCGAAAGATTAGAACATTATTCGCACATAGCACTAAGCATACATCGTACACCACATCTTCAAAAGGTATAAACAATCGACCATATATATCTACAACTAAGGATAACATCAACTACATGTTAGCCCAACAAAATATAAAATGTGTATAAACTGTCGGCCCAAATCAATAAACAATTGTCAATGTGCACCAAAAAATGTCAGGAAAAACAAAGGACCCAAAAAAACATGTCTTGAACATGAAACACCTTAAACAATTATTCCTTGAATATCCGCAACATGCTACAATCACCCTGTCGGCCATGATCATGAAAAACATGAACTCGCAAAAGAAAATCACCAATCACGAACCCAACGATCAATGCGGACCAACAACATAGATAGATCACGATCTAGAAACATCCACAAGCATCATGAATCACCACATAAGCATCTGCAACAAATCAAATTACTAGAATCGCATCATCTTCTTTCAGGAACACCAACTAAAGCAACAAAACAACTAAAAGAACACAGATACTCATAACTCAATCAAATCTTCATGCGAACCTCTGAAACTTCATGTGGATAAACTAGATATACTTGTCAACGAACCCTTTGATCCACAACCTCTTATCATAAATAAACTGAGCTAGCCACCATGTTGAACTTCACTGCACCACCGACAACCTGCAACTTATTTTATTACAATTTTCTCAATATCCTCGACATATACAGCCTTAAAGACATTAATGCCAATAGTGTTGACATCAATGACAACCACATATCAACAATATCCAACAGACCCTTACTCTATTTTATTCCTCAATTTTGTCAAAGAAGAAGTTTCTATTGGTATAAAATCTATCTAACCTACAGTAGATTCTTTTAATACCTTTTTGAGAATCAAACCATGTACACCAAATATTTTTGTTCTATTTTTTTCTCCTTCTAAGGGATCATAAATATTTAGTTTATTTTTCAATTTACCCCAAAAGAACTTTTCATTACCCTTCCAGTCCATATCTAAGACCCCTTTTTTATCATATTTGTGTTCAACCATATTAAAGTCTCCCCCTATGATCCAAGGGATATTTTGGAGGTTACACATCCACTTACAAAGCTCATCTCTTTCTCTATAATCATTAGAAGCATAAACTATGCATAGTCCAAATCTTTTATTACCCTTTTCAATGATGAGCCATACAGCCTTATTGCAAGGGGATACCCTGGATTTAGTTACAAAATTAGACCATTTTTGGCTAATAGTATGCAGGGGCTCCCCACCCTTACCTATGCCATGTTTGGTGCAGAATTGAGTGGCATCCTTCCATATGAATTCTAGATTGGTTTCCAAGGTGAAATTAATAACTTTAACCTCTTGAAGGAGGACCACATCCTTGTCCTTCTTAAGGTTTAGGTATCTCCTAATAATGTATTTCCTATTTGAGGATTCAATTCCCCTAATATTCCAGGTTATGCAATTGAGAGTCATTAGTTTCCATGCATAGTGTTTCCTCTCTTGAGTTCCTAAAGTGTCAAATAATTTAGGTGTTCTTTCCTCCTTTCTTTTTCTTTTTTGGTAAGGGCCTCTTGCTTTTCTAGTTTTCTTTTTATCACAAACAGTTTTTGGTTTGAGCAGTCACAAAAACACCTACAATATTGGTGTGATCACATTTACCAATGATTAATGGTAGTTTAAGGGTGGTTTGTTGAATTTTTTCCAATATTAATGTGGGCGCTAGAGGGAGATAATACCTAGCATTCAAGGTGAATGTGAAGTGAAAATGATCACAGGCCATTGAAGGGTTTTGTCTTCTAATTGTATGCCCTCCTTTTCCTTCCCCTCATTCTTGCTTTCTATTGTTTATTGTATGTGATTTTTAAATGGTATGTTCTTGGGTTCTGAAAAATCATTTGGTGCCTACTCTAGAAATATCTTAATTACATTTTCATTCTCAAAATTACTCATTTTATAATAAGATTTGACAAAACAACCTTCAAAATTTCTCACATCTTTGTAACTTTCTAACCATATTTTTTTATTAAAAATACATTAACATATTTATTTTTTATTTTCTTTTACTAATGTTTCTATATTCCTCAAATACACTTGTACTGATTTTTTTCATAAATTTTATTTTTTTTATCATAATTTAAATATATATAGGATTATTCTACACTTCATTATTTACACATTCAAAAAACATATATTTTTTGCAAGTTATGTGACATGCACATTCAATGATATAATTTTTTAGGATGTATTCACTTTGAGAAATAAAAATAAATAAAAATAAAAAAATACACAACTTCTAATGCTTACTTTTAACTATATCTAAGTGTTTTTTAAAAATACCGAATGCAACAAAAATTACGAGGCACACATTAAACACCGTGTTATATTTTATCAAGAAAAATAGGAAAACTTATGTGTGCATACAAAATTTGACCCTCTTAATCTTAGCCATTTTTAAAAAAGTTTAGTAGTTAAGAAACTAGATTCAAAGTACTACAATTCTTATTCTTGTCGTATCTTCAAATTTTTATTACATGCGTCTTCAGTTTTTCATCCAAGTTTAGGTCTAGTTGATTTCAAAAAAAAGGAGTCACTTTTGGCCCCCTTTTTACCCCTCATTTACATGCACTTACCCTCATCAAAGAAAGATATCATGTTATTAATCATTTGATTAAGAATAGTAATCATAAGCATTAAAATTATATGGAATCATGGAATTATATCATTGATATAGTGAAAAAGTGGTTATACCATAAGGATGTAATTCTCAAGTGGGAAACCCCGTCTAAATAATCATATATATATGGGTGATAGTTTAAAATTCTCACCTCGTAAACCAACTAGGTGTTTTGAAAGAAATATTTTTAAAGACATTAAATTTCCACAATCTATAATATTGAATTTCTTGAAAGTTTCTTGATTTGACTGCATAAACATTTTTTCCATCAAGTAAATTTTGATGAAAATGCTCCCACCTTGCATGGAAGCTTTGTGGTGGGAAGAATTTATATTAAAATATTTTCAATTATAAAAATTCAAGAAAAATGGTTTAAGCAAAATCTAAAAACATAATATATAGATTTATTATGTATAATATAAGCTTCTCCCAATTGGAATGGTGCACATGGGTGCTTATTGCTACTCATGATGCTTGTTTGCTAGGTTTTCATCATGGTACTTTCCCAAAGCACCATAAGAATGGTTTTCACTATTGGACAAATTATTTTTTCTTTATTTTTTGTTTTTTTTTTATTATTATTATTTTATTTTTTTTTAATTTAATTTTTGAATGATCACCAATTATGTTGGACCATCCGGTGATGTTGATGCAGGTGTCATTGTCATAGTGTGCCAATAATGTCTTTCCTTGAGGAGTTTCTTCACTAAAATAGTAGCACTTGTATACAAATGATGAATGTTATTGTGATCCTCTTTGATACCAAAGTTGGCTTTATCTAAATGCATACATCGTGATAGTGTCATTAGAGTCCTTATGATAAAATGTTGTTGCTAGGACATGGTTGATGTGGAATTTGAATATCTTGGATTTTAAGTTGGATGGTGGTTTTTGATAGAGGATATGAGATGAAGATGAATTATTTGATAGTTTTTATTGTGGATATTTTATTCTCAATACTTGAGATGGTGGGCAATGGAATGTGGGTATGGAATTTTGAGTGGATTTAGGACCAACTATTTTAGACACTTTGTGTGTTAGTATTGAAGTCTTCTTTGAAGGAGGTGGACACTTTTGATAGTTTGAAGGCCTTTTTTGATGTGGCTTAATAGTTTCATTTAATTTTGGATTTGGATTTGGATTTGGATGTTGATTGGATGCTTTACATGATCCAATTTTCTTTGAGATCCATTTTGACTTTATGTTTCCACTTTTACTTTTAGATTTATTAGCTTCAATGGCTTGACTTTGATCTTTTCCTTAGTAAAGGTTATTGTTCTTTTGTCAATCCCTTTTAGTGGATGGAAGAATTAGGGAATGATAGTCTATTATATGGAAGTGTGGAGTTTTGGGAGCAACCTTATGACAAGGACTATTATAACACCTATTTCAATGTTTGCATCAGATTTCCCCCAGTATCATAGTGGTACCACTAACATTCTTAGATTTCTCGATTGATGAATAACCAAGTCCTTGATATTTAGGATTATCAAAAAATTGTACTAGTTCTAGGATACCATATTCGTTTAAGCCTAATCTCTTTCCTTTATATTGTATTCTTTGAAAAATATTGTTTGCAATAGGATATTTGTTGTTCTAATAAAAATATGCTAACTCTTCTTTGTGTTGCTGGGAATCATCAATGGTTATCATCTTCTCATTAGTAAGAAGGATTTCTTTAAAAAAATTGAGTAGAAGACTCTTGTTCGAGAGGAAGATCATCTATGTGTCCAATGGAAGCAAGTGTCTCATCTGCATAAGTGGAGTTGATTGAAATATGGATGGGGTCAACATTAGTTTTCAGATCATGGATGACACGGAATAGAATAATGTGATCTTGATCAAGGATAGGATGAGATGGAAGGATTTCAATAACTTGATCTTGACTCATTTCAGGGATTTCTTCTTGATGCTTTGGATTATGTTCTTGAAATAGATTGGGTATGATAATGTAGCATGAATAAGGGGATCTTGGATGGATATAATAAGTTGGGATGGTGCTAATTTAATTTGAATAGGAATTTCTAGAGTGGGTGATGGGTTGGATGGGATACATGATGGTATTTGGTCTAGAGTTTCATGATTATGGATTGGATTTATATCAAACATTGTATTATCTATCGTGGATATCCCTTGGGGAAAATTCTTGAAGGTGTTATCAGTGGATGATTCAATCGATGAGGATGATGTAGATTGATGTTGTAAAGGTTCTAGGGGTGAAGGAATGGGAGAAGAGATGGAGGTTTCTTGTGGGAATGCTTCTTCAATATATCCTATCATGAATTCATATGAGGTGTACATATTATGGCCATTTCCATACATAGGTAACTAGTTTTGATCTTGCTTGGGAAAATTATCTTGATACATTTCTAATTTCTCATCACCTAAGCTACAAATATTGTCGATGTGATTATTATTGGATGGGTTGGGATTTTGGAGAGGAATCTCTTGATTTAGATTGATAGGTGATGGAGGGGATGATTGTGGAAGAGAGTTGGGTGATATAGGATTAGCCATATGATGGGATTTCCTGGGATTGCCTAACTTTGTTTTCATGTCGAAGTTTAGTATTCCTTGCTATACTTCCTAAGAGATCATCAACAAATGAGGTTTTATTGTATGGTTTTGTGGATTGAGATGGAGTGGATTTCAATGGCATATTGGATGATGGATTAAATAAGATGCGGAGGCTATAATACTTTCTTGGTTTGGTGATGGGGATGAAAATTTAGGATATGCATGGGAGATAGGGAATTTTTATATGGTTTGGTGTTGAGGAATGATTTGGATGGTGTTAAATGGTTCTTGATATTGAGGATACATGGGTGGATGACTAGGGCTTTTGGTTTGTTGGTAAGTAGCTTGTAATGTTGGAGGTTGTTGGTATGGATGAGAGATGAATGGATGACTAGGGATTGTGGTTTGTTGGTATTGATGAAGTGATTTTTTCAATTTGACTACGATAAATATCAAGGTAAAATGAAGACATGGTTCTGGGTTTGGATTAAGATTGGAAATGGGATGGTTTGGATGGATAAGTGGGTGGATAATGGATTGATTTTTGGTTTTTTTGCATATTTGATGTTTTTAGTATTTTGACATTTAAGGATGAAGCAAAACTACTATGAAGCTATTTTGTGTTTTTGGGATTTTTTGATGAGATTTTGCAAATGCAAAGCCTATAGATATTTTGACTTGTGATCCTAAAAGGAGATTACTTGAAAAAAAAATGGATTGGACTAATGTAACCAAGTGAAAATCCTAAACCTCAAGTGACGATGGTAGTTTGATAAAAAAGAGAATTTACAACTAGACTTGTGAGTTGAAATCCAACTTTTGTTGATGGGATAGGTTTGTAAAAAATGAGGTTTTGATGATTTTTAGAAGATGGAACTAGACTTGACTTCTAAATTTTTATTTTTATTTTCAGATTTCAAGACATTTAAGATGGTATTTTAAGGACTTATTATATGACACTAAGGATGCAATGTTAACCTAGGTAAGTTGAAAGTTTGTTGAAAAATGCAAGAAAGTGACTCTATTCTGATTTTGAATTTTTGTAAAGAAGATCAAGTTTATGCATGCCCTAAAAATAGATCCTATTTTATCTATTAGATAGATGCGGTAGGGAAAATTATAGATGTGGTGCACAGACTAAAAAATGCATGACAGAATCTAACAAATGCAGTCCATTCTACAATAGATACATTGCAGAGGATAAAAATTGTGACTCAATAACAAATGTGTTGTTGTTAACTAAAGTGATTTTTTGAATTTTGATACACTTTTGACCACAGATGTGGTGCGGAAGGAAACAAATGTGTTGTAGTTAGAGAAATGTGGCTTTTTTACAGACAAATGTGTTGCAAGAGCTAACAGATGTGCCACACTATTTTTTTGTTCTAGATACATAGTTACAATGTACAAACTAAAAAATTTGATACACTGGTTTTGTCAAAAATCATATCTCTAAGGCACCCTAGGACTTTGATTTGTTTTCAGTTTTATGATTTTCTCTAGTTGTAAAAACATAGAAAATAGTGTGTAAAGTTTCTAGCTGTGACTCTTGACAAAAAGTGATGAAGATAAGGCCGTAAGGCCAATTGGTTTTACCGGTAATAATAGACCCAAAAGAATATTCATAACTTAATTAGTGGTAGATCAGATCTGTAAACTTAAAGTAGGCCCACCTCCCATTAAAGGGGTAAATACTCAAAAAGATTGGAAATTTGAACAATTGGAATGATTGTTAAATACCTTTTCTATACGATGGTGGATAGTAGATTCCAATGACACAGGGTCATAGAAAAATGCCACGGGCACACTTTCTTTCTCTTCTTGGGAGGTTATTGCTAGCAACCCAAAAAGACCCTATCTCGACCTAAGAGAGTACATGGTGAGTAGCTTCACATGTTGATCATGTCATTTTGTACCACTTATAAGTTACATCCAAATATGACTTTAGGCTTCTACAACAATGGTTTGTACTAGAGAAACTCCTAACAACACCACGTCATACGACCAACATAAGACCAAAGTCTCTAACTCGTGTTTGAAATCACTTGGGACCACTAAGGCACATTTTGTATGGCATAAGTGGATTGAGCTCACCTTTTAATTTTTTCCCCTTTATATAGCTCGTTGGAGATACGTGCTTGTGGTCAAACCCTGGGGTGAACTCCCAAGCAAGCCACCTACTTAAAATAAAAAAGGAAAAGTTTTAAATGTTGTTATTTCTGACCACCCAAGATTGTTTGAGGTGCGCAAGGGGAGAGGATATTTTAAACAACACACTTTTGGTGGACTGACTCACATGTGTGCAAGTGCAAAAAACATAGTATAAACTTGTTCTTTTAATGCACCAATTTAAATGTTCAAGTTGTATGTAAATTTATAGCACCAAAATGAAGTGTTGCATGTTTAGTGAGAAATGTTCATTTTAAACCCAAATCAAAAAGTGAGGATTGTATGTTCTTTTTAGTGCACCAAATCAAATGTTCAAGATAAGGTTCTTTTTAAAGCGCTAAATGAAATGTTATAGATCTCCCAAGTGACTACCACAAGCTAGAAACAAAAGATTAGTAACAAAGAGCCCTTACCCTAGACTAAAAGCATAATATAACAAAACATAAATCAAAGATTTATACCTTCTTTTTTTCTACAGTTAGATGTGGTGCACAGATTGATGAATTTGATGCTTAGGATTACAACTGTGGTGTAAGAAAATATGACTATGGTGCAGGAAATAGTGACTATAATGTAGGATTTGATGATTGTGGTGCAGTCATCAATGATTGTGGTGTATTGGTTCAAAGTTGCAAATACATAGACTAAAATGTGATGGATGTGGCTCAAAAAACTTCACATGCATCACACTAGAGAATATATGCATTGAATCTCTTAAAAATTGTGGTGTTTTTAGCGAATGTGGTGTACTGTTGATTAGATGCGGTAAACTTCCTCTAGCTAAAGATTTCTAAAATTTGCATAGAAAATTGTTATATTCACATCGGGTTCAGTAGAATGTAACTTGGAAAATTAGACATCAGTCATAATAGAGATAAAGAATTAACGTAGTAATCACAAATCTGCAATTCAATACCCAAATACAATCCAAATTTACCTATGGAATACAAGCAACACAAAGAAATCAGAATAAACTAAGCATTACCATTACTTTCAATCGTGTTAACATAACTTAGTTCCATAGTTCATTTTATAGTACATAGTTCTTTCACCTTAAGCTTAAATGTATGAAATGATAGAAATAATGCAAAAATTCCAAAGTTCATGGTTAGCCATCAAAGAGATGTGAGGGCTACTTTTATATATTTGCTTGATTCGAATGAATGATCCAAATTAAGAGGTGGAGAGGTGAGATCAAGGGTTGAGGATTGTTGAGAGTAATTAATTGCCCAGTTAATTGACAACAACTAGCTACATGATTCCATTTAACTAGTTGCATGGAGAATCAATTGCCTTTTTAACTCACACTAAGTGGAAGTGAACTAATTTAATTGATTAGTGAACTAGAATTGATTATCCAATCGACTAAGAGAGAGTAGTCATTAGAATTGAGGGAATGATGCATGATAATAATTAATTATTTGATAAATGTGCAAGTGAGGATTAATTAATAAATAAAATTTTATTTATTAATATTGAATGGATAATGCTGAGATGAAATAGGAGAATTAAATTTAATTATATAATCTAGAAGTGTGAAAGTGGTTAATTAAATAATTAATAATTATTTAATTTAAAAAGGGTGTTAAATGTTAATTAAACAATTAATGATAATTATTTAATTAAGATAGAGGAATAAGTGTAATTAGCAACATAATTAAATAAATAAGGTTTATTTAATTAACAAGAAGATGAATGATAATCAAGATTTATTTAATTATTTAGAAAAGGTGAGTTAGAATGAATTAGTTAAATAATGTAAATTCACTTAATTAATAGTAGAATATGGCATTTGCTAACAATTAAATAATTGTAATGTCATAAAATTACACCCATTGCAATTTCACATACATTCTTGCATCCGATTTAGTGTCCACTCCCTTAGTACTTGTGTAGGCTCATTTTAGCCCCTACATCATTCCTTTTTCCCCTCTCAGGATGCTCAAAACCCCTTTTCAGCAGCTACCTTTGTGCACCAACTGTGTGTTAAATCTTTTTCTTTTCCTATTTGTGTCATTTTGTAGTATGATGTGTCCAAACACTAGCGCACCATGCAGACGTCCACACACAATGCTAGTGTCCTACAATGTTTCAACATTCAAATTACTATTTTCATGCATGTTTGCCACTTGTCAATGAGTTTTGTCAGTGGTAATGGCTAGGGACACCTTGTAACCACTTGGGAAGCTTCTATTCTCTCTTTATATGCTATCTTTTCAATCTTATGGCTCTTGCTAAGTGCTTCTAACTTCTCTCCAGCTTTCGCTCCTCCATTTTCCTCCTCTCTTTCTCCTACTATCTTGCTTGCACAAATCCCTCACTTGTGACAGCAACTTCAAGCACTCTCAAGCTCTCACAACACCCTTTGCAACTCTCTTGGATCTCACAGCTATCTCTCCCTCTTTGGCTTCCTTAAGCCTTGCAACTGCTATCTCCCTTGCCTTGTGCTTGCAAGAATCTTGGGATTCCACACATCCCTTATCTATTGCATCTATATTTCATGATATAGGTTCTCCTCATCGAGTGGGGATTGCTTTTATCACCTACATTTTGTGATACAAGTTCTCCTCCTCGAGAGGGGTTTCCTTTTATCACTCATCGCATACTTTATTTCTCTATCTATTTGGCTATCTATGGAGGTGGGAACACCAAAACGGGGGTTTGACTGAGGCAAACCCCTACATAGCCCCAACACTTTCTCTAGATCTTATGCATGCAAGTATTGAAGATATTCACGTGTTGGACGATTCATCACTTGCATGGTTGTGAGAATTTCCTTTCTACCTCTTATTATCTTTATCATTTCTATTTCACTTTATTCTAGTTCTATTGTATTCTGTCATTTTCCTATACTCTAGAAGTTCTCAGTAATTAGATTGCTAGTAGCCACTCTATTTTTTTTTGTGGTAAACTTAGTTCCTGGTCTGTAGAAGACGCCATCGCACCTCTAGGACGCCAGCGTACCGCGCTGTCATCTGTATTTTGTGTTGACGTCCTCTGACTGAGATCTCATCAGTCTGTCCAGAAAACCTTTGTGATTTTCTCTTTTTGATTCTAGAACTCTCGTGTTGTTCCTTGAGGTAGTTTAGGCCAGTTCGCCCCGTGAGGCTCTCTAACTGAAGAGAACTCATGAGTAGTGAATCCACCTTCTCTATATTCTAGTGAACCTAACACAAACACCCCTTTATATAAAGATGATTACGTTT
This sequence comes from Sequoia sempervirens, assembly GCA_007258455.2. NCBI lineage: Eukaryota > Viridiplantae > Streptophyta > Pinopsida > Cupressales > Cupressaceae > Sequoia > Sequoia sempervirens. The sequence continues at coordinate 639,734,592 of VDFB02058242.1, read as the reverse complement.
CTGCTAAAGAGGATAATGTTGGAATTCTTGTTAATAAGGATGATGGTGATCCCATAGAGGAGTGTGGTCCCCATTGTTGGGATAATGCTCTCTATGAAGATCCTCCTCCTTAATATTTGCAAACACATTACGGCCCCAGCTTTAGGCTTGCCTCTAAATATGGCTATGGGAATAAAGGTTGTGGGCATAACGAACAAGGAATTTAGGTCCCTCTAGAATTAACACCCCGTAAGTGTAGTTTGGGGCTTGGTTGCTTGAATGGACAATCTAAACGGAAGCCATGGTTGCGTTACATGAATTTCACTCAACCTCATTCTTGTGGATTGATTCATCCACCCTTGTCTTCTATCTTTGTGTCTTCTTCTTCTAAGAAATCAAACTCTTCTTCACAAGAGAAAGGGTTGCTTCCTACTCCTCATTCTTTATCTAAGCAAGAGTGTATCTTGTTGAGGCTTCTAAAAGCCCACTTGGTTACTCTTCCTCCTCCTACACACAAAAAATCTCATGAACATGATAAAGAAAAACATTCTTTTTGTGTAAACCATCGAGTGCCTAACCATTCCACTAGTGAATATAAGGCCTTGAAGGATAAAATACAACAAATTTGTGATTTTGGTGCCATCGAACTCCCATTTGATTGATGCACCTACCTCTTTTTCAAATGACAAGTGATATCGAGGATTACCTCTGTCATGTATGTTCTAAATATCTTTTACGGTTCTCCTCCCATGTATGTTGGGGGCAATGATAGCTTGTTTTGGAGATGTGTGTCCTTCTTAAGGACCCCCTCTCTTCTCTCTATCTTTCACTGAAGCGTCCCTTGAGTGGACCCCATTTCTCTTTTAAAGGGTTCCCGAGGGACCCCTTTGAAAAAATTTCTCAAGAGTAAAATCATTTACGTCTAGCTTGGGGGTAGCCTGACTAGACTTTGCCTTTAAAATAGTTTGTCCCTTGAGTATACCCCTCTTCTTTTGAAGGGTTCACAAGGGACCCCTTTGAAAGCCTTCCAACTTGTCAACGGTTGCGTGACTATCTGCTTGATTTCCTGTGTGGCTGCTTTTTTTCTCGGAAATGTTCTATCTATGGATAAACATGTCACTTTGTAGGTGTTCCTATAAAGCCGCTTTCCATCTAACTCTGTGGAGCCCCATTCTCTAGGTTTCCCTCATGTGAGATATCTTGGGGGACGCCTCCTTACAGGTCTATAGGCCTATAAGGAACTTACATTTTTGGGTTTCCTTCATGTGAGAGATCTTGGGGGACGCCTCCTTGCAGGTTTGCGGGCCTGTAAGGCACTTACATTTCTAGGTTTCGTCCATGTGAGAGATCTTGGGGGAAACCTCCTTGCAGGTCTATGAGCTTATAAGGCACTTACTTCACTAGGCTTCCTTCATGAGAGAGAACTTCAGGGTTTCCTTCATGCAGGTCTGCAGGCCTGTGAGACGCTTTCATCCTGCGAGATTTGTCCATCATTGGTCCAAGGGCCTTCGGTGTACTTTATGCAACGTCATAGTTCTGCAAAGCTACGTGGTCCTTCTATTTGAACATCCTCAAGAGAGAGTACCTGTGGAGCCATCTCTCTTAGAATTTTCATTCCTTTCTCCCTCTTAAATTCTCTTTTCTCTCTCTTCTCTTTTGTATATACCATATCGAAGATCTGCATCTTCTTCATCATGAGTATATGTCCTTCCTCTCTCAATTTGAGAATTCTTCTATGTGTTATTTCTTAATTTGGAGAAAATGCATACTATTGAGACAACCTTTTACATCGAGGTCTCTTTCACTTTGTTGACTCAAATCTTGTTAGTTATTTAGGTGCATGTGTGTGTGTATTTTTATGTTCTAACATTGTTGTATTCTACAAGTCTTTCTTGTCTAATGCATTTGTTTTGTAGGTCTTCAGCCTAAGGGCATGCTTCCTTGGTTCGAAGAGTTATCTACTTCCTCTACAATATCCTTTTGGCATCATGATGTTATTTATGTTTAGTAGATTTACTTTAGTGTGCATATTAGTGTAGATTCATATGCCCGCTAAAGTGGGGGAAAAATGTAATGTCATAAAATTGCACCCCTTGCAATTTCACATACATTCTTGCATCCGCTTTACTTTCCACTCACTTAGTACTTGTGTAGGCTCATTTTAGCCCCTGCATCATTCCTTTTTCCCCTCTCAGGATGCTCAACACCCCTTTTCAGCAGCTACCTTTGCGCACCAACTACGCAGACGTCCACACACCGCGATAGCATCCTACAATCTTTCAACATTCAAATGACTATTTTCATTTATGTTTTCCACTTGTCAGTGAGTTTTGTCAATGGTAATGGCTAGGGACACCTTGTAACCGCTCGGGAAGCTTCTATTCTCTCTTTATATGCTATCTTTTCAATCTTATGGCTCCTACTAAGTTCTTCTAACATCTCTCTAGCTTTGGCTCCTCCCCTTTCCTCCTATATTTCTCTTACTATCTTGCTTGCACAAATCCCTCACTTGTGATAGCAACTTCAAGCACTCTCAAGCTCTCACAACACCCTTTGCAACTCTCTTGGATCTCACAGCTATCTCTCCCTCTTTGGCTTCCTTAAGCCTTGAAACTGTTATCTCCCTTACCTTGTGCTTGCAAGAATCTTGGGATTCCACACATCCCTTATCTATTGCATCTGTATTTCATGATATAGGTTCTCCTCCTTGAGTGGGGATTGCTTTTATCACCTACATTTTTTGATACAAGTTCTCCTCCTCGAGTGGGGTTTGCTTTTATCACTCATCGCATACTTTCTTTCTCTATCTATTTGCCTATCTATGGAGGTGGGAACACCAAAATGGGGGTTTGACTAAGGCAAACCCATATACAACCCCAACACTTTCTCCAGATCTTATGAATGCACGTATTGAAGATATTCACGTGTTGGACGATTCATCACTTGCATGGTTGTGAGAATTTCCTTTCTACCTCCTATTCTCTTTATCATTTATATTTCACTTTATTCTTGTTCTATTGTATTTGTCATTTTTCTATACTCTAGAAGTTCTCAGTAATTAGATTGCTAGTAGCCACTCTATTGTTTTTCTGTGATAAACTTAGTTCCTAGTCTATAGAGGATTTCATCGCGCCTCTAGGATGCCAACGTACGGCATTGTCATCTATATTCTGTACTAACGTCCTCTGACTGAGAGCTCGTCAGTCTATCCAGAAAACCTTTGTGATTCACTCTTTCTGATTCTAGAACTCCCACGTTGTTCCTTGAAGTAGTTTAGGCTAGTTCGCCCCATGAGGCTCTCTGACTGAAGAGAACTCATGAGTAGTGAATCCACCTTCTCTACATTTTGGTGAACCTGACATGAACACTCCTTTATCTAAAGATGATTACACTTCTACTAAAGAGGATAATGTTGGCAGTCTTGTTAATAAGGATGATGGCAATCCCATAGAGGAGTGTGATCCCCATTTTTGGGACAATGCTCTCTATGAAGATCCTCCTCCTCAATATTTGCAAACACGTTATGGCCCTAGCTTTAGGCTTGCCTCTAAATATGGCTATGGGAATAAAGGTTGTGGGCATAATGAACAAGGAATTTAGGTCCCTATAGAATTCACACCCTATAAGCATAGTTTGGGGCTTGGTTGCTTGAATGGACAATCTAAATGGAAGCCATGGTTGAGTGACATGAATTCCGCTCAACCTTGTTCTCGTGGATTGATTCATCCACCCTTGTCTTCTATCTTTGTGTCTTCTTCTTCTAAGCAATCAAACACTTCTTCACAAGAGAAAGGGTTGCTTCCTACTCCTCATTATTTATCTAATCAAGAGCGTATCTTGTTGAGGCTTCTAAAATCACACTTGGTTACTCTTCATCCTCCTACACGCAAGAAATATCATGAACATGATAAAGAAAAAAATTCTTTCTGTGTATACCATCGAGTGTCTGACCATTCCACTAGTGAATGTAAGGCCTTGAAGGATAAAATACAACAAATTTGTGATTTTGTTGCCATCAAACTCCCATTTGATTGATGCACCTACCTCTTTTTCAAATGACAAGTGATATCGAGGATTACCTATGTCCTGTATGTTCTAAATATCTTGCATGGTTCTCCTCCCATGTATGTTGGGGGCAGTGATAACTTTTTTTGGAGACTTGTGTCCTTCTTGAGGACCCCCTCTCTTCGCTCTATCTTTCACTAACGCGTCCCTTGAATGTACCCATTTTCTCTTTTAAAGGGTTCCCGAGGGACCCCTTTGAAAAAATTTCTCAAGAGTGAAATCATTTGCGTCTAGCTTGGGGGCAGCCTGACTAGACTTTGCCTTTCAAATAGTGTGTCCCTTGAGTGGACCTCTCTTCTTTTGAAGCGTTCACAAGGCACCCCTTTGAAATCCTTCCAACTTGTTGACGGTTTTCATGACTATCCGCTTGATTTCTTGTGTGGCTGCTTTGTTCTTGGACATGTTCTATTTGTGGGTAAACATGTCGCTTTGTAGGTGTGCCTGGAAAGTCGCTTTCCATTCGAATTTTTGGAGTCCCATTCTCTAGGTTTCCCTCATGTGAGATATCTTGGGGGATGCCTCCTTACAGGTCTGCAGGCCTGTAAGGCACTTACATTTCTAGGTTTCCTTCATGTGAGAGATCTTGGGGGACACCTCCTTGTAGGTTTGCGGGCCTATAAGGAACTTACATTTATGGGTTTCCTCCATGTGAGAGATCTTGGGGGACGCCTCCTTGCAGGTCTATGAGCTTATAAGGCGCTTACTTCATTGGGCTTCCTTCATGAGAGAGAACTTGGGGGTTGCCTTCTTGCAGGTCTACAGGTCTGTGAGATGCTTTGATCCTGCAGGATTTGTCCATCATTGGTCCAAGGGCCTTCGGTGTACTTTGTGCAACTTTGTAGTTCTATGGAGCTACGGGGTCCTTCTATTTGAACCTCCTCAAGAGAGAGTACCTGTGGAGCCATCTCTCTTGGAATTTTCATTCCTTTCTCCCTCTTAAATTCTCTTTTCTCTCTCTCTTCTCTTTTGTATATACCGGATCGAAGATCTGCATCTTCTTCATCCTGAGTATATACCCTTCCTCTCTCAATTTGAGAATTCTTCTATGTGTTATTTCTTAATTTGGGGACAATGCATACTATTGAGACAACCTTTTACATCAAGGTCTCTTTCACTTTGTTGACTCAAATTTTTGTAGTTATTTAGGTGCATGTGTGTGTGTGTTTTTATATTCTAACATTGTTGTATTCTACAGGTCTTTCTTGTCTAATGCATTTGTTTCGTAGGTCTTCAACTTGGGGGCATGCTTCCTTGGTTTGAAAAGTTATCTACTTCCTCTACAATATCCTTTTGGAATCGGGATGTTATTTATGTTTAGTAGATTTCCTTTAGTGTGCATATTAGTATAGATTCATATGCCCGCTAAAGTGGGGGAAAAATGTAATGTCATAAAATTGAACCCCTTGCAATTTCACATACATTCTTGCATCTGCTTAAGTGTCCACTCCCTTAGTACTTGTGTAGGCTCATTTTAGCCCCTGCATCATTCCTTTTTCCCCTCTCAAGATGCTCAACACCCCTTTTCAACAGCTACCTTCGTGCGCCAACTGTGTGTCAAATCTTTTGCTTTTCCCGTTTGTGTCATTTTGTAATGTGATGTGTCTAGACACTAGCACTCCGCACAAATGTCCACACACTATGCTAGCATCCTACAATGTTTCAACATTCAAATAACTATTTTTATGCATTTTTGCCACTTTTCAACAATTTTTGTCAGTGGTAATGGCTAGGGATGCCTTGTAACCGCTCGAGAAGCTTATATTATCTCTTTATATGCTATCTTTTCAATCTTATGGCTCCTACTAAGTGCTTCTAACTTCTCTCCAGCTTTGGCTCCTCCCTTTTCCTCCTCTCTTTCTCCTACTATCTTGCTTGCACAAATCTCTCACTTATAATAGCAGCTTCAAGCACTCTCAAGCTCTCGCAGCACCCTTTGCAACTCTCTTGGATCTCTCAACTATCTCTCCCTCTTTAGCTTCATTCATCCTTGCAACTGCTATCTCCCTTACCTTGTGCTTGTGAGCATCTTGGGATTCCACACATCCCTTATCTATTGCATCTATATTTCTTGATACGGGTTCTCCTCCTCGAGTGGGGATTGCTTTTATCACCTACATTCTATGATACAGGTTCTCCTCCTCAAGTGAGGTTTTCTTTTATCACTCATCGCATACTTTCTTTCTCTATCTATTTGGCTATCCGTGGAGGTGGGAACACCAAAATGGGGGTTTGACTAAGGCAAACCCCTATATAGTCCCAACACTTTCTCTAGATCTTACACATGTAGGTAATTAAGATATTCACGTGCTAGAGGATTCATCACTTGTGTGGTTATGAGAATTTCCTTTCTACCTACTATTATCTTTATCATTTTTATTTCACTTTATTCCAGTTCTATTGTATTCTATCTTTTTCCTATACTCTAGAAGTTCTCAGTAATTAGATTGCTAGTAGTCACTCTATTGTTTTTATGTGATAAACTTAGTTCCTGGTTCGTACGATACACCAGCACGCCTCTAGGACACCAGCACGCCACATTGTCCATATTTCGTGCTAACGTCCTATGGCCGAAAACTCTTCAGTTTGTCCAGAAAACCCTTGTGATTTGCTCTTTCTAATTCTAGAACTCTTGCATTGTTCCTTGAGGTAGTTTATGCCAGTTCACCCTGTGAGGCTCTCTAACTGAAGAGAACTCGTGAGTAGTGAATCCCCCTTCTCTACAATAATAAATTATTATTTAATCATTAGAGAAAAAGTGAAAATTAGTAAAAGGTGTTGCTCATACACTAGGACAATTTCAAGTATCTACAAAAAGAAAAGACAACCAATATGCTAACTATAAGATTGATAATAAAACAAAATAATGAGTTACCCTCCCTTCTACAAGCTTGGAGAAGCTGAGAGGAAGGACAAGAGCTTCAGGAGTTTAAGATTAACATGCAAAAGTGATGTGGAGCTTGAGCCCTGCAAGAAAATGGTGTAGAAAGAATGGAAGCGAGAATGAAGTGGAAGAATTTGAGAGTGGAGTGAGTGAAATATGAGAGTGAAGAATTATAGTTGAATGGAATGAGAAAGTGAGTTCAAAATAAGATTTGTTAGGAAAAAGAGCCATTTTTCGGTAGGTCTCAACTGCAGGGAGCATTACACTTCATAGGTGACACAAAATGTAACGTCCCAATTACATCCACTGACCTGCAAATCTATTAGGGACATTCACACAACACATAGACATCTACATGGTGTGAAAACTGTGTAAGTGGTAAATTAGGAAGATGCTATGCAATCAAAATCAATGAATATAAACTAATCTAAACAAGCAAAATGCTAAGATTCATACCCATTACTCATGAAATGAAACTACAAAGAACAATGAATTCACAAAAGAAATCAAAAGAGACAAACATAAAATGAATTCAAGGAATGTGGCATTACCATCCAATGTTGGAGTGTGTTCACGAAGATGTTGGGTTGTTCATATCAATGCAAATCCTCCATTTGTGTGTGTAAAAGCTTGAAGATCGTGTGTGTATTGATCGAAGATGTGTGTAATTTTTTGTCAAAAGATTGATTAAGATTTCTGCATTACTTCATTGTGTAAATGATATTGATTCTCTAATCATTTTTTAGAAGAAATGAGGTTGTTATATAGAATTTTGTTTTTGAAATGAACTCTCGAGATTGCGTAGTAGAATATCTTGATCAATGGTTCAAAACCGTTGAGAGGATTTAGATGGGAATAATTAGTGTATTTTGATTATGTAATCGATGTGATTGAAGAAATCATTTTGAGTGTTCAGTGGTATTGAGGAAATAGATTGAATAATCTGTGGAATTGAAGAATAGATTGATTAGTCAGAAATAGATGGATCAGTCAGCCAATCAGATCAAGCAATTGGGGGATCATAATTTGCTCAATCATGGAAGTGGGTGAGGCTAATTAATTAATCTTTTTGAGTTGAACATGCAAATCATGTTTGACTTTGGCAAACAAAGTTGTATTTGTTTGATTTGACCTTTTTGATTGTGTTTTGAATAATTTATTCAATTATTCATGTTTAGGGGAAAGTGATTAATTAAACTATTAAGTGGTAATAATTTAATTAACTTAGGGGAATAAAGTGACTTAGAACATAATTAAATAATTGAGGTTATTCAATTAATCAAGAGGAATAAGGTTAGATTAGGATTTTATTAAATAAATGTAATTTATTTAATTAGTCAAAAATGATGAAAAAGTGAATTAATTAAATAGTGTAATATTATTCAATTAATAGAGGAAAATTAGGGCTTTTGATGTAAATGATGTGAAATGTAGTGATATTCGATGATAATGATGTTGATTATGAGAAAATGTCATTTAGGGTGTGTGATAAGTGTTAGTCAATTTTACATGTCTACATTTTGCCCCTCTTTGAGAAAAAGTAGTGGTTGCTTTGTTTCAAAGACTTCAATGTTAAGATCAACCGGCGGTCAACAGAATGATGGTAGGATGTTGGGCTGCCCCCTCGAGAGGTTGGCTGAAAAAATCACTTTTGAGGTCAAGCTCACGACACTATTTCATTTCAGTTCAAATGCATAGAGGGAAAAAAATTAAGCCTATAGAACTCTTGCTGATAGTTTAGACATTCTTAGGAGCTCCTAATTTTAACCTAGGAAGGTTTCCTAAGTAAAAATTAGGGTTTTTAGGGGTTAAAATAGGTAATTAGGGTTCAAATTACCTCATTTGCACTTTGAGCCTATAGAAAATTCTTGCCTTTGGATTTCTTATTTTGTTGATTGTCAAGGAGCTATGGCGAGGATTCAGGGAGCCCCACATTATGCAAATGCAGTACACAAGTTTGGATGGCCTATAGGCATCGGTGCCTTGGTATGTACCCTTTCATTTCTTATTTTCGTCTTTTTGTTTTTGTGTAATTAATGCCTGAAGTCAAAGTAGTTGAATGTGTTAGGTTTAGGAATTTTTCGCTTTTGCATCATTTTTATTTCTTTTGATGTTTATGATTGGCTCACTTTTGACTTTTTTGCTTGCACCTGCTCAAAATGTGCACATTTGACATACATTTTTTCTTTTTCTTTTCACCCTTGCCTAAATTTTGCGCTTTTGATTTTCTATCTTCATTTCGTTTGCTTTCGTGATAAAATTTCACTTTCGATATACATATGCGCTTTTGAAATTTTTGCTATTTCCTTTATTTTTTGCTTTTGACAACAAATTTATCGCTTTCTCCTGTCTTTAATGCTTTTGCTTAAAAAAAATCGCTTTTGAAAAAAGGTTTTCGATTTTGACTATTTTGAAGTTTTAAGTCCGTTTATTTTCCATTTCAGATGTGTTTTGTGTTTTTCGTAGAAAATCCTTAACATCATGGGTTGAATGGTTGTAGGAAATTCTTAATTTTCTCTAGTTGAGGGAGTGACGACTGTGTGATCTATTCAATTTGATCGTTGGGTTTCAGGAGTTAGAGCGAGATTTTTGAGATGTTGTTGGGTTGTGGCATATCTACTACATGTCTACCATTAGATGCCATAGAGGGATGATGACTACTCTTGTGGAGAGGTGGCACTCAGAGACCTCATCCTTTCATCTACCTACTGGGGAGACCAACATCATCTTGGAGGATGTGTGGAGGATTCTCTGTCTACCTATTCACAGAGAGATTGTGACATATTTCGTTCAATGGGGAACCACACCATGCATCAAGTACTTGGTGTGATACATCTTCAAGTTCACGAGATAGAGATAGACTTCTCTAATTTTGTGGGTAGCGTTGATCTTGTTTCCTTGGTTCTCTGTGGTTTGGTTATGAGGCTCGTCATTCCTGATAGGTAGGGCCGGTAGTTTCATGTTGGTTGGGGTGTGTGCATGGAGCAAATGTTTGAGTACGACACTAGATATGCATGGGGCCCATGTCTCCTTGCACACTTGTACAGAGATATGCACAAGGTTGCATATCATGGAGGGAGATCAATTTCTATTGGTGTCTCTCTACTGCATGTATGGGCCTGTGATCACATCCTAGTTGCTCGGCTTGATGGTATCTTGAATCAAACTATGAGGGATCCATATTCTTATTATTATGGATATTTTCTTCACTATACATGGTCTGGACAACTTCCCTACTGGCATCGTGTTTTTGATGATATGCCAAGTTTTGTATGGAGGCCATATTTGGATTGCAAGGCATGGCCTAATGACTAGGAGAAATTAGTATTTTACAGACAGACTCAGTGGCTCATTGGTTGTGTTCACTCTTTACTGGAGAGATATCTACCCGATAGGATTTACCGTCGATTTGGAGAGAGACGAGGTCATTTCCCAAATGCTTATGAGACTTGTTTTGGTTGGAATACCAGAGAGGTCTATGTCTGGGGTTTACAAGTCAATCATGATGCAGCCTTCAAAAAGTTTAGAGCTCTTTCCCCATTCGAGTCAGGTTGGCCAGTCAATTCAACAGATCCTGGGAGTACCCCATATTTTGATCAATGATGGGAATGACGCATTCCATTAGGATTTACAGATTTTTCTGATGTTCTTGTAGTAGGTAGGGCAGGAATTACTAGACATCGATGAGAGAGGCAGTGCATTGATATTTTCATTAAGCAGCTTGCTAGGGCAAGGCGAGACGATAGACAAGGTGATCCAAGGCAACAGGACCAAGTACAGGGTCTAGGTCCACCACCACCTAGAGATGGAGCAATGCAATTAGCACAGATGATAGCCATGAGAGATGCAGAGGTAGTGCAACAATAGGCCACAGAGGCTCAAGTTGCTACTATGACATTGGAGAGGGACTGCTTGAGGGAAGAACAAGACAGCAAGAGTGAGCGATGAAATGCTGCAAAAGCCTAGTTACAGGTGATAATGGCAGAGAGAGATACTCTTAGAGAAGAACACGATGCCCTCCATGCAATGCGAGATCAGTTGTTACAGAGTGCAGCATATTATTAGACTCTCTATGATGCCTTAGTTCCTAGAGATCAACGACAACCATGCTTCGAAGAGTCGAGTACTGCTATGGGTGCCACATCAAGTGGGCATTATGTTAGATAGCCTGATCCAGAGGCTTCTCCTCACCCTAGCTAGGATCCTTAGAGTTCTTCTCCTTTCGTTGGGCACCAACATTATTGTTCTTGATGATTATGATGTTCATTGTTTTAGAGACATTATTGTAGAAATGATTTTGTATATATATTCATATGCCCAGTTAAGGCCTCATATATATGTATATTTTTGTATTTATCCTATCACACATGTGTTGGAATGTGTTGAGATGATGTTGATTGCTTGTTGTCATTAATGGTTGCCATTTATGTCAACATATCTTGGTTGTTTGACTGAAGTTCTATTTTGGTGCCTTGGTGATCTGGATTGGCTTGGTTCTGAATGTCGTGTTGTAAAGATCTATTTTTGGTTTTATCTATCTTGGTCCCATTCCTCTTGTAACACAATAAGATACATTCATTTAGGTCTAGATTGATCTGGCAGTTGGTTAACGTGCTATGGCACATGGTTTGCATTGTAATGTGTATATCTTATTCTTTGGTTCTAAATATCATGTAGTGTGTTGATTCAAGTGAGGAGGCTATGTTTGGTCCATGTTTTATTCCTCTCCACCGTGGGAATGATTTTCTGGTGACCTATTTCAAATTTTTCTTAGCTGACTTAGGAAGTATGAAATTGTGTTTGGCCAACTTGAAAGATTATGAAGGCTTGCAGTGGTATAATTATAAGATGTTTTTGTTCAATGCAAGAAAGTGTCATGAATGTGAATCTAAATATCCAAACATTGCGAAGTGTGCGAAAGTGTATGACCAGAGGCAGCAGACAGTGAGATTCTATCTGGTGTTGTTGGTGACAGTTCTTTCAGTGGTGGATTCCCTTTGATCATTCTTCTATTAGTAGTGAGTCATTTTTTGTAGGAAATGAGCCAACCAAAAGTGAGCCACCCTGCAGTGAGCCAACCTACAGTGAGCGACTTGGTAGTGAGCCCTTGTAAAAATCACCTTAACCGGTGCCACCTTAACCGGTGTTTTATAATTAAGAATTAGCATTCTCTGTGGTTTTTCCCTTCTAGGGTTTCCACATAAATTCTAGTGTTCTTTGTGCATGGTGTTGTTGTGTTCTTTCATATTCATTAATATCTATTTGATTTAAGTTTTCTATGGATTAATTAAAGTGAAGAAAATTGGTTGATGATAACTAATTCACCCCCCCTCTCATTTATCTGAACTATTTAACAATTGGTATTAGCGCTTTGGTTCCTTGAAGAAGAGCTTAACTGCTTGGGGTAGATCCGATGGGGCACAAATTGACAATCCATGTGTTTGATGGATCTGACTACAGTTTCTAGAAAGTGCATATGTGAGGTTACCTGATCTCTCTAGGTTACAAGACTTGGAAAGTTGTTGAGACAAAATGTGTTGAGTCGGTAAGTGGTCCTTCTGCAGATGAGATTTTTGCCTATGAAGAGAATGAAAAAGTAAGGTATGCAATCTATAGTGCTTTATCTAATACTGAGCTAACAAATGTTATTTCATTGGGCACTACTTATGAAGTTTGGGAAAAGTTGAAAGAAATCTATGAAGGAAATGATAGAGTCAAATTATCAAAGAAGTTGACAGCTAAGCGCAGATATGAGAACTTAAGGATGGAAGAAGGTGAGGACATAGCAAGCTACTTTCAGATAGTTGACAGTGCAATAAATTAAGTAAAAAATCAAGGAGGTACTTGTTGGTTGAAAATTTTGTATACCTTTAGGATATGCAAAATTGTGGTTTCAGCCATAGTGTGTGAGTATAATACTCTCCTAATTTAGGGAAGGCTCCCCATTTTTTACTAATTAAAACTAAAATGGATGGAAAAACAACCTTTCCTCTTGTTTCAGGGAAGATTATATTATTTTCTCTTCAGAGAAAAGTAACAATAACTTTTAGAAAAACTCTTACAATAGCATGCAATAAAATTGAGAGAGAGGAAATGAAGTTTCCTGAAAGCACAAAGACTTTCATCACCTCCTTCAGGACGGGAAAACAATCTCCAAGCACAAAGTCTTGAGAATCTGAGATCATGTCCACCAGTTTAGAAAGATAATTTAAGAACAAGTTGCAACATATAACAACACAAAGTCTGTAAGTATAATGCATTTAAGAATCACCTACTATGGGAATTATCACAAGCACAAAGACTTATAATTCTTCTCAAATCCTAATCACAAATTAAGCTAATTTAATCTTTCATACTTATAGCACAAAGACTACAAGAAATCAGACCAAAGTCTTATCACAATAGTCCTGTTGACGGTCCAAGTGGCACAACAACATGCAAACAGAATATTGATACTCTGTTTCTCCTTAAAGAGAAAGATGATCACATGGATATCTTAGCTCCCAAGGTCTATGTAGTTGGTTCTCATCTGTACTAATGTCCCTCAGTAATCAATGTGAAAGTAATGTTCAAGGGGCCTGCTGGTGTGAGCTTCTGGATTGTTCTAAGATCAAGCATGAATTTAAACCTACTCTAACCAGGGGTTTTAAAGAAACATGAAAAGATAGATCAGGGCTTTGGAACAGAAAAGAACAATAGTTCATCCAATTTAACCAGACTAGTTATCCTTCAAGGAATTGTAAACTAAAACTGAAGGACAAAATCAACCTGTGATTAACACATAGTTGCATTCATCCATAGTGTTGATTTCAATAACAGATTACTAGTTACTAGTTTAAATAAAACACAAAATAACATCTCATTCCTTGAAGATTTCACAAATCAAATGATTAATTGCAGACAAACACCATTCTGAAACACAATCTGAAGTAGATTAAGATCTGGTTACTTCTATTGTTAGTGAAACAGATAAGAAACATTTACAAAGTTGGCACAATCACCAGTGTACAGAAAATCTGTGACTCCAAATTGTTTCCATTTACACTAAGAAAACTTGGAAAATACATTACAGTCTATGTTGAATCTAACTCCTATCCTAAGAAGACAAAAGGAGCTCCTATTACAAAGAATCAGGATGCAGTTCTATCTCTTCTAGTTCTGCTAACTACCAACTAACTATTTTCTAACTGTCAGTTCTCGCTTCAGAAGTTCTAACCTATACAAAGAGACAAGAATGCCATATATATACAGAGTGTACCAAAAGAATGTGCTAGCCCTCTATCTCTAGGGTTTAAAAAATATCTGCTTCAAGGAGAATCGGCTCTTAGATCTTTCTGAAGAGGGTCAATGTTGCATTCAATGCGAAGCCTTGCTGTCCATTTCGGTGATGGCTTGACCTCAGGAGAAGCCTTTAGATCTTTTTGTAGCTGCAGCATTTACTCTCCTGTCTTCGTGTCCTTCTTTGAACTCTATTGGAGTCGCCTTGAATGTTCCAAAGTATCACCATTAATACTGATCTACCTCTGCTAGTGGTCACTACAGCTGTCCCTGTGAGTCATAGTTTCTTCCTTCCTTCGGCTTCCTTCATGTTCCAAACCTTGACTGTTTCTGAGCCGATCCATCACTTTGATCTCAGAAGGAGTCCATCCCGCTTGCATTTTGTAGATTTCATTCATAGGGATAGTCAAGCGGTCAAACTATTACTGGTCCGCCCCTTGAGCTTCCTTTGATTGGTTAGACATACACCACGCCAAATTCCTAGGCAGTCAAAAAGTGGTCCATATTGAATTACATGTTGGTGAGACACTAATCGTGTCTCCCCCATGTGATTATGTCTCTTCTGGTTGTTATCGACGTAGCATAAGACAGTCGACAAGACCTTTTGGCGGGCTACAGAAGTCATATTGAGCTCCCAAAGACCATCGGTAAGACAGTCGCTAGTCAGCAAGACCACTTAATGAAGCCCCTCTTCTCTCAGCGAGCATATTCCATATCGGTAAGACCCTACCGGGTCGGTGAGACCTCATGGCGACTTCCTCTTTTCTTCCCGAGCTTGGGCTTCTTCCACTTCAGAGAGACTCATTCAAATTGGTGGGATGTCACGGCGAGACCATATGTCCCTTTGGCGGGCTCATCCCTCTATGTCGGGGAGACCTTTCCCCGAGCCCTTCATGTCATATCGAAGACTGGCCCTTCGCCAAGACTTTCTGTGGTCGGCCAAACCTTCTACCGAAGGAAAAATTATTGCCGAGCTCAGACCACTCTGTCTCATCTAGACATCTCAGCGAACTCCTCCTTTCGGCGAGGGCCTATGCCGAATTCACTCCATGTCGCCAGGACCTTTCACCAAATTCCCTTTATTCTCGTCGGGCTCACTTTGTTTCGGCAAGAAATTTTGAAGTCGCTCAGACACCATGCCGAATGCATCCAGTCTCGCTAAAGGCATATCCTATCGGTGAGACATAAAGATCTCGCTGAGACCTTTTGGCGATCGAATCTCCTTCTGTCGATGCCTTCATTTCATGTCAGCGAGATAATCCCTCATCGGGGAGACCTTTCCCCGAGCCCTTCATGTCATATCGAAGACTGACCCTTCGGCAAGACTTTCCATGGTCGGCCAAACCACCCACCGAAGAAGATAACTCCCACCGAAGTGCATCCCTTTTTATCCCTAGCAGGCAGAGCCAAGCCACAAGTCGGTAAGAGATTAGAAAAGTCTTGCCGACTTTTGCCTTAGCTGATTTTTATGACCAACTGGATTGAGGAATGCTCCCCAACTAAGCTCCCCTGAGAAATATTATCATGTGTAGGATTTAATCCTGCAAAACAAATGCTTTCATTAGTCCTTGAAGCATATAAAATATATTAAAATAAAGTATCATGTTCCTTATGATTATTTCATTGAATATTTGGCAAGAAGGAAACCAACTCAAGTTGAGACAGAACCAAGATTTAAATCAGACTGAACAAAGGACAAACCCAGGCAGAAAATAGAAGCACCACCAAGAGGAAAGCAAGTAACCAAAAGAAAAAGAAACCAGAAAGAGAAAGGGGGACCCATTTTGTTCCAGGATAAAATGGGGTGGTTATGCAGGGCATAACAAATGGTGACTCGGCTAGGAAAATGGTTTAACCATTTTCAAGGAGCTGAAGGATTCAGCTACCCAGAACTCCTGGTTTATGAACATCACAACTCTAGTTGGGTCAGTTTTAACAAGCGAGGTTGAGCTAGAATCTCAAATGTAAATCAACAATGGCTAGCCCTAAATTATGTGTGTGCTTGATAGTGCTTCATCCTTTCATAAAGTCTTCTTCATCTTTTGGACAACAATGTGCAAGATTTGAGCTACATGAGTTGATTCCCTTTGGCTGTCGTGCAATGATATCCTGGGCATTGCTCTGTTGCCAGTTAGGCGTCTATAGCCCCGACGGAGATACCTCTAGTTTTCTCACAGCATTTCTCTACTACCAGTCAGGCATCCATAGCCCCGGTAGAGATATTGGAATCACCCATTCATATTGAGTCCTCTTTCTCTTTAAATAGTTCTCTTTTTCTCTTTTTTTTCTTTTCTTTGAGTTTTAGATATTTTAGACTCTTTTTTTTTTCAATATTCCAGATGCTTAACATCTGTCCTGGGTTGAAAACTACCATGGACCTCATAACAGCACTTGGGAGATCGGATTTTTCACTCAAATCTTACAACACTATCACCCTAGGACAAATATATAAGTATAAGGGAGATGATCTCAATGATTTGTGAAAGATTCAAGGGGAGCTAATGAAGGTTATTCACTTTGCACCTTGCTTTCAAGACCTTCCACAACTCTTATTGACAATAGGCATGAAACAAAGAGTTTAGGACAAAATCACCTAATCAGCAGACCTGAAAATATTTAAACCACTTCTCTCCTAACAACTACAATATGCTTCACATAAGAAAGCCACCATTTCAAGATGGAAAGAAATAGATAAACCTCCAAAAAACAAAGCAAAAGAGAAACCAAACAGCAAATTATTTACAAACAAAGAGTGAATTACCTATACAAAGAGCAGCAGATTATTTACATAAAGGACAGAGGCTATTTACACACGGAGATCATTTACATGCAGAAACTATTTACAAAAATTATTTACATAAAGAACAACAAATTACTTACATACAAAACAAAAATTAACTAGTTTTATGACTCAAAATAGTGCTTGAGAAATTGCCCATTGACAGGCAAAGGAACAGGTTCTCTAGTTAAGCTACTCAATCAGAAAGCATTTTCCCCTAGGATCTCTGCAACTTGATAAGGGCCTAGCCACAGTTTGTCAAACTTTTGGTGACTGCCTTTCTTTTCACTAGCTTTATCCCATAATAACATAAGGTCTGATATCCTAGAGGCTTTGATTTTGGCTCTTTTGTCAAACCAACATTTGACAATAGCCTGGTGCCTAAAGAATTGTTGCAAGGCGTCATCTCTCTGCTCTTCTAATTTCAACAAAGCAGCCAATCTGACTTATATCTTATTGTCACTAGAGTAGAATTTTTGCATGAACTCAAGGATAGGTATTTGTAGATTTATAGGGAACACAGGCTCTTGGCCATATACCAGCTTGAATGGTGAAGTTTTTAAAGCATTCTTGATCCTAGTCCGATCTGCCCATAATGCAAATCTCAGCTGGGTATACCAGTCCCTAGGGTTGTGCTCTAACAGTTTTTTTATTACCCCTAGAAGGTTCGTATTGCTTGACTCTGCTACTCCATTTCCTTGTGGGTAATAATTTGAAGAATATTTTAGGACAATTTTGTGATCATATGCCTAGGAAATAAATTCAGCAGAAGAGAAGGAAGAGCCATTGTCACATACCAACGTGAAAGGTACCCCAAACCTGGTGGTGATGCATTCAGTGAGGAACTTGATCACTACCTTTGTTGTGTTGTTCTTGCAGGGTATAGCCTCGGTCTATCTTGTACAGTAGTTAGTGGCAATCAGAATGAATTTGTGTCTTGTAGAAGAGTTTGGGTTAATTACCCCAATAAAATCAAGTGCCCACTAGGCAAATGGCCTTACCTCATAGACAGGTTGCAATGACATGGCTGAATGGCATTCCCTTGGTGCAGAAATATGATAGATGTGACATGTCCTCACATGCTGATGGGCATCTTTGAATACACAAGGCCAGTAATAACCAGATCGAAGGATCTGATGAGCCAAAGAATTTGCAGAACTATGACCAGTGCCATGTTTCTCATGAAACGCAGAGATCACATGTTTAGCCTCTTGATGATCAAGGCATCTCAGGTATACTCCTTCGAAATTCTTCATGTATAGCAACCCTCCTTTGAGCATGTAATGAGAAATATTAATTCTTAGCACTCTCCTTTGGGTTGCATTCATTCCCTCTAGACACCGATTATTGAGCATAAAGTAAATGGTATCAGCATACCAAGGGTCTTTAGAGAAATACTAGGTCGTGTATTGCTGACAGATGATGTTGTCACCAGCATTCGCCATGGACTGAGACAAGCCCATACCCATGACTAGTTTCATAGGGTGTATCTCCAAGTTGAATTCTTGCAGGATGGCCATCCATTTGCCTCTCCTTTCTCCCAACTCACTCTACATGAGTAGGGACTTCACAACTGCGTCAGGAACTACAGCGACGACTTGGCTTCAGAGGATGTAATGTCGGAACTTCTTGACAGCCCGAACCAGCCCAAAGGCTTGCTTCTCCAAAGGTGGGTATTTAATTTCCACATTTTTGATGGGAGAGCTCATGAAAGCGATTGGTCTCTCCTCTACCTCTTCTTTTCGTTGAGTTAAAACAATCGCACATGAATGCTCAGAGGCAAAATAGTAGATATAAAACAGTATGAGATAGTCGGGGCTGGTGAGAATGGGTGCTTCTGAAATGGATCGCTTAACCTGTGCAAACGCAGCTTTCGCTTCCTCAGTCCACTCTGTTTTAGAGTCCCTTTTCATCATTTCATTAAGTGGTTTCAAGATTTCAGCAAAGCTTGTGATGAACTTTCTCACAAAGTTGATTTTCCCAAAGAAAGACCTCATTTCTTTCTTGCTTCCTAGCTGGGTGATCTTCAGAATGGATTCAACTCGATCTGGATCGATTGAAATCCCTCTTTTAGAAATTATGTGTCCCAACAGCTTCCCTTCAGAAACCCCGAACACACATTTTTTTGGATTCAATGAGACTCCATATTGGATACACCTTTGAAGAACCTTGGCTAAATCGGCAGCATGGTTCAATTGATCTTTGGAGAACACTGTCAAGTCATCCACGTAAACAATAATGCATTTACCAATTAGATCCTTGAATGCAATGTCCATGGCACATTGAAAAGTTGCCTCGGTGTTTATTAGAACGAATGGCATTCTTCTGTATGCAAACGTTCCCCACTTCGTAGTGAAGGTTGTCTTCATTCTGTCTTCACAATTAACCATTACCTGATTATATCTTGAGTAACCATCTAGGAATGACATCATTTGAGATCCGTTGACAGTCTACAAGACTTCATCCAAAGAAGGAAGTGGATAATTATCTTTTCTGAATCTTTATTCAGATTTCTGAAGTCCACGCATAGCCTAATCTCTCTGTTTTTCTTACGGACTAGAACTAAGTTAGCCACCCATGTTGAATGGCGTACAGGGAAGATTATCCTTGCCGAGGGAAATTTCTGAACTTCTTTATAGATCAATGGTTCAATCAGGGCATTGACAGGCTATTGCTTCTGTCGGAAGGGTTTAGCTTCAGGCTTTAGAGGGATAGTGTGAGTCATAACAGAAACATCAAATGTCTTGAGATCTTCATATCCCCAAGCTATTGCAGCAATATATTTTTTAAGTGCCATCAATATGTCCTTTCTGATTGCTTCAGGGCAGGCTTTCCCTATGTAGACATTCCTTTCAAGACCAGAATCATCTAAGTTAACCGTTTTGTATTTGCCTCCTTTGTCTTCAATTGATATCTTCTCTCGAGCCTTGGGGTCTGAATCAAAAATTCTTTCTAAGGCTACCATTCCCTTGGGAATGTTGTTGCCTTTTAAATTGAGAACCCCTTCTATATCAAAATCCTCAGGGTTCCAGTCCCCTTGATCTTTGTTGGACTCATCAATGATTTTCCCCTCAAAAACATCTGAGCTTGCTAAGAAAGCAAGAATATGTCGATCGTCATCAAAAACTTGAAAGTTCTTGTTATTATCAGGAACTGCAGTAGTGGAAATTAATTCCATAGAGAATTTCTTGAGCTTAGAGCCTTGCATAGGTTTCAGGGTGCTTGCAGCAACAGCCAATGAATCAGCTACTTGATTTTCTTCTCTAGGGATTAAGCTAATCCCAAAGGCATCAAAGTCCTCAATCGGGTTTCATACCCGATTTCTGTAAGCTGCCAACCTTCTGTTGTGACATGTGTATTGGCTGCGCACCTGCTTGATAAGAATTTATGAATCTCCCTTGACCATCAAGGCTGTGACTCTCTTCTTATGTGAAAACATCAGTCCCTGTTCCAGAGCTTCATATTCTGTTGTGTTGTTAGTACATCCAAATTGCAACCTGTAAGAAGCAAAGAATGTTTTCCCTCTCGGGCTGGTTAGTTCAATCCCATCACCACAGCCTGTTTTGGATTTAGATCCATCAAAGGTGAGGGTCCATAGCTAATCATAGGTTGGGGTTGGTTCTTTGGGGGTTGTTGTAGGCATTTGGATAGTATTAGCTAGGGGTGGGGCTCCTTGATCTCCCACATCAGATATAAGGAAAAGGTGTTTTGTAGTTTCTTTAGGTATACTTTCCGATTTTGGCTCAGTTGCATCATATTATCTGTGGCTATCCTTCTGACAGCCACTTGTGCCTTTGGTTAACCCCTTGGGCTTTAGTACATTTGTGAGGGTAGGGGTGTCAAACAAACCTTGGGATTGCTCCTCTTCAATATGCTGATTCAGGAATGTATTCGGGGTAGGATCAATTTGAGAAAGAGCTTCCTCTAAAGGTGACTTATCCCTGGTTAGCATCATTGCTTCTTTAGCTTCAAATGAGAAGCGACCTGAAACTTTCTCAGAGTGACTTGAACTAGCATCCTCAGCTTGGGAAACATGATTTAAAATGTCAATACAGGGTTGGCAAGTCAATTCGGAATGATTTTGGTAGTGTACCCTACACCAATTAGGGAGTAGAAGACTTTGCAAGTCAGTATATTCTCCCAAGACTAGCCGATCCTATTGTAGCTTGTTGGCCAATACCTGTTAGTTTTCATTCATCACAGAATTAGAGAACTCTTGTATTGACAGTTCTTTAAGATCAAGAACGGAAAAGGTTAAAATTTCATCTCTTTTGTAAACCCCTATCCCAGTTTCGAAATAGGCTACTTCATTGGGGCAATCATATTCTGTGATGATATGCTTGAGGCGGGGCTCACTTTCAATCCCAATCTGAGTAGGAATTCCTCTCCATGGCAGCCACATATGTGAAAAGTCAAGGGAAAGATATCCCCCTAGACTCTTCATCAAATCTCTGCTCAGCAGCATACCATAGGTCTCAGGAATATCTGCTACTTGAATATCTATGTTGGTTAGGATCCTAGGGTCTGATCCTACTTGCACATGTATGTTTCTTAATTCCCCCACTACATTAACCTCTATCTTGTCCAGTTGAATGACCTTCTTGTTGGTCTGAATGGGGTTTAATCCCAACTTCTTACATATGGAAAATGCATAACATTGCCATAAGCTCCTAAGTCTAACAGACAATTATGTAAGTTTTTCCCACAAATTCTTAAACTCAAAAGAAATGGTGGAGTACCTACCTTATTTTTGTACAAAGTTGCATTCATGTCTGCAGCAGGGGAAATCTTGTTTTTCCCTTTTGATTTGTCAGCTTGTTCTAGAGCTTTCAGCACTATCTCCCTTTGAGCAAGGCACCACTTTAGGATGTCGAAATATGACAAAGAATTTTTTTGTTTCTACATCTCAGAAACAATATCAAATTTTGTATTATAACTTGCATTGCTTTTGAAAACACCGGAAGGATTACCCTTGTTATGGATGTCAAGCGAGTCTTTTGGTGGAGGAGGATTATTATCAGCACTTTGATTTGGAGGCACCATGTGATTAGGTGGTGCCGATGTGGTGAATGGCTTCTTACTTTGATTTCTCAAAAAGTGTCCTCCCTTTGTCTGAAAGGCTTGGTCATCATACATGTCTTCCTCTGGTTCATTTTCACTTTGCATTAGGAATGAGGGATCTTCTTCAAAGAGGTCATATGCCATTGCAGTATCCACTGAGTCACCTCCTTTGTTTGAATTCCCCTAGAATGTGTGGGCATCTTCATGTGCCATCTTGACAACTTTCTCCATCTGAGGGTAGTTTACCTCATAATGGGTCACAGTATCATGCAGCCTACACTAGTTAGTCATGAAATTAACGTCATCCACATTTGCAGTATGTGACCTCTCCTCATTTTCTTGATAGTTATGAGGAACTCCACCATTATTGGGCCCTGTATTCCATTGTCTATTGTTATTTGGCCTTTGGTTATATCCTCTATTCTAATTCTGATAGCCTTGGTTAGAGGAATTTTGGCCATGATAGCCCCTTTGGTTGTAATTGTTATGATTCTGATAGCTACCCCGATTGTTTTGGGAGGGGTTCAATCAAAGCTGAGCCATGTCATTTGTAACTTGGGATAGTGTTTTCTTCAAGGTTTCTACCTCATTTGTAAGTTGAACTGTCTTCTCACTTTCCACACTCTTAGCAGTAGTTGGCTAACCACCATGATTTGGTGTTCCAATTTGGTTCTGATGACCATGGGAACTCTGAGGAACTAGTGATTGTTGAAAGAGACCAGGAGTTCTAGTAGCAAAGAATGGAACTAGTGGTTGGGTTTGCAATTCAGACATAGGTCCATAATGGGAAGGAGACATTCCTGGAACAGTATTGAATAGAGGAGTTGAGCTATGCATCTAATATCCTATTGAAGGAAAACCTCCTCCCAGGCCTCCTTGTTGAGAATTGATTTGTTGCTGCAGCTTGATAGCTAGATGATAGACTTTGGATAGGGAATCAATATCAGTTGGTTGATATGTCCTTTGCAAGAACAAACCTAGCAAAGGGTCTATAACCCTAAAGTATGCTTGAATAGAAATGTTCTCAGTAACTAGATAGGGGTCCTGCAACCTCCTATACATCCTTTGAAATCTGGTATTGAACAAGGGCAAGGACTCACCTGGTTCCTTTCTGATGGTAGCGAATTGGCGATATAGAAGAGTTGGGTCCACATAAACCCTGAACTGGTTGATGAAAGCATTTTCCAAGTGTGTCCAGGTCAGAATAAAACCCTGTGGAAAATTAAGATACCAGTTATACGCCATATCCCCTAAGGAATATGGGAACAACCTACAGACTACATCATGGTGAGCTATCTAAGCTCTGGTACAAGCATCCTTAAAGGCTTGTATGTGCTCCTCAGCACTCCGTGATTCACCATGAATGTACTTGGGACAAAATTTCCCAGGGTTCCTGGGCATATCATGAAAACCTCCAGGAATAGTCCCCAATGGAGAGGGATTATTTTGAAAGAATGCCATTGGTGGCACTGGTTGGGCAAGTTGTTGTATGGGTTGAACCAGCTGTGATGTCAATTGAGATGAATTTGGTGGTGGATTGATGGGTACCCACTGGGGTATTGGTAAAAATCCTGGTGGAGTGAGCGGAGCTGATAAGGGTGGTATGATAGTTGAGCCAGTCTTATGACTCTTGTGTCTTGTTGGGGTCTTGAGTTCTATCAAAGGTGGTGGATTTTTAGCTGATAGAAGAACTCTATGGGACCTTTCTAGGGAGGAAAATCCATCTTTATCCAGTTTTCCCTTTTAGGCCCTCCTTCTAGCACCAGTTCTTGTTGACAGTCCAAGTGGCACAGCAACATGCAAACAGAATATTGATACTCTGTTTCTCCTGAAAGAGAAATATGATCACATGGATATCTTAGCTCCCAAGGTCTATGTAGTTGGTTCTCATCTGTGCTAATGTCCCTCAGTGGTCAATGTGAAAGTAATGTTCAAGGGACCTACTGGTGCGAGCTTCTGGATTGTTCTAAGATCAAGCATGAATTTAAACCTACTCTAACCAGGGGTTTTAAAGAAACATGAAAAGATAGATCGGGGCTTTGGAACAGAAAAGAACAATAGTTCATCCAATTTAACCAGACTAGTTATCCTTCAAGGAATTGTAAACTAAAATTGAAGGACAAAATCAACCTATGATTAACACACAGTTGCATTCATCCACAGTGTTGATTTCAATAACAGATTACTAGTTACTAGTTTAAATAAAACACAAAATAACATCTCATTCCTTGAAGATTTCACAAATCAAATGATTAATTGCAGACAAACACCATTTTGAAACACAATCTGAAGTAGATTAAGATCTAGTTGCTTCTACTGTTAGTGAAATAGCTAAGCAACATTTACAAAGCTGGCACAATCACCAGTGTACAGAAAATCTGACTCCAAATTGTTTCCATTTACACTAAGAAAACTTGGAAAATACATTACAGTCTATGTTGAATCTAACTTCTATCTTAAGAAGACAAAAGGAGCTCCTATTACAAAGAATCAGGATGCAGTTCTGTCTCTTCTAGTTCTGCTAACTACCAACTAACTATTTTCGAACTGTCAGTTCTCGCTTCAGAAGTTCTAACCTCTACAAAGAGGCAAGAATGCCATATATATACAAAGTGTACCAAAATAATGCACTGACCCCCTGTCTCTAGGGTTTACAAAATATCTGCTTCCAAGAGAATCGACTCTCAGATCTTTCCGAAGAGGGTCAATGTTGCATTCAATGCGAAGCCCTGCTGTCCATGTCGGTGATGGCTTGACCTTAGGAGAAGCCTTTAGATCTTTTTGTAGCTGCAACATTTACTCTCCTGTCTTCGTGTCCATCTTTGAACTCTGTTGGGGTCGCCTTGAATGTTCCAAAGTATCACCATTAATACTGATCTACCTCTGTCAGTGGTCACTACAGCTGTCCCTGTGAGTCATAGTTTCTTCCTTCCTTCGGCTTCCTTCATGTTCCAGACCTTGATTGTTTCCGAGCCGAGCCATCACTTTGATCTCAGAAGGAGTCCATCTCGCTTTCATTTTGTAGATTTCATTCATAGGGATAGTCAAGCGGTCAAACTATTACTGGTCTGCCCCCTTAGCTTCCTCTGATTGGTCAGACATACGCCACGCCAGATTCCCGTGCAGTCAAAAAATGGTCCATATTGAATCGCATGTTGGTGAGACACTAATCGTGTCTCCCCAATGCGATTATGTCTCTTCTGGTTGCTAGCAGTGTAGCATAAGATAGTCAGCAAGACCTTTCGGCAAGCTACAGAAGTCATATCGAGCTCACAAAGACCATCGGCAAGACAGTCGCTAGTCGGCAAGACAGTCGCTAGTCAGCAAGACCACTTGGCGAAGCCCCTCTTCTCTAAGCGAGCATATTCCATATCAGTAAGACCCTATCAGGTCGGTGAGACCTCATGGCAACTTCCTCTTTTCTTCCTGAGCTCAGGCTTCTTCCACTTCAGAGAGACCTATTGGAACTGTCGAATTTTGATGTTCTTCATACCCTCTGGTCCTTCCTTATGCATGTTTTTCTCATCTCGTGGTGTATCGACAAGACATATTCTTTGCTACGGTGACTGGAATCTGTTCATGCTTGGTTATCAGCATAACATCCATGATGTTTTGGTGACTATGGAGACTTCTATCGGCATGTCTTGTGGCTATCAGGGTAGTGTCCTACCGAATGTCGTTTGTCTCCCCGACCATGCATTCAGGCACCGTTCGGTAGGACTTTTCTGCGGTCTCGGTGACAGAGGGTGATATATATTTTGGCAAGTGTTATGGCGTCGGTGTTAGGTCATATCGAATTCTCTTGGTTTTACCAACTTGGGAATATGGGGATTCATCGGCGGAGCTTGGTGTTTTCGGTAAAACGTCATAGTGAAGTGAGTTGGTCTCATCGACGAAGCACAAACAGATTTTTCCAAACGGCTCGGTGGGAGAATTTGCTTTCGTTGTAAGGTCTTGGAAAGTGACCTTTGGTCTCACTGACCTTACATGTGGATTTTTCATGTGGCTTTCGGTGTAGGTGTTGATTTCTCTTGGCGATCAAAGTTATCTCGGTGACTCTCGGTAAAGCAAGGTGCATTCTATAAGAGGTCCCCCCGACATTGTTTTGTCTTACCGATGGCTCCATGAGTATTCTCTTCGGTGAGAAAATCTTACAGTCCTAGCGAAGTTGTGTATAATAAAAGATATTGCTCGTTGTGACTTTTTGTTTCAGTGTGTGGTCTTGGCGAGGAGCTTGGGGTCTTGCCGAGTGGAATGCAGTGGTGGTTTTTTCGGCAGGATAATTGGATGGTCACAACGACATGAAGCAAAGGGTATTGCTCGGTGAAACTTAACACGATCTATGTAACTTCTCCCCGAACATGTGTTATCTTGGCGAGGGTGTCTAAGGAATATATCTCGATGAGAATCTTGGCAACCTGGGAATAATTAATGTCTTTCGGCTTGACATATGATCTCGATATATGGTCTCCCCGATACCACGGAGTTACAACGAAGAAACATAGGCAAATTTCGTATATCTTCGGTGCAACAAACAGGATGTCATAGCGACTCGAAATGAATGAGGATCTTCGGTGAAGCAAGGCCTAATCTATGAGACGTTTCTCTGAGATCGTGTGGTCATAGCGATAATGATTAAAACGAAATGTGCACGTCGGTGTGAGATTCTCTTATTTCACGGCGACAGTTTTAAACCACAGGGCTTTCGACAGAACATAATGCAATTTGCGTGACATCTCCCCGACCCGGATGAGATACAGTGAAGGTGAATAAGCATACGGGATGTTAGCATTTGAATTGCCTTCGGCAGGACGATGCGCTATGTCTTGCCGACTATACACTGGTGAATAACAGAATTTTAAGCATCAAGGCCAACATGTATCTGCTTGGATGACCGTTGCAGGCCGACATATTTTGAGCTCGAATTTTGTGCTAGGCTGACATGGGATCTAAATATGATATTTTCTTCAAATGCTTGTGTATAAATAGGAATTTTGGAAATTGTAAAAGGGACCAATTTACGAGTTACCAGTTATTGGATACAGGAGGAAAATTGTATGGATACAGAATAGTAAGTATCAAATCAGAAGCTCAGATGCATGTTTTAAACATGGAGGTATTTATGAATGTCAATTGATGTTGTTGCACATGTCTGGTATCAGTTATCTGTTAAAATTAAATAAAATGATTGCTAAGTTATCTCCAAAATGGATTCTTTCTGATCGTTTAAATTGATATGACAAGTTTGTATTCGATTTATCAGTGCACAGTTGTTGTTCTTGTGTGATTGATTGATTGGTTCTTTCAAGTAAAGACTAAATCCTTTTGGTTAAATCACAGTGATCAGAGAGATTCCATTGGATTTTTAAGTAGAGCTTATTAATCACATTCTTGCATGTTTATACAAGTTGTAAACATAATATATGCCAGATAATTAAATTTTCTCAGAGAAGTGTTGCTCATCTTGATCTCATTTGACTCTGCATACCCAATAAGACACTAGTCTTTGCACTTCATTATTTGAAATTATTCATTTTTCTTTACATCTATTAGTCTAACATTCATTTTAGAAGATAATCAAGTTGGATTTCATTTGTTCACCTCCCATTGCCATTGTGAACATATTGTTTCAAGAAGAGAATCTCAAGTCAAGTCTGCATTATTCAGAAAGGTACACCCGCCCAGGTTTTGCAGCACCTAAAGAGTAGAAGGTTGAATTCTTTCAACCTTGTATGTTACCCTAAAGCGTATCAAGAGATTGGCAATCCCTTGAGGCATTCTGCCTGTGTTTTTGAGAGCTAACAAATTGGTGACTCCGCTGGGGAATACATTTAGAATCAAGGCCTTTCATAGAGTCAGGAACTATATACAAACTCCGTTGGGAATAAGAAACATCAAGCATTTTTCTCATTTTTGATAAAAATGAGTGGTGACTCTGACAAAAATTTTACAAGTTGTTCGTCATGAATGGAAGAAGATCTCAGTACAAGGGAGGTCATACGGGAGCCCCTGCTGGCAACAGTAAGTGGACACACAAAGATGACAGAGCTGATAAAGGAAAGAGGATCAATGAGGACATGTGCATAATAGACAAAGGCAAAGCACCAAGAGCACATTGTGAAACATATAATTGTTATGATACATGGAGGGATGATTCAAGCACTGAGCCTTGTACCCCTGAAGATCAAAGAAATCCTTTCTCTTCTCTTGAAGCTCAGAAACAGGCTGAGTTTGAAGCTAGGAAGCAGGCTAAGTTTGAAGCTAGACTTGAGCCTAAACGAATCAGAATTCAGCATGAATATGATCAGAAGATGGAAAATGATCAAAACCAGATAAATCAAAATGTGATTTCTCAGACTAATTATGAATCTTTGACTTATGAGGAAGTCAAAGCACAGTTTGAATCTCAAAAGAAGGAGAGAGAAGAACAGGAAAAGGCCCAGATGATACAAGCAATGAAAGAATTTGAATTGCAGAAAAATCAAAACATTGCTCAGATAGCTAGGTCCCCCCCAAAGTATGTGCCATCTCATAAGAAGGGAAATCATGGTGCAGGGCCTTCTGGTTCGCCTGTATCTTCTCACTATCAAATAGGAAATCATCACAAGCAGCCAAATCATCCGCCTCATATTCCCACACAGCATACAAATGTGCATCCACCTCTTGGTCAGCATTATATCCCACAACATAATGTACAGTTTAATAATCCCATGCATCAGCATCAGTATCCACCTGTTCCTCCCCCTCACCATTATACAACCATGATTAGATAGTTTGATTTAGTTGGTTTTAAATTATATCCTTACCCTATGGATGGCAGTTGGAGGAACATGGTTCCTAAATTCACAAGAAGTAATGCAATCACAGCTGAAGAGCATTTAAGGAGTTTTAATATTTTCATTCAAGATATAGATGTGCCATATGAAGATTTACACATGAAGTTGTTCATGATGTCACTACTTGAGGATGCCAGGGATTGGTTCAACGGCTTGCCAGCATTCTCAATTAATTCTCTCCAGGTATTTCAAGGCAGATTTTTAGAGCAATATTGGAATCAAAATGCTCCAGATGTGGCTCTTCATGAATTAATCAGAATTCAGAAAAATCAGAATGATTCAATCTATGATTTCAACCGAGAATTCAACAAGTTGCATACTAAAGTACCTCCTGGATCAAGGTTGCCAGATTCCATTGCATTGAGTGTC
Source organism: Sequoia sempervirens (assembly GCA_007258455.2). Taxonomy (NCBI): domain Eukaryota; kingdom Viridiplantae; phylum Streptophyta; class Pinopsida; order Cupressales; family Cupressaceae; genus Sequoia; species Sequoia sempervirens. The sequence goes on along the minus strand of VDFB02058242.1, from coordinate 639,705,344 downwards.
TATTTAAATGCATTTGATCCTAAGATAGGGTATGAACTGAGAAGTAGATCCCCAAGAGATTTGGCTAAAGCACAAAAGATAGCATTGACAATTGAAAACAACAGGAAGGCTGCTAGTATGATTAATAAAAGAGAAAACCTGAGGCCTCCTCAGCAAAACAATAATTATCAGTACAGACAAGAGAATACATACAGAAATGAAAAAAAAATGAAAGGCCAAGGTTGCATGATATGCCTTACAATATAGACTGGAAAGATGGGAAACCTATAAATGCCAGGCCTAGAGGCAAGGAGACTCCTGATCCACTGAGCAAGAAGGGAACTTACATGGTGAGTAACAATTACTTTTGTGAAGTTTGTAATCAGCCACATTCTCCAGACTACTATGTTGTAGCTCAAAGGATGCAAGAAGAGGGAATGTTGATGGAGAATAATGGGGAAGATCACAAGGTTTATTTGACTTCAAATACTTTTTATCATGCTGAGGAGGGGCATTCATCTTCAGAGGATGAAGGCTATGAGTATGATCTTTCTAATCAGAAGTACAATGTCCATATGGCTGAACAGCAGATCTTCTATGACTCTGAAGAAAATTATGAAGAAGATTATACTGAGCCACATTGTGTTGAGGCACCTAGTCATTGCAGTGTGAGGAGACTCACTGAAGAAAAAGAGAAAATAATTGTTGTTGTAGTTGAGAAAGCCAAAAGTCAATACTGGTTGAGAAATAAAAAATTAAATGAGCCGAATGGAGTTCTTGGGGGAATTTTTATAAAATATCGAAAGGCAACACAGGAAATTGTAAAGAAGCCAGAAAACAAGCAGCATAATAAAATCGAAAAGAAGCCTGTCCAAGAGCAGAAAGTTGTAGAATTACACAAGGAAATGCAAAAGTTTGATCAGCCTAGTAAAAAAGAAAGAGAAGAGAACAAAGGAGAAGCACCAAAACTGAAGAAGACGGTTAAGATGGAGAGCTCCTCTTTTGACTTCACACAGGTGTTATCCCAGGTAAAAATGTTTGTTCCATTACTTGAACTGATGAAAATTAAGGAGTACAGAGATAATGTTGTTCAATTGATTACAAATGGAAATGAAAAATATATGAATTCTGAAGAAGTCCATAGGCCGAAAAAGATAAATAAATCAGAAGTCTGTTTGAGTGATGTTTTAACAACCTCCCCACAAGTGGATCCTTTCTTCACCACATTGCTTATAAATAATAAATTGTTGAGGAACTACATGATAGATTCTGGTGCTGCTATAAATATTATGCCAGTAGGTGTTATGAAGCAGCTGGGCTTGTGTGTTAATAATACGAGGGGAAGTGCTATGCAATGGATAACAAACATGTACCTGTGATAGGCATTATGAAAGGTGTTGAAGTCAAATTGGCTACTTATCCGCAAGTAGCTTATAATATAGATATCACAGTGATTGATACTCCTCCGCAGTTTGGTATGCTTTTTTCAAGGCAATGGACTGTAGCTGTTGGTGGGAATATTCAATTTGATTTGTCTTATGCTACTATTCCAGTAGATGGGCAAGAAGTGAAGTTATACAGGGAGCCAAGAATGAGCCAGCTTGTTGAATGTGTGCCACAAGATAAAATTAATTGTTTTTGTGATGTTGATATGGGGAGTTTTAAAATAGAACCAACTCAGCCAGAATTAATTAATAGTGATCCGATTGAAAAACATGCTGCACAGAATTGCAATGGTGTATGGAAGATGTATTTTGATGGAGCCTGCAGTCAAGATGGTAATGGAGTTGGGATTGTATTTGTTTCGCCTAGAGGTATTACTTTTAAATATTATTTTATGTTAGCATTTGAATGTACAAACAATGTGGCAGAGTATGAAGCTTTATTGACAGGCTTGAACATAGCTATGAAACACAAGATTAAGTTGCTAACTGTTTTGGGCGATTCTGAGTTGGTTGTTTCACAGATCAAATCAAAATATGTAGCAAGGCACAAAAGATTAAAACAATATAGGAATGTTGTATGGGACACAATTGAATTGTTTGATGCATTTTCAATTGAGTGGATTGACAGGTCAAAGAATATAATGGCTGATTTTTTAGCAAATGTGGCGCTCAAAAGAGATGATATTACACTGGCTGGGGTGTCACAGATTGAGTTCAAGACAAGGCCTGCTATTCCTGATAACGTTTATAGCTAGAAAGTTTTCAATGATGATACTGACCTTTTGAAATTCCTCAATTGCATAGATCAGTATGAGGCCCAGGAAATTGATTTCAATGCTTTTGTTGAAGAAGTGGATGGGAAGCAAACAGTGTTTGGAAAAGAAATATTGCAACTCAAGACAAATAGGCTTCCTAAAGGCTTAGTGGCACTAGAAAGGGTGTATGATGGAAATGATTGGTCCCTTATGAAGCAAACACCAGTCAAAAGGGAAGATGTTGAAGAGATTAACTTAGGAACTGAAATGGCACCAAGAAGGGTGTATATTGGGAAGAAAATAAGCCCAGCAATTAGAAAAATGTTGATAGAGTTGCTGAGAAAGTATAAGCATGTTTTTGCATGGTCTTATGAAGATCTGAAAGCATACAGGGAAGATTTATTTCAGCATGAAATACCATTGAAACTAGAAGCCAGGCCTTTCATACAAAAGGAAAGGCCCATAAATCCAACGCTGGAACCTAAAATGCAAGATGAATTGATAAAGCTCAGGGACGAAGGAATTATCAAACCAATCAGACATTCAACGTGGGTTTCAAATCTGGTTCCTATGAGAAAGAAGAATGGTGATATCAGATTATGTGTGGACTTCAAGAATTTAAATATGGCATCTCTCAAAGATAATTATCCTTTACCCAATATGGAGGCTAAATTACATAAGGTGACAGGGTGTGAGCTGTTGTCCATGATGGATGGTTTCTCTAGATATAATCAGGTCAAAGTCAAGGAATCTGAGCAATACAAGACAACATTCACAACTCCTTGGGGAACATATGTATACATAAGAATGCCATTTGGTCTCACTAATGCTGGGGCAACTTTCCAAAGAGCTATGGACGTAGCATTTGCTGATTTGATTAATATTATCATGGTGGTGTACCAAGATGACTTGACTGCTTATTCGAAGAAGGCTGAAGATCTTGTGCAACATCTTGAAAAGGTATTTATTAAAGCTCTTGAATATGGTATTAGTTTAAATCCAAAGAAGTGTCATTTTGCAGTCACAAAAGGTAAGCTCTTGGGCCATATTGTTTCAAAAGAGGGAATTAGAATAGATCTTGAAAGGGTTGAAGCTATTGATAAGATTCCTATTCCCAAAACTGTCAAGGCAATACAGTCATTCTTTGGAAAAATTAATTTTGTTAGGAGATTCGTTTCTAATTTTACTGAGATCATCAAGCCCATATCTAAAATGTTGAAGAAAGGACAAAAAATGGACTGGACTACTGAAGCTTTAGATGCTTTCATGTCTATCAAAAAGGATATCAAGGAGGCTCTTGTTCTTAAATCTCCAGATTTTACAAAGCCCTTTCAGATATTTTCATTTGCTTCAATGCATACTATTGCTGTTGTTATGTTACAAAAGAATGAGGATGGTTATGAACAGCTTGTGTCTTTCTTTAGTAAATCTTTACAAGGGTCTGAGCTGAAGTATGATATAATGGAAAAACAGGCATTTGCATTAGTAAAGGCCACAAAGGCATTCAGGCCATATCTTGTTGGAGCAAAGGTATTTTCTTATGTCCCTCATGCAGCTGTCAAAGACATTTTAACACAATCTGAAGTTACAGGGAAAAGATGTAGATGGATCAACAAGGTTCAAGAATTTGACATGGAGATACAGATCACTAAGCTAGTGAGAGGCCAAGGTTTGGCCAGGCTGATGGCAGAATCAAACATTGAAGCAAGTCAAATATTTAATGTTGAAGAAGAGGCTGCAATTTCAAGCATTGAACACACTCCTTGGTATACTGATGTTATGCATTATCTTAAATACATGAAATGTCCAGATGGATTGAGTGACAGTCAGAGGAGAACTTTGAGGTTGCAGGCATCCAAATATGTTCTTATGGATGGCGATTTGTTTTGGAAAAATAGGGATGGAATATTGTTGTTATGTTTGGATGAGTCACAGGCCAAGCATGTTTTGAAGGAAATGCATGAAGGAGTTTGTAGAGGTCATTATTCAGCAAAGACAACTGCACACAAAATTCTCAGGGCAGGTTATTATTGGCCAAATGTTTTTAATGATTCCTTTACACATGTAAGAAAATGTGAAGTTTGCCAAAAGTTTTCTGGAAAATTGAAATATCAGGGTGCTTTGCCACTTCGACCTTTGTAGGCTAATGCCCCTTTTCATCAATGGGGAATTTTTTTCATTGGAGAGATACAGGAGAAGTCAAGTGGAGGACATAGATGGATACTAGTTGCCACTGATTATTTTAAAAAATGGGTGGAGGCAATCCCAACCAAGCAGGCTACAAGTAAAGTTGTAACTAATTTCCTGTTGGACAATATTATCACCAGATTTGGTGCACCTTTGAGGATAATCACAGACAATGGGATGTGCTTCAGATCAAATGAATTCAAAAGCTTTTGTGATAAGTATGGTATTACTATTTCTTATGCATCTCCTTATCATCCACAAGCCAATGGTCAAGTAGAATCTAGCAATAAAAGTCTTTTGAAGATTATAAAAAGGATGTTGGGACAGAACAAGAAGGCTTGGGATTCAAAGTTAAAACTGGCTGTGTGGGCTGATAGGATCACTGTGAAGAAGGAAATTGGAAAATCCCCATTCGAATTAGTGTATGGAGCACAAGCCAGGATGCCTTTGCAGAATTTATTACCAATATACAAGTTTGTTTTACAGGAAGATTTGGAAGTTCCTGAGCCTATGGAGGACAAAATGGAGCAATTGGCTAAACTTGATGAGGTGAGGAGAGAGGCCCAAAGTCAAAACATGAAGTTATAGACATAGATGAAGTATCTATTTGATAAGAAGGCAAAGGATAGAAAGTTTGAAGAGAATGACTTGGTGTTGATGTGGAATGCAAGGTGTCAGGAGAAGGGCAAGCATGGTAAATTCGAAGCTTTGTGGCTAGGACCTTTTGTTGTTGTTGGAAAGAAGGGTGAAGACTCTTATTATCTACAGAACATGGCTGGTGAAGATTAGGAATTGCCTGTTCATGGGCAATTCTTGAAGTCATTTTTCTCTTGAGCAACATAGAGGATTGAGGGTTCCCAGTGCATGGACAACTCTTGTGCATCCTCTTAAAAATTATTTTCCATGCACAGTAGTTTAGGTTTTCATCCATCTCCATTTCACTCTCATTTTTTCCATTTCATCTCCACCTCTTCCACTTTCCATTCATTTCCATTGCCATTCATTTCATTGCCGCTCTCTGGTTCATCGTTTTATGTCTGGTCTGCTCACCCAAGATTCTAGATCCTTGCAATGATCAGATTGTCATTCATCCCCAGATGGAGCCACTGTTGGAACTGTCAAATTTTGATGTTCTTCATACCCTCTGGTCCTTCCTTATGCATGTTTTTCTCATCTCGTGGTGTATCGGCAAGACATATTATTTGCTACAGCAACTGGCATCTTTCCGTGCTTGGTTATCAGCATAACATCCATGATTTTTTGGCGACTGTGGAGACTTCTATCGGCATGTCTTGTGGCTATTGGGGTAGTGTCCTACCGAATGTCGTTTGTCTCCCTGACTATGCATTCAAGCACCGTTCGGCAGGACTTTTCTGCGGTCTCGGCGACAGAGGGTGATATATATTTCAGCAAGTGTTCTGGTGTCGGTGTAAGGTCATAGCGAATTCTCTTGGTCTTACCGACTTGCGCATATGGGGATTCATCGGCGGAGCTTGGTGTTTTCAGTAAAATGTCATAGCGAAGTGAGTTGGTCTCACCGACGAAGCACAAACGGATTTTTCCAAATGGTTCGGTGGGAGAATTCTCTTTCGTTGTAAGGTCTTGGTGAGTGACCTTCGGTCTCGTTGACCTTACATGTGTATTTTTCATGTGGCTTTCAGTGTAGGTGTTGATTTCTCTTGGCGATCAAAGTTATCTCGGTGACTCTCGGTAAAGCAAGGTGCATTCTATAAGAGGTCCCCTCGACATTGTTTTGTCTTACCGATGGCTCCATGAGTATTCTCTTCGGTGAGAAAATCTTACAGTCCTGGTGAAGTTGAGTATAATAAAAGATATTGCTCATTGTGACTTTTTGTTTCAGTGTGTGGTCTTGGCGAGGAGCTTGGGGTCTTGCCGAGTGGAATGCAGTGGTGGTTTTGTCGGCAGGATAATTGGATGGTCACAACGACATGAAGCAAAGGGTATTGCTCGGTGAAACTTACAACGATCTATGTAACTTCTCCCTGAACATATGTTTTCTTGGCGAGGGTGTCTAAGGAATATATCTTGGTGAGAGTCTTGGTGACTTGGGAATAATGAATGTCTTTCGGCTTGACATATGATCTCGGTATATGGTCTCCCCGATACCACGGTGTTACAACGAAGAAACATAGGCAAATTTTGTATATCTTCGGTGTAACAGACAGGATGTCATAGCGACTCGAAATGAATGAGGATCTTCGGTGAAGCAAGGCCTAATCTATGAGACGTTTCTCTGAGATCGTGTGGTCATAGCAATAATAATTAAAACAAAATGTGCACGTCAGTGTGAGATTCTCTTATGTCATGCAACAGTTTTAAACCACGGGGCTTTCAACAGAACATAATGCAATCTGCGTGACATCTCCCCAACCCGGATGAGATACAGCGAAGGCGAATAAGCATACAGGATGTTAGCGTTTGAATTGCCTTCGGCAAGACGATGCGCTATGTCTTGCCGACTATACACTGGTGAATAACAGAATTTTAAGCATCAAGGCCGACATGTATCTGCTTGGATGACCATTGCAAGCCGACATATTTTGAGCTCAAATTTTGTGCTGGGCCGACATGGGATCTAAATATGATATTTTCTTCAAATGCTTGTGTATAAATAGGCATTTTGGAAATTGTAAAAGGGACCAATTTACGAGTTACCAGTTATTGGATATAGTAGGAAAATTGTATGGATACAGAATAGTAAGTTTATCAAATCAGAGGATCAGATGCATGTTTTAAACATGGAGGTATTTATGAATGTCAATTGATGTTGCTACACATGTCTGGTATCAGTTATCTGTTAAAATTAAATAAAATTATTGCTAAGTTGTCTCCAAAATGGATTATTTCTGATCGTTTAAATTGATATGACAAGTTTGTATTCGATTTATCAGTGCACAGTTGTTGTTCTTGTGCGATTGATTGATTGGTTCTTTCAAGTAAAGACTAAATCCTTTTGGTTAAATCACAGTGATCAGAGAGATTCCATTGGATTTTTAAGTAGAGCTTAGTAATCACATTCTTGCATGTTTATACAAGTTGTAAACATAATATATGCCAGATAATTAAATTTTCTCAGAGAAGTGTTGCTCATATTGATCTCATTTGACTCTGCATACCCAATAAGGCACTAGTCTCTGCACTTCATTATTTGAAATTATTCAGTTTTCTTTACATCTATTAGTCTAGCATTCATTTTAGAAGATAATCAAGTTGGATTTCATCTATTCACCTCCCATTGCCATTGTGAACATATTGTTTCAAGAAGATAATCTCAAGTCAAGTTTGCATTATTCAAAAAGGTACACCCACCTAGGTTTTGCAGCACCTAAAGAGTAGAAGGTTGAATTCTTTCGACCTTGTCTGTTACCCTAAAGCGTATCAAGAGATTGGCAATCCCTTGAGGCATTTTGCCTACATTTTTTAGAGCTAAAGGGACTCATTCAAATCGGTGGGATGTCACGGCGAGACCATATGTCCCTTTGGCGGGCTCATCCCTCTATGTTGTGGAGACCTTTCCCCAAGCCCTTCATGTCATATCGAAGACTGAACCTTCGGCAAGACTTTCCGTGGTCGGCCAAACCTTCTATCGAAGGAAAAATTATCGCCGGGCTCAGACCACTCCGTCTCACCCAGACATCTCAACGACCTCCTCCTTTCGGCGAGGGCCTATGCAAAATTCACTCTATGTCGCCTAGAGATCCCTGGGTCGTCAGGACCTTTCATTGAATTCCATTTATTCTCGCTGAGCTCACTTTGTTTCAGCAAGACATTTCGGAGTCACTCAGACACCACGCCGAATGCATTGAGTCTCGCCGAAGGCATATCCTATCGGTGAGACATAAAGTATCGCTGAGACCTTTTGGCGATGGAATCTCCTTCTGCCGATGCCTTCATTTCATGTCGGTGAGACAATCCCTCATCGGGGAGACCTTTCCCCGAGCCCTTCATGTCATATCGAAGACTGACCCTTCAGCAAGACTTTCCATGGTCGGCCAGACCACCCACCGAAGAAGATAACTCCCGCCGAAGTGCATCCCTTTTGATCCCTAGCAGGCAAAGCCAAGCCACGAGTCAGTAAGAGATTAGAAAAGTCTTGCCAACTTTTGCCTTAGCTGATTTTTATGACCAATGGATTGAGGAATGCTCCCCAACTAAGCTCCCCAAAGAAATATTATCTTGTGTAGGATTTAATCCTACAAAACAAATGCTTTCATTAATCCCCGAAGCATATAAAATATATTAAAATAAACTATCCTGTTGCTTATGATTATTTCATTGAATATTTGGCAAGAAGGAAACCAACTCAAGTTGAGATAGAACCAAGATTTAAATCAGAATGAACAAAGGACAAACCCAGGCAGAAAACAAAAGCACCACTAAGAGGAAAGCAAGTAACCAAAAGCAAAAGAAACTAGAAAGAGAAAGGGGGACCCATTTTGTTCTAGGATAAAATGGGGTGGTTATGCGGGGCATAACAAGTCCCACAATTTCTCAAGTAAAACTCAGAAAATATACTACTATGACATAAGAACACAATAATAATATTCAATAAGATTCAACAAAAAGTTTGAAACCTTATATCCTTTCTTTGTATTGCTTGAAAATCAGGTTTGCATACACAAAGCACATAGTCTTTTTTGCTGTAATTTTTTTCAGAGTTCTCTCTATTTCCAAAAGAGATAAAAAAAATTACAAAAGACTCCCTCAAGTATTTATAGGAGAGAAGCCATGAGAAAAAGGTGTGAGGATCCCAACTAACTTGAGAATTTCTCTCAACCACCAACTACTTGCAATTGAATTATTCCAAATTACAGTCCTAATTTATCTTGACTTGTGATTTGATTACAAGTAATTACAATTTATGGCTTTACATGTAATTTGTCCAAAGGAACAAAATTGAAAATAAAACAATAATTTAATTATTTAAATGACCATCCTTGAAACATTAAAATTTATGAATGGAATTATGCAGTTCATCAAGATTTGGCCCTTGAGTGTTCTTGGTAACAGCAACATTTTTGATGATGGTGCCAAAACATCTGATGATTTGCACTCGATGCTCTTCCAATGCAATCTGCATCTTATTAAGAAATGTATGATGATCTACAAATCTGCTGATGGACTGCAGCGTGAAGGTTTCATCTTCTAACTCTTGATGAAATTTTGTTGTTAATGCTGAAAGTATAGCATCCTCAGGAAGTACCTCACCATCTTGATCTTCTAGCTTGCAAGACTCCTTTTCAAAGCTTGAAATGATATCATGTTCTGCTTCAACCACTATCTCTTGAGCAGCCTGTATATCTGAAATGGGCTCTTTGAATACCAATGTTTTATTTAACAGGAGCTCTTCAGTCTCAATATACATTTTTCTGTTTGGTATTATTGCATTGGCACATAATATTTCCAAAGGTTATTCATTCAAAACATACCAACTCTTCAAATCACTTTCCATAGATTCCGAACTTTGTTTGAAAGTGTCAAAAGCTTGGTGTAGTTTTAGCTTTACTATCTTTATATTAACCATCACATCAAGAACCCTTTTAATCACTCGAGTACTTTGATTTATCAATTGATCAACCCAAGAATCAACTGCCCTTGCTTTTTGTCCAGCTTTTTCAACTTGTTTAATAGACTCTTCAGAAATAGAGGAAGACAATGAATCAACCATTTCTAAATATTTGGTAATCTTTTGAATAACTGAAATAAGATGTGCATTCTCCTCTTTCTTTTTTTCTTTCTTGGCCAAGAGTTCATCATAACTTTGTGCTAAGATTGTTACTGAACTTTGAGCATCTTGCATCAAATTGGCATGAGTCTACTTTCCCAACTCTATCTTGTTGAATTTGTAATCAGACACCTGCATCTTCTCTTGTGGTTTGTCTAAAAGAGGTTCAGCTACTTCTGCATATTTCATTTTATTGTTGTCTACAACCACCCGTGAAACCATTTTGGCTTTCTTTGTAACCTTTGGCTTAGACTTCTTCAGCTATTGGAAATCAAACACATCAAGGGATATAGCCTATTTCTTCCTCTTTAAAGTGATTGAATTCAACCATGGAGGAAGATCCAATGTATTCACATCTAAAACAACAATCGTGGTTTCTGTAGAAATAGACTCATTATGTGCCATAGGGTTAATCCTAGGTGAAGCCTCGGTTTGAATTGCAACAAGAGTTTGTTCAGATGGCATATTGTGATTAGCATCAGCCATAAAACAATCAAAACTTGTTGTTGGTGTATCTATCTCTGGAAGTACCATCTTTGATATCATAGGATACATCATATTTGCATCGAGAACATTCTCCAAACTGTTATGCATATCATTCATAGAAGTGTTCAATGCTAATGTAATTGAAGTATGATGAGCCACTTTTGTAGGTGCAATAGAAGAAACAAAAACCGTTGAGAAAGAATCAACATCACTATCAATTTGATACATAGGAGACAATATAGATACTGGTGCAGCATCAATATGAGGAGACATCATACTTAGAATAGTAGGAGATTCAAGAACATTTCCCTCTTGTTGATCAATGATTTGTATCTGAGTTTCTCTAACTTCCTTCCCCTTCAATGTTGTCTTCTCTAAAGGTTTCTCTACAGCTTGGCTAACCTTTAATTTGATTATGGTTCCTGGGGAAGAAGCACCTTCCTTAGATTTGTCTCTAACTTCTAATTTTAGTCCAACAGGTCCAGCTGAATCATCATCATCACTAGCTCAGATTTTTATGACTTTCACACCTATATTCTTAAGCCAAGAATTGGTATTTTCCAAAACTGATTGGAATCTATCAAGAATAGAACAAGATTCCTTACGAGACCACTGTATTTCTGGAATAGGAGCGTCAGCAACCCTTTGTTCCTCATACTCTAGATCTAAAATTTGTCCATCATCAATCACTCCTTTTGGGATCAAAGTCAGATTAAGATCAATAATTTTTTCAATTGTGAGCCTGCAATAATCCATTCTACGGATGTCCTTCTCTGTTCAAAGATCTACCCAAATATCTTCAAGGTGATGTACATGTGTGAAAGCTCTCTTTATCTTGTCCTTCATCCCTCTGTAGTCAAAATCTGTTCTTTCCTTGAATCTTTTCAATTTGATCTCTTGAATTTCAGTTTTCATTGCCTTTGCCTTTGAAGTAGTTGTCAAAGAGTATCACCCAATCTGTAATGGGTTATGAGAAGAGATGCTTATTCCAGCTTTATGTTGTACAACTTGTCGTGCATGTACTATCATCAACTGCCTTGCAAGCTCCATCAAAATGATTTTGTCTGTCGGATATCTTGGAAGCATGTATGGTTGGTCTTCAAAACAACCAACTCTCATGTAGGTGAAGGTGGAAAACTAGAGAAAAAGACAACCATATCCATTCACCTTCTTCCAAGCAGCCTCAAATACTTTGTTGTTCTATAAGGTTCTTTCAAATAGACACATGAAATGACCAAAGAATGCATCTTGGACACTCCTGTAATGAATTCTACTTGGTCTCAAAGGTAGTTGATCATAATACTCCCAAACTGGAACTAGTGATCTATCTCCTTTGGTGGAAAGGCCTGGAAATTGTCTCAATGAAGCTGCTATGTAGATCAAATAGGAGTTCATGTAGAATGTGAGCATAGTAGGAATTTGTGCAAGTTGCTCACATAAACTATCACTGATTATCTCACCCCGGAAGATTGGGTGTTGCACCTTCCTTATCACCACTATGAACTTGTACATCCACTTCTCAAAAAAATTAGAAAATTTCAATCCTATTATCTTGCTCAAAAGTGTGATTATATCATTGATCTCTTCCTTGAATTCAGATCGGTATAGCTTGGGCCACCGAGACAAACAAGTTTGATGCTTTAAAAGCCATTTAGTGTTGATATGTTGTATACAATCTTCTTTCTTTTGTTCATAGTGATCAAGAGCACTATTTATTGAAATATCTAAATACATGGGTGCATCTGGAACTCTAAAAATTCTATTAATGGTTTTTGGATCAATTCTAATGACCACATTACCATCATCATCTCTTATAGTTCTGGATTCTCTATCAAAGTGAGCTGCACATGTAAGGATAAAATCTGGCTCTAGGGAAGCAACAGGAAAAGAGGAAACCAAATGAATATGACTTCTCAGCAACAACTGCATATCATTTGAAGTTGATTTCTCAGCTCTCTTGAGAAACTCAAACATGTCAACATGTCCAATCTTTGTATCTCTGATTTCTTTAGTGTTTGAGACCACATGGGATGGAGAAATCTCATTCTGATATTTATCATACTTGTACTTCATCTTTTTATTTGGTGGAGAAGTTGGTTCCTCTGTCATTGAACAAGAATCTGCAAGGCTGCAATGAAAACTCCATAAAGTTAAGACATCATCATCATCAACATGTGTAGACATGGTGAAGACTCAAACTCAGAGTGGTGTTCTTGCTATATAATGGTAGAAAATGAGGATTATAACTCGTTTCGGATCTTGGAAGACTGATTGCAAGTGAAAGGGACATGTGCTTTTCATGGAAAATGGAAAACTTAGATTGCATCTTTGAAAACTACAAGTCAAAACTTTCAACTTGCATTTGCAGTCAAGCTTAAAAATTCCAACTTTTAGGCACTTGAGAAGTATTTTGGGATTTTGGAAGATGGCTACAAGTAAAGTGAAAAATAGGGATTTTTGGAACATATTGCAAGTGAAAAGTGCAAAGTAGGAAAAATAAGAAGTCATTGCAAGTTTATTTTCTTTTGAACCTGTAATTGTATTTTTGACCAAAATATCCTACTTGCAATTGGTTTGCAAAATCCTGACTTGCAGCCAAGGGCATCATTTTTCTTTATTTTTTCTTTTGTAGAAAATGGAAATGAGATGGAATGGAAGGGGGAATGAGGTGAAATGAACATGAAATGGCATGGAATGAAGGGTCAACAGTATGAAAGATAAAATGTTTTCAATGAAAATGAAAATGAGAAACACGTTTTTAGCCAATAAGAGTGAAAAATGTGTTTGTATGAAGGCGTTTTGAGATGAAAGGGAAAATGAAAGATGTTTTCAACAAATGAAAGTGAAAAATGCATTTTGAAAGGAGGCGTATGAAATTTTATTGAATGGAGTTTCTTATTGAAATGGAGGCGTATTGAATGGAAAATAATGGAATGAGACGAAAATGTGCATGGCATTCAAGAATAATGACAATGAAAATGTGTTTGGGAATGAAAGGGCGTTTTGAAATGGAAACGAATGGAATTCACCAATGAACAATGACGTCTTCATGAAATGGAAGGAAATAAAACGCGCTTTGAAACTAAAGAATGACGTTTTTCAGCAAAAACATTTTTATTATGAGATAAATTTCAAACATCAAACAATGGTGCCATGAAAACAAGAGATTACATGAAATAAGTGTTGAAATAAAAAGAAATCACAAAAACAAAGAAGAACATACTGCAAAAAAGGAAGAAGAAACCCTAGACGTCTTGTAAAAATGTGGCCAAAGAAGATAACTTAATTAATCTCAGCTAAGAGTTCTTTTATTGCAGCCAATCATTTATGAATCCACCATGAAAAGAGGAAGAGAAGCAAAACCAAACACAAACTGCCTTCTCAATCAATGGCGTCGGGTTTTTGAGAACTCAGAACAAGCAAAACAATGACTTCTTTCAAAATCAGGCTTTTTTTAGCACTTTGCAAATCACTTTTAAGAGAAAACACTTAAATCAGGTTTTTAAAGACACATTGCAAGCTTATTTTCTTTTGAAAGACTCAAATTGGACTTTATGAAGCTCATTGCAAGTGATTTTAAGTTAAAAGGCCTCAAATCAGGTTTTTTGAAGACAAAAACAAGTGAACTTTTTAAAATAAAGAGGAAATCGGACTTTTAAAAGCATTTTACAAGTTCACTTAAGTGAAATCGGAGTTTTTAAAACATATTACAAGTAACTTTTAAAAAAAAAACTTGTAAAGTGCTCTAAAAGTTCCTATACCTATAAGTTACACAAAAGTTCCTACAAATGACTTAAAATGAAAAATTAAAAACAAAATCACTTGTAATAGAGGTAAAAAAGTTCCTATTACTGACTTGCAATAAGAAACTAAATCCCCTACTTGCAATGATGACCCAGAAACCCGAATTTAAGCAAAAACATAAGGAAAAAGACTCAGAAACTCATGAAAACGATCAGGAGTAAATGAAAAAGGATGTTCAAGGGGACCATGGATCTAAAACTGAAATTTTTAAACCTCTGCACCTTGTAAAATGTGCCTTAGGAGAGAAAATCTTCAATTTTATTCAAAATTTTGATAGGTTATCCCAATTTTTAATAAGTTAAAAATTAGAGATAACAGTACTCTAACAGATGATGTAATGGAGAAGATTCTAATGACCCTATCGAAGAGCTATAGTGACAAGATCTCAGCCATTGAGGAATTTTATGATCCAAAGATATTCACTAGAGAGAAGTTATTTGGCACCTTGACTGTATTTGAAATGAGGAAATTTGGAAAGGAAAAGGAGAAATCTAAAACAACCTTCAAAGCCACAAAATTAGAAGATGATCCAAATAGTGAAATTTTAGAGGAGTTGGAAGCAAATTTCACAAGGAAACTGAAGAAAGGTACCGACAAGTACAAAGGTATGTTACCTCTTAAATGCTTTAGATGTAAAAAGATTGGTCATTTAGTAACTAAGTTTCCAGAGAAAGGAATAAGGAAAAAGTTTTAAAATATCAATAAAAAGGCCTATTATGTCAATGAGAATGTTGGCACTTCATATGATGAATTATATCATGAGGATTGTTTGTTTTTGGTTGAAAAGGATGAACCTAGATTTGATATCTCTAATATTTGTCTGAAAACTAATGATAACATTGAAGTTGCATTATTTGTTAAAATAAATAGAGATGAATGGCTAATTGATAGTGGATGTTTGAATCATATGAACAGTGATAAAAGTAAGTTTGTAAAGCTTGAGAAATATGATGGAGGTTCTATTAGATTTGGAGATGATAAAACAACACAAATTGTTGGAATTGGTTCTATTACCTTTGATGGAAAACATAACACTGAGAATGTTTACTATGTGAAGGGATTATATCATAATCTTCTGAGTGTTGGAAAGATGTGTGAAAATGGCTATAATGTGGTGTTTCAAGATGATCATTGTGAGATCCAAAAGAGATTAGGAACTGTCATTGCAGCTGGAAAAAGAACAATTGGGAATATGTATTAACTGGAAGGAGCTACAAAAATATGCTTAGTATCTCAGTCCAATGACAGTTGGCTTTGGAACCAACGGATGTGTCACACCAACTTCGACAATTTGGTAAGGATAAGTTCATCAAGAGAAGTTAGAGATTTTCCAAGACTAACTAAACTAGACAATACTATCTACAAAGGATGTCAAGAAGGAAAGAAAACCAGAGAAACATTCTGAAGAAAAGAAGAATCATCTACCAGATTGTTGGACCTTGTACACACTGACCTATGTGGTACCACCAGAACAAGAAGCTTACAAGGTGAGAGGTATTTCATGCTTTTAATAGATGATTATTCCAGATTTACTTGGGTTACATTTTTAGAGAAAAATCAGAGGCCTTGGAAAAGTTCAAGATTTTCAAGGCAAGAGTTGAGAATGAAGTTGACAGAAAAATCAAGTGTTTAAGATCTGATAGAGGAGGAGAATTCACTTCTGATGAATTCAACAAATACTATGAAAATCATGGCATTAAAAGATAGCTATCTACCCCTAGAACACCTCACCAAAATGGTGTAGTGGAAAGAATGAACCAGACAGTTCAAGAAGCAGCTATAACAATGATCATGGAAGCAAGCTTACCACAGGTCTATTGGAGAGAAGCGATACACACAGTAGTAGACACTCTTAATAAAGTATTGTTCCAGAGGAAGTATGGAAAGACATCATATGAGCTATGGCATGGAACAGCTCCCACGGTAAAATACTTCAAAAAAATTGGAAGCAAATGCTACATCATGAAAGATGAGGACAATCTTTGAAAGTTCAATAGTAGAGCTGATGAAGGCATATTCTTGGGTTACTCTACAAGAAGTAAAGCGTAGGTTGGTGTTACAACAAGAGACTAAACAAGATGGTTGAAAGTGCGAATGTGAAAGTAGATGAAGATGTTCAAAGAATTCTTGACAAGAATATTGAATATGAATCAGATAATTTAGATGAAAAAGGAGAGAAGGATAAGAAAGAAGAAGAAGAAGAAGAAGAGACAAAGGAGGCTCTGACAACTACAACTAAGACTCCAAGGTATGTATAGAAAAACCACTCAAAAAAATAGATTATTGGAGATAAGAATAAGAGAATTATCACAAGAAGCAAAGCAGCTCAAGAGCAAGTATTATTGTGCCTACTCTCATAAACTAATCCAAATACTATAGAAGAATCATGCAATGATCATAATTGGATGAAGGCAATGAAATAACTTGATCAGATAGAGAAAAATCAAACTTGGGAACTTGTGCCCAGACTAGCAGACAAAAATGTAATTGGAACTAAGTGGGTGTTCCGGAACAAGTTGGATGAAAATGGAAAGGTAATGAGAAACAAGGAAAGATTGGTTTGCAAAGGTTACACTTAGATTGAAGTTATTGATTTTAAAGAAACATATGCCCATGTTGCCCGGATGGAAGAAATCCAAATTTTCTTAGCTTTTGCAACTTTTAAGGATTTCAAAGTTTATCAAATGGATGTAAAATTTGCATTCTTGAATGGAGAACTGAAGGAAGAGGTCTACATTGAGAAATCAGAGGGATTCAAGTCCGAAAGTGACACGGATGTTGTCTACAAGTTGAAGAAAGCTTTATACGGATTAAAGCAAGCACTAGAGCCTTGTATGGTAGATTAGACAAGTACCTGATTGGACAAGGATTTCAAAAGAGAACTGTTGATAGTAATTTATACTACAGAAATCACTCAGATCAAATGTTGATTGTTGTGGTTTATGTTGATGACATAATTTTTGGAGGAAATGATGATATTTGTAGAAAATTTGAAGATGAAATGCAGAAGGAATTTGAAATGTCTATGAGAGGTGAGCTAAATTTCTTCCTTGGATTACAAATAAATCAGAACAGTAAAGGAATTTTATTTTTTCACTCCAAGTATACAAAAGAACTATTGAAGAAGTTTGGATTGGAGAATTATAAACTCGTTTGTATACCTATTGTTACCATATGCAAGTTGACAAAAGAAGATGAATCACCCAAAGTTGATGCAAGCATGTACAGATCAATGATTGGAGGATTGTTATATTTGACTGCCACTAGACTAGACATTATGTATGTAGTTTGTTTGGCATCTAGATTTCAACAAGAACCAAAGGAATCACATGTTGTTGTAGTAAAAAGGATCTTCAAATATTTGAAGGGTACATAATATTTGGGGTTGTGGTATCCAAAGGACTCAGATTTCACTTTGATAGCCTATACTGATGTTGATTAGGTAGAATGTGTTGACAATAGGCAGACTACAAGTGGTGGAGCTTATTTCCTTGGTTCCCAATTGGTTTCTTGGTCAAGTAAGAAATAAGATTTTGTATCTTTATCTACTGTTGAAGCTTAATACATTGCAGCATCCTCATGTTGCACTCGGATATTGTGGATGAAACAAGCACTAAAGGATTTTGGCATATCATTTGATGAACCGGTCTCAATTATGTGTGATAATACCAGTGCAATAAACATTTCCAAGAATTTGGTACAACACTCCAAAACAAAGCATATATCCATAAGATATCATTTCTTGAGAGAGAAGGTGTTGGACAATGAAGTAAAACTTGAATATGTACCTACAAAAGAGCAAATTGCAGATATTTTCACAAAACCGTTGAGAAAGATACTTTTGAGTATCTCCGGCAGAAGTCAGGGGTTTTTCCCCCCTCCTTTTCTACAATAATATGCATCGAGGTGTGCATTGGTCGAGGGTATTATATGCTCATTTTTATCTGGATCAATGCTTGGTGGCTTCCTCATAGGGGGAGCGGAGTAAGTTTTTCAGGGGGATTTTTTCCCTTTGTCTTTGATGTCAAAGGGGGAGAAGAAAAGAAGATAAGATGGTCCTTGATGTTGACATTGAGTTGGTTTGTTTGTTATTGATGAATGTTTCCATCAATGAAAAAGGGGGAGATTGTTGGAATGTGTTGAGATGATGTTGATTGCTTGTTGTCATTAATGGTTGTCATTGATGTCAACATATCTTGGTTGTTTGACCAAAGTTCTTTTTTAATGCCTTGGTGATCCAAATTGGCCTGGTTTTGGATGTCGTGTTGTAAAGATCTATTTTGGGTTGTATTTGTCCTGGTCCCATTCCTCTTGTAACACAATAAGATACATTATTTTGGGTCTGAACCGATCTAGCAGTTGGTTAACGTGCTCTGGAACATGGTTTGCATTGTAACATGTATATCTTATTCTTTGGTTCCAAATATCATGTAGCATGTTGATTCAAGTGAGGAGGCTATGTTTGGTCCATGTTTCATTCCTCTCCACCACAGGAATGTTTTTGTGGTGACCTATTTTACATTGTGCTTGGCCGACTTAGGAATTATGAAATTGTGTTTGGCCGACTTGAGAGATTATGAAGTCTTGGAATGGTATAAGTATAAGATGTTTTTGTTCAATGCAAGCAAGTGTGATGAATGTGAATCTAAATATCTAGACATTGCAAAGTGTGCAAAATTGTATGACCGAAGGCGACAGACAGTGAGATTCTATCTAGTGTTTCTGGTGACAATTCTTTCAGCGGTGGATTCCCTTTCATCATTCTTTAGTTGGCAGTGAGTCATTTTCTGTAGGCAATGAGTCATTTTTTGTAGGCAGTGAGCCTTTTTGTATCTTTGGCTATAATAGTCAGGCAGTGAGCCCAACCGACAATGAGCCACCCTGCAGTGAGCAACTTGGCAGTGAGCCCTTGTAAAAATCACCTTAACCTGTGTTTTATAATTGAGAATTAGCATTCTCGGTGGTTTTTCCCTTCTTGGGTTTCCACGTAAATTCTAGTGTTCTTTGTGCATGGTGTTGTGTGCTTTCATATTCATTAATATCTGTTTGATTTAAATTTTCTTTGAATTAATTAAAGTGAAGAAACTCGGTTGATGATAACTGATTCACCCCCCCTCTAAGTTATTTGGACTATTTAACAACATGTTTCATTGATGGTGTACCATGACATTCTCATTTTTTATGATGATATATATGAGATATACATGCTTCGATTCGGATTTATTATGTGTTATATGATGATTATGGATGATGATGTATAATTTATACATGCTTTTGTATTTTTTTTATGTATGCATATGATGTGGATGGATGATCGATATATCATTATGATATATGATGTTTTATTATGTATATGATGGATGTTGATGTCTACATGTTGGATGTTGATTATACATGATACATGATGTTTTTATTACTTTATTATAACCATGATATGCATTGGCGATATTGTGGATGCATGATGGATACGGAACTAATGATATTTGTGATGCAAGATGGAGTTGTTAGTTAGAAGAAATGTTGGATGATGAATAGAACTTTGATGTTGTCAGTTACTTGATGAGTATTACTTTTGCTTTTCATAGAGACTTTGCATCTTGAACAATCTATTTTGATGTAGCAAACAGATACGATGCACCAAGGTATTAATAACCAAGGTGACTTTTTATCCATTGCATGGACTTTGACTTGACATACAAAGAATATTCTTGCTCATACTAGGCATACATAAACTTTGTTTAAAATATACGGTTAGGATGTGTTTAAGACTTTTTCGGACCAGTTACACAAAGAGGTATGAAATACCTAACATGCAACTGCTACATAAACTGTCTTAAAGGGTGATCCCACAATAGTGGTTTACAATTTTTAGCCAAACTGGACACTTAAATTATTATTTTTAACTAAATCTTCACATTCAAGCACCTATAGCGGCTAAACTATGAAGAATTTGAAGATGATGCAAACTAGAGTCTCGTCACATTTTTTCTGTAGATTCTAAAAATATTTTTTTCAAAAATTTTGGAATCAGATTGTACTTCTTTTTCCATCTCCCATGAAAATTGGTTTTTTTCAAAAAATAGCATTTTTTAAAAGTGACGCACACCGTATAATGCATAAAATTTTTTTCCATGAAGGATAAAATTATAATTCTTTCGAATTTAGATTTTTAACTCTGATATCTAGTGCTTCTACTTGGTTGGAAAATTTTTTATTGAATATTTTTTCTTTAATCAAGTTTTCAAGTCAAACCAATTACAATTCAGACATAGCACAACCGTACAATGTATAATTTTTTTTGTATATATCGAAGAAAAAAAAATTGTTGGATCAAGGACTTCAATATCTAGTGCACTCATATTTTTCAATTTTTTTTTTGATAATCTGCTATTTTTCTACATGTGCAGAATAGAGACCTTCATTTTCGATTAAAAACCTATGTTTAATAAAACTAAAAAAACAAATACATAATAAAAACAAAACATATTAAAATTATATTCGTTGGATAGCTCGTTCCGAGGACTACCTGATTCCAGTTGGGTTTTTGAAAATTCCTCCATTTTCATCCTCAACCCAAACTCTGAAATGCCAAAATCTAGGTTTTTTTTGTGTCTCAGGGGGGATGAGGAATAAGGGGGGTTTGAACGAACCCCTAGTGGTTCGCTCGAACCAAGGTTCATTCGAACCCCCCTTCTATAAGGGGTTTGGTTTGCTTTTTTGGCAGGAAAGAATTAAAAGGGTTCGCCTGAACCCAGGTTCTAGTGAACCCCTAATGGGTTCGGTCGAACCAAAAGGTTTGTACGAACCCCTAAAATCAAGTTTTTTTCCATGCATTCATTTTTTGTGAGTTTTTCTCCCTCACTTCAATTGTAAACCTAGCTATTATGGCTTCACTCTAAAACAACTTACATACACTCAATAAAGCAAGTATTCGCCATGGTAGTATCACAAAAAACATCTTACAAACAGCAAACTGAAATGACGCGCAATTGCCCCCATTCCTTCTTCTCTAAATCCTTATGGACATCCTTGAGAGATCCTGGGAATGAGTCAATAAAATAAATCATAAAGATAAGACTCTAAAAAGATTTTAAAAAGTTGTAGTATCACTTGCCATATATGTTTTGAGGTTTCAGGCTATTATCCATTGTTGATCATGTCTATTATAGGAACGGATCCGTTAAGGCATATCTTAGGATGTTGTTGGTGAATTGTAAAAAGATAGGTAGTAAACACTTTGTCATTGTTTTCGTCTGTTTGTAATCAAAGCTTTGTGATTGTTTGCTTGAAAGTTCTAGATTTTGATGTTTTCTTTGTTTGTTTGTTTGTTTTCTCAAAGGGTGAATATGATGATTTGTTTATTATAGAAGATGTTTTATTGCAGATAGGCGATGATGGGGATAGGATTTTTGGGATTTTTTGAGTTTTATGATGTTTTTGTTGTTTTCAGGGGACTAACCTAGGGCCTCGAGGGCTCATCAAAGATAATCCTTTCCTATGTTGTAAACGCAAAGGCTCGTAGTTTTCTTCGTTTGATAAGAACATTTTTTGATCTATTTTTTTTAATGTTTTTGGGTTTTGAATTTTTTTACTAAGTTGAAATAAAGCATGATAGACACCTAAGGACTGACCTACGGCCTCGGGGGCTAATAAGCCTTTCCTATGTTGTACACGTAGTTTGACCAGTGTTGACTCAGCATAACATGTTTTTGGAATTCAAACAACGTTGATAACTTGGATTGATATTCCACTTCTATTTCTAGAGGATATGTTCTGGAAAATCTACTTGAACTTGTTGTGAGGTTCAAGCAAATGTTGATATCTTAGAATTTTGAGTGAAGGAAATCCAAAGTTTTTGTTTTGATTTTGATTATTTTTTGGATGTTTTTTATTTTGTTGTTTTCTAGATGTTTTTCGATTTTTTATAGTTTTGACCATGATGGGACACGCTCAAGGATCTAATCCATGAACAGTTTCGAGAAGTTGCCCCCAGTTCAAGACAAGACTGCCTTCTCTAGGAGGGACAGATGTAGATGGTGCAACAAGGTTCAATACATAATTAGTCATCAAGCTATGGTTCGACACATGTTTTAATATGGTATGAATGGGTGGATGTTTTGGATAATGTTGATAGATAATGACATAATTCTTTTTCAAATGTAGCACCTATTTGCCAAGTTTTCACTACGATATATGTTCTAGAAGCACCAAAGAGTGGTTTTCACTAAAAGAATGTTTTATTTCTCTTTATTATTTTTTTTCTTACTTTTTTTTTTCTTTTTTTTTTGGATTTTTACCCTTTTTCCTGGGGTTGTAAAATGCTTTTGAAGGTTACCCTAGTAGTGCATTGGTGTTGGAATTGTGTGCCTCAATCATCATGGGTTGTAACCTCTAAGAGAGCCAAGTCGGTGTGACATATGTTGTGTCTAGCCGACTACTAGCTGTTCTGAATCTTGTTGAAATGCCCTAGTCACTGTGACTTGGTTTCGGTCTTGCCAAATAGAACTATCACTGTGACAAGTAGCATTCACTGTGACCTTTTTTTGAGTGGAGACCTCTAGCCGACAGTATGCTCTTATCAGGCGTCGGGAAAACACAAGGGTCTCGGGGAGAAGTCACAGCGACTGGTGAAAGTCTCATCGATAGCATATGGCTATTGAGGTAATCACAAGGGCATCGGTATGATGTCCCAGTGACAATGGAAGGTCTCGGCGACAGTGCTTGGGGTCTTCGCAGTGACTCAAAAGACTTCGGTGTGAAGTCTTGGCGACTTGGAGGAGTCTCGCCGATAGTCTTCGGTATGACATGTTCGCTCGGTGAAAGGTCTTGGCGAAGGTCAAATGTCTTACCAAATCGGTAAGACATGGGTGCTCGATGTGAGGTCTCGGCGAATGGAAAAAGTCTTGCTGATGGCAAAGTTGAAATCGATGTGACTTGTGAGCATCAGTATGAGTCTTGCCGATGAGAAATCTCTTGCCGATAGCAATGCGATGGACGTCAGAGGTTTCGGTATGACTTTGGAACCTCGATATGATCTCCTGGCGAAAGCAATAAGTCTTGCCAACTGGTGGATGCTTTGGAACAACATGAAGACTCGGTGAGAGGTCTTGGCGAGAGCGGAATGTCTGGCCGACAGAAGACTTCGGGGTAACTTGAAGGCTCGGTATGATGTCTTGGCGAAAGATGTTAGTCTTGCCGACTACACTTTGGAATAACCTTTGAACATCGGTATGAAGTCTCATCGAATGGAGATTGTCTCGCCGATGAGAATGATGAGGTCGATGTGACTTAAAGACTTCGGTGTAATGTCTGGGCGAAGAGCGATAGTCTTGTCAACTGATGAACTCTTCAGAATACCTTGTGATCTTCGATGTGAGGTCTTGGCGACATGGCAAAGTCTTAGCAATAGCTCTCTGGACTCGATGTAACATTTTCCCAATAGTGAAGACTCTTGGCGATAATGACAATATGGGCTATGTGGCATCAGGGAGACACGGTTAGTGTCTCACCGACATGCGAATACTATCTGAATGCTTTTGACCGTTTGGATGACTGTCCTACGTGGTGTGACCTAGACGTATTATCTTATATGCAAGGAAGTGGAAACATCTACGATGTTGAGCTGGATGATTCGACAGTTGTGATCCGACAGTTGGAAACAAACCAATTCACAAAGGCTAGAAGATGAGAACGAATGTATAAACGTATGCATTGGACGTTCTGGAGAGTTGGGAAGCTGATAAGTCAGAGAGCTAGGAAGTTGAAGAGCTAACAAGAGGTGAAGGCCGAGAGGCTCGCTGGATGGCCGGAGGCCTTGAGGCCGGAACAGAGGAGAAGAGAGAGCTCGTGATCATGAATCATGTTTGACTTCTCTTATGTTGATCTGTACTGTATATGTATTGTAACAGTGTGAAGATTGTTTAGTTTGAGAGGGTGATCAGAAACTATACAGGGAGATCTGTTGCTACCAATTGTATCCAGAATGAACAAGATCTAATCTCTGAAAAGGCTACGAGTCTGAAACTGTATTGTAACTTTTTGTTGCTGAATAATACAATGGCTTGAACTTTGGAGAGTGGGGTTTTTCACCCGAAAGGGTTTTCCCCACGTAAATCTGTGTTATGTTTTTGTCTCATCTTTCATGTCTATATTGGTTCTATTAGAGAATCTGTTAATGCATGTTGTTGAATTTACATGTGTTTTTCTCAGAAGGATTAATGTGGGAAATGAATTGTGTCTGTTTCCACTTTAGGACATAGTTGTACATGTCTTTGAGGTAACCTAATCGAAATTAAAGTTACCGAAGGCACTACTGTATGGAGTTTCCATTAGATGTGCTCCATTGATTTCCTTACAATTGGTGGTACACCTTGTTGATGGGATGAATTGCTTTGAAGGTTACCCTAGTAGTGTGTCGGAGGGATACCTTGTTGGGACGATGCTTAGATCATAATATGAGTTAGAAGACATACATCAAGATTTATTCTAAAGCAAGAAGTAAGTACTTGCCCCTAGTGTCTAGTAATGTAGGTGATGGATTATCTTGTGACAGGATAACATGTTTGGATAGAGTATCCCCTTTTGGACCATGCCTCATGGCTCAGAGAATGTTGGATAGGATAGGGTCAATTATAGTGACCCATGTCAAGATGTTTTCCATAAGCAAGTGTAAAGTGTACACCAAACATTTGTCAAAATCAAGATAAGTTTGATTTGGATAAAAATGGATTGGATACATTATGGATAAGTTGAGATGTTTCCACCTGAAATGGTGCATGTAGATGCTCAATTCTACACATGACATCAGTTTGCCAGGTTTTCATCATGGTACTTGTACAAAGTGCCACCATAGTGGTTTTCACTGAAGAACAATTTTCTCCTGACTATTTTCTTGATTTTTCTGATGCCACACAAGATGCATATTTACCATATTTTCATCATGGTGACAATTTTTTGCTTATGTTGAACCACCTAGTGGTGCTGATGTAGATACTGCTAGTGCTAATATGGGTGTTGTTGTTTTCATGATGTGCCAATGATATCCTACTTGGAAGAGTTTTTTTGCTAAGATATAGGCGCTTGAATGTAACCCCTGATAATTCTTGGCTTCTTTGTCAATACCGGGATTAATCTTACCTAGATGTGCACATCACGATAGAGCTCCCTTAGAATCCTTATGATAAAGAGTTTCTACTAACGCATGGTCAATGCAAGGGTTTGTTATCATGTATGCCAAATTTAATGGTGAATTATGTTGAGGGATATGATATTTAGATGGATTGCTCGATAGTTTGGAATCTTTAACTCTCCAGACTTGGGATGATGAGCAATGATGGGTGGATATGGAGATTCTATTGGGACCAACTTCTTGGTATACCTTGTAGGTCGTTCTTGAAGCTTTCTTTTGCATTGCTAGACATCTTCGATGGATGAGCTTCCCTTTTTTATTTTGCCCCATAGTTTCTTTGACTAATAGAGTTTGATAAGGATGATTTTCTTGCTTTTTCTTTGGTATCCATTTGAACTTTTCTTGTCCATTTTGTTTTGCTAATTATTTTGTTTCAATGACTTGTTTTGTTCTTGGATATAGCTTTTTCTCTTATTGTTAGTCCTAATCAGAGGGTTGAAATATATGTGGATGGTGATTCATAACATGGCTAGTTGTAGCATTGGTAGCAATTTCATCATAAGGACTCTTCGTGCTCTCTATGTTGATGCTTGCATTTGATAAAGTTTCCCCCAATATTACAGAGGTATCACTGATATGTTTAGATCCCTTAATTGTTGAATAGCCAGGACCTTGATGCTTAGGATTTCCAATAATCTACACTAGTTCTAGGATACCATGTTCATGTAGGCCTAATCCTCTACCTTGATAATGCATCTATTGAAAAAATTTATTTGAAATAGGATATGTTTTACGTTGGAAACAAGGTGCTAATCCTTCTCTATTCTGTTGTGGATCTTCAAAGGTCATAGCGTCTTCACTGGTAGGATCCTTCATATGTGGGATAACTTCTTGATTGATATCTTCAACTTGATACTGTAAAACCTCGTCTTGCAACCTAGAGGACTATGCAATACTGCGGAAGCACAACTAATAATTTTTTAAAAAAAGTTAGAACAAGGCGAGTAAAGTTTCCTACTCTAACCACATACATCCTCTAAGCTACGTAACGCATCTACATGTGAACACAATTACTTAAAAAATTTAACCAACCATAGCATATAAATTTTAAACTCAAGATACAACTTACAACAAAGCATTAAACTATTACAAGATAAAGCTAACACATAGAAATGTATTGAACATATTTCCACATATACAACACCATTACATCCAATAATGAATAGATCATAAATATTATTATAATTACATCACAAAGGTTCACCTCGATACAAATGAGGTATTACAACTATACATATAGATCCACAGTTACAATGAAGAAGGAGAAGAACAACTCCAGAGAACCACACGAGCTCCTCAAACAAGAAGATATCGCCATCATGAACGGAAGATAAACTCAACAATGTAAGATGCACGCCACCCAACCATCTAGTACCCGTAGGCCCAACCCCCATGCTAGGAGATAGTAACAGGTAACCAAGATAAACCTATTACCTCTAGACACAAGTAATATACAAGACCACATTGTACCAGTAAATACAAAATAACATTATACCAGGAAACACAAAACATAAGGTTACATTGCTTCCAAAACCACTGTATCAAATACATCCACTGTACAATACAAATCGACTGTTGTCATAGGAGGAGTGTTATCACAAAGGTTGCATTGGTTATCCAAAGGAAATCTTCATAGGTTCCGGACCCCCTCTAAGGTTATCCTGGTAACCTCTCACGATTCCGGCCCCACATGCACACCAGTGCGGAATCGGTTATCTTTCGAGAAGACAAGATAACGATCTTGCCATTCCAGGCCTTCCCGACTCATTTCAAGTCTCATACTAGCCCTTGAGCCAATGAGCGAGGTTAAATTATCTGATTAAATATTAAGCTACTCCATCCCTAATAAAGGTTATTTAATTTCTACTAATTAAACTAACTTTCACACGAGTTATCCTGGGACCCCTTTGTATCCCGGCCCCCATTGAAAGTCACTCCTCTATCAACAACACAATAACATATTCCACAAACCAAGGGTAGACAGTGCACAAAATACGATAACAAATATCAACTATTTTGCAAAGAACAACACATCTCGTTCGTAGTAACCGGGTGCTCAAATCAAATCACACAACCCGTTCATAGTAATCAGGTGTTCAAACTAATTCACACCTCCCTACAGATGTCAAATACTAAAACCCAAAAAACGTGCACTACCCAAGGAAAATCTCAAAAATGGCGAACAAAATATACAATAACCCTCTCACAATTTTACAATCTCTGGAAGACTTATAATTTTCTCGACAACAAATATCCTCAATGCCCAATACACAATTACAGAAGAATACACAACAATAAGAAACCACTCAAGTAATTAAATAAATGACCATTAGGATTTCCTAAATCTAATAAATCCATAACAAATTAAACCAACTGCTTAACTTCGAGTTTGACAATTACTCATAATATTCAATTCAAATTGCCCGCAAATGTGAATAGAAAATAATACAACTTAAAATAATTCAGGCACTTAAATAATCTAATATTCGGATTTCCTAAATCCAAATTGAATCAATATCTATTTAAATACAAATCAATTTTCACTCCTAAGTATTTTTATTTTAAGATTTTATTAACCCATGCATTTACATGTTTTTATTAACATATAAATACTTCTGCTTACAAATCATAAGGAAATTAAAACTAATTGTTAACTCAAATTTCACAAACAAATATAAATAGAAATCTTAATCCTTCCAATAAAATCATCTTATTATAAAACCCCTACTTATGCATTGTATGCATTAATTAACGATATAATATTTTTTAAAATAAATAAATATATATTCTAATTACATAATCTAATTATTATTTTCCAACGTTTATTTTAAAATATCAAATTGTGCATATGCATGCACCTATTTAAAAATACATTTAAATATATTTATATTTAAATACTCTAAAATTATATGCAATATTTCTAATATATATTTTTAAACAAATAAATAAATATATAAATATAAATTAACAATTTTCAAACAACCTTAATCATAAATCTCGTATGTTGCGACTTTAATAACTTTTATTTTCGAATCTGGGTTTCTCTGAAATTTTTACTGAAGGTGCGCAATCAAATCATCTAAAACATATAAAAAATGCAGCCCTACCCAGTTCGTAAATTTTGAGTTATGATTAAATTAGTAACACACTCTCTCTGCTGTTTTGATTTTCAAATTACCAGAGGTTTCCAATTATTTTAGTTTTCTGAGAAGATTTTATTTTCAATCTTATAGAGGTTTTCTAATTTTTCAAATACTTCATTTTAAATTTTCTATCGTGTTAAAAATCTTTCCCTACAAAGATTTAAATCTTCAACGGTAATTTATCATTTTCTACAGAAAAATAAATTATGTTTTCACAGGAAGAGGTTTCTAAGTTTTGATTTAAATTCAATAGAGGTTCAATAATTCCACTATAATTTCCTCATGTATAAATCTATTTCGAATAAATAAATTACACAGAGGATTTTAATTGTTTTCTACAGAGGTTTCATTTTCACGGCAATCTTTTAAAAGAAAAAAACAAGAACTTCTACAGTATTAAAAAATTATTTCCTAAAACATTTTCAATTTGCATTACAGTAATAAAATAACTTTTCAATTTCAAATTTCACAAAAACAGTAAAAAATCTGTTACAGAAAAATATTGCCTCAAAAAAATGTTGTCGAGCTTCTCTGTAATTTTAATTCCCAATGTAGCCAAAGCTTTATTTAATGCAATTGTCTCCTTCCAAAAGACAACCAAAAACACAGCCAAAAATTCTACAACAAAATAATTCTAAACAATTTCTTCAGAGAGATCCACAATTTCCTCACTAATTTTCCACACACATCCAAACTTTTTCCGTGAAAAAAATGTTCTTTTTGTTTTTCCCCCAAAAAATCTCTTCTGTGAATAAATTTTCAACAATTAGATAACAAATTTCTAACTCCCAATTATCTTAAACAAAATATCTAAAATATATTTTTCCTCAACAATTTAGATATTTTTCATTCACATATATTTAAATATAATAAAACAATTTACTAATTGCAACCAATTTAAATATTCTTATTTATTTAATTACCATTTATTTTAATAATAAAATTTACTCAACAATATAACCAAATTAAATTTATTTATTTATTTATTCTAAAGCCCTCACCACAATAATTCATTTAATTAAATATTTAAAATTAAATACACATTTAATCTACCAAATTAAATTTGCACAAGAATAAAATACCCAGAACAACAATGATAAATCTAAGACCAAATTCAAACTGACGATACATTGTACTAGGGTAAAGGTATGACTAGGTAACCCGTTACTATCTCCCAATATTACTGTTGAGTAGTGGACATGCTCAGACCTGTGAAACCAGGTGAAGCTAATGTCATGTACCTGCAATCCTACAAACAAGCAAATGTCACACATGTATACATATAATAAATCATACACACCGTAAAGAGAGAATCGCGAAAATCACAGGGCACTCGCGAGCGAGTGATGCAATACTATTATCTTCACCAATATAGTCACATCAAGACTGACAAAATTAAAACATCAATAATCAATAAATGAGCATACATCAATATTAATTCAAATAACAACTATGCTAATGTGAAATCATGTTATAAACAAATAATCAGTCACAACATAATAGAAGCACATAACAAAAAAAACACTATCGATCAAAAGATCCAAAATGGAGGGGTGTTACAGATACTGTGAAATATAATATTTTGATGGCCCTTCAAAATATATTGGTGCTTCTTTGACTGTTGTGTACCCAATGCTTTGCTACTCAGGATTGTCAATTATCTTTGTTAATTTTCAGATACTATGCTCAATATTTTCATACTCTATGTCTTCAATCTACCTAGAGGATGTCTCTATTTTTAATGCTTCTTCTTGATCAATTTCTGATATGTTTATAGATTCTGCTATGCTTTGATCATGTGTAAATATGTTAAGAGTAGGTGACTCTTGTTCCTTGGTAATGACATCAAGAATATGAGACTCTTTTTTTGGATGAATATCATCTACATGTCTATTAGGAGTTAGAATCTCATGGGTAGATTTATGTGCACTTGGTATATGGATATATTCTTCTTTTGGAAAACCTTGGATGTCTTGGAAGATAGCTACCAAGTCATTGTAGTATTTTGATGATAGGGATTCTTGATTTTGACTTTGTGTGTTATTATCTTCAATATGCTCTGGTTCACATTCTTGACATGGATTAGTTTCAAAGAAGGGATTTCTTGTAAAGGGTGCTTGGATTTTATCAAGATGTGGACATATGGGTGATATCTCTTGGCTTAAATTTTCTACATCAGGTATAAGTGTTGGATTAAGAGTCTCTTGATCATTAATACATGTTTCCATGAGGTTGGATGATGTCACTTGGGTGATTGATTTTGATCATGCTTGGGATTAAATTCTTGATGTATTTCCTCTTGCTCATTGGATGATGTAGAGACATTTTTAATGTGATCAGTGATAGATAGCTCTTGATCATTGTTTTCAACTTTTGAGGTCGAGATATTGTCAATGTTGTCATTAGTGTTCAGACCTTGATCATTGTCTTCAATAGCTATTTCTCCTTGATCAATAAGGTCTTGGTTGAGTCTTTTGAGTGTAACACATTATGATGCGTCATGACCTTTTACTCCATGGTATTTACAACAGGCCTTATCATCATACCATGGGAATTTGATGGTAGGTTCACCACTTTGTGGTAGTTTTGGAAGTGTGATAAGTTTTGCATCAACTAATTGGTTTAGCACACCCTCAATTGGATCCCCTAAAGGAGTGTATTTACGTTCAGTAGTGTGGTTGGATTATGAGGCTTGTTGTGGTGGAGATGATTATTGTATTTGAGATGGATTTTCTTGTTGATTTTGAGGTTGACGATCTTGATGATGTTGTAGTTGATGATTTGATGTGGATATTGTTTATTTTGATTTTGTGACCATTGATGTTGTTGATTCACTTGATTTTGTTGTTGATATGAATCAATGTTTTGATGATATTGGAAGGGTTGTTGATGGGGATATTGAGATGTTTGTGGAATGATGTTTGTTTGTTGTTGATATGCGATGTTTTGACATTAAACATGGTGTTGGTGATACGTCATATTTTGATTTCATTCAAGTTCCTCAATCTTTTTCTCAAGTTCATTTAGGACAATTTGATGTTCTAGACTTAGTCCTTGATGGTGATTTTGAAACCCTTGATCAGAGTGATTTTGATATTGATGAGGATTTTGATTGAAATCAGCCATGTGACAAGACGCTCCAAAACCTTGATTACGGGAATCCATAGTTGATACATCATTGATATTTGTGAAATAAGATGTTCCCATGTTTTTATAGAGTGGAACTAGATTTGGGTAATAGATTGCCATGTTTATGGTTGCGCTTTTGGGATGTTTTGATACTCAATACCCTGTCGTAAGGTCACTTGTTTTATATCCCTATGGGTCACTTCCATCATTTGTGGTGTTTGTTGGGGGCACACTAGAGCTACTTTTGTTTTCCTCCATGTTTTTTTCTATGTTGTGATCTCATAATTTTCATAAACAAGTGCAAAGATTTTGTGAACGTTTGGTGACTTCTTACATGGAATGAAAATAATGCTTTGTTTTTGGGATTTTCTATTTTTTTAGGAAATGAAATTGCATTTGTTTTTGGGATTTTATGTAAAAGAGGATATCTATTGCCACATAGGAGGTGGTAATACGAGTCTTCTGGCCACAAGATCAGCTTTTCATTCTTTCTTTTCTAAGATATTTGTTGTGTTTATCCACTGGTTTGGTGTTTCCTTTGTCTTGAATATGAAGCTCTTCAAACTATTGATTGTCTATTTGCTCTCCTTCAATTAGCTCAAAGTTTGGTTGTATGATAACTGGTGTAAGGTTCAGTTGTTGAACTAGAGCAATCGGATGCCAAATGGTCATAAGGTAAAATGATAAAAATGTGGTGTTTTGATATGGTTTTTGTGATTCTCAAGACCCTAAGGTTTGACCGATGTTTTGGGATGACACTATTTTTGGAACTCAAAATGTCGAAAGGCTTGGATCGATATTTCACTTCTTTTCTAGAGGATATGTTGCAGAAAATTTACTTGAACTAGCCTTGAGGTTCAAGCAAATGTTGATATCTTAGAAGTGTGAGTGAAGGAATGATCCAAGTTTGTTTGTTTTGGTTTTGATTTCTAAAAGTACGATGAGGTGTTGAATTTTGTCAATGGATGATGGACCGATTATGACGTGTCTTGGGAATCTAATTGTTTTGTTCTCAAAGGATTTATAACCAAATTCGGATTGGTTTTCTGATTTTTACCAGGAAACAAAGCAAAATCAATAGTTTTGAAACAAAAGTGGCTAAAAAAGTCAACTGCGACCAGATTATGGTCATGTGCTCTCATATTAGAAAACCAAATGCAGTGTAGACGTTCAAATTATCCTGATTGATATCATGCACTTGATTCTGATTCACTAACACCAATTCTTCCTTAATCACTTATTTACTAATGAATTAATTGAATAATCTTTATTTAGTTAATTCCTCAATTTTCCTCTTTTAATTAAATAAATCAACCTTATTTAATTAAATCATAATTCATCTTTTAATTAAATAAATCAACTTTATTTATTTAAATCCTAATGTCCCTCTTTTAATTAAATAAACTTTATTTAATTAAATCCTAAGTCATCTATTTTAATCAAATAAATCAACTACATTTGATTAAATCTAATTTTCTTCATTTAATTGAATAAATCAAATTTATTTAATTAAATCCCTAATCTCCCAACTATCCTCTCATTTGATTTAAATAAATCTAAACATCTAAATCAAATGTCAAATCAACTAATTCCATCTAAGTTAATTAAATCCCAATTAACTCCTAACACTAATCCTCCATTCCTCTAGCTTTTGCAACTTGCACATATAAATCAATTTATTTGATTTATTAATTCCTCTATTCTCATTCAAATGTGGCATATTCTTGGAATATTCCACCAATTTGAAATCTCCCTCCCAAAGGACTTGTGTCCTCCAACATGGCATTAAAGACTCTTACATGCCTTTTTCTTGAGCCAACTTGGCATTAACTCCTCTTACAACTCTTCTTGCACAAGCCATCTTTTGAATTTCAAATTTTGGACCTACATGCATTTAACATGAAAATTGTTCAAAATGTGTTCCACTCTCCTTCATTTGCATGTTGACAAGTGGCACAATGCCATTGGTTCAAGATTAATCCCACATTCTTCCTATTCCTTATTCTTCAACTCTTCTCCATTATAAATAGAGGCTTCCTCTATTTGATTTGGCATCCACAATCCATGTAAGATCATTATGCTCATTTGAATCCACAATCATCCACAACTTCATGCAAAGTTATTATCTATAGATTTCATGCAATTTCATCCATTTTTATCCAAGTTATTATAGCATTTTTCATCTGTAGCTAGGTTATTGGCAATTTTTATCAAGAATCACACATCCATCATCAACGCTTGTAAAGGAATTGCGAAATGGATTCTTTTCACATCAAAGAAGCACCAATTCCCCCATGGGATGCTAGTTTGAGCATTTGAATAAGATTCATTAGCTTTCATTTAATCATTTTACTCTATTTCTTGTTCATTGTGTTTGAATGAATTTCATGGGGAATGTTAGTTTAGATTTGTTTATTGACTAACATTGGATTGTTTGTTCATGTTTGAGCAGGTCTAGACCAAGCGTTCACATGCAGTAACATTTTTCAAGTGTGGCTTCTATGTCAATTTTTTCAAATTGGTGAATTGCACAAGCAAAAGTGAGCTTTATGGTCAAAAGCAACAATTTTATAGTCAATTGTGTTTCAAAAATTTAGTCAATTATGGCACAAAAAGATCAAATGCGGCTAATTTTTAGTCAAGTACACTCAAATTGTCAAAATCAGTAGATTTTTACTAGTAGCTATCATAAACAGAGAGAAAAAGCGGTATATTTTGGCAAGTGTGACCAGTTTTTGGTCAGGTGTGGTAGAAACAGCAACAAAAGCAATATTTTGTGCAGATTTGTTTTTCAGTTTCTAATTTTGGCAACAACGTTGGATAAATTTAGAGTTTTGAAGGTTTTGTTTGATTTGATTTGATATTTTTGCAAGTGATATCACAACACAGCAATCAAAACTATTTGACCCTAAAAATGTCTACAACTTTAAGCACGTTTTTTTCCACAAAAGCTCAATGTTCATGGAATTCAAAATGCTATAGTTATAGTTTTCAATGTTTACTTTGTCCTTAATGTGACTTGAAATGTGAGCCTAAACATTCAAAAACCTTCAAAGATATTTGTTTAAGATATCTTTTAGGGAGTGCAAACATAGGGCTCTTTTTAAAGTATTCGCACTAAATTCAAATGGTTTGATGTTTAAGAACCATGTTAAATGATTTTTTTGATGTGTTCATTTTAATTCAAGCACAATGTTTGATGTTTCAAAGTAACTGAATAGATTTGGAAATTTCTTGAAGATAATTTACACCCTAGGGATAAACACTTCCTTTTAGGTGGGCTTACCTCATGCCCCGAAAGGATGATTTTACATGCAATGAATGGAGAGTGTTTTAAGCTCAACCATAAGTTAGACTTGATAAGTAAATTCTTGAAATCAAAGTTTTGATGCATCATTTCAAAGAATATTTTTGGCTAAAAAGGGGTGGCTTCTATAACATTGGTTTTTAGTCATGTTTTGGGATTTTTTACTAGTGCCTCCCAACCCTTGTAAGTTTTTACATATCTCACAGATACTAGGGGAGACTTTCGTCGGTATAAAACATTTGCACTAGGTGGTTGATGACTTTCATCACACCCACAATTATTTATATAGTGGACCCAAAAAAAAGTCTTGCTTGGGTCGTTCCCTCTCACAAATCGAGAGGCAGGACCTTGTAAAGGTATGCTTTGAAATGTAAACAAAGTGTGAAAATCAAGATGCTTTTCGTCACCCAAGAATGTCGAAAGGCGCAAGGGGCTAGGATAGACACCTAGTTTTCCAAACATGAAATACATAATATACACTTCATCGCAATGTTCTTTTTAAGTTCAAAAAAATAAAAAAGAAAAAAAGAAAATAAAAATAAAGTAAAACGAAAAAGTGTGTACAAGATAGCAATTTTGTTCTTTTTTACGTGCACCAAAATGAAATATTCTAGATTTCAGACAAAGAGATAGCAATGTGCAAGACAAGAATTTGATTTGCTCATTTTAAGCACCAACCAAGGTGTTTTCTAAAACCTTATCTTAATCGTCAAAAAAAAAAAAATTGTGCGTTCATCAACAAAATGAAAGCATTTTGGTAATTTGTTTTAATAAGCACCAAAATTGAAGTGTGCTCCTAAACTATGAAAGCTTTGGAAAAAGTTTATTTTTAGAGCACCACATGAAATTTTATAAGCTAGAAAGCTTTGAAAAGTTTGTTTTAGAGCACCAATTGAAATTTTGTAAGCTAGAAAGCTTTGAAAAGATCATTTTGGAGCACCAATTGAATTTTTGCTAAGCTAGAAGGCTTTGAAAAGTTTGTTTTAGAGCACCAATTGAAATGTTTGTGGGGTTCTTTTTATTGCACCAAATCGAAGTTTTCTAACTATGAAAGCTTTGAAAAAGCTTGTTTTAGAGCACCAAATTAAAATGTTCATTTCTGGGGTTCTTTTTATTGCACCAAATCAAAGTTTTCTAACTATGAAATCTTTGAAAAAGTTTGTTTTAGAGCACCAAATTGAAATATTTGTTTGTGGGGTTCTTTTAATTGCACCAAATTGAAGTTTTCTAACTATGAAAGCTTTCAAAAAGTAAAAGCTTCGACCGTTCGCTTTCTCTACAATAAACGTGTTAGTCATTTCTTAAATAAAATTATGTCATGCTTCTACAAATCCTACACAAAAAATGTTAGCACATGTCAAACATCTAAATCAAACAAATGTTAGTGTTAGAAATTAAAAACGTGACTTGCAGATTTCAGATAAAAGTTTGACAGAGCAAAAGTGAAAAAGTTTAGCAGAAGCGACCCTGTCAAAAAAGAAAGTGCGAATGAAAAACTCAAAAGCGACCTCTATTTTTAAGCAGAAGCGGCTGAAAAAATTAAGTGTGCCCCTATCATTTTTGCAAAAGTGCAAGAAACGTCAAAAGCGGCTAGAAAAATATCAGATGCAGCAAAAATGTGAAATCGACCGCCAAAAATTCTTGTAGCTTTTGCGTGAAAAATTTTCCAGTACATTTTTGGAACCCGCAACTTCAAAATTTGTTCATAAAATGGTTAGTGCTAAGGATCGTGGTCCCACCAGGCATGCCAAAATGTGTAAGGGGGAAATCAAGAAGATGTTATACAATAAAATTGAATGAATAGAAACTAATCTAAACAAGCAAAACGCTAAGATTCAAACCCATTACCATGAAATGAAACTACGAAGAACAATGAATTCACAAAAGCAATCAAAAAAGACAAACATAAAATGAATTCAAGGAACGCAGCATTACCATCCCATGTCGGAGTGTGTTCGTGAAGATATTGGTTTGTTCGTATCAATGCAAAGCTTCCATTTGTGTGTGTAAAAGCTTGAAGAACTTGTGTGTTGATTGAAGATGTATGTAAAGCTTTGTCAAAAGGTTGATTAATATTTTTGCATTACTTCGTCATGCAAATGGTATTGATTTTTCGATCATTTTTTAGAAGTAATGAGGTTGTTATATAGAATTTTTGTTTCAAAATGAATGCTCGAGATTGCGTAGTAGAATATCTTGATCAATGGTTAAAAACCGTTGAGAGGATTTAGATGGGAATAATCATTGTATTTTGATTACGTAATCGGTGTGATTGAAGAAATCATTTTGAGTGTTCAGTGGGATTGAGAAAATAGATTGAATAATCTGTGGAATTGAAGAATGAGTGATTAGTCAAGAATAGATGGATCAGTCAGCCAATCAGATCGAGCAATCGGGGGATCGTAATTTTCTCAATCATGAAAGTGGGTGAGGATAATTAATTAATTGATTTAACTAATTAATCTTATTGAGTTGAATGTGCAAATCATGTTTGACTTCAAACAAAGTTGTATTTGTTTGATTTGAAATTTTTGATGATGTTGAGGGGAAAGTGATTAATCAAACTATTAAGTGATAATAATTTAATTAACTTAGGGGAATAAAGTGAATTAGCGACATAATTAAATAATTGATATTATTTAATTAATCAGAAAGAATAAAGCTAGATTAAGACTTTATTAAATAAATGTAATTTATTTAATTAGTCAAAAATGATGAAAAAGTGAATTAATTAAATAGTGTAATGTTATTCAACTAATAGAAGAAAATTAGGGTTTTTTATGTAAATGATGTGAAATGTAGTGATATTCAATGATATTGATGTCGATGATGAGAAAATTCCATTTAAGGTGTGAGATAAGTGTTAGATCAATTTTACATGTCTACAAAAATATCCTAGTCAAAATTCCCTCCACCAATGGAAAATGACAAGGTACAAAAAAGACAAAAGGTTTAGAGTGACGAGTTTAGCATTATCAATTTTATAAGGCTAAAGTAGGGTTGTGTTATGGGAAATTGCATTAGGGTGCAATTTTACACCATAACAATATGCTTCTACAAATCAACTTGGAAGTCTTCTATGGTTGTAAATTTCAAGTGTAATTACCTTATGAATAATAAGCACTATCTAATTGGATTCATGTCTTACCTTATTCTATACTTAACTAAATTTGGTGATTGAGATTAGAATCAAATGTCACCTTATTTTTTATCAATAAATTAAAGGTCTACAGGCTTTGGCCATAATGTTGTAGTTGTAGACATGTATGATCCTTGTACATGTCTTTATTTCATTGTTTTGTGTACTAATAGAGGTATCCTTTCAATGCTTTAAATATGTACTTGTTACATTTAAGCATTCAATTTATTTGTTTCACCCTCAAATATATCAACTTTGAAACTTAGTTCTTTACAAATAGTTTATATGTATGCCATATTTTTATACATTATTGGTACAAGTTTAGAGCATTTCAATACTTTCTAGCTATAATTTTTTTACATCCAATATTTTTCTTACAATTATGACTTGTTTGAAACTCGGCTCTTTACAAATAGTTTATATGTATGCCACATTTTTATACATTATTGCTAAGTTTAGAGCATTTCAAGACTTTCTAGCTATAATTTTTTTACATCCAATATTTTTCTTACAATTATGACTTGTATGCTTCCTTAGCACTATTTTAATGGACTTCATTTTTCCAATTATATTTTTCTTTCCTAAATGCAAAATATTTATTACATAAATTTATAGTGAGAATCTCTTAGTTGCTCATGGTTGTGGTCATATTACATAATGTTAATTTTGTAGTAAGTGTATATTTTAGTGTCCTTGCAAGATTTATGATTTTATTATCTATTATTGAAGAGTACATATATGTGAATATTATTGTAATTTCAATGTAATTACTTCATTTTTTATATATATAAAAGATTATTTTATTCATTTTTTCCTAAATTTAAATCTTTGCTAGGATTTATTACATTTAACTTTATTATGAGAAACTCTTTGATGCCCACTATAGTTGTCATATTAGATCCAAGAATATTTTTTTAATTTTATGGTAAGAAGATGTATGATTTAGTGTCTTTCCAAGTTTTATGATCTTAGATCTTAGATCCAAGAACAGAATTGTAAATTTAAAAAAAAATCTTCTAGATATTATTCTATACCAAAAAATTATTAAGCAAAATGTTTATTATTCCATTCCTTGATTAGTGCTCTCTAATATATTGTTTTTCTTATAATTTGCTATTAGCATAACCATTGTACTTTCTTGTAATTAAATACTTATTCTAACTCATGATACAATGTTGTAGCCTTTTTTACTTTTTGTTATATATACATATTCACAATGAAAATTAAACTTTTATATATTTATTAATTTGATTGTGAACTCATCAATTCGACACTAATATTTTTATAATATTTAAATATATATCGTATAAATAATTTTAAAAATTAATTATTTTTAAATTGTTGTCTTTGTCATCCTTATAAAAAGTCTTCCCAAACGTCGAAAAAAACCTCCTTTCCCTAACATCCTCACATCCCAAAGCACATTTCCTCCCATCCTTGTACACACCCAAAACCTTTAAATGTTGCCTTTGTTCATCAAAATAAATTAAACATTCCATCACATCAAATATCTCTAAATACACAGGACTACAAAGTTGTACGAAGAGCAAGATTCTAGTTAAATGGTATTTAGCACCTAGAAACCATAAAGCTTCATATTTAATAGGTGCTTGGATCATTCAATTATTTCAATTATTTGAAATTTTTATTTTTGTTAAAAAATACATGTTAAAAAAATATTATTACCTTTAATTTTATATAATTGAAATTAAATGAATAACTTATTCTTATTGTATTTTATTTGCTTTGATTCAATACAAATTTAAAAAAAGAGAATCAAATGATGTAGACTACACAACTCTTACGTGTGAGAAAAGCTTTGTATAGGGATGACATGATGGGGAACCATCTTACTACCATTAAAGATCCTCCTCAAAGATTTTACAGTTGCAAATTGTTTACGCACTAGAATTTCAATTTTCAAATGAATACACTTCAATATTTATAGGTTAGAATGTTCTCACTAAAAAGTAGTATAAAATAGTAATATCTTGGTACATTAATTTATCTTTAAAAAATATGTTTTTAATATAACATATTTGCTTCTCACATATATTTTGGAAGTTAATATAAATTTATTATAATAAATAATAATTTAATTTTCCAACAAATTAGATTATTAAAAATTAATATTACAAAATAAAAAAAATTGTAAATCTTAATTCAGAAATAAATAATAATTTTAAATTCCAAAAAACAATTTTAAAATTAGTAAACCCTCATTTATAATTTACCAAGTGCTTTAAAAAAAATTAATCTCCACAATATAATTCTTCGAAAATGTTCCTTTGATATTTGAGTTTTAGAAGGAAAACAAAATTCTCTATACAGACGCCAGACTACCTACCAAACGCTGTGTCTTGAACGATGATTCCATGACAAGTTAACAAGAGCTGCTACGGGGAACGACATTTTAGAGAACTACACCAAATTTCACAATTTCATATTCTCAACATCTTTTTGCTTTGAATAAACAACTTCTGCGAGACCAAAACGACAGATATTTTTACTGTTACCAAAATCAAAACTTTGAGAACACGTAAAGTATAGTTTCACTTTATCGTCCAACTGGATTTGCTATCCTCTTTGACAGGGAAATTTTGGTCTTGGGGAAGCGCTTAGCGAGATCGTTTACAATTTGAAGAGCACCATC
This sequence comes from Sequoia sempervirens, assembly GCA_007258455.2. Classification (NCBI taxonomy): domain Eukaryota; kingdom Viridiplantae; phylum Streptophyta; class Pinopsida; order Cupressales; family Cupressaceae; genus Sequoia; species Sequoia sempervirens. Next base: position 639,664,383 of record VDFB02058242.1, on the reverse strand, counting down.
AAACCCGTCAGCCCCAAATGCCTATGAATTATAACCCATGCCGATTCTGACACTTTCCAAGAGAGGACTGCCTTCCAAAATGCAAGAGCACAGCAAAACGGCCACATATTTTTGGTGGTCTCTAAGCAACCCAATATTCACAGTAAATGTCCTCAAATTTGGTAGTCGTAGAGTCAACTCCGCTACATCCTGCATTTAGAACATTGCTCTATGTTTTAATAATATGGAGTTTAATTAACATGATCAAGTTTTCACAGTCTATGATAATGTTTTGTTAAGAATTTTTTAAATCAACGTTTTGGATCAAATTCCATGTAGAAAGATTTTCTACTCTCTTGTTGCATGCATGCTTATTCCTAATATAATATGGATATGGATATGGATATGGATATGGGGTTTGATCAGAAATGTTGATTTAAAAAATTCATAACAGTTTCAATCCAGATTTGAGAAAAAATAATATAAGCTGTTAAAAATTTGCACAACAAAATAGCTCTTCCGTGATTAACCCCTTCTCTAAGCTCAAAGCTCACAACTGGGTTGGCACGATTTGAATTGTCTGATTAAACTGTAGGTGTATAGCTTTGAAAACGAAAAGCTCAAACAGTGAAGAGATACGGGAAATTATTAATATCATTTCAACATTTTACTTTAAATTAGAATCTGAAATTATGAACTAGTGTTTTACCAAATGTCATTTCAATTTTGATTTCAAATGATTGGAAACGATCTTTTTGAGGCAGATTTAAAGAACAGAATTACTTACCTTTGGATAAAACACAGAAAAGGGAGAGTCAATGCACAACTCTTCCAAGCGAGGAAAGCTTTGCAGAAACTCCACATGAATGAAATCTTCTTGACCGAAACATGTGATTTTCTTCAATGATTTTACCGTTACAAAATGCTGAAGAAGTGAAAAGCTAGTTTCCAAATGGACACATACAGGTAAACATATGTTCGCAATTACCAAGCTATAGCAATCAATAATTTTAATGCTTTCTAATCTTGGGCAATTTGCTTCCATCGAACAGATTTCTTCATTGTCCGGTTCAAGAAGAGCGAGAGACTTAAGACTGGAGGAAATTATTCTCAAATTCGAAGGCAATCCGCATTGGGATAACGTCAAACTTTGAAGAAGGCGAAATGATTTTAAAATCGCCTCAATTGCCTCCTCGCTTAGCTCAACGAGTTCAAGATAACATGTTACAAGTTGAGGGAAACCTTCAAATTGTGCAGGCACCTTTTTCATCTCAAAAAACTGGAGAGACAGAGATTTAAGTGTCACAAATGAAAAGAGAGACTCTGAAACATCCATCTGCATGTCATTATTTTTCAAATCTATGCACTTCACACCCGATAAAGAAATCCACAGAAGCCACTTGTCAATGTCACTTTCACAGCTGTCACAATTCGAAAGCTCAAAAGTTTCGAGGCCAACACACTGCATAAGAAACTTGTTAATTATATCTTCAGGCATAATTTGGGGAATCAATTCAAATAAATCAAAAAACTCATCGGAAAACTTGAGATGGGGCAACCGAGTCCACGCTCTGCACCATCTTCGAGACACCGCAGAAAAGCGAACGGCTTCTTTCAGAGAGAGTCTCGTCAAAATCTGAGAACACAACAGATCGTCTGGAAAACTATCTATTTTACCCATTTCTTAGCAAGACCTTCAAATTGCAGTGGGAAAAATATCCAGAGCTCAAACATTTAATGTCACATCATGACGTAGAGGCTTCTCCTATGTAGGGCTTCCCGAATAATGAATGTACCATCTTTTCTAGTAATAATGACCACCCCAAGTGTTCTGTACTCATTCCCAATGCCTTACAACCTATAATGGCCGGGCACTGTCTATCCAGCCCCAGGAATGCACCGGGGCATGGATGACATGCCATGCCTCTATACATAGGACGGGTACTCGCATTGTTTTCAGCACCCTGCTTTGCAAGTTGTATGGTTGTACGTTGTGGCAGACATCTTATCTATGCGCTGTGCATTTTTAAAATGTAAATCATGGTACTGCGTTAAGGGTTTTTTTTTACTCTTTCTTAAATTTCATTATTCATATATAATGTTTTATGTTTTTGATATTTTATATTTATTTATGAATAATGTTTTTATGTTTTTGTTACTGTATATTTATTTAAAGAATTGTTTTTATTTTTATTTTTTCATTTATTTGTTTTAGTTTTAGTTCTTAGGTAAATTTTAAAACTAAAATATTTATTAAAAAAAAATATATGTAAAAGAGGTTTGATATTTTTCATTGTCTTTTACATAATTTTTAAAAACTGTGTATGAAATTTTAATTTTTTTTAGAAACAATAAAATAAAATCACTATACTATAATTTTTATACCATTCAAAATAATAATATAGGTATATTTAATTGAATTTAACCTTTTATTTTATAAGTCTAATTATATATTTTTATATTACTATTATAATTAATGTTTAATATACTAGTATTATAAATAAAAGTATATTGTATTATATATAATACATAAGTTTTAACCTTCATGTGATATACTAAGTATCATAAGATTATATCTTATTCAATCACTAATATTCAATCTTATATTCTTATCAAAATTAATGATTCAATATTATAAAATCTTATGAGAAAATATTAATTTAAGAAAGTCAAAACATAATTATTAAGAAACATGGAAAATATGATTACATTTATCTTTAAAATATTTAAAATGTATTTATTATATATTATATTTTATATTAGAAATTACCAAATAAAAATATAATGTAATATATAATTAATATGTAATACAAATTAATTTAACACGTAAATATAATGCAACACATAATTACTATATAATACATATTTTATATGATTGATGGAAAATATGATAACATTTATATTAAAAAAATAGCATTTATGTTTTAAAAAATTAGCATTTATATTTTAAAAAAATTAAATGTATTTATTAGCATTTATTAGTGATGGGTACGCTGAAGAGGTGTGGAAGGTCAATGAGGAAAAATTTAGGCTTTTTTTTTATACATTAGGTCAATTGGGAGGTCATTTAGAAAATGATGTTATTTGTGTAACAAATGTCTCAATGGATAAGCCATAGCTTGAAATCAAAAGGGATGTAGACACCATTAAAATAAACTCATGTTATGTTTGCACGAGGAAGAGAGAGAGAGAGAGGTGGGGGGGAGAGGTAAGTAGAGGAGAGAGAACAATTATAAATAAATAAATTTAAAAGAATTATTTTCCTTCCACACCTTTTCGGCGTACCCATCGCTAATAAATGCTAATAAATACATTTAATTTAAAAAAAATATAAATGGTAATTTTTTAAAATATAAATGTTATTTTTTTAATATAAATGTTATCATATTTTCCATCAATCATATAAAATATGTATTATATAGTAATTATGTGTTGCATTATATTTACATGTTAAATTAATTTGTATTACATATTAATTATATATTACATTATATTTTTATTTGGTAATTTCTAATATAAAATATAATATATAATAAATAGAAAAATAATAATATTTTAAAAATTAAATTTAAATTATATAAAATATTAAAAAATAAATTGACATTATATAAATATAATATATAATAAATACATTTTAAATATTTTAAAGATAAATGCAATCATATTTTCCATGTTTTTTAATAATTATGTTTTGATTTTCTTAAATTAATATTTTCTCTCAATTTTGATAAGATTTTATAATATTCAATCATTAAGTTTGATAAAAATATAAGATTGAATATTAGTGATTGAATAAGATATAATCTTATGATACTTAGTATATCACATGAAGGTTAACACTTATGTATTATATATAATACAATATACTTTTATTTATAATAGTAGTATATTAAACATTAATTATAATAGTAATATAAAAATATACAATTAGACTTATAAAATAAAAGGTTAAATTCAATTAAATATTCTTATATTATTATTTTGAATGGTATAAAAATTATAGTATAGTGATTTTATTTTATTGTTTAAAAAAAAAATTAAAATTTCATACACAGTTTTTAAAAATTATGTAAAAGACAATGAAAAATATCAAACCTCTTTTACATATTTTTTTTTTAATAAATATTTTAGTTTTAAAATTTACCTAAGAACTAAAACTAAAACAAATAAATGAAAAAATAAAAATAAAAACAATTCTTTAAATAAATATAAAATAACAAAAACATAAAAATATTATTCATAAATAAATATAAAATAACAAAAACATAAAACATTATATATGAATAATGAAATTTAAGAAAGAGTAAAAAAAATCCTTTAACGCATAGATAAGATGTCTGCCACAACGTACAACCATACAGCTTGCAAAACAGGGTGCTGAAAACAATGCCAGTACCCGTCCTATGTATAGAGGCATGGCATGTCATCCATGCCCCGGTGCATTCCTGGGGCTGGATAGACAGTGCCTAATGGCCGCCACATCAAAGGAAATGAGTTAGTACCTTTGAATAGCTGCATTCGAATTAATTACGAATCAAATGAAAATCTGAAAGTATCATTATTGAATTGATTGTCACACTAATGATGTACAACTAAGCCATTATGGGAAAAATGGTTCATTTATTGTGAATAGACAGAAGCAACCCGTGATTCTGCACAAATTGTACCGCTTTAAAAGTTATTATTAAAAATTAATCTATTCATTAGCCGATAAGCTATATTGTTGGAAGTTTCAGTTTGAAACCTGACAAACGCCGGCAACCCACAATATCTTACCACAAAACAGGCATTGTTTTCAGTCAACTGCAAAACTTTACGGCATGTAAAAGGCAAAGCTTATCTACGCATTGAATTTTTGATAGATTTTGTTTATTGCTGGCAGTCCAAATGTTACTTCGAATCAAATAACTTGTACGAAAGATCTGATATGTTTTCATCCGCAATAATTTTGCTCTACCGGCCACCGTGTCTAGAAATACAACAATGAATAGTGAACAAAAAATACATAACTTGCTACTCAGAAGCAGAAGAAATTTGAAGAATCCACGTTATTACCCTGCAAAGTTTCCCTTTTTTTTTTTTTTTCTCCTATTTACTTGTAGGAAACTCAAAGGATCCTACAAAGTTTGTCTGTTCTTTTTCTCATATATAATTATACTCGTAGGAAATTAATAGGAAAAAAATCATTCTACATTTACAACAAGTTTTGATCTTTTATCTGTTATTAAAGGGGTTATCGCCCCATCAGGAGGAATACACGACAAGTGGGCTTTTTGCACAAATTAAAGAGAAACCCATGGTAGTTTTTCCATGATACAGATCCTGTTTCCTATTAATACATGCTCCACCTACAAACAGATAGATTATCATACACATTAATTAATGTGAAACATATGCACAGGTAAACAATCCATGATAACATCAGAAAAACGTAGAGATGAGGACTGCAAGAGTGAAAAACTTTATTTTTCAAGGAAACTCTCGGTTAGTTGTGATCACCATGCTCAACTATAGTAAGTATTATACACAGCAAAGCGTCATGGGTATCCAATATTATATACAAAGCTTCATGGGTATCCTATATAAAAGAGATGATGACTGCAAGAGTCTGAAAAACTTTCTTTTAAAAGGAAATTTTCAATTGTTTGTGATCACCATGCTCAACAATATTAAGGATTATACACAACAAAACTTCATGGGTATCATATATATAGGGAAACAATCTATGCTGGCATAAAAAAAAAATGCAATGATCACCAATAAACTCCCATGAGATACTCAATCTAGATGGGTATCACGGGTACCTTGAAGAAAACTAATAGATCAAAGAAGTCATAGTTTTAAGAAAATATTGGTTGACTTAAAAGTTTGTTTTCAAGCATGGGGTGAGGAATGTTTCAACTGCCTGAAAGTTGTTTTTCCCAGCATGAGGCAACTTTCCGTAGAACCAATCCCTTCATTTAACAGATAGCAATATAATTGTGTTAAAATAAAATAAAACATAACAAAAAGCCTGGAATGACTCGATGGAAAAATGTAATTTAACACTTACAGGAAACAAGTGATAATTGTCCTTCCTTTACTCATCCAAAGTGATATTAGGGCGTTGTAGTTGAAAACAAAAGATCAGTCGCTGAATCCTGAAAGTGAGGATACCCTACCAATTTGTCTCTAAATTTACAACTATGGGTGAAGTGATTCCTTATTATAGTCGACAGAACAATCATTGAACATGAGCATTCACTATGTTACCGGGTAGCAAAATCAGTTACCAGGTGGAAAAATTTCATCCCTACACCGCATATGGTGCTTAACAGCATGTCATGTCCCAAAATTGTAACACATGAAAATGCAAATCAATAAATAAATCATAATCACGAAACACATTTTAGTGTGAAATATAAATAACTAGATAAATAAATATCAAAAATGTAATGGCAATCTAAATATTATTATCAAGAATATTATAATTATAATACATTTATTATAATAAACGAGACAATTAATATTAGTACATTATAAATATCATAATAATAGAGATTTCACAAGAGAAAATATTACAAAATAATATTAATAAAATATTATTATTATAGTCATAAATATTATAATACATATAAAACCACTAGTTTAAGAATAAATATTAAGAAATAATATTTATATATTGAAGATGTAATGCAGCGATTATTAGTGAAAAAAAAAAGAAGGATTAATTATAAAAACAGCAGTTTGAAAAAATAAAATAAATATAATAAATAAAAGTGGTTTAAAAATAATAATGAAGGTTTAAATAAATGTTTGTGTCTTTTCATAAGGACATCACTCTTGAAAAGATGTATCCTTTAACATAGATATAAAAAGACATTGAATGTAAGAATTAGAAATAAAAAAGGAATCAATTAGAAATCTGCATAAAGCAGCAGATTGGAAATGAAATAAACTATGGGAGATTTATTTGATTAAGTGTTATTGTCAAGAATATATTTGGGGAAGTAAGTTTTATATATATATATATATAGTAAGTGATATATATATATAGAGTAAGTGATTATTGGAAGATTAAAATTAATTAGAAATAATTATATATTTATACGCGATCATTGTAATAATGATGCTGGCAGCAATTATTGAGCCTTATAAGTAATTACGATCATAATATAAAACTGGATAGATTAATATATATGACCAATCAAATGTAAGATTGAAGGAAGGCGACTAAGGAATTAAGAATCATGGGAAGACACAACAGTTCAGGTGATGTATTCACTTAGCAATAATATTTGGCATATTTTGAATATAAGAATTAGATATTGTTAATTTGATTATTGATATAATGACATCCTTTAATCTTATCATAATGAGAATTATCATAGGAAATGATGAACTTAAAGAACCATTGGTAAATGAAAATATATTTGATTATAGGCATGAAATAAATTTTGGATGAATGCAAATATATCTGATTGTTTAAAGATTGTCTACTATGTGCTTGTAAACCTATTAGGATGGACGAAACATGGGTGAAGTTGGATTGCCTAAAAACCCCACTTTCAGCCCCTTAGGCCCTAGACAAGGGATTGGGCTTTGCAGCCCCTTAGGCTCTTAACAAGGGATTGGGCTTTGCAGCCCCTTAGGCCCTTGACTAGGGATTGGGTTATAGGAAGATGGGGGTCCCACTTAAGTCTCTGCCCCTTAGGCCCAAGATACGGGATTGGGCAAGAGAAGGTGGTAGGCCTTAGGCCACTTGGACTCTATGGTTCCTCTCCCCTAATAGGACGAGTGTCTTCTGAGGTGTTACCATGAGTGGAGTATGCAGGTACTAAGCCCCTAGGCAAGAAGGATTGTGATGGACAACCTCTTGAGTTTACATGAGGGCTTCAGGGCGGATCCACCTATGGCACTCCTCTTATGTCTTCATTAATTGATTCATGTTTATAAATATATTGTGGATATCTAGATATTATTGCTAACAGATATGTGTATGTGGAAATGTTTTTAAATTGGTGAATGCAGATTTCAATCTAGGATTATTTCATTAGAGAAACACATTCCTTTTGGAAAGAAGAAACCCTAAACCTAATCAACAATTGAATTCTAGGGCAAACAAGCAAATACAAGAGCAAGGCTAGGTAAGGGACATTACATAGCAAGAAAATGCTTAATGTGGCAACATAAGCAAGGAATGCAGACAATTTTCTTGTTGACATGCAAAGTGTGACAGTGATTGATCCATTAGTGCAGCAGATCTGCATGAGGCAATAGTATTGGGAGAGTAGAATGGAACACCTTCTTGATAGGAAAATCCCATGGCTACGTGGTAGCATTTGATTGATTTTTTTGATTGCAAATGGTTAGGTGGGTCCTTTCACTGTTATTTAGATTCCTCATATAAATTTTATTTGAAGAAATTAACAGCTAAAGAAATGTGGCAAACCCAGAAAGTTTTTGTCTATTTATATATTAAAATACCTTAAACGTTGGCAATCTATCTGGGTCATCAATAGTAGTTTGAAGATTTGTTCACTGAAATGCGAAGCACTTTGAAATGCAAAGTACTTCTTTTTTTCCGCTGGTAAGTACGAATTGTCTTTAGATTTATTTTAGATTTATGGTAAAATTATTTATTTATTTTATTTATTTTTTTAATTTATATAAAAATGTTTAAGGTGATTAAATAATGTAATGAATTAATAAAATAAATTTAAGTAAATTTATTGCATTAAAATAATTAATATATATTTGAAATGTTTTTTATATAAAATTTGTTCATAAAGATAAATAATAAATCAATTATTCTATATTACTTATTTATATATTTTATTATTTACATATTATATTATATAAACTATGTTTTATTATATATAACATAATATATAATAAGACAATGACAATATTGTATACATTATTTTTTATTTATATATAACATTACTATATATTATTATATATTTATATATAACATATTATTTATTACATTATATACATTATTATTCATATTATATACTATATTATATAAATTATTTTTATATAGATTTAAGTTTGATTCAATGTGGTAGTCATGGTAGGGTTTAGATGAGCACTCATTTGTAATGGAAGATTAGGATCTCAAGTAGCTCATGGAACAAAAAAGATTGAAAAAAATAAAGATTAAAAATTTAGATTTAGATTATAAATGTAAAAATGTTAGTGGTATATTATTAGATCTAAAATTAAACCTTAATATGATTCCTAAAGGTGGGTGAAAAGGAAATCTTGACCATTGATTATTGTTAGCACTTAATGGGTTAAAGAGAAATGTTCTTTCTGAGTAATAAGCATTCACATGGCAAGATCAAGTAAGCTTTTGTAGGTTGACAGATCAAATCGTATGTATTTTGATAAACTACAAATCTGTCGCAACCTTTGGCTCAACTGCTAAGAATCTATACAATTGGTTGAGATCAAACTTTAAAGTATTAAGTAATTTAGTCAAATGCCAATAATGGAAGTACATGACGTGTTTTGTGTAAAAATACACTTAGCATGTTAACTTACATATAATGTTCTATTGGGGTAACCATTGCACCCTTCCTGATATAAGTGTTAGTATATTAATATCTATACAAATTGTACAGCTTTGTGAGTGATATTAATGAGATTACAAGTTATTATAAAATTTAATCTATTTATATATTAATATAAAAATTGTGTGATGCAGACGTTTTAATAAATATATTAACACATAAATATAATATATTAACTTTTAATAATATATTTTATATAATATTATATTTAATATATTTATATAACATTATTATATAATATTATATTTAATATATTTATATAACATTATTATATAATAAATATATATTAATATAAAAATTGTGTGATGCGGACGTTCTAATTATAGTTTATAATATATTTATGATATAAATATATTTGATATATTTATGATATAAATATATTTGATATATTTATATAATGTATAATAAAATATATTATATATTATATAATATTATTTATATATTATACATTTATATACTAGCATTTGTATTAGAAGGGTGCAATGGTTATGTCGATGGAAAACTATATATAGAAATAAATGTTAGTGTGAAAAGGGATATTATTAAACTAGTTAACTTCTAGGCTATTTAGTAGATTCCTATTCATACTATACTTAAGCTCACTTAGAGAACTTCTATAGTTTTGTCTCACCTCATGTAGTTGAGACAAATGTTCTCACTTTGTGAGACACCTCTTCCATAGTTGCTTGCCACTCACTAAAACACTTGTCATGTGAGTTAACAAGTTTTCCATCTTCGAAGGATTAGTCATTGTGTTTGACATGATTACCTTCACTACCTTGTTTCAGGTTTTTGTGGATGTTTCAGGTTTTTGTTGTTATGATCTTGATAGAAATCCTAACAGTAAACATGGCAAGGAAGTGTAGTTTGAAATATATACAATCTTGTTTGTAAAATATATAAAATATCTATATACGTATTTGTAGATTGAAAATTGAATGAAAGATTTGTAGCTATTTCAATTGTGATGATATTGTATTTGATGATTTCATGTGCTAGTATGGAATGAGCCAGCACATGCTTTTTTGGATTTTCATGTTTTATTTTCCTACACAGTCAAAGAAGAATTTAGCGGACTTATATCATAAATGCATAATTGGCTTTATATAAATGGTAAAATTTGCATTAAAAGGTGAAAGTAGTTGTTAAGGAGAAGAATTGTGGGCTAGAAAATGAAAGATTGGTAGCATGATCAAAGCACTTGTTGTAGAGGGTCGCAGGGCCTGGCTTGATTGGCTAAAGCATCTTGTTGTAGGCAAGAGGTCATGAGGTCTAGTATCCCTCAGTCCCCATGGTATCAGAGGTTTGTCGTGCCAGCGTCATCGATCGCATGAGAAAGTTTACTAGGCGCACTACAGTTTATAGGGGACTACTTGATTCCTATAGTCTAAAGAAAAGCACTTGCTACAAAAGTATACAAATATTAAACATCCACCTACATGTGATAAAGTTGTGTGTAAATATACAAATATAAATGTGTCTAGTATGAAGATAAGAAAAATAAAACAAAGAAATTTTATGCAAAGGGTGAAATTTTATGTGTACTTGTACTCATCATAATGAGAGCAGATGTAGTTGACACTCTTTCGTTTTCTTGATAATTGTGTATGGATTATTTTTCATTTTTAAATACCAATTGAAGGAAAATGGTGGATCTATACTAAGGGAATTTATTGATTTCGCTCTAGATATAGCTGTAAAAGTTAAGCCTTGCCTTTGTTTTTTACCTATATCAATTGTTGCTTTTTTGAGTGTTAATCCTTATGATTTATGTATGGTAATTTCCCATGCTATGCATAGTGGTATTTATCTACGAGTACCTAGAGATATAGGTGTTATTGGTATAGTTTTTGGGGCATTTTGATTCCAAGGTGGGCCATTGTACAATTATCAAATTTCACTACTAGGTACAAAGGTAAGGGAAGCAACAAGCAAAAAGACTCATTCCATCGCTTAAGTCACTAAAGACAAAATCTTAGGCAGTGACATGACTAACATAGGATAAAATACAAATACAAAAGTAGTAATCACCCAAAAATTGGTTGGAGGTTATTAAGAGATTTTATATTGGCGTATAGGGGGTGATCTTCTCAAAATTGATCCTTGCAAATGATAGGACACCTCTGAAATTCTTTTCTTGATAAGCCCATGCAACATTCAAACTTGGTTGGTGGAGACTGACTGAAACCTAACTCAAGTTGTACCATCATCCTCTTTGTCTTCACCCTATTTTGTTGATGTGTCTATCCTTGATGGTAGAAATTGGATAACTCTTTCCACATGTGACTTGTAGTCATCACCAATCAAAACCTACACCAGAGAAAACTTTAGTGGTGAATCTTCGCCAATTGGCAAATTTTAAAAATTGGCCAAATCGAAATTGGCGAATTAATCACACCTAATGTGGTGTTCAAATCGCCCAGATTTTACAAACTATAGGTCCAATGCATGTCCATTCGCCAATGAGTTTTTTTTATGAGACATAATTAAGTAACAAATTCGCCATAACAAACTACACATTTCAAATGGACCAACTAATATTTTCACCTGAAATCCCAAAAGCATGTAATAAAACACCTGCATATTCGCAAATACTATTAAAACAACATTGTATTAGGACCCATTTCGCCAATTAAAATTTACAAATAGTTGCTTGTGAAGACCCATTTCGCCAATTAAAATTTATAAATAGTTGCTTATGAGGACCTATTTCGCCAATAACATTAAAAAATAATTACATTTGAGGACACATTTCGCCTTGAAAATTACAACGTATCGTTGTATAAGCACGCGAGATTCGCCAAATTTTTAATAAACCATTTAAAAATCCCACAGAATTCACCAAATATGGAATTATGGATTGATATAAATACAATTGAAAGTGTCATTTATTCTTTTAAATTTTGTTCAATTATGAGATTCTACTTCTCAATTTGGAAGTCAACAAAAGCCGAAAACATAGATTTAAAGGTGAGCACGATCATTTCTTCATAGTGTTATTAGTTATAATAATATTTTTTCTTTATTTCTTTTCCATTCTTGCTTCAGTCTTAAAGATGATATTGAGTAGGAAATGGGATCTATATTCTCTGTCCTTCTTAAACATTCTTGCTTCAGTCTTAAAGATGATATTGAGTAGGGAATGGGATCTATATTCTCTGTCCTTCTTAAACAAGAAGACATTTTTTCTAGTTTTTATTCGAAGTGAGATTAATATGTCGAATAGCAAGGGTAAGGCCCCTGCCGCTCCTCAAGGTGGTGAAGAGACTGGGAGGCCATCAAAACGCCCAAAAATTAGAGGTACCATACAGTCTTAAACTTTGGAATTGCCAAAAATTTTGATCCATCAGGTCAAGATGGAGCTACATCATCAACTCTTCCACCAAATATTAATGAAGAAGGTATTCACAATACCTAACCTCCACCGGAAGGTCAAGTTGAGATTGTCATTGAGTTAAATCAAAATGTATTAAATGAGGATGGCAATACTGTAGAGATGTTCCAAGGGATACCCTGGTTAGCCAGAATGAGATAATTGACTTGGATGAGAATAATGTTGGTAGCAAGAAAAGAAAAAGCAAATAAAAAATGGGGCGCGAGTGGGAAATGACAAGGAATTTTCAACTTGGTTGGTTGTCAAAGTACCCATTCATTGTACTAGTGGGGAAAACAAATGATATTGAAAGTGCAACATTGGCCAAATGTATGATTTGTAGTTGGAAATGTGGAAGAGACAAGACGTTGCAACTAAAGATTGACACTATAGAAAAGCATATCAGTAAAGATTATGAAAAACAAATCATAGACGAAAAGGAACAATCAGTCGTACGATGGAAATCAAAGGAAGAATGTCTTCATGTTAGGTATGTCGCGGATTATGAAGAGCATGACCAAAGAATGTCGAAGCTTATTACATGTAAAGGTACACTTGATGCTCAATTTGGAAAAGCAATGGAAGCAGCAAATATGTCAAAAACTATTCAGATGAGTATTTTTTTCATATTTTGTCCAGAGGGCGTCCTATGACAGACTACCCAGAATATTCTAGATTATTATCTTATTTGGGTGTTCCTCACTATCCCTGCTCACATTGGTCAGTAAACGCTGGATGGGAATGGACAAATTGTCTTGCTACAATGGAAAATGAAGATTTGAAAGATAAAGTAAAAGAGTCAAATTTCATTGCATTATCTTTAGATGAAGTTACTGCGGTAGACAATACTTATTGGGTCTGTATGCATTTGTATACTGTAGAACTACATGTTCGCCAAGCTCATGGGTATGTGCAGGATCATGATAGGCCAAAAAGTGGCAATATGATAGGCATGTGTAGGGTATGTGGCTGACGACTTTTTTTTAATCCAAAATTGATGAAACGAAAAGGGTTTTTAAATGAGAGATTCTCAGTTTTCCACCAATATAAATTATGTTTTACTTTGAATTTAATAAATTATTATTATTCAGTTTCTATTGGAATTACGACTAAAGCCCTGATTGATAGGTTGATTGAAAAAAATCTATAGTTTTCAAATAGTATCACATTTTTTGAATCTGAAACATGTGTCACATTTTATGCTTTGCATACTATAGGATTAAAAAAATGAATTTCATGAAGTTTTGACCAAGTTAAGGTGGTCAGACATATGAGTTTTATATTTTTTAAGTTGTAATAAAAAATTCATAATTAATTATTTACTTAGAAAAAAATTACAAAAAAATATGCATCACATCGGGACATGATTCCTCTACTTATATCTAAAATTTTATAAAAAAAATATTATCATTTTATTGTGGTTAGGGTAGTTAGATAGACACCTACTTCTTATTTTTTCCCTGAAATTTAAGTGCTACTGCATTGAAATTTCAAATTTTCACCAAATAGATTTTTTTTTTAAATAAACCTAGTAGTTTACAAACTACATTCAATTTGTTACAGATTATATTCTTACATATTTTTAAAATAATATAAATAACTTATTCAAATTTTTATGTAAAGTTGCCTAACTCTGATTTTTCTAAATTTTATCGCCATTTAAGGACCTATTTTTTCTATGATGATCATGCACATACCCTTATCTTCTCTGTGTTCATAAAATGAAGGATAGTTCAATATCGTAAAATCTATTTGAATTAGTCAAGAAATCTTTGAATGAATTGTAGGTATGGATGAGTTGATAATTGCCAAAAAGTTGGTGTGTGTAGGAGTTGATGGAGTTGCAGTGATGCAAGGTCAAAGGACCGGTGTTTGCACAAAGTTACAAACTACTTGTGCAACATACATGCTTGACATTTACTGCATATCCCACAAAATGAATTTAGCATTCAAAATTGTAAGCAAGTTTCCTATAGTATCAAAAGTTGAAAATCTAGTCTGCGAGATCCACGCATACTTCTTCCGTAGTCCCAAACGTTTCGTAGAATTTCAAAATTTTGTTGAGGGAATAACACCAGGAAATAAGCTTCTCAAGGATGTCAATACCAAATGGATCTCCCTGCATGAACCAGCGCAACAAGTTCTTTCAGAATATCAATCCTTGATTGGATTGATGTACAAAAATCGCAGCACAGTAAACAAAGCTCCTGACCTCTTACATAGGTTAAGTGATATAGACACTCTTGACTTTAGCTAGTCTTCTCCCCATGCTGGATCTGATGAACAATCTTGTGAAGAAAGCCCAAGACAGAACTATGTATATTAATGAATATGCCAATCTACGTAAACATACATGCTTGGCCCTCGATTATCTATATCTAGATCTAACACAAGAAGGCCCAAATTATTTCATGTTGCAGAAAATTACTGATTTGAATAATCCTAATAATTATTTGTAGTTCAATGCAAGTGGGCACTTATGTATTTGTGTACATGGATATGAGATACCAATGCACCATTGTAAGAAAGTCAAGCACTCTAGTAAAGAAGTAGTTGTTAATGGGGAAGATTTTAATGGCATTGTTAAACCTATTAGTGATAATTTGAAGGAAATTACAAAATCTCTTTCCTCAAAGATTCGTGAAAGGTTCTCTCGACATAAAATACTTGAAGCCATGAGTATTGTGTATCCCCAATTTTGGGCAAACCAAGATAACCCAAAATATTTTCATGATCAAGTAAAAATCTTGATTGAACAATTTTCAAAAAGTGTAACATACAATGAGCAGATAATAGAATTTTTTTTAAATGAAGCTAAGCTTAGAAAACAATCTAAGAGTTTTGCAACAGTAATGAGGGATTAGTATAAATCCATGGGCACAGACAAGGCCTTTGAACCAAGATCAATAAAAAAGGTTTGGAAAAACTTAGGTCAGAGTGAAATATTGCGTGATTCGATATCAGAATATTTCAAACTTGTTGATTTATGTCAAACAATGATATTGGGGTCGGTGGAGGATGAAAGATTTTTCAGTACATTGGGGTTTTTGAAATCAAAGTTAAGAAACAAACTAGACAATAATTTGGAAAATTGCTTGAGGATGAAAGGAACTGCATGTAATGTCTTTAATTTTCCTTTTGAAAGGACACTCATAATCTGGAGGTTCACATGTGAAAGAAGAGGGACCGAGTTGTGCAACACTCCAATTCCAAACGTTGGTATTGGTGGCACTGGCAATGGCAGTGGGACTGGGACAGATGACATCGACAAAAATCACACAATGAATGTTGAATTTGAGACACAGACCGAAGAAAATGAAGAGCAGACTCAGAATCAAGATGACTCTTTTACTTTATCTCAAGATGAACGTCAATTTGAGGACCCTGACTCCATTTGGGAAATGGAAGAGAATTAACAGTTTTTAGGTATTTATACTGCACTTCATGATTCATGAATCAGTTTCCATTGTTCCAAACTGTAGTTGATGATATTTCATATGATATTCAATGAAATTGTGAATCATTGCACTTCATGAATCATATTCCAAACTGTAGTTGATATTTTATATTGTATTCCATGAAATTGTGATATTTTATATTTGTTAGCGTAACAACTAGCACCTCTGGAGTAAGAGTTGGTACGGACAGCTATGCACACTACGCAATGAGTGCTCTTCAAATTAGGAGGGGAAGCTCCCTCGTTGTGCTTGACAAAAATACTTGCAAAGGGAAATAAACTAAACTAAATCCTATCTTTTTGCTTCAGCTGTAGAAGTACAAGGCTTTCTCGAAAACTATATATGTTGCAGCTGAGAATTTTCTAGTTTCACATATTCACTAACTACAACTAAACTTAATTACTTAAATTCTATCCAGTTCCCTCAAGAAAACAGAGCATGAGGAAACATAGCAAGGTTTGACTATCAGACGATAAACGAGTATAGATTCTCAACTTGAAGGCAAGGTGGCACATCTATCTGCTCAATCTAAACAAGTTTATTATTCACAACACCACACGATAAACTTAATACGGATTCTCTACTTGAAGGCAAGGTGGCACAACTATTATCTCAATCTGAATAAGTTTATTGTTCACAACAACACACGATAAACAAGTGCAGATTCTCTACTTGAAGGCAAGGTAGGCACATCCATTATCTCAATTTGAACAAGCTTATTAAACACAAAACAGATTTGATCTAACTATGGAAAGAATTCACCATTACAATCGCATGAAACCCTATGTGGCATAACAATTGATCATAAAAGTAAAGACGCATGAACAAATACTAAAAGAGCAATATTGAGGGCAAGGTAGGCGCAGCATATATTTCTCTCTCAAGCAAAAGTTATTTACAAATGAGCAAAAACTCTTATTTATATACATCAAGGTGTAGGTAACCCTAAAATCACCTTGAGTCAACTACAGTCTTGCAAATGCATGCAAGATTTATTATTAAACCCTAATGAAGTAAACTATACAGTTAACTGGAAAGCTACCATCAGTTAACCGATACATTTAACCTAAATGGACAATGTGCAAGCATGCACGTCCTTATTTAAAGCAAAGTTAACTGGACACTACCTTCAGTTAACTGGAAACCCTAACCCTAACTCTTGTGATGATAATTCCAAGGACGAGATAAGCATGTGTTAAGTCAGCAAGTAAACTCAAGACTGAAAGTCGAGTTAACTGCTGCTCATGACTCAACCCTCGAAATTAACTGCAGGTTCCAACTGGCAGATCACTCCATGTCATCTCGGTCTAACACTTCGACCAAGAACTCATCAATCTCTCTGTCATCTGGCACTTTGATACTACCCAAAATAACAGTCTGTTTCTTCAGTTCTTTGTCGCCTTCTTTGACAGTATGCACGCCATCTTTACAATCTTCAGTCACCTTTCTGAGACTAGCTGAAATCACTGAAATATTCTCCAACTTAGGCACCATAGGCTCTCTTTCAAGGCAATCACGAATCAGCTTCTCGAACTCAGCCTGTACTTTGTTCAATTCAACATACGTGCCATCTTCAAGAAGATAATGACACGGAATCTGAACAACAAAACCACTGACAAGTGCAAGCACTCCAACTACATCATCTTTCAGTGAAAATAACTTGGTAGAGATCTTCTCACATATCTCCATTTTGAGAAGGTGTTGCTCTCTCCAAGTGAAAACTTTCTCTTGATCCTCATCAATCTCCAAGGCATCATATGCAACCGACAACTGAGATACAAGAACACAATCCTTGGCTAAATTCTCTGCAACCAAAACTTCAAGCAACTGAATACCCTGACGGATTTTATGTGCATCATTCCTCAACTGATACAAATCTGCAAGAAGACGTTGACCTGCAGCAACTACACTTTCAATCCAGCTATCCAAAAGTCTGCCATGACTGACTAACTGATCCAGTTTTCGTTGTTCTGCAGGTGTATTCTGAGGAAGAACAGGTGCTCTACTTGAATTTCCATGAACAAGATCAGAAATATAATGGCGAAGTTGACTGTTTTCAGCCTTGAGAAAGGCCTTATCTTCTCCATCTTTCGTGATTCGTTCCTCAAGATTATTAGTGACGATCTTGAGAAGAGTCACATTTGTCTCCTGAGTGGTCCTGCCAAGATTTGCCTTAGTAAAAGTAAAGTCACCAACTTCGACTTCATCTAGGCTCTTACCCTCTGGAGGAATGGCAACTTCTATAACAATTTCTGATTCTGGAGTCTTCTCAATATGCACCTGTTTCTTGATCT
The DNA here is from genome assembly GCA_007258455.2 of Sequoia sempervirens. Taxonomy (NCBI): domain Eukaryota; kingdom Viridiplantae; phylum Streptophyta; class Pinopsida; order Cupressales; family Cupressaceae; genus Sequoia; species Sequoia sempervirens. The sequence continues at coordinate 639,645,722 of VDFB02058242.1, read as the reverse complement.
TCTTGTTTGACCTTCTTTGTTAAGGTTCACCGAACTCAAATAAATCAAGGTTGTATGAAGGTTCTCGCCTCTGTCTCCCCAAAGACCTTTCGAGCCAACAAGACTGAACAATATTTTCAATTCGAGGAGAGACTGTCCCTGATGTATCAACCTGCAGTGGTTCAGTTGTCTCTGATCCTACTTGAATTGGTGTCTCAGGCTCAGAATCAATGTCAATAGGTTGTATGTGAGGCGAACTAGGAGGTTCAACATGAGGTTCAGCCTGAATAACTGTTTCTACTGGAATCTCAGGAACATTCTCAACTTGCTTCTGCTTCCTCTTACCAGTAGCTCTCTTCCTCGTGTTTCCACTGAGTCTAACCCCTTCAAGAGGTATCACAATAGCTTTGACCCGAGGTCTTGTCCTAGAAGTAGAAGGCAATGAAGAAAAATCCTTTGGCGGCTCTGCTACAGGAACTGACTTCCGCTTCCGTTTACTCTCCAAGAATAGCTTGCTAGTCTTGATAACTGATCTAGAAACCTCCTCAATAGAAGTATTCTCCTTAGCATACCAATTAAGTGAGCGAAGTGGATGCCGAGCAACTTGATCTTTAGCATATGAATTGAGAAGAACTTCTCCATCATCATCTGATAGACCATCAACATCTTCTGATAGGTAATCAGAGAGCTGACCAGTAGTGAGTCTACAATAGTGACGACGACGAACCTCGAATTCATCTTCACAATTAGCCCAGAAATCCTCAAGTGTTGGCTTATGTGCAATCCCTCGCTCTAACCTGTCTGCATAATGGCCGAGAGGATCATAGGAACGCCTCTCAGTATGAGTCTTGAGTTTGAACCTTTCTATCTCGGTTGACATAAGCTTGGCATTTGTTGTCGCATTGCATGTGAAAATTCCCAATGTGAATGGAAAATTAGCTGCAGTCTTATGACGATTGGGAAGAAAGAAATGAACATGTTGCATCTGCCTGAGAAACTCCATGAAGATGAGCTTGTCTGAAGGGTACCTTGGTAACATCAGGGGCTCTCCAACATATCCATAAACCCAGATGTATGTGAAAGTAGGGAATTGGATAAACCAATCCGCCCAAGTCTCCATCACTGATTTAGCCTCGGTAGAAATATGAATGTGCATTTCGTTGTCAAGATCTCTAACTGTCCTCATAGAAAAATGATCATTCACTACTCGGAAGTCTTGCTCGGATTGAGAGAACTCCAACTAAGGATAATACTCATGAACACGATGAACACCGAGAGTGTCATTAGTCTTCATATATTTGTAGCTACCTTGGAATGCAACCAAGTAGACCAAGTATGATATCATATGAAACTCATGATACTTGAGAAAATTAGTAATCTGCTGATGTAAGCAATCACTAATCAACATAGCCCAGTCAAAATGCTCTGTGCCATCAAGAATTCTGGTAATTAGGTAAAACATCCATGAACATAAAGTGCTAGCATCCTGTTGACCTGTAACTTGATTGAGCAAAGTTATAAAAACAACAACTTTGTCCTTGAATTCACCACGACCAACCTTTTTAGGCATGTTAGTCTTCTGAACTTTCAGCCACTTCTGAGCCACCTTTCTCTGCGAACGTTGTTGATCACTATCCCATATCTTCTCACAGGCTTCAATAACCACAATAAAGTTATCTGAACGAGGAGGAATAGCAAAACATTTCTCTATGTCCTTTGGTTTGAGACTGCAAACAACCCTCCCATCTGCTGATCTGATTTGATGTGAAGATGAGTCATAATGCTTGATGCAAGCAAGAACGAACTCAAGGTCGAAAGTAGTAACAGGAATAGATGTTGCTACCAACAACCCGGAACGCTCAAGATTTCTCAACGAATTGCTACTAACACCCTCCAGGCTGCTCAAATTAACCACTAGATAAACATGATTCAGGTCCGTATCTGAAGTTTTGACAAAATTATGCATAAGAGCCGATTTGGCCTTATAATCAATGAGATTGAATTGCATTTTGAAAATGGCGACTTTTGACTGTAAAGTCGAATGTACTTGAACACTTTCTGAAAAACTGAAAAATCTCTGGGCAAGGCTAAAAATAGCCTATGACGAAAGAAATTTTTGAAATTTTTCTGAAACGTGGGTTTTGTGCAGAATCCAATTCTAAGACAACCCAGATAGCTTGTTTCTCGAAAAGATGTATTTTAGACCCACATGCAAAGAAATTCTCGGAAAAAAGCACAGAGCTTCAGAATAAAGACTACGAGGCGATTTTCTCGAAAAAATCTAAGACATGGGTTTTGCTGCAAATACTGAAGTGTACGAACCCAGATGATCAGATTCTGAATATACGCTAAATTTCTTTGACATGCGAAGAAAGTACTTAAGATGAGAAATAGAAGAAATAAGACAGAAGATAGAACGTTTTGTTTGTTCTGCTTCTGAAGAATTCGCCAACTTCTTTTCTGGAACTTGATGAAACCTGCATGCAAAATGGAAATAAGGTCTGGAATCTTCTTCCTTTGATCAATCTGAATCTGTTGCTATAAAGAATGTTGATTCCTGACACTTGTAGCACCTTTAGCTTGCTGGTCGCTTAAGAAGAATGAATACTTCAGAGCTCAAGATGAAGAAATAATGGACGCCAATGCTTGAATAAATAGACTTTCATCTTTGAAATTCGTACAAAGGCAAGAAACCTTGAAAAATGGCGTTTGGCTTGTGATTGGACCTCAATTTAGTTAACTGAAACTAAAATAAGCTAATTAAAGTGCCATGCATTAGGGTTTTCCCTTTTCAGTCTTCAGTTGACAAAACCATGCGATTTAGACTTCGGTTGACAACCTTATGTTGAATTTGCCATCTTCAAAATTCATTAAATTTATAATTAAGAACTAAATCGTCCCTTTTGAGAACTTCAGTTGACAATTTTGATTGAAATGAGTTCGCCAACTTCATGCTTTAAATCTTAAAAAATTCCAAATATAGTGTCCCTTTCAAGACTTCAGTTGACATTCAAGAAGTGAATGCGCCAACTTCACACACATGCTTCAATTCTAAAAATAACGTCCCTTTTGGAACCCCAGTTGACAATTCAAGATAAATGCGCCAACTTCACAAAATTCATGACTCATAACTAAATCAAATATGGCATCCCTTTTGGAACTTTAGTTGACAAAAGGTGAAGCGCCTACTTCACAAAATTTTCACAATTTCAACCAAAATTCGCCATGCATATGAACTCAAGTTGATTTTCAAATATAAACTTCAGTTAACTCAACATGCAAACAAGTTAATTCAACATGCAAACTAGTTAACTCAACATGCGAACTGAAAGATCACTCAACATGCCAATATATGAACTGGAGATGACAACCCAGAAAACGTTCAGTCTAACTGTAGTCAAAACTCCAGTTAGGGCGCACCAGTCAACTTCTTTCAAAAATTCAACTTTGACCTCTCAAGGCGAATTCCAGACTTACCAATTTTCATGAAAATTTAGACTTAAACCTCTGTCGGGACCTCTGTTCATCCTCTGACCCTGGTTGACTGATTTCTTCGATTAACTGGCTGACAGGTGCATCGCAGAGCTGAACAAAAACTAATCAAAAGGTACCTTGAGACTGCAGACCATAAAACTGACATTTGAAGGCTCAAAAACCTAAGCGCCTTTTCCAAAAGCTGCGCTTTTGCTTAGACTTAGTCAAATTTTGACATCTCGATCTCGTACGAAGGGAAAACAAAATCTTTCATAACTTTTGTTTTAGTAATTTCTAGGACTGGATCACAGGTTCACTGCAGAGCTGACTTCATTCCAGACGACAGCTGCAAAGGCACATTTCTCCATAAAACATCATCTGAGGGGTGAAAATCAAGGGCGCCTTTTTGAAAAGTTGTTCTTTTCATTCCAGACTTAGCTATTTCTGGAACTGACCAAAATAATACAAAAACTCTGACTCCAAGCTGCTAAATCATCCTTTGATCTGACGGAGACAAGCAACGGAAAGTTGAACGTAACACGGACAAATTGAACACCTGGGATCATCAAAAAGAAGGCATTAAAGACTTGAAAAGCTCAGGCGCCTTTCTGAAAAAGTGCTCTTTTGCTCATTTCCTTGATATTCTGACTAAGATTTGACCCCATGTTTGACCTCTGGTTCAGGCACTTCTGCAACTCAGATTCACCCACTAACGGATGTATCGCGAAGCTTGAACAAATGTGAGATAAACATCTTGGATGGCATTTAGCCAAAAACCTTCATTTGACACCTCAAAAAGATGAGCGCCTTTTCCAAAAGCTGCGCTTTTCTTCAGTGTTAGTCAATTCTCGATCTCCTCTCATTTTGCGCTACATCTCCCGTAACTTGCACGAAACAGGTCCATTTGACAAGCTTGATAGCTCATTGCGAAGCTAACGTGATGCCGGACAAATGTCTACTAGAGGTGACAAACCCTAAAAACAGGATCTAAGCCCCTAAAAGATAGGGCGCCTATTTGAAAATGTGCTCCCCTCTCCAGAGAGAAAATTTTGACAATTTTCCTTCAGAATTTCACTTTTCTTAAATCTCTTCAGTAACCGACTGACATGACACTGACACCAACTCCATATTTAAAAAGCCCAAAAATGACCTTCTGACATCACTCTAACAAGATTAAGACTCAATTAAGCAAAATGCCTTAGTGAAGCAAAAAATTTGGTTTTGGGTACAACAATATTTTATATTGTATTCCATGGTATTGAATTTGATATGTGATTTTGCATCATTTTTAAAGAACAACACTTATCACACTACTTATAAATTCCTATTGTATTGCCATTCACACAATCTTTGATAAATAACTGAAAGGAATATTAATCTATTCCTTGAACAGAACCTAACAGTTCAACATCCATAACTTATAAGCTAACAGAAGCTAATAGTTCAACATAAATAACTTATAAAGGCATCCAAACAACTTAAACAATAAAAGTTTAAACTACCAAATCACCTAAATTATACTAAGAAATCCTTACGCATCCATCATCATAAAATCTTTATTCACAGATAAACATTCCATAGCAATGAAACTAACCAAAAATCTATCATTTCAATAATAGATAATCCACTGGCAAACTACTCAGCAAAAGCAGAATAAATCCACACACCATAACTCAAAGATTGTGTATGCATGAACTTCACCATTGTCTTTCTATATTGAAATAACAAAAAAAAAGTAAAAAATAGCAGAGTTTTTTTGTCTTGATAACGGTTTCTTGAAGACAACCGTTTTAGAATTAAAATAAAAAGTCTTTGAAGTATCAAGAGAGCCAAATTAAAGAAAATAACATAAAAACTAAAAACTAATCAGCGGTCCAAGGGCCAGCACCGACTCCTTCACTTCCAATTATTTCCACCTCCTGCTCCTTCAGTAATGCATCATGTGCCTTTACTCTTTTCCTGTATTCTCGGTACTTGGTGACAATTGCGGTGATGTTTTTGCTTCCCGGAGTCGTGGTGATTTGCAGCCTTGTCCTCCATCTTGAAAGTGCATAGTCCGACTCAGCTAGCATTTCGTAGATGTTGTCGCTTTCCCCCTTATATGACTCATATAGGTCTATAAGTTACTCATTTTTCTGAACGAGTTTTTAGTGGTTGTCTCAGGATCACCTACTTCTCTATGAAACACCTCTTTAAATTCCCTCTGTATTTCTGCAAGATCCAATACATTTTCATTAAACCCATCTGTGAGGTCCACTTCAAGAGCATTGAAGTTCTCCTTGATCTTCACCAATATTTCAAAGTTATTTTCTAACACTTTATTGATTTCCTTGATATAATCTTCATATACTGTCAATTTCCACTCCGATGAATCATACCAACTAGGATCAATTTCTCTAGGGTCATCCACTATTTTTTCTCTTATTAACAAAGTGTGCTCCATGGAGGCTAATTCTAGAATTTCCCTTGAAAGCAAAAATTTGCTACTATGTTCTCTCCTAGCCTGTTGGAGCTCAGTTACCAGTTCCTTTCTTTTATCAGTCACATTAACATAGAATTGCCTAAATTTAGTAATGAAGAAAATGCCATCTTGATAAAGCCCTTCTATCCATTTGTTGGCAGCTTTAGCATAACCTAATTTTTTCTTGACCCGTTGCATAGTGTCATAATCAATACCTTGAACATTTGAGCTTGAGGCTTCCTCAATGGTTGGAGTCACAATTGATAAAATAAAATTTCTTAAAGAAAGAATATGAGATTGCAACTGAAGGTTCTCCTTTTTTTGTTCTTTTGCTCTTTTGATCAATGAATTAACAGAGTAATCAGCATGATATGCATCACCTTCTAAAGTAGATGGCCCCATATCAACATGACTAACCTTGTAGTCGGCTTCTGTTATCTCATTTTTGTCCAGGTCCTTTTTTTGGATCAACAATCTCCAACAGTTGATGCCCAATAGTGGAATTGATGACAATTTGTAACATCCTCTTAGCCTTTTTGGGCTTATGGTGACCCTACAACAACATGGCAATTGTATCTACTTCAATTATCATTGCAGGAATATTCTTTCTTTTCTTTTCGACTACTTTCTTTAACCATTTTGGGGAAGATGCCACTAATCCAGTGTCTCTACTTTCAACACTTACATTTTCTTTTTTTTTAATTGATTGAACAGAAATAGAAGTATCTTGTACTGGAGAAGGGGGAACCTCAAAGAATGTGGGAAAAGAATTATCATCAATTATTTCTTGAAAAATGCCCTCAGAGTCTATAGGCACTGACTTTTCTTGACTAGCCTTTTCCTTAGGTACCGAGGGTACACTATCCTATTCACAAATTGATTTTAGCTTGGCCCCAGTGTCTTCTAACTTCTCCCCATCTCCTCCTAACTGTGAGCCAGTACTAAAAGGCCTACTTGATTGTTTTGCAGCTGATATATTTATGTCAAAGGCTTGCACAGTCCCTTGCTCTTTTCTCTGCGAAACTCTTTGCTCATGGGGAGAACCCGCACTTTGGCGTCATTTTCCATTCAACCAATCTGAAGTTCTTCTCAAAACAAGGGCAGAAAGGACCATTAAGTCTGAAACTTCATCCTTTGACCAATTAATTCTATACAAGGGCTTACCAGCAAGGGCCCGATATTCGGGATCAATGATCACGAAGTCTTCTTATGCATTTTTTAGAATATTGAAAGAAATACCAAAAACTTGTATTTTCCTTAAGGTCAATCTCATGAAATTTCTTCTATACACCTCGCCTTCATGTATACAGTCTTCCCAAAAATCTTTGATATCAGGGCGATGTTCATAGCTTCCAAGTACATACAAATTTTGTTTAACATAACCCTTGCTATCAAAGTTAGTTCTCATGGGAAAACACTGAAAATTGAATTCATTCAGGGCTTTCATCACACCCCTAGCAATATTATTACTTTTGCAAGAAAATGAAGGCATGGATAATGGAAAAGCATACCCCTTCTTTCCCATGTTTGAATATTTAGCATTTACAATGGCCATCTACCGGTAAACTTCAAGAAAAACTAGGAAATCACTTGGGTAACGGGGCAATTTCAATGCAACCTTCTCAAAACCTCCAATTATAAGATAAGTAAATCTGTTGAACTAAATGTAGAAACTTCCAAACCTCAATACCAGAGTAATCGCTTCAAGTGAAACACTAAGCTCAAGTTTTCCATCAATTTTTCTCATAATTTCCATTAAAAATGTGTCATTACAGAAATTCCTCATTCCAACCTCCTTAGTGAGTTGTGGAAAAGTTTTGTACACAGGCGTGTCCAGTGTCAAATACCTTTGCGATTCCAACCCTGCCCAGATAGCCTCTTGACTGGCTAGAATGTAAACCAGGTATGAGCACATGTGGAAGGGAACAATTTTTCAAAAATTTATCAATTGCTCATTTAAATGATAACAAATAATCTCAACCCAGTCAATGAATTTATTTTCACTACAAATCAGCAGAATAAAACGGCACATCCAAAATTCAAAGGAGTCTGAATATGCATTACCAACCACACGATGTAGCAAGGTGATAGCATCTGAAATTTCATCCTTAAAATGAACCCTTTTAAGCTTTGTGGGCAACTGAGACTTACCCTTTTTCTCAGACTTCAACCAATTCTTCGCAATGGAATTTTTGCACCATTCCTCATTCATTCTAAAAAACTCGTCACCAACAGCTACAGACATTTCCTCTACAATTTCCCTCTTTGGAATGCTTAATGTGCGGGAAATGACTTTAGGAGTAATTCTTGCAATGACTGACATGTTCACAACTCTAATTTCTTGAGTCTCTGGAATGTAGCCCCTTGCACACACAATCACCAGGTCGACGCTTTGTATAGCCTCAAGAAAACCTCCCGCGTGCGCCAAACTGCTCTGCAGAACTTTATCTTCCAGTGTTGTTCTCTCCCTTTGCTCCAGGCGCACCAAAAACTCCTCCAAATTGACGTGCCCAATTTCAGTATCCCTCATGCCAGACCAATCATTTTGAATTCCACTCTACATGAGCTCAAATTCGCGGAGATAGAATGTTTGCACTTGAGAAATGCTAGAATTGAAAAGAATGAGAATGCAGGCTAAATGTCTGAGTAAAACTTTGCCACCCACTTATGTTGTTATTTTGATAGGACATGCATTAAATGCGACATTCAATTTCACTCCTCAAAAAGATGGCCTTTAAACGTGCATGCTTTTTGAAATTCTTGAAAAGACAACTCAAGGTTAGTCCATACATAGCATTCAATGAGATGGCAACGCCTTTGAAAGCCAAGATAAGTCCATATTACATAATGTCGTGTGGTTGTTGAAACTTGGAACCTTAGAACCAACATCGAAAGTTTCAAAGTTTTGGAAACCTTCGACTCACCAACTACAAAAATGACTAACAAAGACTTGCAACTCGACAAAGTGAACCAAGTTGGGGAATCGGAAAATTATGAAACGTTAGAACTCTGCGACAAGGTTATAAAACTCAGTGGACTAGCGACTAAGGTTAGGAAAAGCACCAAAACCATGACTTTGAGTGATAGTAACCACAACAATGAAACTAACCAAAAATCTATTATTCCAATAATAAATAATCCACTTGCAAACTACTCAACAAAAGCAGAATAAATCCACACACCATAACTCAAAGATTATGTATGCATGAACTTCACCATTGTCTTTATATATTGAAATAACTCTTTCATCCTCCACTGACTACAAAGATGACCAACAAAGACTTGCAACTCAACAAAGTGAACCAAGTTGGAGAATCGGGAAGTTATGAAAATTTAGAACTCTATGACAAGGTTAGAAAACTCGGAGGACTAGCGACAAAGGTTAGGAAAAGCACAAAAACTGTGACTTTGAGCATTCGCCAAGAGAAACAAATAGCAAGGCATTGAAAATGAATGAGGTAAAAGACCTGAAAGACCAAAGGAGGGGAAGTTTAAAATTGTTGACACTAGTTTAAAAGTTACGGATAACAAGAAGTATAATGAACTTATTGATGATTGATGAATATAATAAGAGTCGGCAAAAGGTTGTTGAACTTGAAATAGAGCTAGCATTATGGAAACAATAAGTGGGAAATATTAAGGTCTCAAGGACCAGCTAGTTCAAATCACCTTATAGTTCATATTTTAATTGTGTTAAAAGTAAAACTTGAACATGTGCTCAGCGATTCATCACTCAACTCAATGCTTAATAACATATTAACAATATTATTAGTAGCATATACAACAATGAACATCAGCAATCGTTTAATGTGTATCTAGTAGTTGAAACCACTACTAGACTTTTTCTTCAAATGATAAAATAAATAATACAGATAATTGAACATCAACACATTATTGAAGTCTGAATTTGAGTTTTTTATTGATTATCACATGAAGGAATACATAAAGGCATTGGCAATGCAAAATCTTGCTCAAAGACAACTCTGCACAGAGCTAAGTTGGAACTTGGAAACTTATATTATCAAAAATCAAATCACTGCAACACCTTTTCTAGCAACTTCCACTATTCAGGTGGTGGAATTGTCATTTGTTCTAACTGATGCTATTTGACTTGAAGATTTGTTAACAATTCATGATTCAAATTGGAAACTATCTTGGATTCTTCATTCAATTTTGCATTCAAGGTTAGCAATGGTTTGATGGAATCCAAATAGTTCACCACATCTGGATTCTGAGAAAACTGGCCCAAATCAATCTTCCTTGCATCCTCCATCTTCTTTCTAAAATCATTTTTTCCAATGAATCATTCATTTGTGTCAAAATCCTCTGGCAAACCAAGCTCTGTGAAGTTTCTTACCTTTTCATCCACCTTTTTCATCTTGTCTGTAGCCAAATGCAAATATTCATTTGTTTCATACATTTTCAAGCACTTTTCAATGATAAATGACAACATCATTAATGTAGCAAGCCGATTAGTAATCCCTTTTGATTTCAAAACATTGTCACTAGCTTTGTAGACTGTTTGTTGAATTTGATTTACAAATTTTTGTTGGTATGTGGCGACTGATCATGTTATACTGTATAGCCCATGGTATATTGGGGTTCGGATGGGTATTTCAGTATGATGAAAAGACGTGATTATTCGCAAGATTGTAATAGGTTTTACACTGGGTAATAAAAGTATTGGATGGCTGCGGTTTGGTGGATGTAGCCCGGATTGGGTGAACCACGTTAAATTATCTGTGTTATGATTTATTCTCTGTGTGTTTTAGTTTCTCTGTTTATTAATTAAATCTGCATTTAATTGTTAGATATATGCCATCTCTATCCCTAACAAGTGGTATCAGAGCAGGTTGTGTTTCGATTATCGTCTGTAGGAAAGATCTCACGGTTGAGTGGGAGTCTCATAGTTGAGTGGGAGCAATGGCAGACGAGGGTAAGAAGGTTGAGAAGTTTAATGGGCAGAACTATCAGTAATGGAAGATGCAGATGGAGGACTATCTCTATCAGAAGGATTTATGGTGGCCATTGGAAGGGAAAACCAAGAAACCTGCAACAATGTCAGATGAGGACTGGGAGATCTTGGATAGAAAAGCTCTTGGCAGTATTCGTTTGTGCCTAGCACAAACAGTGGCGTTCAATATTACAAAAGCAAAGACAACTCAAGAGTTGATGGAAACCCTGGAAAAGTTATATGAAAATCCTTCCACGAATAAGGTATTTCTTATGAAGCGTTTATTTAATATGAAAATGGTAGAAGGTGGGTCAGTTATTGATCATTTAAATGTCACCAGTTTAACGGTAAAATAAACTTTGATCTTTTAACCGGAATAGCTTGGTAATGGCTGTTAGCAATTTTGTTTCTGGTTCGAATACATTGAAATTTGATGATGTTGTTGGTGTTATTTTGAGTGAGGAAATTCGTAGGAAAAGCTCAGGTGGAACATCCACATCAGGCAATGTTTTGAATGCGAAAGCAAGGGCGAACAAAGGAGAGAGGAAACAATTATGGAAATCGTGGGAAGTCACGAGGAAAATCAAAGGACAAAAGGTCTCAATCTAGAGACAAGAGGGATTGCTGGTACTGTGGTAAGCCGGGTCATCTGAAGAAAGATTGTTGGTCTCAGAAAAATAAAGGAGACAAAAAGGAAAGAAGTAAAGAGGCAAATGTGGTAAGTAATAAATCTGATGAGGATGATTTGATTATTTCCCTTGATAATGCTGATGATTCTTGGGTGTTAGATTCAGGGGCTTCATTTTATGCTACCCCCATAGAAGTTATTTTCTTGATTATGTCCAAGGGGATTTTGGGCTGGTTTATTTAGGAGATAACGAACCCTGTCAAATTGTTGGAAAGGAAAGAATCAAGATTAAGTTGCAAAATGAGAATCATTGGCTACTACGTGAGGTAAGACATGTTCCAAAGTTAAGCAAAAATTTAATTTCAGCAGAGCAACTAGATGATGAAGGTTGTGTTGTTACTTTTAGTGATAAAAACTAGAGGGTCACAAAGGGTGCCTTAGTGGTAGCAAAAGGTGTGAAAGTAGGCACCTTATATCTTTGTACAGGTCATAGTGTTCCTTCAACTTTAATTGTTACAGAAAAAGGTTAATGTTCAAGAACAGTTGTTGCAGTTCAGCAGGTAGAAGATCATACAGTTGTTGTGGACTCTGAATCAGCACTGTGACACAATAGACTTGGGCATATGAGTGCAAAAGGTATGAAAGTACTTCATTCAAATAATGTTTTACCAGGTCTAAAATGTGTTAATATGGATTTCTGTGAAAGTTGTGTATGGAAAACAAAAGAGAGTTACTTTTCTCAAAGATGGGAAGCAAAAGAAAGATGAAAAATTGGAGCTTGTGCATACGGATGTATGGGGACCAGCTCAGGTATCTTCTCTCGGTGGCTCTCTGTATTATGTTACATTCATTGATGATGCAACTAGGAAGGTATGGATTTATTTCCTTAGGCAGAAATTTGATGTATTTGAAACTTTTAAAAAATGGAGAAGCTTGGTTGAGAATGAGACGGGAAAAAGGTTAAAATGTCTCAAATCTGATAATGGTGGTGAGTATTGCAGTAAAAAGTTTGAAGATTATTGTTCCTCTAATGGTATTCGTAGGCAGAAAACAGTTCCAAGGACTCCATAGGAAAATGGAGTGGCTGAGCGCATGAATAGAACAATAATGGAGCGTGCACGGACTATGAGATTGCATGTTGGGCTGCCTTTAAAAATGTGGGCAGAGACTGTAAACACTGCTATTTATTTAATTAATAGAAGTCCCTCTAATCCTTTGGGTTGTGGTATTCCAGAGGAAGCATGGAAAGGTAAGAAGGTGAGTTATTCTTTTCTCAAAACCTTCGGTTGTGAAGCATTTGCACATGTAGATTCTGAAAATAGAACCAAGCTTGATGCAAAATCAAAGAAATATGTATTTGTTGGATATGGCATTGATGAATTTGGTTATAGGCTTTGGGATTTTGAAAATCAGAAAATTGTGAGAAGTAGGGATGTCATATTCAATGAGAAAGTGTTGTACAAAGATCTAGTTGCTGCAGCATGAGAAGAAAGAAAATGATTATGTAGTGTTGGATGATATTCCAAACAATGATGTTTCAGTGGTTCCTCATGCTGGGCAACAACAACAACAACAACAAATACCACAAACTCTTGTTAGACGATCTTCAAGGTTAAGTAGACCTCCAGAAAGATTATCTCCCTCTTTGTATACTATTTTGTTAATTGATGCTGGTGAACCAGAATATTATGATGAAGCTATGCAGGTGGATACCAAGGTTCAGTGGGAGCATGGAATAGAAGAAGAAATGGACTCCTTGCTGAAAAACCAGACTTGAGAATTATGCAAATTGTCTGCAGGTAAAAGGGTTTTACCAAACAAATGGGTTTATAGGCTGAAAGAGGAGGATGGAGGTAAGAAAATATTTAAAGCCAGATTAGTTGTAAAAGGATTTGCACAGAAAAAGGGTATTGATTTTGATGATATTTTTTCTCCTGTTGTTAAAATGACTTCTATTCGTATTGTTTTAAGTATTGTGGCTGCTGAAGATTTGCATTTAGAACAGCTTGATGTTAAAACAGCCTTTCTCCATGGTGATTTGGAAGAGGAAATATATATGGAACAGCCACAAGGATTTGAGGTCAAAAGTAAGGAGAAACTAGTGTGCAGATTGAATAAAAGTTTATATGGCTTGAAGCAAGCACCTCGGCAATGGTATTTGAAATTTGATAGTTTTATGGCTGAGCAAGGCTACAACAGGTGTAATTCTGACCATTGTGTTTATTTTAAGAGGTTGGATAATGACAGCTACATTATTTTGTGTTTATATGTTGATGACATGCTTGTAGTTGGGTCTAACATGGATCACATAAGTGAGTTAAAACAACAGTTAGCAAATTCTTTTGCTATGAAGGATTTGGGGAACAAAACAAATCCTTGGTATGAAAATTCGTAGAGATAGGAAAAACAAGAAAATTGTTTTTATCTCAGGCTAATTATGTTGAAAAGGTGTTGCAGAGATTTCATATGGAGAATGCAAAAGCTGTCAGCACACCTTTGCCTAGTCATGTTAAATTGACTAAGGATATGTGTCCAAAGACACAAGAGGAGGAAGAAAAAATGTCCAAGGTACCATATGCTTCAGCTGTAGGTAGTTTAATGTATGCCATGGTATGCACGAGACCAGATATTGCACATGTTGTAGGAGTTGTTAGCAGGTATTTGAGTCATCCCGGAGTTGAACATTGGAATGCAGTAAAATGGATTCTCAGGTATTTGAGAGGTATATCCAATAATTGTCTATGTTTTGGGGGCTCTAATACTGATTTAAAAGGCTATGTTGACTCAGATTTGGCAGGGGATATAGATACCAGGCGGAGTACCACAGGTTATGTATTTACAGTTGGTGGGACAGCAATGAGTTGGATTTCTCGATTGTAAAAGGTGGTTGCTTTATCCACCACAGAGGCAGAGTATGTTGCTGCAACAGAGGCGGCAAAGGAGATGATATGGCTGCAATTTTTCATGGATGAGTTGGGAAAACAACAGGCTGGAAATTACTTGTTTACAGACAGCCAGAGTGCTATACATCTTGCAAATAATTATGCCTTGCATTCTAAAACAAAACACATACAGTTGAGATATCATTTCATTCGGTCGGTGTTGGAGGATGGACAGGTTAAGCTGGACAAGATACATACAGATGTCAATCCAGCGGATATGTTTACGGAGGCGATGACAAGAGAGAAGCTGAGCTCCTCTTCAGCTTCAGTTGGCCTTCAAGGTTGAATTCAAGTATAACAAAGCAACAGAATCCAAGGTACTTATTTCCAGTGGGAGCTGTAATTGCAGCAGTGTCGTCCAGGATCAGTCTCTAAGTGGGAGATTGTGTTGGTATGGAGCCTGATCAGTCTCCAAGTGGGAGATTGTTGGTATGTGGTGACTGATCATGCTATATTGTATAGCCCATGGTATACTGTACACCCCGGCCTTGATAAAAGGGGTTTGGATGGGTATTTCAGTATGATGAAAAAACGCGATTATTCGCAAGATTGTAATAGGTTTTACACTGGATAATAAAAGTATTGGATGGCTGCGGTTTGGTGGATGTAGCCCGGATTGGGTGAACCACGTTAAATTATCTGTGTTATGATATATTATGTGTGTGTTTTAGTTTCTCTGTTTATTAATTAAATCTGCATTTAATTGTTAGAGATATATGCCATCTCTAGCCCTAACAATTTCTCTAATGCCAACACATTTTTGTTGTCCACTAAATATTTTTTTGAGCTTCTTATGATGTCTGATAGCATCAATCAATTGAAACATGTCACATAAATGATCAATCCTCTACATTATTTCATCCCAGATTTTTTGTTTCATATGCCTCATTGTTTCTCTACAAAATGCAGATAACTTATTTTAACAAGACTTAATTTCATTTTTTGTTTCCATCAGCTCTATCTCCAATCTTTCATTTCTTTTTCTCTCCTCCAATTTTTGTTCCCACTGTGCATTTTCATTCGCAATGCTTAGTCTTAATTTTTCTGAAGTGGATTTTTCCTCATCATATTTCTTGTTGCTGTCATTTAGCCTTTGCTTCAGTTCATTCACTTCAATCTCATTTTACTTATCCTCTTTGCTTGTTGATGTAGAGGCAGATTTTTTTATTCTTTTTTTAATTCATTGCTCTTGTTATTTGTTTCTTTCCTCTTTACTTTCTCATTTGCTAGGTCTTCCTGTAACTTTTCTATGCTAGTCTACAACCTTTTTTTCTCTATCTTTCTTTAGCAATGATGTGTACACCAATTCATTGTTCTTCTTTGATACATTAATTTTTTTAGTATTTCTGAGTCCAAAAAAATCCAATTGAATATTGTTCACCTGAAATTTAGATCAAGCCATCTGATTTGCTAGTTTGTTTTGAAATGTGGGAACAAGAATTGTGTACTCCATGATTTATTTATTTGTGTCAAATGTGGGTAATACAATAGTTGTTGCAAGCTCTGAAGTTACAGTAGACACACTCTCCATCAGTTGCTTCTTTTATTTTTTATTCAAGTCTGATTTCTTTTTAAACTCTTCAATGTAATCAAAACTTAAGGATGCAGGAACAATGGAATGCTTGAATGACGAAGGAATGAGAGTACTTGCAACTTTGCTAATGATGTCATATCCAAACTATCTGGCAGTGGGGGAGTGCCTGGAATAACTCCTTTGTGGTGGATCCACTAGTAGTGTGACTTGGACCTGTCAAAATCCTTTGCCTCTTATGTATGTCTTGATCATCTAGTGTTTCAGTGGTATATTGTATTGTTTTCTTCTTGTGTGTAATTTGTTGTTGTAGCACATGTTGACCACTACTAGTACTACTACCCATACCATCGCCACTAGAGGCAGTGTCAGTTGCACTAAGCTCTCCACCAAGGACATGTCCTAGTTGTGATTGAATTTGACCATGAGGATGAGGATTTGAAGCTCTAAAAAAATGACTTGTATGCCCTTGGTCTAATTTTTCACCTCCAAGCCCAAGGCTAGATTTATCAACTGGTTTTCTATGCTCTACATTTGTTACCATCCAAGGGCCTTGTCTTTGGGATCTCAAAGGACCACCTTCATAACCCATTTTTTCAGTTATGGTTGCTCCTGTAGTATATGCTTCTTTTGTGGCCACTTAAACCAAGTTTGAAATTGACATGGCTTTGTTCTTCCCTATCATCATTAGATTCATCATCACTTTTTTTATCTTCTTGTTCATCTGGATGCTCTATATTCCACAGTTTGTTAAACTCGTGATCTTCTTCATTATCTCCATACTTTGCAAGAGCTCTTGGATCACCTAGCTCCTTCCTCATAGACCAAAAGGTAGTAATTTTTTATCATGACCAATTTTTACCTGTAACTTCCTTCTCTAGATAATTTGGCATTTTTACTCTACTAGATGGTTTATCAAATTTTTCATAAAAATTGTTGTACCTCCTTATTGTCTTTTGATGAAATGCCATAATTTTTACTAACAATTGTTCAAAATAAATACCATTCTCAGCAGCACTTTTCTCCATTGCAATTTTGACCTCATCCCAAGAATCCTTGTTTCTCAAGTTTTCAAGCAAGGGTTTACTTTGATGTTGAATTCTACTTGCAACATTCTTATTAAGCACAATCATTGATTTAATGGTGTCACATGGATCATACTGCCAGTGACAGATAGCATCAAAATCAAAAAAATTCAAAAGATTATGTGCCACACTAATTTTTTTTCTCTTGAATGTGAACCCTCCACATGAAAAAGGTAAAGAAGGAAATAAGGTCTTCTTTTGCTAACCGGCAAAGTGTAGTTCATCAGTACTTTGCATCTACCTTACATATTCCAAAGCAAAAACCCTTTCTTTCACATGTATTGGAAGTTTGTATGGATGTACTCCCGGTCCATAAAATCTTAGCATAGTATATTCTTCCATTAAGTACCAATCATCCAATTGTATTTTTTTTCCTAGTTGAATGCAATTTCTACATGACATAGGCAATCTAGGCATTGGAGTATTTGTAATTGTTTGATGCAATAGAGCCAAAAAGTAGTCTACAAAATGATTGTAGTTCTTTTGATAATCATGCATCTTTATCACAGTGGTCCATTCATATACTAGAGCCATTTTCCTTTCCTCAACATTACTATAGGGCTAAATCTGAAGCTTGTTGGTCTGAAACATTCCTCTAAATTTGAATAGAAAAAGATAGCACAAGTAGGTTGTGAAACTAAATGGCTTGGTGGAACCTCCTTTAATCATTAAAAATTGTTTATGCATGGATTCTACAATGTGCCCAATAAAATTATATTCGACATGTGGAACACCATGATGGATATTATATACCATTTCAAATAGGCTTGCACCCACTTCCAAATTGCTATCCAGTCTAAGGCAAAATGCTAGCATGGAAATAGTATCCTGAACCCATGGTTTAAAAATATCCACACCATAAGGAGGCTTATGATCACCTTTCAATTTGTTTTTATCTTGAGCTATTTTATTTAAGAAAGAATTTTTCTCCATTTTTGTCACTGCTTATAATCACTAGCAATATTTTCTAAGTCAATGTGGACTTTTCCAAATTCTTCGGTTGTAAACCCTAACACTTTTCCAAGTTGTTCTACATTAATGGATAACAATTCTTCTTTACTATCTTTATTAACAATTGCTCTTTTGTTATCATCATAATTTTGTGTACAGACCATGATAAATTATGGGCAAGGGAAAACCTCATGTAACATCATGTGCCCTAATCCAGTAACCCACGGTGCACTGATACTATTAACTTGCATTTTCTTTGCACCTTATTCTGAAATGAAAATCTAAGTTATGAGGTATGCCTTCCATAGGTTTCAAGATCATAAATATCATGGCATTCATCAATGAAACCTGGGGTTTTAAGCAATTTTGTATAATGTATTTTTTTATCCGACATTGTTGTAGTGCTACTGCTGGTAGACATGCATATACAATGTAAAACTATGAATTCCCTATTAGTCATCCTTAATTTTTCTTAATTCTTAAGTCTCTTAACCCTAAACCCAAACTTCAAAGTTTGAGAAAATAAGATTTTAAGAAACATCAAATGATGAAACGTAGCCACATGAATTCTTTCACTTACCCAGATTTTGATTCTTGAAAAGATTAATGCTGACAGTCGTGGAAACTGGGTTACTGGAATAGCTTTGTTGGAAGTGGAATTGTGGAACCCAGAATAGGGTGGTGCACTACGATGAGCAAACTGAAGACTGATATCTCCCCGTGTGCTGACCCTCTAACTTAAAAATAAAATCAGTTAGCAGTAGAAAGTGTTTTTTTTCAAACATTAAAGTGAATGAAACCAAAACGTCTACATGTTGCTTCTGGACTACACAATTAGTACGTGGCTGACAACATTTAAAACAAGCCATTTATTCCTACATTGACAACAAATTCTAAACCGTTGATCTGTGTAAATCTAACAGTTATAGGGTGATTCCAGAGGTTTAAGTTTGCAACCCTAGCACTCCATGCACTTCATTCTGGAATGCAACTACAACCATACATCAAATGTTCATTGAATGGTTGAGTAATTTATGATAGAAATAATAAACATGTGCTTTAAAGTTGTTTTAAACTTTAATGCACTAGGATTGACATCAAGGCCAGGGGGCCGGTAACTTAATGTTGCAAAAGACTTAATAAAATGAATTACAATGTCACATTAATAACATGACCATTTATTTTATTACAATTGAATTACAATGTCACATTAATAGCACAACCATTTATTTTATTACAACTAAATTACAATGTCACATTATTACATAGTTCAAATACAAATGTAAACGCAAACGCCAAGCTTCTATTGGACCGCTGGTGACAACAAAAATGTAATACAAATGTTTATTTGAAAATAAATGCATGGGACTTGTCGGGTCAACCATGCGCTTTGAAAATAAATGCAATGGGACTTGTCGGGTTAGCCGTGGACATTGAAAATAAATGCATGGAGAACGGGGGGCCAATCAAACTAGGGAAAGGGGAGTTGTGAAGATACAAAATGTACTTATCCCCTTTGAAAACCAGGGTCATACAGAAAATGAGGGGTTGTAAAATTGCTCCCATCTTCTACTTGCAGCTTCCATGCACTGGGAGAGCACTTATGTCCATCAGAGCTCATCATCCTGGCTCAAAACCTATCTAAGAAGTCGGGTGAACCAAATCAACTTCTTTCCAATTCCACCCATTTTAAATTTGAAGGAAATTGGTCTTTTACTCTATAACTACATAATTGGAGGCAGGAGAATTTAGAGTATCCCCAATAATACCACATCATCTTCTTCTCGAATCCTTATTAACCCTACAAAATGAAAACCCTTATGACAATTCAAACATTGTACTCAATAGTATAGCCTTTAGCCTTCAATGGATGATTTTAGTTGTGCTCACTATCCTTGTTTATGGGCCAATAGTGCCGCCAATAGTGCAACTACCAACCCGGTCCCTATGTACACCTCACACGTGTCACGTGTGAGGTTGGGTATAGTCATAATTGCGATTCACACAAACCAAAAAACCAACTTAATTGATTCGTGTAACTTAAGCCTTACATTTACAATTTAAATGTTTAATTTGATTGGCGTCTGGACTCTGATAGCCTAGCTACATGCAAAATATACCTCAAGCTGATAAGTTGTCAATTGTCAAAATCGCCAGTGCCACTCAAACGATATGAAATCATTACAAATCTTGTTTCACTAGATCACTTGATTATTGACAACATTATCTATGATTCTATAGTACATCGTGCAGTTTTCAATATAAAGCTATCCAATCAATCACTTTGGATGTTCATATGGCATTAATCTGTGCTGCCGCCGGTAGTATCGCAACCATACTTTCTGCAAAAACTTAGATATGGCATTAATGAGTGATGAGCCTGATCTCACCATGTGTTCGCATATAATGGTTCTAGTGTAATTCTAGAGGTTTCAATTTGCAAATCTAGTGCTTCAGAGATATACTTTCAGAATGCAACTACAACCGTCCATCGAAAATTCATCCAACAATCATGGTTATATTGATTTGCACTAACATTTGGCTACAAATATGGAATATCCTTCGCACATATGGAAGATTAAGTTTTTAAGCCATGGTCCTATGTTCTTCCTAGGCGGTCCCTCTTTTAAAACAAACTTTATGCACGTGCATATTTTTGCCGCTTAAGTTCTATCGCTCATCGCCAAAATCCTTTAACCCATCGGGTTCATTACCGTGATGAGCAATGAGCCTTGATTTCGCCACGTGTCTGCATCTAACGGTTCTAGTGTTATTCTAGAGGTTTCAATTCGCAAATCTAGTGCTTCAGAGATTTACTTCTAGAATGCAACTACAGTCGTCCATTGAAAATTCATTCAACATTCATGGTAATATTGATTTGCGTTGACATTTCGCCACTAAATATTTTTTTATTAGTTTGAGATTATGCTAATTTGCCAATGTTTTTTCTTATTCATTTGAAAATAGGTTTAATTTGCCAATAAAAATATTTTTTTGGTTTGAAAACAAATTTTAATCACCAACAAAAAAATTTCTCTGTTTGAAAACAGATTTAATTCGCCAATGAAAATATTTTATTGGTTTGAAAAAAGGTTTTTAATTGCCAATCAAAATATTTTATTGGTTTAAAAAATGTTGCAATTCACCAGGATTTTCCAGACTTCGAGCGATTAGAAAAGATTTGCCAATCGAGATTTTTTTTTCTCGAAAAACGAAAAAATTAGCCACTAAAATTAATATTTTTATCAGGAATTATACAAGATTCGCCAGGATTTTACACCTTTGTCAGGGGGGGTTTCTTAAAGTTTTCCCTAACCTACACCAAATTAGGAAAACTTAGCAAACTAAATTCTAATTTTGAAAGTGAATCCATGCTAAGGTTTAGCTGATCTACATCAACATCTCCTTCCTTATTCATTTTGTTGTACATGGGAGTTAGAATGTCTACAAATTTTGACCCCCACACCCTCCAATGCCTTATTTCACCCTCATTCAAGTGGAGGTATGTAAAACTCCTCAAAACCCTCAAAGGTACTTAATTCACTTCTCATGAGGTTTTTATATCCAATGTGATTATTAATTAAATCATCCAACAATTCTGACTTAGTCAAAATGTCAAATACCAAATTATAATCAAAATTGGGATTCTTTGTAATAATTCTTAGTAAAGAAATCCCCTAAGACCAATTGATTTGCATACATTTGAACTTTATTCCCTTCTATGTGTAGCTTGCATATGCATTCCTTAAGGTGTTGTAGTTGTCCCTAACTTTCTCCACCTGAGCCTATTTGAGTCCATACAATGCCTTTTTCAACTTGTAGACCATATCAGGATCTTCTAATAACCAAAAACCTTTAGGTTGTTATACCTCTTCTTCTAATTCACCATTCAATAATGTAGACTTTACATCCATTTGATAGATTTTGAGTCTTCATATGCTAAAAAATCCAAAAGCATCGGTAATAGCTTCAATTCTTGCTACTGGAGCAAAACTATCTTCAAAATCTATTCCTTCCACTTATGAGTAACCCTTACACACAAGTCTAGCCTTGTTTTTGATAACTTATCCATTCTCATTCAACTTGTTCCTAAAAGTTCATTTAGTTCCTATCATATTCTTGTTTTTTGGTCTTGGGACTAGTTCCCATGTCTAATTCTTCTCAGTCTACCTCAACTCTTCTTCCATAGTTTTGATCCAATTTTCATCCTTGCATGCCTCAATTACTGTTCTAGGTTCTATCTCAGAAAGTAAACAAAAGTTTACTTGTTCCTCTATTATAGCAACTTTTCTCCTTGTCAACACACCTTTTCTTTTGTCTCCAATTATTTGATCCTTTGAATAATTTTTTTGCACATACTTGGGATTCATAGGATTCTTTTTTGGAGCTTCTTCCTCTTCCACTAGTATCTCCTTCTCTTTCTCTTCCTCTTCTTTTTCTTCTTCTCTACAAGGGGGTTCATCAGATTCATATCCTCCTATCAACACTAAGCTCTAATGTGATTCTTCATCCACTTTGACACTTGCACTTTCAACTATCTTCTTTAACCTTTTGTTGTAGCACCTATATGCCTTGCTCTTTATAGAATATCCAAGGAAGATTCCTTCATCTGATCTTGCATCAAACTTTTCTAAGTTCTCTTCATCTCTTCTGATATAACATTTGCTTCCAAATACTCTAAAGTATTTCATAGTATGAGTTTTTCCATACCATAGCTCACAGGGGGTCTTTGAACTGTTCACTCTTGCTTGTCCTCTATTGAGAATGTAGATTGTGGTATGAATAGCTTCTCTCCAATAAACATCCAGTAGATTTGCTTCCTTCAACATGGTTCTTTCTACTTCCTAAACTATCATATTCTTTCTCTCTATTACTCCATTCTGCTGAGGAGTCCTAGGAGCAAATAAATGTTTTTTATCCCATGATCTTCAAAAAAATTGTTAAACTCATTAGAGGTGAACTCACTACTCCGTAAAACCTTAAACACTTTATTTTCAAACCCATTTCATTCTAAATCATTGATTTAAATGTTTTAAACATATCTAGAGCTCTTGATTTTTCTTTGAGAAATGTTACCTGCCATTCTAGAGTAATCATCTATTAACAACATAAAATACATGTCGCCTTGAGAGCTTCTTGTTCTGGTAGGTCCACATAGGTCTGTATGCACCAACTCCAAAGGTCATGTAGTAGAGTGTTCTTTAGATTTGAACCTCTTCTTTGTCTGTTTTCCAACCTGACACTCTTTGTAAATGGTATTGATATGCTTTGTAATTCTTGGCATGTTTCTCATAACATGAGTAGAGTTGATCTTCACTAGGATATCAAAATTGATGTGACCCATTCTTCTATGCCACAACCAAATTTCATTGATTTGTGTCATTCTATCCTCATTCCTGTAGCAACTGAAGTTCTAGACCTTCCTTTTATGATTTCACAACCATCATCCTAAAACACCAGATTGTATCCTCTGCTACACTTTTTTCCTACAATGAGAAGATGTCATAGACCCTTGACATAAAGAACATCAAACCCATATGGATAGAATTGTAATTAGAAAAAATGGCTCAAACGAGAACCATCTAGAACTATGGTTTTGAGAGAATCACATGAAGAAAGCATCTCCTTCCACCTTTTATAGACCAACCTCATTCTTCAAAAAGTTTTGCTAGGAAATTTTACTACACTCATTAACACCAACTCTTATGGAAGCTCTTGTCATACCTCTTGGTTCTCTTCTCCATCAACCTACAACATATATTTGCCATGAGTCAAAGAAAATTTATTGCAACTTCCACATATTGTAAGAAAATAACTATAATGTCGTAAAATTGCGCCCTGTGGCAATTTCACATTTGTGCACTTGCCCCCCACATTTATGGCGCCTAGCCGCATTTATGAAGGGAACCTTATGAGTCAAAATTTCATGATTTCAAATCCATAAAGACCAATGATGAAGCGACAACAATCCATCACCTCATTTCTCATAAAATTAAGAGTCGGACGCTTGCACGCATGTAGACGTCTGTGTGGCACGCTATTGTTCCTGAGTGTTGCGAGTTCAAATGAGGAATCTCGTAATCTTGGCCCATGACATGTGTCGTCATGGTGAAATTATGAGTGTAACAGCTCTTCTCGCCCATGCATCTTAACAAAAATCTCTTTTTCACTCTCTTTTGCAAGCATTCTCACTCTCTCTCACTCCAGCTTGCTTCTCTCTTCTACATCATGTATACACGGTGAGACTTTGTCAGATTGAAGTCTCACCAATAGCCAAATCTCTCTTGCAAGCATTCAAAATCACATCTATCAAGACAAGAGGGAGCCATAACTCTTGGTACTAGGCTCTTGCTCTCTTGTCTATTTTCCAACATATCTATTATGTGGGTTTTCCTTCATAGTGGGGTTTGTTTTTATCACTCTCGTGTCTATTTCATGATACAGGTTCTCCATTGCGAGTTTTCTTTTATCACTCTTGTTTCTACTTTACTTTGTGTCTTTTATTCTCTTTATCTATTTGGTTGTCCATGGAGGTGGGAACACCAAAACGAGGGTTTGACTGAGGCAAGCCCCAAAACACCCCCAACACTTTTCCTCATTCATCTTGTGTGCAAGTTGCTCGTGTGAAGTTTTTGTGGGAGGCTTCGAAGCATAGGACCTCTCGTAAGTTAATATCTTTCCCTCCTTGTCATTTACTCACATTCTTGCTCTTTGTCAAGTTACTAGATTAAATAAGCCTCAAATTTTGAATAGTTAGTAGATTCCTCAAGTTTTGTGCAAAAAGGTTTGGTTTTTAAGTTGTATTTCTTTTTATAAGGGATCCATTTTTCATTCATTATCTCCTTTAAAATATTAGTGTAGTAAGTACATTAACATTTTAAGGAGGGCATATTAACCTAAATATTAAATTATTAGATACAAATTTAATCCATGTGGCCCCTTTTAGTGGTGATATTACATATGATATCCCCTAAAGTATGGCCTTGTTTCATCACATAATGTCCTCTTTAGTGGTAATATCATATAAGTTGTTCACTAAAGTGTGACCTCCTCAACATATGTTAGTGTCCCTTTTATGGTAATATTATGCTTAATACTCCCTAAAGTGTGACTTTTCATGTCATTTTATGTCCCCTTAGTGGTTATAGTATGCTTGATACCCCCTAAGGTGTGGAATTTCATTCCATGATTTGTCCTCTCTTAGTGGTGGTGTTATGTACGATACTCCCTAAGGTGTGACCTACCATGCATTGAGTAGTTTCCTTTGAAATAAAATGATCATTTTTTTGGCATGCACCCTTTGTGGTGGTGTTGTTTATAATGCCCCTTGAGGCGTGGATTTATGATATTTCATCCCCCATGACGTTAAAATTTTGTACACCTCTAAGGTGATTTTGTCCTTCATGATGTTAAACTTAACAAGACCACCATCATACTTTTCAAGCTTAAGAAACTTACTCTTATCACCTGTCATATGATTTGAGCATCTACTATCAATTATCTAGTAGTTTCTCTCCTCTCTTGCATGAAAATTTGGCTTTGAAATTTTGCATCTTTGCTTGCTTGACCTCATCATCTCCTTCATAAATGCTCTCCAAATTTGTCTAGATCTCTTTAGCATTTTTGAGACTTATCACCTTCACAAGTTCTGAATTAGAAAGTCCACTCAAGATGGAATTCCTTTCTTTGCCATTATTCTCATAATCTTTGATCTCATCATCATTTACCAGAGGAGTAGTAGGCATAGTTTATCCATTTTCAACTGACTTCCAAACACCAAAATCAAAATAAATATTTCTTCACTCATTCATAGGTCTTCAAAATGCATGAGTAGTAGTGGAGGAGTGAAATTACAAGAATAAATGAGAATTGAATTAAGAGTTGGGAATTAAATAAATTTGGTCCTAATAGGTGAAGGCTTATTCTATATAATGGATCAACACAAATTGAAGATCCTATTCTAACTATCAAATGATACCTTGAACTATTAGATTATTAGGAATTCCTATAAAATCTAATCCATCCAATTTGGTATCAATATGGAAAGAGAAAATATGGAGCTAGCCTCTTTATCTTGATGTGAGAGTGCATATTCTTATCCTTCTTGTAGATAATCTCATAATCATATCCCTAAATTTTAGTCACACATTTTTGTTTTTCTTATGAGGACACCATTTGCTACTTGTCCTAAACTCTAAATTCTAACAAACCTTCCTATTTTTTTCCAATTTTCGTCCTTAAAATATATTTTTTGAGAACATTGCATTAAATAGTGTGGCTCCAACGATTTGTGGCTGAGTTCGACGAAACCCTCATTTTAAGGTTGAATTGCAACTATGTTGTGTGAACTCCCATTTTTCACCCATCATCAACGAGGTTTGCAAACTTAGATTTTAGATTATGTTGTGGATGACTCTTGGGAACCTTGGTTTTGCATCAACTTCCATGAACCTTGATTTTCCATCGATTTGTGGTCGAGTTCGATGAACCCCTTATTTTAAGGCTATGTTGCATTTGTGTTGTGTGAAATCCCATTTTTCACCCATCTTCAACATACTAAAGACCATCAACATCATATCTCTAACATCAACATTAATTATAATCCTCATCTTAATACTTATAATCCTCATCTTAATATATCATCATGATATCATCTCTGTAAACATACTCAATACAACTTTAATTGACATCAAACAAGGTATTGCATCCAACCATGAACATCAACAACATCACTATTAGCACTTCAACATACAAATGCAAGCATCAATCACATCCCAAAATGAGTTTTGACATCAATGACAAACTTATGTAACATAACATATGTGCAACAATCTCCCCCTTTGACATCAAGGAAAAAGAGAAAATTTATTCATTTAAATCATCAGCACATTCTTAACAACAACACTTATCCTTCAAATGATTATACATGCTCCCCTATCAACAACAAACAACCAACTACCTATTCCCCCTGAAAGGTAGTTCACATCAATCCAAGAGAAAAGTGTACGACATGAATTTCTCCCTTGGATAGATTTGATATCTATGCATCTAGTTAGAAGGAGGGGAAATAACTCCTAACTTTTATCAAAGATACTCAAAAGTATCCTTTGAAATCACCTTAGTGAAGATGTCTAAAATCTAATCCTTAGTAGGAACATACTCCAATCTTACTTATTTCTCTACTACCTTCTCTCTTTGAAAGTGATACTAGATAGAAATATGTCTGGTTCTTGAATGCATCACTAGATTCTTGAAAATGTTTATTGCACTGGTATTATCACATAATATGGGAATGAGTTTATCATACATCACCTTTATATCCTTCAAAGTCTGCTTCATCCAAAGAACCTAGGTGCAAAAAGATGCTCCAACAATATACTCAACTTTTGTTGTGATAAGGACATTAAGTTTGAATGCAAGAAAATGTAAAGAGGTATGTGGATAGATGTAGAGTATGCCAGCATGCAAAGGGCAGTAGTCAAAACATTGGTTTGTACCAACGACTACCTATACCACATAGACCATGGGATTCTGTAAGCATGGATTTTGTTGTAGGACTGCCTAGAACTCAAAGAGGCAATGATTTTATTTTTGTAGTCGTGGATAGATTTTCAAAAATAGTTCATTTCATTCCTTGCAAGGAGACTAGTAATGTGAAAAATATAGCTAGTTTTTTTTTCAAAGAAGTGGTGAGGTTGCATGGTATACCTAGAATTATAGTATGTGATAGAGACACTAAGTTTGTGGGTCACTTTTGGAGAACACTTTGGAAGAATTTGGGCACCCACCTTAGTTTCGGCTCAACTTACCATCCCCAAATGGATGGCCAAACAAAAGTAGTCAACAAAAGCTTGGGTAATATGTTGAGATGACTTGTTGGAAACACACTTGGTAATTGGGATGTGGCTTTAGCATAGTGTAAGTTTTCATGTAATGATTCTCCAAATAGGAGTGTAGGTTTGAGCCCATTTTATATTGTTTATGGTATGCATCCAAGGGGTGTATTTGAACTCAAAGATCTTGGTAATTTTGAGAGAAGAATTGCAGATGGTGAGGACTTTTCCAAAGGTATTCATAACCTTCATGAAGAGGTCAAATTACAGATTGAGGGAAGAAACCAATAGTACAAGCAATATGTTGATAAGAAGAGAAGAGAAGCAAATTTTTAGGTTGGTAAGTGATGAACCAATGAATGCAGATAGTTATGTCAAATGATTGCAAGAATTTGAACCTTGTGACCTTATTTTGTAAGTTTCCAGGTAAAATTTATGACAATATGACTAACCTTGGGAAGTATGCAGATACCTCTATGCTTTTGTTGTCAAGGTGGTGTCAAATCCATAATAAAGACCATTCTAAATTTTCATGCACTACTTGTCAAGATGCATTGGCAAGAGTAAAGATGATACATTGTCAAAAATAGGAAGATAGTGATTCAGATGGAACTATGATATCGGATGAACAAATAGAATTAGATGAAGATTCAGAGACCCACAATTATCAGATCTTAGAAGATGAGCAGAGCACTGATGAATATGTCTCCAAGCTCCCTTCAAATGAATCTATTGAAAAGGTAAGTTTGCTACCTACAAAGGAAAGCTCAATTGAAGTTAAGGATGAAGCAGTGACAAATCCTGATACTTCTGCTCAAAAGGACACTCATATGAAGAAATAAGAGCCATAGGCACCAGTCCTTGAAAATAAAACAATGTAGAAACTCAGATTTAATGGATCTAAGGAAAGAAAGGAAATGGTTTTGGGATTGAACTAATCAACCCACAAGGAAAGTCATTTCTGGGTGCCTATAGGCTGCAATTTACCTGCACAAATAATGCAACAAAATATGAAGAATTAATCAAAGGATTGTTGCTTTCTCATCAAAAGAAAGTAAAGAATTTGTTCATAGAAAGAGACTCCCAATTGGTCATAAGACAAGTTAGAAGTCAGTATTCCTACCACGACAAAAAGGTTATCTGCTTACAAGAATAGAGTATGGGATTTGCTTGAAGACTTTGAAGTATTCAATATAAAATCTATTCGTAGAAGGAAAAACTACGTTGTAGATGCTCTTGTTGTTTCAACCAACTCTTTGAAACCAATGACTAGATCTCATTTGAAGAGGTTTACAGTAGAGATGGTTCCTACACCATCAGTTCCAAAAAACATTATAAATTTTTAGGTGTTCGAGGATGATCAACATATCCTCAAATTCATCACCAATTCTATAATTTTTGCTACCAAATCATTGATGAATATGATAGGGATCCATTTGAGATGGTTGAGGATGGCATTATCAATTTAAAGACTAACAATATTCCCAAGGGAATGGTTTCCTTGGAAAGAATATTTGACCAAGACAATACCACCAAGTCTTAAAAGGACACCTTGGATACAAGTGGAGGCAAATGTGATCCTCATAATCTAGGAGATGAAGTGGATAAGAGAGAGGTTTTCATTGGTCAGTTATGCACTACTGAGGAAATAACTAATATAATAAGGGCTTTAAAATATTATAGAGAAATTACCACCTAGAGTTATGAAGAATTGAAGACTTATGATACATCGGTGATCACTCATACCATTCCTTTGAAGAAGAAGCTAAGCCTTTCAGGAAAATGTAGCATCCAATACACTCCCTACTTGAGCCATTAATCTAGAAATAATTTTAGAAACTATTGAATGCCAAAATCATTTACCCAATGAGACATTCAACTTGGGTGGCGAATCTAGTACCTGTAATAAAGAAGAATGGAGAAATTTGGTTGTGTCGATTTTAGAAATATGAATTGAGCATATGAAAAGGATAATTATCTATTACCCTCACTAGATGAAGTTTTCCAAATAGTAAATGGATCTCAAACAATGTCATTCCTAGATGGATATTTGGGTTACAATCAAATAATGGTACGAGAGGAAGATAGATTAAAGACATCCTTCACCACTAAGTGGGGAACCTTCACATATCAAAGAATGCCTTTTGGACTTATTAATGTTGGATCCCCTCTTTAAAGATCGATTGACATAGCTTTCAAAGGACTAGTCGAGAAGTGCATCTTCGTATACATGGATGACCTCACTATGTTCTCCAAGAATAAAGTTGGCCATGTAAGTGACCTACGTAAGATCCTCCAAAGATGCAAGGAATCAGGTATTTCACTAAATCCCAAGAAGTGTATTTTTGGAGTTATCGAAGGAAAGCACCTAAGTCATATAATCTCTGAGAAAGGTATTTCAATAGACCCTGATAGAATTGAGACCATCTTGAAGTTACCATTGCCAAACAATACAAAGGAATTGAAATATTTCTTTGGAAATATTAACTTTGTGAGGAAATTTATCAGTGGATTTGCAAAAATTGTGCATCCCTTAAATAATATGCTAAAGGACACAAAGATCGCATGGACTAAAAAATCAAAGAAGAATTTTCAAGAAATTAAAGAAGTCATAACCAACACACCTGTGTTGGCCAATCTAGATTACACCAAGCACTTCAATATTTGTCCTCACTTCGAAACATTCTTGTGTTGGTGTTCTAATTTAGAAGGGAGTAGATGGTGACGAAGGCCCATAGATTTCATGATTTCTCCATTCAAGAACACATAAGTTAGATATCCTAACTTACATAAATAGTCATTTTCTCTAGTGAAGGTTGTGAAGAAGTTTAGACACTACATCTTAAGGAATAAAGTGATATCCATAGTTCCCAATGCCGCAATCAAGTCCATGCTGATACAAAATGAGCTCAAAGAACGATAAGGAAAATGGATGGAAATCCTACAAGAGTTTGACATGGAAATTCAACCCATGAAGCTGGTAAAGGGCCAAGAACTCTCAAAGACACTGACTAGAGTAGATAAAGTATTGGTGTGTCAGTAGTACACGCAAAAGGATATCAAGTTAGACATGTGGTACAAAGACATTGTTCAATATTTGTTACTCAAAAAATGCCCAGATGGTATGAATACAACTCAAATAAGAGCGTTAAAGATCAAGAGCCAAGACTACATGGTGAAGGTTGGAGTTCTGTACATAATAAATTATGAGGGTGCCTACTTAAGATGCTTGGATAAAGAAGCTACTACTTGAGTCCTAATGGAATTTCATGAAAAATTTGGCACTGACCATGGTTTGGCTCAAGCAACTACACACCAGTTATTAAGGGCGGGGTATTATTGGCCCATTGTATTCAAAGACGCTTTTCAACACATTAAGACTTTCCATATATTGTCAAACAGGAGCTAGCAAAGAAAGGAATGCACTTATTCCATTGCAGCTCATATATGAGGTACATCCTTTTTCCCAATGGGTCTTGGATTCTATAGGAATGATACATCCCACTCATTTGTAGGACAAAAGTTTATTCTAGTGGCTATAGATTGTTGCATGTGTTGGTCTGAAGTGATCATTTGTAGACGAAGTACAAAAAATGTGGTAATCAAATTTTTAGAGGATCACATAATGACCAAGTTTGGAATGTCGTTTGCTTTGGCATGTGATAACGACCCCTCTTTTTCATTAATTCAACTTGGGAAATGGGCTTTCGAGCATAAAGTTATTTTAAAATATTCATCAAATTATTACCCCTAGGGTAATGGAGTCACAAAGTCAACTAATAAGAACTTAATAGGTGTCATTAATAAAATATTAGATAAGAATCCAAAAGATTAGCACTCTCATATCAAGTTTGCATTATGGGTTGATAGAACTAGAACCAAAAATGCCTTAGGGAAATCCCCTTACTAGTTGGTTTATGGTTTGGAACCCGTATTTTCCATGAATATTAGAATTCCTACCTTAAAATTCATGGAGAGTTATCTGGACACATATGATAAAGATCAGGTTAGGTTGATGAACGTGTTGAATCTATATGAAAGAGAAATGTTGCTCTCAAGCATGTTTCAAAACACCAGGTTGTAGTTAAACGGTGGTTTGACAAAAGAGATAAAATAAAGTCCTTTAGGATCTTGTATCTTGTCCTACTTTGGGACAAGATAAAAGAAAAGAAAGGAAGCCATTCGAAGTTTGATCAAATTTGGACTAGTCATTATTAGATATCTAAAATTTTAGGGGAAAATACCTTCAAGATTGTTGCCAAAGTTTGAGTTCGGGTGTAAGTATTGAAGCTTTTTGTGTTCTTTCCTTTGTCGATCTTTGGTTAGTTTTTGTAACCTTGTCGGCGACCATATACCCACAACCTACTCTTTGGATGACTTGATTGTTTAGTCTCAAATTATTTTCTTTTTTGCGTTGGTCTTTCAACCAGTAATCAGTACCTTTTTAGATACTACGTAATTTTTATAACTTACTTGTCTTGCAAAGAAGCCTTTCTCAAGAAGCTTTTCCTTTACGCGAAGTGGGATTTTCATAGTTGTGAGAAAGCTTGTCAAAACCAACACTTATTTCCTAACTAATTCTAGTTCCAACGAAGTTTTGTACATATCATTCGAGGAGCATACTAACAAAGAAAATACATGCAAATAAAGGAAAAGATATTCAAGGAAGATTTGGTTGAAGTTTTCTAAATTCATTGGCTCCTAATGAAGGTCTTGAAAGTGGTTCAAATATCCAACTTTGTCAAGTACGTCAAGGTTGTTTGATATTGGAACCAAGTGGCCTATATGTCAGGCATTAAATACTGTCAGTATTGAAGTGGGTAAAATAAATGGTCGATCATGCACAATTAAGGTTCCATTTGAGACTTAATCATTCTTTTTGGGAAATGCAATTCCAGAAGTAAGAAAGAACTCATACACAGTCAACATTCGAAGAAGTTTGAGCTAGAATTGTTGGTACATCACCAGGTAAGTAAGAATCCTAAATCTTTCTTGGTAATTAAAGATTAATTTTTATGTAAAGGTAGCATTGTTGAATTCTCTTTGGGTTAAGGAAAACATTTGAGTGAAAATGAGGTATAAATATTTGGGATATGAACATCTATCTAGTTTGGACAATTCTCTACCAAAAATTGGGGATACTAGGTTAGATCACATCAGTTTAGGGCAATTTTGGGAGAGAATTTGTAAACCAGATAGCACTCCAATTACTCAAAGGGTGGTAGAGAGTGGTTTATTAGAAGTCACCGCTTTCCCAGTGGCTATATAATGAAAAGACCTTGTGTTGGAGTGTATAACCTGTTATAACCCAACCACTAGGGAAATTCACATTAAGGATAATAATATGCTAATAACTCTGGACAAGGCAACCATAAGTGGGTGCTTCAGGTTACTTGAAAGAGAGGCATATTTTTAATTTGATTTTACATTATCTCAGACCTCCTTTTCGGAGAGAAAAGGGTACTATCGGAATGTGATTGCAAATGATTGGTTTGACCCAGCCAAGAAGGGCAAGTCGCAATTGCCCAAAAAGATGCACAAATCGCATTTCAAAGATGAAATCTCAGATATCATCATGTTACTACACAAGGTAGAGGAAGCATGAACGCACATGATTTTGAAGAATGGATGTAATTTTTTGTCCAAGTTATTTGTGTTGGCACACAATACCTAGATTGGGCCACTATATTTAGTGACCAATTAGATCATATGATAAGGAATTTTTCCATCAATAGGTTCTTTTATATGTCATCTTATCTTTTCTATGCCCTAGCTTGTACAAGAATATGGATTGGGATGAACCTTTTTGAAGATTTTGATGAGCAATTCAGATATATGATTATTATCCGAACTTGCAGCTGGAGAAGAGCTTCCCAAATTTCCTAGGGTAAATGATGTGTTTACCATGCAACTTATCAGGGAACTGCAAGGTGACCTAGGGCAGAGAGTTTCCCCTAAAGCTTTTCAGTTGGTTATCAATTATGGTAGTATTTTCATTCAGTTTCAAAAATTTACATATCCGAGGGTTGGCGGATTTGATGGTTTGCATCTTAGGTTTCCTAGGTATGTGGAAGATATGTTCATCTTGATAGAGGTCTGTTGCCAGGTTACAAAAGTTAACAAGAGATGTGCAAAACAAAAGAAGATTAGTATCCCTTTTCCTATTGGCTTGGTATGCTATGAGTGTAAATCTCAATTCAATTCTCTTAATTTGGGAAAAGATATTGCAAAGTATGTCTTTCATACTTATGAAAGATGGTTCCCATTTGAAGGTAAGAACTTTGTGAGGAATAATCTTCATTTAGGTCCCAGTTATTATCATGTGCCACATCTAGAGGATTTCTAGGCGGATTGTGTCGATGATAACGAGGTTAGAAAAAGAGATTGGATGAGACTGTCTCCTAGCCAAATTTTTAATTTTAAGTTGGGGTGGAATATTAGAGGGATAAAAGATGATATGTCTAACTTGGTTGATTCTATTTATATCAACAAAGTACAAATGCAACCCTTGCGACCCATAGATTAGATCAGTGAAGAAATTGAGGATATTAATGTTAGAACTGCAACAGTTTTGAAAAGAACTCAGATGTGGCTTGCCAAGAAGAAGGGGGAGACTACCAAGGCTCCAACTAAAGAGAAGAGAGGAACTTGTGAACAAGTTGGAGCCAGTCATGTAAGCATAATTCCTTTTGTGCCAACACTTCCACCAACACAAAGCACATCCCTGCCAAGCAATAGTGGAAATGGAGATGATCCTCTCAAGAAAGACAAAGGTCTTGAGAAAATGTGTGGTGGGGGCCCTCTTCCTAACATCATTACTGAAGAAAAATTAGAGGATGAAGCTGAGTAGCAGTCAAGAGGAGGTAATCAGGATCATGAAATTTATATAGGAGGCTTGGAAATTCATATCCAATAGCCTAATCAATCTCAAGGAAAGCCAAAGGAAAACATATAGAAAGGTAAGGCTTCAACCTATCCCTTCAAGTACGCATAGTGCGATGAAAACTCCTCTTCTTAGTAGAGCCCTTCTCTTTTCAACACCTGGGACTTCTCAAAGTCCTGATGCTAGCCCACCTACACCATCTTGGTTGGAAAATTCCCTCTCTAGGAAGAGGAAAATGGTGCTTATTGCTTTTCCTGAGGAAGATTTAGTAGGGCAGCTCTTGTAGAAAGCTCCAAAGGTGAAGAAATTGAAAACTACATCTAGACTGATGGAAGATGAAGCTTCTAGACATTTGATTATGGAATATGCTCAACCTTCAGTACAAAAATATCCTAATCAAGTTAACATATTAGACTACAATGTGACTAAAGTGGATTTAGGTCCACCTAATAGGGATGGGAACATTCACAGTTTTCATATCACAACCTCTAGGTTGTGGAGAGAACAAAAAAAGATAAACAAGAGAAGGATGAGTTAAAGAAGTTGGTAGAACTTCTTTCAAAATGTCTTAGAACTTTAACAGATCCCTCTCATCAACCTTTGAGCCAAGAAATTAGCGCTTTTGATCCTAATTCTACTATTGGGAAGGCAATGATGAGTAGAATTCAAAAGGATAGTTATTATGGCAAGGTCATCCAGAGCTGGGTACTAGAAATCAAGATAAAAGGACCTCCTCTAATTGAGAAACTGAAAAAGGTATATGATGAGTTTGTGTTATTGAGAAATTCAATCAAGTTTGAGTTGGTTAACTATAAATAGGAGGAGATACATTGGTTGCAAATTGATCATGAGTTGGCTGAAATCATTATCATGGGTATGGAAAAGGCTGCTATTGAAAATATTATTTCATCTAAGGAAGATTCTTGGATCATTATGTGGAGAACGAGTATAGTGTGGAAGCTTGAAATCATAAAATTGAATTTCTTGGAGAAAAAAAAGTTGATGAAAGAATGTTGTCGCCTTAACAATAATTTCACCAAGATTTTTTTTAATTTTAGATGCCAGTTAATGAAAGTTGACAACTAAGGACCTACTACACTTGAGGAGTTGAAAAATGGTTTCTTGAAGGTAGTTGACACTTTATTAGAAGAACAAGTATTTGATAAAGAGTCATTAAAGAAGTTGGCTAGCATTGATTCAGCATTATCATAGCATGAAGACTCCCCTATCCTTATTGGACACAAAATAGATATTATTCATATCACTAAGGCTACTTGGTAGTTAAGAACAAGGAATGTAAACATCCCACAACATATGAAAATTCCGATTGTTGTGACGGCCCTGAAGGATTACCAAGTACACTAGTAGTTGATCAACAAACAACCCATGAAGGAGAAGTCCTTGCCTCTTCGCATACCCAACCACCCCAGCAATAGATGTCTTTGGTTTCTCTGGTTTTATCTTTTGTTTAATGATGTTTAGACTTGATTATTCTGATTCTTGCATGAATTAGTTGTTTCAAGACTTCGATGATAGTTATGCTACCCAAACTATAAATATGTTTTATTTCAACATTACAAGGGTCTGAAATTTTGATCCCCCTTGCACTATGATGCATGAGTGAGAATCGATCATAATCAAAGGATCAATTTTGTAGTTTGATATTTTGTTGTGAATGTTTTTTGTTTGTGTACAATAGATTTATGAATAGAAGGCTAATGTTTATGAATAAGTCTGTGATCTTAGATGAACATTTGAATATACCTTTCTTGGATCAACCTTAGCCGAGAAATCCATAGCCCTTGGAAAATCTCAACAACATATCGTCACAGATTTCTCTTTTACTTGAAATACCTGATAACCTCCTCATCGTGGAATTCACATCAGCATGAAAAATTTGATAAACATCACCTTCGCGAATTTTGTGTTCATTTGAAATTTTCAATACACTTTAGCATCACAAATCCATGGTCTTAGTGGATTTCCTATCTTTCATAAATTCCCAATAGTTTCACTTGTCATGAATTTCTCAGCTTTGCAAAATTCCCATTGGAGTATCTGCACTGCGATTTTGTGCCTGCTACTAAATGATTTCTCAAAGACTGCATTTTCCCAAGGTATCTAGGGTGCTTAGTCATAACTGTGATCCAAATGAAGCATGCTAAAGTGAGATGATCCTTAACAAGATTTTGATGCCCAATTGTTCCTAATGATGAAGATTAGCATAACATTGGATTTTCCCGTGGATTTCCTGATCCTATGAAATTCCTGAGACATCCGATGTCGCAGATTTCTTGACCTCTGGAAATCCCCGATGATTTCCATCACTGATTTCTTGAGCTCCTGAAATCCTCAAATTTCTTGAGAAGGCTAAATCCCTAGATTTCTCATATGAGTGTAAAACTTCATGTTTATCTTTTAGGAAGAATTTGATGGTTATGAATGGGAATATTAGGCATGATTATTTATGATATTATCTGATGTTTTGCCTAATGTGAGTATGGGTGTTGTTCTCATGATTTTATTTGTACTAACGATCTCATTGGATATTTGTTCATTCTTTCTACCTCTTTTCTTGTATTTCAAGTGATTATGATATTTGGCTAACACATGCAAACTAAATCTAGAAAAGCAAAGGAAAGAAAGGGAAAGAAGACTATAGTTGAGAAACAGGAGTTGTCCCATGTAGAAAGGATGAAGTATGAATTCAAAGGTGTGTTTCCCAAATCCAAGATTGTGTCCTATTAGGGAGAAGTTGGGGATACTAACCTGGGACACATAGACTTGGAGGATTTTAAGAAAAGCATGTCTTACCAATTCCCACTGAGTTGCAAGGAGGTTGATCAAGATCGAAATGACATAGGTTGTAGGGTTTCCTCCCTTCATTTAATCAGGGATAACTTTAAGAACCCCCCCTCAGCTAAGGTGTAAAATCTTGGTGAATCTTGTATACTTCCTGATAAAAATATTAATTTTATTGGTCAATTTTTTTTGTTTTTTGAGAAAAATATCTCAATTGACGAATCTTTTGTAGTCGCTAGAAGTCTGTGGAAAATCCTGGTGAATTGCAATTTTCTAAAACCAATAAAATATTTTCATTGGCGATTGAAACATTTATTTCAAACCAATAAAATATTTCCTTTGGTGAATTAAACATGTTTTCAAACCAACAAGATAATTTTCTATTGGCAAATTAAAGTTGTGCTCAAAGAAATAAAATATTTTTGTTGGCGATTCAAAAATGTTTTAAAACCAAAAAAAATATTTTCATTGGCGAATTAAACCTTTTTTCAAATAAAGGAAAAAAACCATTGGCAAATTAAACATAATCTCAAACCAATAGAAAAATTCATTGGTGAAATAAACTGGTAATGCCAATAATAAATCATAGCGTGGGTGGCGAAAATATCAAATGCTAAATATTGTTCCATTTCGGGAAAAAATTTCCACACATCCAAATTCCTTCATAAAGTGTTCGAAATGGGGACAAGTGTCAACATATTCATTATGTCTGAAGCTAGATGTCAGCACAAATTAATATAACCCATGACCATTTGATGAATTTTCGATGGACGGTTGTAGTTGCATTCCAAAAGCAAATATATGAAGCACTAGACATGCAAATTCAAAGCTCCGAAATAACACTATAACCATTAGATTTCCAAAAATTAATGGTTGACATTTTATTACTTATTAAATCACTTAAATTCATGACAACCAAAATAATATTTTATTGTTGACTAGCTATCAGAAGTTGAAGGTCACTTAAGTTATGACTTGAGCCTTTGGAGTCATCATGGTGACCGGCCCCTCGACCTAGGCGACCGATGGGTTTAAGAAATGAACAATAGAGATAGGGTGACGTGGGTCAACCTTGACCGCTCCCCACCAGCTCGCAGGGGACCCATCTACATCTCCCGTCCCTCAATGGGGAGGTGGGGAAGTTCCATGTGGAATGATCAAAACCGTGGAAGGAACTATAGCAAGGTGTGAAATAGTAAGGAAATATTTTGACATAAGGTTGAGTAGTGTTAAAACCTGCGCTACTAAAGGAACCTTTTAAGCACAATTTTTAAAGGTAAGCAAGGCATCTTAATCTAGGCCGTCCATTTGGCCCAAGGGTTATGCATAGGTGAATGGTCTTAAGGTAAAGAGCACACAAATGTGAAGTGCCAGATTTAATTTGGGCCGCTCCTCGCCTCCGAGCCCTTCCTATTTACATATTTATTCTTTATTGTCCCCCAAAAGATTTCTTAAGGAATATGATGCTTTCTCCAGACAATTGTTATGGGCTCAAAGACTAGTCAATCATAAATGGAACTTAGTTAGCTAGGACTAGGTCTATCAATCCAAAGAGAATGGGGGACTTGGTCTTAGAACTGCAAAGTTGAATAGTCAATCCCTTGTGGCTAAATTATATTGGCATTGGTGTAAAAATCCTCAATTACCTTGGGAAAGAATTCTAAACCATAAATATCTTGGTAGAGTGGAGGATAAGGAGATTCTGCAAATGGATTTGTTTGGGAAGGGGTCTATGATATGGACTATGTTACAAAGAGGTGCTTCATTAATTAAGAAATGACTCTTTTTGATGATTAATTAGGGTAATAATGCTCTCTTTTGGTTTGATTATTGGGACAACCATCCCCCTCTTTTCTCCTACTTTCCCTTCAACCTTTGAGTAGGGTTTTTCTTGAAGTGAGTTGGGTGAATGTTGAAGATTTCAAATGTTCCATCAATGTTGGTCAGTTGAAAATTTATAGATGGAAGGGTCCCCAAAGTTTTCCTAGGGGAGGATCTCCTGAAGATCAAAATTTCTTGCCTCCATTCTCTCGGCTTGTCCGTGTTGTTCTTTGGAGGAGCCAAATATTTTATCTTGGGTTTTTAGTTCTAAAAGGTCTTAATTAGTGTCTCTTGGCTTTCAACTTTTACAGATTCAAAAATGTGGGAACAATCATTGTCCTTGGTGGAAGAAGATTTGTAATAGAGCTTTCTAGGATAAATTTAATATGTTTATTTGGATTTTATCCCAAAATAAGTGCTTGACATGAGAGAATATCAATAAAAGAGGATTCTAGAGGCCTTCTATGTGTGTTCTTTGTAATAAAGGTGAGGAGCCAATTAATCATCTATTTTTTAGTGTCCCTTTACTGTTGAAAACTAGAACCTTTGGTGGAATGTTTAAACTAAGTCTATATTTTTAGCATCTTCTTTGCTTGAGCTGTGGGATAATATGGTTTTCCCTCCTATGTCTACTTCTTTTCTGGTGGCTTCTTGGGAAATTGGCCCTTATTTTATTTTCTAGCAAATTTGGTTAGAGCATAATAAACATATATTTTGGGGTTGTTATTGTCTTGTGCTTTAGGTTTGGAACAAAATAAAAATTATGGTTAAAAATGTTGCAAGCATGAGTAATTGGTGTTGTGATTGATGTCAACAAGTCTGTGTTGTCATTGATGATTGTAGTTGAGTGAGATAGTTGCAAGAGTGTGAGCAGTTAATGCTTTGATTAGTTGCATTATGTTGTCATTAGTAAAGCTATTGGTGTCAACCTCTAGTGTTGCTTTGATGAGATTTTGTCTATGGTTGAGGAAGTACTAAAGATGATGAGGATGTGTCTCTAGTGCTTGGTTTTCGATTGCTTTTGAGAAAATTTGATAGAAAGAGGAAACAATGTGTTGCAATGGTGTTTTGGGTGATAGAATTGTGTTATGGTTTTGCTCTGCATTTCTTCTAGGTTGAATATATACCCGTGCAATTTGGATATGGTGGTAAGAGTAGTTTAGAGGTTTTATAATAAAAAATTGGTGTGTTGGATCGTTGTACAAAAGTTGTTTTCACCAATGTGTGAGTTGTGCATTGAAGAGGTGTCCAAGAGTAATGTTTCTGCTTCGTGTTTCTTCGTAGTTATGTTTCAGGTCTTGCAATTCTAAAGACGTGTTAATGGTGTTGATATCTTTTTTTAGTGAATATGGTTTGAGGTTTGGTGCTTCAAAAGTTAGTTTTAGTTTTTCAAATAATAGTGTATGGTAGAGTTGTCCGAGTGTACTGGGTGTGTACATTCTTCAGGTGAAAGTTGTTGTGAAGGAGTTTGTTAGATTTCAGGGTGTTTGAGGAATATTTAGATTGTGTTCAAGCATGGTGTGTGGTTCACAGGTTGTCCTTGGGTTTGAAGAAGCATGTACTTAACAATTTAATGTTGTTTGTGCGGGTAATGGCCAACCTGGTGTTTACACTACATGCGTTGGATAATTATTGTTTATGGTAGTATGTGGTTGAGTGGTGTTGTTGATTTGGGTCCCAATTAAGGTTTGATGTGGGTCTAATTTCACTTCTATCTGCCATGGAAGTGTTTTGGCACCGACCTAATTTGAATTTGCACGTTTGATGTGCATAAACAACCTTGGAGAATGGTTTCAAGGTTGAAGATGGTACAAGTATGAGTTGAGTTGTTGAGAGATGTGAAGATAGAGGTGAGTGATGCAAATGATGTGAAGTGTAGAGTGTTAGAATGCGAATTTGAGAAGTGTAGTGCAAGCTTTCATGTGTTAGTTTACTAGGTGCAGTAAGCTAAAAGTGGCTACAATCCTTCAATCAGGATGTGAAGGTGTTGAGGTCATTGTGGTGGATTCTCTATTGCATTGATATGCTTTTCTTTGTGTAACATTCCTTCTCTATATTCTTTTATATTCTAGCAGTGAGCCTTTCTTCTTTGGGCAGTGAGCCTTATTGTATTTGGTATTGACATTACTTATATTGTGAGCTAATCCTCACTGTGGTTTTTCCCTTCTTGGGTTTTCCACGTAAATTTGGTGTTCTCTTATGTATGGTGTTAAGTTGTTTCAGTTTTTTTTCTTTTCTTTTCATGCTAATTCATCATAATAGAATTAAGGGTTTAATGAATGAATGTGGATTTGAATGTTAATGAGGGTTTTGAAGTTTTAAGGTACAACTAATTCACCCCCCTCTCAGTTGTCTTATGCATTCAACAATTGGTATCAAAGAAAGGTTCCTTAAAAGAAAGCTTAACTGCTTAAGGTAGATCTGGGATGACACACAAGAAGTAGATACCTATAATTCATGGAACAGACTATGCATTTTGGAAAACAATGATGGAAGGATTTTTGGAGAATCTAGGATATGATGTCTAAAAATCAGTTTAGATTGTGTATACTATGCCTCCAAATGGTCTGAGCATTGAAACTGAACTCAAGGCCTATGAAAGTAATAGTAAAGCAAGGTATGCTCTCTTGTTAGTCTTACAAATTTTGAATTAGTGAAAGTTATGAATCTAAAAACTGGTAAAGCAATTTGGGAAAAGTTGAAAATTATTTATGAAGGAGATGATATGGTCAAACAAGCTAAGATGCAAAACTTAAAGATCACATTTGAGAACTTGTAGATTTCTGAAGATGAAAACATTACAAGCTATATGTAGAGGGTAGATGAAGTGGTCAACTCCATCAAAGGTCTTGGTGGAAAAGTCAAATAACCAAAAGTGGGAAAGAAAATTATTAGAACCCTACCTAAAGCTTACAGTTATAAAGTTGTTGCTATTGAGGAATCTCAAAATCTAGATTAATATTCTAGAGATCAATTGTATGGCTCTTTAATTGCATTTGAAATGAGGGAATTGGTACTAACAATGGTGCAAAAGTTGAGACAACTTTTAAGGCTGCAAAAATGGAGAAGATTGAAGAACAATATTAGGAAGATCTTGATGATGTGGAGGCTAACTTTGTGAGAAGAATGAGAAGAGGTATTGGTAAGTACAAAGGTAAGTTACCTTTCAAATGTTTTAGTTGTGGAAAGACAGTCACTATGCTTAAAGATGTCCAAACAGAGTTTTGAATGACAAAAACAAGGAGAACAAAGGTAAGATGATTAAAAAAAGCTATTATGTTAGAGAAGATTTAAGTATTTCTGACGATGAATCTGATTATGGAGATGATGAAGATGATGATGAATGCTTGTTCATGGCTTTAAAAGATGAATTTGTTTCTACTAACTTTGAAAGATGTGTGAAGGGATTCCCTCTGAAGAGAAAGGATAAGACTAAAGGTGCTTTGGTATTTGGTTTTCATGATAGACAAGATACAAACTATTGGATCATTGACAATGGTTTCTCTAATCATATGACTGGATACAAGAGTAAGTTTGTTAAACTTGAAAAGTATGATGGAGGAATTTTTTAGATTTGGAGATGATTCAAGTGCTAAGATATGTGGAATAGGTTTAATCAGTTTTGATGGCAAGCATAATACTGAAGATGTTTATTATGTTAAAGGTTTAAGACATAACCTCTTGAGTATTGGACAAATGTGTGGTAAAGGTTACAATCTTATTTTTCAGGATGATGGATGTGAGATCATAAAAGGGTTTGGAACTGTGATTGTTGCTGGAAGAATGACAAATGGAAATGTTTTTCAGCTCAAGGGTGTTGATGGTCATTGCTTTATGACTTAGATTAATGAAAGTTGGTTATGGCACTGAAGGACGTGTCACATTAATTTTTATAAATTAGTAAGAATCAATTGAATTCAAGCAATGAGAGACTTGCCAAAGATTACAAAGACAATCAATGCTATCTACAAGGATTTCCAGATTGGAAAAAAAACACAAAGAATCTTCAAAGGAAAAGAACAATCTTCTATCGGATTACTTAAATTGGTGCATACAGATCTTTGTGGTCCTACAAGAATAAGAAGTCTTCAAGGTGACAAGTATTTCATGCTTTTGATTGATGATTATTCTAGAATGACATGGGTTACTTTTCTTAAACAAAATCTAAAGCCCTAGATAGGTTCAAAGCATTTAAAGTTATGGTTGAGAATGAAATGGATATGAAGATCAAGTGTTTGAGGTTTGATAGAGGTGGAGAGTTCACCTCCAATAATTAACATGTTTTGTGAGAATCATGGCATAAAGAGGCACTTGTCTGCCTTGAAGACTCCTTAGCAAAATGGAGTGATTGAAAGGAAAAATAGAATAGTTCAAGAAGCTATAAGGCCTATGATGAAAGAAGCTATCTACTAGAAGTATACTAGAGAGAAGAAATTCATACTGTTGTTTACATACTTAATATAGTTCAAGCAAAAAAAAACAACAAAAAGACTCCCCATGAGTTGTGGTATGGAATGATTCCTACTGTGAAGTACTTCAAAGTGTTTGGAAGCAAATGTTATATAAGAAGAGAGGAAGAAAAATTGGGAAATTTTGATGCAAGGTTTGGTGAAGGAATCTTCCTTGGATATTATAGTAAAAACAAAGCCTATCGGTGCTACAACAAGAGACTCAAAAATATTGTTGAAAGTGCAAGTATCAAGGTTGATGAAGATTTTCAAAACTCAGTGGTGATAGATGGATATGAATCAGATGAGCCTAATTGCAAAGAAAAAGAAAAAGCTAAGGAAAATGAAGTGCAGATTAAAGAGGAAG
The DNA here is from genome assembly GCA_007258455.2 of Sequoia sempervirens. Lineage (NCBI taxonomy): Eukaryota > Viridiplantae > Streptophyta > Pinopsida > Cupressales > Cupressaceae > Sequoia > Sequoia sempervirens. The sequence continues at coordinate 639,601,563 of VDFB02058242.1, read as the reverse complement.
AAGCTCCAGAAAAGACTCCTAGAACCCCTAAGTATGTGCAGAGAAATTATTTTGAAGAACAAATCATTGGAGACAAAAGAAAAGGTGTACTGACAAGAAGGAAATTTGTTGAAGAAGAGGTAAATTTATGTTTAATTTCTGAAGTTGAACCTAAAACAGTGATTGAAGCATGCAAAGATGAACATTGGATGAAAGTTGTGGAAGAAGAACTATTGCAGATTGAGAAAAATCAGACTTTGGAATTTGTCTGAAGATTTGCAAACAAAAACATAATTGGAACTAAGTGGGTGTTTAGAAACAAGCTGAATGAGAGTGGATAAGTGGTAAGAAACAAGGCAAGGCTTGTGTGTAAGGGATATTCACAAGTTGAAGGAATAGATTTTGAAGAGACATTTGCTACGATGGCAAGAATGGAAGCTATTGAGAGTTTTTAAATTTTGTAGCACATAAGGATTTTAAAGTTTATCAAATGAATGTGAAGTTTGCTTTCTTGAATGGAGAATTAGAAGAAGTATACATGGAACAAATGGAAGGATTTCAGTTATGGTCTACAGATTGTAGAAGGAACTATATGGATTGAAGCAAGCTCCCAAGGCTTGGTATGCAAGGTTGGATAAGTATTTGATACAACAAGGATTCAATAAAGGTATCACAGATAGTAATATTTACTTAAAAGTTGAAAAAGATCAAATCTTGATTGTGGTTGTATGTGTTGATGACATAATTTTTGGAGGAAATGAAGCTATGTGCAAAAAGTTTGCAGAAGAGATGCATAAAGAATTTGAAATGTCTATGTTTGGGGAGATGAATTTCTTCCTTGGGCTAAAAATAAATCAAACAAACAAAGGTATATTCATTTCACAATCAAAGTATGTCAAAGAGATGTTGAAGAAGTTTGGAATGGAAAACTCTAAAAGGGTATGTACTCCTATGGTTACTGGTTGCAAACTGAACAAGAATGATGAATCCCCTAAAGTTGATCAAAGCAAGTATAGATCAATGATTGGTGGACTGCTATATCTAACTGCTACTAAACTGAATATCATGCATGTAGTTTGTCTTGTGGCTAGATTTCAAGAAGATACTAGAGAGTCACATGTTGCAACAATGAAGAGGATATTCATATATTTAAAGGGCACTTCAGATATGGCTTGTGGTATCCAAAGGATACTAATTTCACCTTGAATGCTTACACAGATGCAGATTGGTCTAGTTCTATTGATGACAAGAAAAGTAAAAGTGGTGGTGCATTATTTCTTGGATGTAGATTGGTATCATGGTTAAGCAAGAAACAAGATTTAGTTTCTTCATCTAGTGTAGAGGCTGAGTACATGGCAACAACATCTTGCTGCACATAGGTGTTATGGATGAGGCAAACATTGAAGGATATTAGAGTGGTGTATGATGAACCAATTTTTATCTTTTGTGAAAATACAAGTGCAATCAATATTTCAAAAAATCTAGTGATGCATTTAAGGACAAAACACATTTCAATTCGGTATCACTTTCTAAGAGAAAAGGTTGTGGGGAATGAAGTGAAGCTTGAATATGTGCTTACAAAGGACCAGATTGCTAATATATTCACTAAGACTCTTCCTAAGGATAATTTTGAGTATCTGCAAGAGAAGTTTGGGGGTTATTTCTCCTCCTTCTTTGAATTAGATGCATAAGGAGATGCATCAGTCTAGTGGATCTCAAGATTCAAATGTTCTTTATTCTGAATTGATGTTGGTGGCTACCTCTCAGGGGAGTAGGTAGTGGCATTGCTAATTGATGAAGACATGAGAGTGTGTGTTGTCATTATGCAGTGGTTACTAATTCAGTGCAGTTTGGTGTGTGCTCCTAAGGGGGAGTATTCAGAGTAGTAAAGGAAAGGTGTTGCAGAGCAATAGTAAGCAGGTTGTTTGATGTCAAAGGAAAAGAATAAACAATACAAATATTATGTCCTTTGTCATTGATGTCAAAGGGGGAGAGAGAAACATGTGAAAAAGAAAGTAATAAGGAGGAAAGTAAGCCATTTAGAGAGAGAGAAACAAGTAAAGAAGACAAGCTACAAAGGGGGAGAAAAGAGAAAAGGAAATTGGTATAGATTAGAGTTGTTTGTGTCTCTGATGGTTTTAAACATCATGTGTTGCCATCAACGAAAAAGAGGGAGATTGTTGCAAGTATGAGCAATTGGTGTTGTGAGGTCAACAAGTCTATGTTGTCATTGATGTCTATAGTTAAGTGAGATAGTTGCAAGAGTGTGAGAAGTTAATGCTTTGATTAGTTGCATTATGTTGTCATTAGTAAAGCTACTAGTTTCAACCTCTAGTGTTGCTTTGATAAGATTCTATTTATGGTTGAGGAAATATTGAAGATGATGAGGATGTGTCTCTGGTGCTTGGTTTCCAAGTTCTTTTGAGAAAATTTGATGAAAAGAGGAAACAGTGTGTTGCAATGGTGTTCTGGTTTTGCTCAACATTTATTCTAGGTTGAAGGTTTGCTTATGTGAGTCAAATATGTTGGTGAGAGTAGTTTAGAGGTGTTATAATAAAAATTGGTGTGTTGGATCATTGTACAGAAGAATTTGTGTTCACCAGTGTGTGAATTATGCATTGAAGAGGTGTTTGGGAGAAATGTTTTTGCTTTGCGTTTCTTCATAGTTATGTTTTAGTTCTTAAGATTCTAAAGGTGTGTTGATGGTGTTGATATATTTGTTAAGTAAAGATGGTTTGAGGTTTGGTGCTTTAGAAGTCAGTTTTTCAAATAACAGTGTATGGTAGAGTTGTTTGAGTGTACTGGGTGTGTACATTCTTCAGGTGAAAGTTGTTGTGAAAGAGTTTGTTGGATTTCAATTTGCACGTTTGATGTGCATAATCGACCTTGGAGAAGGGTTTCAAGGTTGAAGATGGTACAAGTATGAGTTGAGTTGTTGAGAGATGTGAAGATAGAGGTGAGTGATGCAAATGATGTGAAGTGTAGAGTGTTAGAATGCGAAAGTGAGAAGTGCATTGCGAGCTTTCATGTGTTAGTTTATTGGATGTAGTGATCAGAAGGTGGCTACAATTCTTCAATTAGACTACGAAGGTGTTGAGGTCATTGTGGTGGATTCTCTATTGTATTGAGATACTTTTCTTTGTGTAACATTCCTTCTCTATCTTCTTTTCTATTTTGGCAGTGAGATTTTCTTCTTTGGGTAGTGAGCCCTATTGTATTCGGTATTGATATTACTTATATTGTGAGCTAATCGTCACAATGGTTTTTCCCTTCTTGGTTTTTCCATGTAAATCTGGTGTTCTCTTGCGTATGGTGTTAATTTGTTTTAGTTTTTGTTCTTTGCTTTTCATGCTAATTCATCATAATAGAATTAAGGGTTTAATGAAAGAATGTGGATCTGAATGTTAATGAGGGTTTTGAAGTTTTAAGGTACAACTGATTCATCCCCCTTCTTAGTTGTCTTGTGTATTCAACAACAAAAAACTATTGAAGCAATTATTTTATTGAGTTGCCTCTTGCTTTATTGGACAGTCGGGTTGCCCAATCATTAGATCTTGGCTCTCTTGGCTCTCTTTGGATACCATGTCCTAGAGGGCTTGTGCTGAGGAAAGTGAATAGATTTGGAAAGTGGTTTTCTCCTCCTCCTGGCTATCTAGAGATCAATACTGATGGTTTGATTCATGGAAACCTTGGTCTTGCTAGGATTGGGGGAATTGGTTGAGACTACAATGGCTCTGTGAGTTTCTTCTTTTCTTCCTTTGTGGGGGTGACCTCCAATAATATGATGGAGGCTTGGGAAATCTTAAAGGCAATGGAAAAGGCTAGTGAGTTAGGTTGGACAGAGATTGTTTGTGAGACAAATTCTATGATTTTGGTTTCTCTATTGAACAAAAGGAATTTGGAGAAGGCTTCATGGCATTTGGCTCAAGTGGTTAGGAAAATTCTCCTTGTCTCTTGTAATTTTGAAATTATTAATTTTATTCACATTCCTAGAGAATGGAATAAAGTAGTCAATTGTCTTGCTAAATGAGCTTCAAAGGGGAATCCCAATTGGAATATTGTTGATCAAAATGGGCTAGATCAACACAAGTTTCAACACTTAATTCAACTTATTGAAAATGACCAATCAAATTAGGAGTGGGGATATGGATAGGAAGAAGCATAGTGTTGCTGGTTACTGTATTTTTTGGTATTGTAGGTCTCCTATGCGGATTTATGGTATTTGGATTATTTTGATGGATTTTACTTTCTAGAAATCAACTCAAACTATATGTAATTATTTTTCTTATTCAATAAATTTTTACCCTCTTTTCCCCCCAAAAAAGATGAATTTACTTATTTACAAGTTTGTTGTCAAATATGATGTGAAAGATGGCGTTTGGTGATTTTTCAGTATGCTTTATGCTAAAAAATCTATCAGATAACTCTTACAAAATTGATAAATTCACTAAACCTCACCTTGGGTCATTTTTGTGGGTGTAAATTCAATCTATAACATGTGAATTTAACCTTATTCCATGGATTGAACATGATAGTCTTAGAATTATATATTCATGCTCACCTTAGGTGTTTAGAAATGTAATGAAGAATTGTTGGTATCGATGAATACCTTTGGGAGCTTTCTATACAAGGATCTTCTCTTTAACTAAGCCCTTGAATTTTGATAATGTCACGATGATGATATGGTGTCACAAGATGATTCTTTAATTCTCATTAGATGCTTTCTTGATAAATTTTAGATCTTATATGTTCAAAACGAATTGGGGTTTTTCCTTTTATACAATACCCTAACGTGCAATTTGAATTTATTTTCATGCTTAAGTTGATAAATAATGATTAGTAGGAAAGAGGTTTGCTTGGGACTATAATTAAACTTGAATTTAAAAGCTTGGGGTTGAACATGTGACATAAATTTTAACATGTGAGAAATATGTTTGAGACCCTTGAGATGCAAGAGGTCAAAATTAGTCAAGGCTTAGATCATTTGCCAATTTTTATGTAGAAGCATTCCACTTGTACACTAATCATGACATCTAGGACAAAAATGTTAAAGTGAGCCCAAAATGAAGGGGAAAAGAGCAAGATGTACACTTTTCATCCTTAGAAACTCTGTAAGACATGAATCACACTTATATAAAATAAGCAAAATAATTACATAAAATAATCAACCTAGAAATATGAGTAGGCACAAGAAATAATTAAGTGTTAAATTAATTGTAGAAATTAAATAAATTTAAATTTAATACTTAGCTCAGGGTTTGATGATAGAAAATATTGCTAAGGATGTCAAGAATGTATTTTCCAATGCATTGAAAGCTAGGCTCAACCTAGATAAGTGTATTTGAATCTACAAATTGACTATACTTCACTTTGGTTCACATCTATGCTTGTGGGATTGGTCTCTTCACATGTAGAAATGAACTAACACACATACTTGATTCAATGATGATGGACAAAGATTGAAGACAATAGATAATCATGTAACATGTCTAGGATGATAATACACAAATAATGCAATTATAATGCTCTATAAAGTTGCTATGATGCTTTAATATGAATCCTCTTGTGATTATCCCTAATGATCTAAATGAATTAGGGCTAGACCTTAAATACAACATCGTAAAATATAATTTGAAATAAGTCATTCTTTAATTAGCTCATAATGACTAGTAAGGGAGGGAAACACTTCAAATTAAGAAATTCAAATTTAAAAATTTGTGGTTCAAATTTGCAATTGTGGAAATGACTTGGGCTAGTTTTGTAATAACAAATCTAAACTAAGGTGATGAATGATGGAGATGCAAAGTTATATATGAATATTGGAGATAAATGATGATGGAGACCAAATTAGATAATTTTTTTTTTACTTCCACTCAAAATATACCATCTTGCACACATAAATGACAACCTAATTGCTTTGAACCTAAAACACAAGGGAAAAGTGCATGAGTATGCAATTCTTGTTGTTATAAATTTCAATTAGGACATTAAAACAAAAAAAATCTTCTCTATATTGTAATAAAAAAATGATTTGATTTTTATTATGGTAAGAAAATAAAGTGTTTTCACTAATTAAATCAAGGCTAGTTAAATTAATGTATTCAATCAACAAATAATTAACCTAGATTATAGACGATCAAGGAAATTTATAAAAAAATAAATGCCCAAATAAATGAGAAAAAAGTAAATAATAAAATGCATGGGTATTTAGCTTTGATTTTGATGTAGAAGTTTTTGTTTGAGTATTAAAAAATCATTTGTCAATCTTTGAAATTTTATTTTCTATCCTCAACTTGTAAATTTGATTGTGCATCATTTGGAAAGTGATCTCTGCAAGTGCAAAACTAATCTTGTAACTTGTAGACTTGATATAGCTAATTTGTGTAATCTAAAACTTGAGTGCTTTGATCTTCAAATGTCTTAATTTCCTATAAAGACCATTAAATCATGGCACAATGAAAGGAGTAAAAGGGACCAACTATTAAGAGTGCAAGGAAAGACAATGTTGACAAAAACCTTAAAAAAATTATTGAATTGCAAGGGTCAAGTTCTCCCTAGTGAGACCCCAAGCTGGACGACTTTCTAGTTTTGAGTGAAAGGTCAATGACAACAAGCAAAAATGCAATATTGCTAAGATGACACATTATCGATGTGATCCATTTGCAATCCATTTCATAAACATGCTTTCAAATTTATGCCATTTGAATCTAAGTGATAGACATGTGCTAAATCATTCATTCTAATTAAACTTAATCATGAAATATATGACCCTAATGAATAGTTTATTAAACTTAATCATGAAATATATGACCCTAATGAATAGTTTAATATCATACACACTTTAACTAAATCATAATAATCAATAAAAATGCAATAAAACTTTAACTTAAAAATTGAACATAATAATTAATTAAAAACAATTAAAAAATTAATTACAAATTTTAATGATCAAATTTAAGTATAAACGCCAAATCTACACTCACATATCTAATTTAAAGAGAGAAAACAAAATATTAATAAAATAAAATTTAATTAAAAAAGGTATGATGATAAGAATCAAGAACATACAGCACATTGTTTACTGACTTCTATGTGACATAAACCATTAATACACTTTTCAATAATATTAAAAACGTTTTAATTACCGTTGCCCAAAAACATTATGAAAAAATAGTAATAAAAAATAATAGTATTGCCATTTTCACCACCATCATGTTCTCTCGGGGACCAGCCACGAACCAGGCCAAAGTTTGAGACAAAGTCATTTGGTGCTAAGGTCACAATTTTTTTATTAATTTGGCTCTGCCTTTTTTCAGATCATGCCAAATAGTCCACAGTGGGAAATGGGCACGGGGTGCCTTCGAGATACTGTTTGTATACCTCACATGGCCATATAATGGCAAAATAATATAAATGAATAATTAAAGTAGATGAAGTCAACAGAGCATCTCTCCCGTACCTAGTGGCATTGATAGGTATAACCTATCTAAACATTGCAATTTCAATGTCAATTTCAAACAGTGCACTGCACTGTACGAGGTTTAGAGTGATAAAGGTCTGCGGGCAACGATTGATGAGTGGAAGACATTCTGAGAGAGGAAGGCGTAAGTCTGTAAGCGAACAGAATGAAGCTGCTACCGAGAGAAGTGGAGAAGCTTGCCATGCATGGCGCAGGCCAACTTGCACAGAAACGCCTCGCTCGAGGTCTCCGACTTAATTACACTGAAGCTGTTGCACTCATCGCCACTCAGGTATTACCATTTTCTCTTGTCTTCAATTCCTTTTTCCTTCTTTTTCAACACTGATGAAATTAATATTCTGCTTGGCCTTTGCCTCTGTTAAGTAATATCAGAGAGCACAGAGTACTTTTGAGCAGGAAAATTATACACCAGCTAAAAATAAATTCTATGAACAAATCGGATTATTAAGATTATTTTTCACAGCAGTTCATTTTCAAAACATGTATATAGGTACCCTCTTGTGTTCAATCCGCTCACTTGGGTCTATCTTCCAGACTCCTAATTTGGGCCATATGATATAATCTGGCAGGGGTACTTGTAACGCTGATTCACATTCATTTTGTATAATAAATGTTGAGTATAATGGTGTCTGAAAACAACAGTTTATTTTATTTCCATCAAAATTTTGAATCACACTTTATAATCTCTGGTCTATTGTCAGGATGAAAGAGGAAAAAATGTTTATTCTTTCTTCTTTCATCCTGATGATATCAGGATGTGAATGCCGATGCAAATAAAATAAACACATACTCATCCTTATGAACACAGAAAATCTCATGTTTAATATAATGAATTCTTTCAGACTGGAACCTGTTTACCCCAAATATGGATATTTTGTCCAGAAATGGGAATTACATGAAGACAAAAATCTGTTGAAATTCACTATAAAATTTCAATATAACTGGCACAGCGATTATAATATACCATCCATCGCTTCAGGTCCACCTTTTTTGTAATGTAGAGGATTTTGCTTGGGACTAGCTACTTCTTTATTAGCTCGCATTGTGTTAATAACTTAATGGTAGTAAACTCCTTTTAGCAAGTCTGCCTCTTGGACTGATACATTTACAATTTAATGAATTTATCCATTCCATAAAGTCATGTGCATCTTCTCGTTCTTGCTTTCTTTCCTGCTCGTAATCAAATCCCATTTCATCTGGTCACTTTGGAACTTCTCTATCATGGGAGGTTTTACTTTGCTCTTGTCTGTCAATGGTATGAGGACTATTTTACTCAGTGCAGCAGAGGTACATTCTTCCGATTCTCTTGACATCTAAAAACTTTCACAGCCATCTCCAAATTTCTCTCTCAAAGAATTTGAAAATGTAACTGACATTCTCACCGTCTTATTTGGGTTGATTTGCTTCCTTTTCACATGGAGAGGTGAGTTCTGTAGCTTTCTCAATCATAGTTACCAGTTTAGAAAAATCAAATTTATTTGGGAGGTTAAAAAAATTGAAAGTCTGGTTTTTTCATTGTAAAATCTCTGTAACAATTTAAATATGGACTAAAATTGGACAAATCTGGCTGATTAAAAAAATCAGTACGGATCTGGATTTGAACCAAATCCAGTGGACTTTGTAACTATGTTCTCAACCGATGGGTATCATAATTCATTCATTCCTTTGGGTCATTAATCTCTTCCAGGCCCTTGAGCTCTCTCTCTTCTTGCAGCTTTGAAGCCTTCATTTTCATCTTCTTTGCTTCCTTTATTGTCTTTGGTCTGATTATCTTGTTCTAGCATTTTGCTAAAAGAATGTCCATATTTTCAAGGCACAAGTTGCATATGGATGGTACAACCTGTTAGAATAATCATGCATTAGCTAATAATTAATTAATCTATAATTAATTATTATGTTAGTTTCACTTCATGCACTAAAGCTAAACTTAGGAGTGTTTTTTCTGTTAACTGGAGTGAACTATTATTAGATCATTCTGTCTCATCACATAGGGTGATGACACTTGTCATGATCTAATCCCTTTATTATTTATGATTGTTCTCATAAAACACTCTCCCTTGTATTATTTCAAAAAAAAAGGCGAAGGGTGAAATGGTAATTGATTGATTTAAAAAGGAGAGAAATACTCCTTAAATAAGAAATTACAAAACGATGTTTCTAAATTAGAAACAATTGATAACCAAAAAAAAGAAAGTTGCTAAAACTAACTGAAAGCAAACTAAACTTAACTAAGATGACCATTATGCGCTAAATATAATAGCATTACTTTAATACCCTCCCTTAATGGTCATTTTACTAACTACACCAAGTTTGCCCCTAAATTTTACAAATTTGTCCGGACTCAGGGACTTGGTAAGAATGTTTGCAGTTTGATCCTCATCTGGAACATATTGCATTACTGATCCATCTTCAACAAGCTGTCAGATGAAATGACAATGAAGCTTAACATGTTTGGTGCACTCGTGGAAGATTGGATTTTTGGCAAGCTTTAGCACCCCTTGGTTGTCACAAAACAAGGGTGAAGGCCCTGCTTGAGACATTTTCATGTTAGAAAGCATCCTCCGAAGCCATACTGCCTCACATGTTGCTTTAAAAGTTCCCTGATACTCTGCTTCTATCGAGGAAAGAGCTATTGCCTGTTGCTTCTTACTGGTCCATGTGACTGCACCCGTACCAAGACTGAAAACATATCCAAAAGTAGACTTCTTGTCATCAACAAAACTTGCTCAATCTAAATCTATAAAACCAACCAGCCTAGGATCTTTGCTTCTGCTATATAGAATGCCAAAGTTAGGTGTCCCTTTCACATATCTCAGTACTTACTTTATTGCAACCCAATGTTCAGCCTTAGGGGCAATCATGAAATGAGAGATGTAGCTCACAGCATAACTTAGATCAGGTCTAGTGGCTATAAGATAGATGAGGTTGTCAACTAGTTGCCTGAAAGCTGACTCATTAACCACTAGTGAGTCTAATTTGACTGAAAGTTTCAGCCCTTTCTCCATGGGAGCAGATGAGATCTTACAATCTGTCATTTTGAACTTTTCCAGCAAACTCCTGGCATTTAGACTGAGAAATGAAAATACTACCACTTGTCTGCCAAACTTCTACACCAATACAATAGTGCAAAAGACCCAAATCTATCATATCAAATGCCTGACACAAATGCAACTTGATTTGCTCAAGCAAATGTACTCCATTGCCAGTAATGATGATATTAAACTTTGGATAGTGTTGCATAATTTGACTCACAGAGAGCAAATTGAGCTCCATGCCTGGAACATAGTATACATTGAGAAATATGAGATTTCTCCTACCAGATGTAATCTGAACGTTGCCTTTGCCGACAACTATATACTCTTCACCATCACCAAAGATGACAGAATCAGAGCAAGTATTATACTCTGTGAACTAATCTCTCTTGTGTGTAAAATGCCGAGATGCTCTAGAATCAATATACCACGCAAAAGATTTGACATGATTTGTTGGTCTTTTAGTCATGAATGCATAAAAGGCAGACTCTTTCTACTCAGAATGCTCTGCAACATGGGCTTTCTACTGAGACCCTCCCTAGTTGGATTTTTGATCAGTCAACTGCTTCCTACAGTGTTTCTTCATGTGGCCAAGCTTACCACAATAGTGACATGTGATAGTCTTCTTGGAGCTATCCTCAGATTTTCCTTGTCCTTTCTACTGAGAAGACCTGCCTTTACCTTTGTCTTTGGTAGTAAAAGCCTGTTCCACACTGGCTGTCTCGTTGTTACTCCCAAACTGCTTCTTCCACTTGTCTTGCTGCAAGATCTTGTTGCACAAATCATCAAACTTTAGGTCAACATTGGTGGAGGTAATGTTGAGAGTTTCAATGAACTGCTCATAGGATTGTGGTAAGCTTTTCAACGTGATAACCACCATATTCTCTTCTTCCATCTTGTGACCAATGGCCTCTAGTTGATCGCGAATGTCTTTGATCTTCATGAGATGATCTTGCAAAGACATCTTGTCATCCATCATAATGGAGAACAACATATTTTTAAGGAAGAACGCTCTACCCTTGTCTGATGTGTCATTTAGATTCTGTCCAAATTGCGGTAGCTATCTTGCTAGATGGTACTTTTGGAAGCATCTCATCGGTGATAGATAATGTAAGAGACCAGGTGTCTCTCAACCTAATCACTGGACAATAACACTGAGGTGTTGTTGTGTTTCCTGTATTTTGATTTTTTTGTAGGTTTTTGCCATAAAAGAGAATTTGCGATTTTGCTCTAAAATACTAGAAAATTCATAATAAATTCATTGACGATAAATAACGCATCAATAACACTATCTAGATGAATGCGCATAAATTTATTGATCTCCAAAACTCATACAATGAATAAAATCGAACATATAAGGAAAAGGCAACATTTTTATTTAATGGGAACCTAATTGCTTGCAACCGCCATTGTTGAAGAAGTACAGGTACGACCAAGTGGATGAAGCCAGTTACAGACCCACAAATCAACGCCAAGCTCCAGAACCCTTAGGCGCTCAGAGTAAAAGAAGCAGATGCTCCCAAAACAAGATGTCTGGATGAGTCTAGAGGGTACGGCCTTGCTGCTGTAACAGTACGGCTTTGTACCAGCAAAGAGAAATTCGTACGACCCTTGAAGTATGTGCCAGATGTGAGACAAGACACTACCAATGAATTATTCCCCTTCTGGAAGGAAGATCGATCCAATCTCTGAATGAAACTCGACAGTGAAACTCTGTAATAACCCCTGAATGAAGTTATTCAACTGACAATCTTCAACTGGTATTGCACAGTCTCAGTATGCCTGATTCTGAAGAGGGAACGTTCTTCAAAATCCGATGATCTGTAGAAACCCTAGTTTCTCAAACCCCAATGCTCTCCGAGAGAAAAATGAAGACAAATTAGAATATCACATAATGAGTTCGATTTGCCTTTGAAAGAATATATATTCTTCTAAAAAATTCGACCTTCTCTCATAAAATCCATTAAAATGCATTTAATAATATATATTCGCCCTTTTTCAATACTTAGGCTAATATTTAATTAAATGGCGTCCCTTTTATTTTAATGAGTATTAAACTCATTAAATATTAAATTTTTCCCTTCCTTATAAAGTATTAAAAATACTTTATAATTTCCCATTTAAATATTAACTTTAATATTTCATTAAAATGACTTTATATTATAAAGTCAAATTAATTATTCCTTCAATTATTATTAAATGCTTCTAATAATCCCTGTTTGCTCAACCAAACATCAAACTGGGTCGATACTAAGCTGATCAGCTAAATCAGGTGCCCTGCTAAAAAATAACAATTCCTGCCTGCCTGACTTACTATAAATAGGAAGTCCCTCTAAATCACTCTGTGAGTGTCTACAGAAGCCCAAACTTGACCCAATTGCTGGAGCAACGTTCCCAACGCTGGATAACTGCCTCAAGTGATCCTCTAAACACCTCTGCCAGCCTACGAGGATCTAAATAATAGGCTAACCTCTGACACAACGGAACTGCCTAGGAAGGGGACATTACAGTCCGCCCTTCCTGAAATTGCTTGTCCTCAAGCAATCTCAGCTCTGGATGCTGTAAAATCTCCTCTGACTCCCAAGTAGCATCCTCAACCGGCAAGTCTCTCCATTTGATCAAATACTCTCTGATAACCCGCCTCCGAAGATATCTCTCTCTAACATCGAGGATGGCCTCAGGCACTAATATCTTCCCCTCATCATCAAGGGGTGGCAGTACTGGAGAGGGGATCACATGCTGACCCAATGCCTTCTTCAGGCGTGAGACGTGAAATACGTTATGAACCCTGCTATCCGCCGGTAAGTCCAACTCATAAGCAACCTCGCCCACTCGTCTGATAACACGGAATGGACCATAGTAACGAGGTTTCAACTTCTCCGCACCACTCTTCCGTAGAGGAGACTGACGATATGGCTGTAACATAAGATACACCATGTCACCCACTGCAAAAGAACGCTCAACCCTTTTCTGATCAGCATACTGCTTCTACTGATTCTGTGCCCGCTGAATATTGTCTCTGAGAGACCTCAAAATGTCTTGCTAACTCTGCATCATATCTCCTGCGCTAGGCACTCTGCTATCACTCAATATCAAATCCAAAAGGTTGGGCGCCTCATACCCATACAATGCCATGAAGGGCGTCATCTGTATAGTCATGTGGTGAGTAGAGTTATAACAATACTCACAGAGGTATATCCACCTCACCCAAACTCTTTGCTGTCCAGCTATGTAATTGCATAGATAACCCTCCACCCACTTATTGACAATCTCTGTCTGTCCATCTGTTTGTGGATGGTAGCTAGTACTCGGTGTCAGTTCGGTCCCACAAAGTTTGAACAACTCCTGCCAAAAGTTGCTCATGAACCGACTGTCTCTATCGCTGACTATAGTCCGAGGCAACCCATGTAACCTGAATACCTCTCTGAAGAAAAGCTTTGCAGTCTACGATGCTGTGAATGTAGTAGTGATCGGGAAAAAGTGCGCATATTTTGTCAGCTGATCTACAACTACGTAAATGCAAGTTTTACCTTGGGCTTTCGGCAAGCCCGTGATAAAGTCCATCGATAAACACTCCCACTTCCTGTCGGGTATCGGAAGTGGCTGAAGCAATCCAGCAGGATATGTGTGTTCTTGCTTGTTCTGCTGGCAAACAAAACACTCTCGAACATACTGAAGAACATCAGTCTTTAGCCCTTTCCAAGTAAACCGTTCCTGTACCAGCTTATATGTTTTGAAATAAACGGGATGGCCCGCCATAGGAAGATCGTGAAAGGCTCTCAGAACTATATCCCTCAACTCTGAATCAGGAACCAGAAAAATCCACCCCTTGTAAATGATCAAGTCATTCACAACGGTGTACCTACTATCCTGCTCTGTCCCATCAACAATGCTAGAAGCCCATGGGTTCTTAGCTTACTCTGTAATGATCCGATGCCTCCAATCCTCGAAAATCTGTGCCATAGCATTCAACTGAGGTCTGTAAGACAAGGCGTCAGCTACAACATTCTGCTTCCCCTTAATGAAGGTAATGTCAAAATCATACGACTGCAGTTTGCTGACCCATTTTTGCTGTCTCTCATTTAGGTCTCGCTGTCCAAGGAAGTGTTTCAGGCTGTTGTGGTCTGTACGCACACTGAACCTGTTGCCTACCAAGTATTGCCTGAATTTAGCCAAAGCATGCATAATGGCTAACATTTCCTTGTCATAAATACTATAAAACCTCTTAGGACCCCTAAGCTTCCTACTCTCAAAAGCAATAGGGTGTCTCTCCTGCATCAAAACGGCACCAATGCCCTCCCCTGAAGCATCACAATACAAATCAAATGACTTCGTAAAGTCCGGTAATGCTAACACTGGACAAGAAGTCATGATCACCTTAAACCTGTCAAAGCACTTCTGAGCCTGTGGTGACTAAGCAAAAGCCCCTTTCTTTGTCAAATCAGTAAGGGGTGCGGCGTGACGTGAGAACCCACTAACAAATCTCTTGTAAAAAGCACACAACCCAATGAATCCTTTGAGTTGCGTAAGGTTCTCTGGTACTGGCCACTCAACTATAGCTCGGACCTTCTCAGGGTCCATACTGACTCCCTTGGCACTGATGATGTGCCCAAGATACAACAACTCAGCCATGCCTAGCTCGCACTTGGACTCCTTGGCATAAAAAGACTCCTCAGGCAAGATACCCAAAACTGCATCCAAGTGAGCTAAATGCTCCTCCCATGATCTACTGTACACTAGGATGTCATCGAAGAAGACCAACACAAATCTCTGTAGCTGAGAACTGAAGACCCTGTTCATGGTAGACTGAAAGGTGGCAGGTGCATTGGTTAGACCGAAAGGCATAACCAAGAACTCGAAGTGACCGCAATGACATCTGAAAGCGGTTTTCTCTATGTCCTGCTCCCTCATCTGAATCTGATGGTACCCAGATCTCAAGTCAATCTTCGTGAAGAAGATAGCACCGTGCAACTCATCAATCAACTTGTCGATGCGAGGTATCGGGTACCTGTTCTTGATTGTCTTCTTATTGAGCTGGCGGTAATCTATACACATCCGAAGTGATCCATCCTTTTTCTTCACCAATACGACCGATGAAGCAAAAGGTGACTTGCTAGGTCTGATATGCCCCATAGCCAACAGCTCATTGATTGTCTTCTCTATCTCATCCTTGAGCCGTTTCGGATGCCTGTAAGGTGTAATCATAATGGGCTTTGTGCCCTCCTCCAACTCGATAATGTGCTCAGTGCCTCTGTCCGGAGGTCTGCCAGGTGGAATGTCGCTAAACACTTTAGAGTGTTTAGTCCTCAGTATCTGAATGTCTGGATGGTACTCAACCTTCTGCTGCTCCTGCTGTGCTGGCAATAACATACACTCTGCAGCCCAATCAACCATATCATGACGAATGAGTGTCTCCATCCGCCTGTATGATACCATCCTCAGATTACTATCCCTGATGGCCTTGATGACGTGAGGTTTCCCGTTCACCTTGAACTTCATCTCCATATCCCGTAGATTGAGTGTGAACTCAACCAAATCGTGAAGCCATGCCATCCCAAGGACCACATCAGTATCTTCCATATTAACAACATAGAATTCAGTCTTGAACTCATAGTTGTTCAGCCGCATCGGAAGATCTGTTATCTTTCTATCACATTTGAGGGTGTACCCATCAGCCACCTTGACTTGAATACCCTCAAACTCCTCTGTCTGTATACCTTGACGCTCTACCAACCGTGCATCTATGAAATTATGAGTAGCGCCGGTGTCGAGTAGAGTGATTACTTTCTGACTTGCTAGGAGCCCATGAAGTCTAAAAGATCCATCTCTCTGAAGACTAGTCAAATGTGCCTCCTGTAGCTTCCTTCCTCCTTCATTTTCACTGTCATTTTCAGACCTTTCATCATCTGAATGCTCTGAATCAGCTTGCTGGTCTGACAGATCAGATTGCTCTTCTCCCTCATAAAACCACTCCATCTGGTTATTTTTTACTTTGGGACGAAGAGGGCGTACATGTTTCTCATCATAGGGTGCCTTGCACCAAAAACATAATTTTTTCTTTCGTAAATCATTTAATGTCTCCCTGTCAAATAGTGGTGCATTTTGTCTCCTAGGATCAGGTGCATCCCTCTTTTTGTCAAATGGCCTATTCCTGTCAAATGACCTATTAGGCCTCGTGTAGGGTGTCGAGCCTGAAGTGAGCTTGCTGCAAGGTGCTGCAAGCTCCATACTACGTGCCTTCCTCATGGCCTCCTGAAGAGTAGGAGGATCAAATGCCTTGACCCAACCTCTCATAGGCTCCATCAAACCCTCAACGAAGAGAATAACAAGTCTCCTCTCAAAATGCCTGTCACCATGACTGCAACCCTCTGAAACTCACTTATGTAGGAATCCAAACTGCCTGTCTATCTAAGCTGAGCTAGCTCTCTGAAATTGTAGAAACCCTTGTTTCCCCTGTTTTCCGAATCTGACTGTTTTTTGTTTGTTTTTGAAGTTTTTGGTTTTTTTTGTGATTTTTGAGCATAAATGTAATAATGCGATTTTGCAAGAAATTGATAATAAATTCAAATAAAATCATTCAACTCCGGGAACTATTGAATCTATTGAAGATACGGATGTCAGACTATTTATTTATCTTCTGGAATGATTACAATGAAGATCCAATAACATGCAATCAAAAGGCAATGATATTTTAATGTAAAAACCTAATTATTGCTGCCAGTTGAAAGAATACAAATAATGGTACGGCTTCAATATAGAATGCTTCTCCCTTCGTCTGATGCTCCGGAAATGATCCAGATGCTGAGGCGCCACAAAGAATGAAAGCCAAAGTCCAGAAGAATAGGCGATTTGCACTAGATACAAGTACGGCTTGAGAAATGAAGTACGGCCTGCTGCAGTGGTACGACTCTGTCAGATCAGCAAGTACAAAGTGTACGGCTTTTTGAAAACAGTGTCCAGACCATAGAATATGATGCGCCTTAGTTGAAGAATGCTTTCTGGATGAAACCCAAACAAAACTCTGAAAGTGAAAGATCTGTGAATGCTCTGTAATCTCTTCTGAATGAAGAAATCTCTCTGCCTGGCAATAAATCGGATGATATTTCACAACCTGTGAATTGCTTTCACTGGAGATGGCTCGTTCCCCAATGCTCTGAGACTGAAACCCTTGGCTTCCGTGCTCTGGTTGAAGACTTGATCAATTTTCAATATTCAATAACATAATGGCTCGATTTCCAAAGCAAAGCCTTATATCCTTGAAAAGTGCGAATTCCTTCAAAAGGCATCATTAAAATAAATTCGACTTTTCTCTTTTAATTATTTCAATAGTCTCAAGTCACATTTTTAATTATAAAATATAATTAAAAACGTCCCCTTCCATGATGGGCGACCCCTTTCACATTTCACTTAAGTTATAATATTAAAAATATTATAACTTTATATTATATGCTCCATTTAATTAATATTTAATTAATCAATCAAATATTAATAACTCCCTCAAGAAACGTCCGATTCACGAATCGTCTGAAGCTGGTGAACCAGGGAGTGATTCTGCACGTGACCAAACTGTACTGCTAAAAATAGCAGGGGTGCCTCGCTGAGTGCCAGAAACTGCTAAAAATAGCAACTCAGGCAAACGGTGTCCGAATGAGCCCGAACGAAAGCCAACTGATCAAAATCTGACAACTGAAGCCAAGCCAAGCTCCATCAAGACCCTCTATCCATCCTATCAGCCTACGAGGGTCGCATAATAGGCTAATCATGTGCTCTGAGAGATGTCAACTAGAAGGGGACATGACAAAAATAAAGCTTTGGATCCTTCTTGTCGAAATGCTCTATGAGCCTGCTGGTGAACTCCTGGTAAGTTGTAACTGCATGATGGCCAAGTGTATACATGCCGTGATGCCACCAATCATGCGCCAACCCGTCAAGATGCAGTGTAGCAAACTTAATGGTCTCGTCCTCTGCATAGGTCTCAATGATAGGTAGTTGTCTAACTTCTGTACCCAAGACCTCGTTGAACTCTTATCTGATCCATCAAAGTAAGGCAAGGTAATCTTGCTGACTGCATACTGTAAATCTCTGTTCACCTGTGGCTGTGGCTAGTGATGCTGAGGAGCTTTGCGGTCAAATCTACCTCCCCCTCTAGGTTTATGCACATCCATAAACTCATGAAAAGTTAAAGCCTGCCTGATCTCAGGTGCTAATGACAAATACTCACCATGAAATCTAGTCACATCTACTACTGACATGCCATTGTGTGGCTGAAACTCCTGATGATGACCCTGTTGCTTTGCCTCCGGAGTCGGAGGTGGTGTCTCTCTAGGTATGAATGTAGGTTGTCCAGGCCTACGCTCATGATAGATAGGTGATGACTGCCGCGGTGCCGATACCAAAGGCTGGTCCACGCCTACTGTCCTGCTCGACTGTCCTATCTAAATATAGTGCGGCTGGGATGGAGTATACTGTTTAATAGTGCCCATCAATTGGGACATCATGTCCATCATATTGTCGTGCTTGCGTCTAAACTCCTCATTGGTAATATCACCTTCTGCATGCGCTTTCCCTGAGTCTCTATGTGTCTCTACAGGAATCTCACGGTCTGCCATCAGTGTTGTGACACTGTTCTCACTGCTATTGGAACTGGATCTGTGAATACCTAGAACCCCTGACACTGTCTCACCTTCAGGAATAGGTGGACCTATCCAATCCTCAACTCTGCCTGTTCCTCTACCCTTGATGTAGGAAATGATATCACTATTCATGAAAAAGCATCGAAAAAGCACACTTCTTACTGAAAAAGCAACTGAAAAAGCACAGGATGGCAGGAAAACTGTGCTCTGATACCACTGTAAGAGACCAGGTGTCTCTCAACCCAATCACTGGCCAATAACACTGAGGTTTTGTTGTGTTTTTTGTATTTTGATTTTTTTGTAGGTTTTTGCCATAAAAGAGAATTTGCGATTTTGCTCTAAAATACTAGAAAATTCATAATAAATTCATTGACGATAAATAACGCATCAATAACACTATCCAGATGAATGCGCATAAATTTATTGATCTCCAGAACTCATACAATGAATAAAATCAAACATATAAGGAAAAGGCAACATTTTTATTTAATGGGAACCTGATTGCTTGCAAGCACCATTGTTGAAGAAGTACAGGTACAGCCAAGTGGATGAAGCCAGTTACAGACCCACAAATCAACGCCAAGCTCCAGAACCCTTAGGCGCTCAGAGTAAAAGAAGCAGATGCTCCCAAAACAAGACGTTTGGATGAGTCTAGAGGGTACGACCTTGCTGCTGTAACAGTACGGCTTTGTACCAGCAAAGAGAAATTCGTACGGCCCTTGAAGTATGTGCCAGATGTGAGACAAGACACTGCCAATGAATGATTCCCCTTCTGGAAGGAAGATCGATCCAATCTCTGAATGAAACCCGACAGTGAAACTCTGTAATAACCCCTGAATGAAGTTATTCAACTGACAATCTTCAACTGGTATTGCACAGTCTCAGTATGCCTGATTCTGAAGAGGGAACGTTCTTCAAAATCCGATGATCTGTAGAAACCCTGGTTTCTCAAACCCCAATGCTCTCCGAGAGAAAAATGAAGACAAATTAGAATATCACATAATGAGTTCGATTTGCCTTTGAAAGAATATATATTCTTCTAAAAAATTCGACCTTCTCTCATAAAATCCATTAAAATGCATTTAATAATATATATTCGCCCTTTTTCAATACTTAGGCTAATATTTAATTAAATGGCGTCCCTTTTATTTTAATGAGTATTAAACTCATTAAATATTAAATTTTTCCCTTCCTTATAAAGTATTAAAAATACTTTATAATTTCCCATTTAAATATTAACTTTAATATTTCATTAAAATGACTTTATATTATAAAGTCAAATTAATTATTCCTTCAATTATTATTAAATGCTTCTAATAATCCCTGTTTGCTCAACCAAACATCAAACCGGGTCGATACTGAGCTGATCAGCTAAATCAGGTGCCCTGCTAAAAACTAACAATTCTTGCCTGCCTGACTTACTATAAATAGTAAGTCCCTCTAAATCACTCTGTGAGTGTCTGTAGAAGCCCAAACCTGACCCAACTGCTGGAGCAACGTTCCCAACGTTGGATAACTGCCTCAAGTGATCCTCTAAACACCTCTGCCAGCCTACAAGGATCTAAATAATAGGCTAACCTCTGACACAATGGTACTGCCTAGGAATGGGACATTATAGATAACTGGAGAAGCATAACTACCTCTCGATTACTTCCATCAAATTTGTCTTGATCCTTTCCCACAACTGTGGGACGTGTGTTTGTACCAAGGACAATTTGATCTAGACACTGGTATTCAAAAATGGTGAGCATCCTTTGTTTCCAAGTATTGTAGTTTTTATTGTTGAACCTCTAGTTGCTTTTCAACATGATGTTGGTTAAAGATGCCATCCCTCCTGTTTTCCAAAGGCACAAAAAATGAGGTCAAAGTTGAACTTCAATTTTTTTTAATGGCAAAAAAAGTTAGATATTTTTGTCAAAAGCCAGTCAAACCCTAGGCGATCTGTCACAAATCCCTAGGCACACTATTGTCACAAATCTCAAGGCTCAAAACCCTAGCCATAGGAGTCACAATTTTTTTAAAAATTGTCAAAAATCAGACAACGTCAAAAATCACTATTTTATCAGCAATTGGAAAAAATTCTGCAAAAAAACCACAAATTTTCCAAGTTGCGATTTTCAGAACAAACACTAATTTTTTGTCAAAAAAAAAATCATAAAAAAATCTTTAGAAAAACCATCCAGAAATCTGTTGAATAGGTCTACAAAAACTGTTTGTGCCAGTCACGAGTTGCAGAGAACACACATTTTTTTTTTTTAAAAGTCCAAAAAACAGCTCAAAAATTGGAAAAAATTACCCATGATTTTCAGAAAAATCGCCCACAATTTTCAGAAAAATCACCCAAGAAAATTGTGTAGTTGCAGCAATAACCCATGATTTTTAGCAGAATAGGCTTGCGATTTTGCAGAAATCGTCAAAAAAGTCGCACTATTTGTAGTGCCAGTGAGTAGGTCACGTGGGAGGAATAGGTTGATGCAGATTTTTCCAATGGAGAACTGGCATGATTTTTTCCAGCAAAGAAACCTACGAAATTGCCTAGAAATAGGTCGCGACTTGTAGAAAAAATACCCATGATTGTTTATTAAAAAAATCAGTCAAAAAACTTCTGAAAATATTTTTCAAAATTTTTAGGTAAAAAAGCCATGAATTTTATCATAAAAATTCGCCAAAAAATTGCATCTGCTCTAATACCATGAAACGGTAATTGATTGATTTAAAAAGGAGAGGAATACTCCTTAAATAAGAAATTACAAAGTAATGTTTCTAAATCAGAAACAATCGGTAACAATAGAAAAGAAAGTTGCTAAAACTCATTGAAAGCAAACTAATCTTAACTAAGATGACCATTATACACTAGTTATATCAATATTACTTTAATAAAGGGGGGAGAGGGGGGAGGGGTGTTAGCGTAAGGTTATAGCAGATTACTGTTTGCAGCTCTCTTGCGTGGAAGGTGTTTTTGTTTGTTGTTTGATCTTGTGTTTCATGTTATTCACAATTCTAACACAACCTTTGGGAAAATTCCTAGCTTTATTTTGATTGCTTTAGGAAGCCCTTTACTAACATCTATTTCAGAGCATAGTCTTGCACAAGACACATAATACCATAGATAACTTATGAGTTGTTAGAATATTGTCATTGATGTCAAAGTAAATGAACAAGATTATTGTCATTGATGTCAAAGACGTATAGACGAGATTGTCATTGATGTCATTAATGTCAAAGCAATATCAAAGGAAAGTTATTGATGTCAAAGAGAGGAAGAAGAAAATCATCAAAAGCCAAAGGCCACAAATCGCTTCATTAAAGATCATCAAAGATGGCAAATATAGCAAACTTCATTATGACAAAGGACGACAAACATAGTAGACTTCATTATGACAATGGATGGAAAATATAGCAGTCTTCATTATGACAACGCTTCAACTTCATTCTATTATTTGTTCATCTTGGCCGACTATGAAAGGAGTAGTTGTTATAGGTTAATTGAATTGTTTGCTGGATGACTATGCTTTGATGTCTAAGTCAAAAGCATATTAATGAATGTTAATCACTCAAGTTAAAGTAGTTGAACTCGATGAAAAAAAAAATAAAGCAGCTGAAGTGTAAGGAATTCACAAAGACAGCGATTGAGATGTCATATATAATAAGTAGCTATTAATGATAAAAGAGAAGCGATGATATTATATGTGAGCAGAAAATATAGATAAGGATTATGGGCAGCAGATATAGATTAGGGTTATGAGCAGCGATTAAGTGTAAAGTAAGGGGACATATATATTAATCACGCAAGTAAAGGTATAGTTATTTATTAAGAGCAAAAAGGAGTAGTGATTCATAATTAAGAGACACCAATTATTTAAGGCAGTGCATATGTTTATTAAGAAAACAACTAAGTCTCAAAGGGAAGCACTAAGAGGTGTGTCTTCATAAAAGATTGTGTCTATTTTAAGGGATGGCTCCTTTCAAGTAAAATCAAAAAGATATAAATGCATAGAGTAGTTGGAGAGAAGAGTGTGTGGAATGTAGTGAGAGATGTGTGTGGAATAGAAAGGAAGATCTATTAGTCAAGAGAGAAGTGTGTGGAGGATAAAAATATATATTATTGTGGATATGTGTGAAAAGGCAGTAATTGTTATTAAAGAGGAGTCATGACTATTTGAAGGGACATAATGAAAGGATGTATCTCTTCATAGAGGCATGAAGATATAAAAAGGAAGTGAAAAATGTGTGGTGAATGTGAGTAGTGTGAGATGTGAGAAGATTAAATAAAAAGAGGAGTAGAAAAGAGAAGTGTGTAAAGATAAAGAAATTAATTAATTAAATGAAGATTAGTTTTAACCAAGAGTCACAAGGGTATAGTGAAGGGTTGTCTCTCATGATGAGACAAGATATATAAGAGAAGTCATTCCACGAGATGAAGAGTGTGAAAGTTTTATCATTCAAGAGTGAGTGAGGAATAAAAGAGAGGAGGTTTTATCATTCAAAGAAGAAGTGTATGGAATTATAATATGTAGCATGAAGTAAATAAGAGGACAATAGAAGAATGAAGTGAATGAATATTAATTGAAGATTTGGTTAAGAATAGTTATGAGACATGTTGAAGAGCTATGACCATTAAAGAATATAAGATATAAAAGATAATTGCAAGTAGAGTGAGAAGTGTGAAATGTGAAGATAAATACAAGGAAGGTGTGTGAGGAATAAGAGTTTATATCAGAATAACACCTACAGATCAGCAAATGAGAATATAAAAGGAAGATCATAAAAGAAAGGTTGAAGGCAGATTTGTAAGAAGGATTCATGGCAGAATTGTAAGAAGAGTTTATGGTAGAATTATAAGAAGAATATATGCAGATGTCAAAGAGATGTATATGCAGATATAATTGAGGAGGAAAATATAAAAGGAGAACATTAAAGACTATTTATAAAGAAGATTTATTCTCAAGAAAACAAGATTTTAGTGAAGAGGTTGGTGCCTCATATTGAAGAGGTTGGTACCTCATATCAAAGAGATTGGTGTCTCTTGTTGAGTTGGTGCTCAATTGTGGTGATTGGTGTGTCCAGTGGGTTGGTGCTCACAAATTGTATAAGAGGGGATTGGTGTCTCCTGGAGGTTGGTGCCTTAAAAGAATGTAAAAGAGATTTATATAAAAGCAATATTTTACCGTGGTTTTCTTCCATAAGGGTTTCCACGTAAATCATGTGTTCTTGTGTTGCATAATTGTTAGATCCTATGTGAATGATATTGTGCAATTGATATTATTGTGGTTGTTAGTTTGAAAAAGTAAAAGATTGTATTATACTAACTCACCCCCCTTTCTTAGTATAATTGCGTGCTCATCATGAGTATCCAAAATTATTGAATCTAATGTGTGAGACTGAATGGTATGAGAGATTGATGAATTCATTCTTTCATTTGGTCAGAATCTCTTATATATTATATGTAATAGATATTGTACTTATTTATCAACATGTCAAAGGGTGGTGAATATGCCAACATGCAATTGTTTGGCAATTTTCTGCGAATGTTAGCAGTTGTCAACAATTACATGGTGGAACCATCTGAAATATTTGTTCTTTCTATTGAAGATGTTGTTCGGTGTAGGTTGAGTTCTTATCAAAGAATTTAGTCATTCTTCTTAGTGAATTCTCAGGGACTGCTTCCTTATATTTTTATATCCCTGAAAATGCAGTGAGGTTCATTCTCTTATATTTCCATTCTATGTTGATTGTAAGAGATCGATGTTGGCATCATTTTTCTCAGTGAGGCCTTTAAGGGTTTATTCTTAGAAGATGTGTGATGGAAGTTGGAATAGATGTTACCTTATAAGGGGCACACCAATGGTAGGTAGATGATCATGTGGGCTCTAAGGTAACAAAACAAAGGTTCTATTTGTGTATCCATGGTGGCTCACACTATTTAAAGATAGCCATGATTGTGTGTGGTGTTTTGATACTTGTTAGAGAATTGGCTTACCTCCCAATCCAAACTTGATGCCTCAACACCCTTCGACCACAAGAATTAATCGAGATAGGGCCTTTGCTTTGGCGGACCTTTTAAGGGAGAAGTTGATGGTATATTTTGGTTGGCACAAAGTATATAAATAATAGATTTAAGTTGAAGGTTTGAAATATAATCTTGTCTATGACACTGCCAATTTCATTAATAGGAATATTATTGCAAAATTTGGTTGTTCCATAAACATCATAAGTCATAGTGGCATTTAGAGATGTTACAAGAATTAAGGATTAAATGTCACAAGTCCAAGCCTAATATCCTCAATCAAATCAGCAAGCAAAGGCAACCAAATACTTTTTGGTGACCATCTTTCCTAAGCATATATTGCAAATGCAATTATCTCATCAGTTCAAAATATTCTTCAGTTAGAATCTAATAAATTATAAGATAAACCTTATTCTTTTTCTCATTATTAGGAGAGTATTCAATTTCATTTTCAAAGTTTAAAGAGTTTTTTGTTGTTGAGATTCAAATGATAATTTATGAAGAGATTCTATGTATATTAAGATTGATCTTGGATGTATTGTTGTTGTTGTAATTGTGTTATTTTTACTTAAATTATGAAAATCATATTGTTTACTGTAATAACCACTATAGATTTTTTTTGGAAAATGTTATTAACTGAAATAGAGATGCAAATCAACTTTTTTCCCACTTTCTGATCACCCAGATCTCAGTATGGGCAAGGTGAGAGCATACAGTGTTCTTGATTACAATTAAACCATGTCAACAATTGAAAGTAAGGCACTAGGCCGCAAGCCAGCCAATACCACTTATCCAGTGTAGTGCACAAACAATATTGAAAGCAATAACCATCCACTTATTCAGTGGGAAGTACAAGGGCACATCCACTTATTCAGTGGCAAAGCTTATACAATACTTGAAGATGAAAAACAACTTCTTCCACTTATCCAATGGTGAGCTATTACAATTTACAATATTACCACTTGTTTAGTGGGGTAAGTACATCAGCAATAACAAATTTAACCCCATTGGTAGTACTACCATCTAGTGCTTACAAAATAAAGTGCATAGAAGATTTTTGGCGGTATAACCATTTGAAGCATTACAAGGTTAGCACATAAGCTTTGTGAACACGGAAATAAGAGGATTAGCTGCTGATATAAGGTGCTGATGTAAAAAACTGCTGAAACACCCAAAATAGTGCCTAATAACATGTACACAATAACCCAGCTATGAAATAGCAATGTGGTTCCTTGAATAGATGAATTAGAAGCTTGATACAGGTCAGAAAACACCCTTTTTGCTGCTGTACTTTGGACAAATCAGAATTGATACATGCTATTGATGCACTAGAAACTCAAAAAAGGAGCATACAAACACACCCACAAGCAAAATTCTAGAAAACTCCCTTCAAACTCCACCCAACACACCTAAAAACATTGAATAGATCTTCATCTTAACAACATCCAAAATTAAAACTTGATTTGAAGCACAATGACCTCCGAACTGAAATCACTCCACTCTAGCTAGGGATTATCTCTCAAATATGAAATTAGAAATACAATGAGGGTTTTTGTCCTCAAAGATTATGGAAGAACTCGTCGGTTTAATCCAACAATATAACAGAATGAGAAATATTCAACATATGCAAATGAACCCCCACCACCTCGTTTTATATCTTTTTCGAAAAAGTACTTTATGCTTTTTTGCTGATTTTTCAAAATAACATTTTTTTCTTTCTAGAAAGTGTTTGCTTTTTGAAAAAGCTTATTTTTACTTTTTCACTATTTTTTCCTGAAAAAACACTTTTTGCTTTAAATTAAATAATTCATCATGTGCAAAAGACCCCCTTATGTCTAGGGTCCAACTTTTCAACATTTAATTACCTTTCCAATGAGCTATTATACTTAGTTGTCCTTTAATTATTTCTCAACATTAGCAACATTAGTGAAATATTAATTAAATAACTTAATAACTCACCCAAGTTGTGGAAAGTATTGCAACGTCATCGAAATCCAATTTTGACCACACTATGATGAAACTGAAGTAGTAGTAAGATGATTGGATTCAATTTGGTGACTCACTAAAAATAGATGTGCTCTCCAAGAAGTTTGGAGAACTCCTCAAGAGTTCGAAAAACACTTTTGAAAGCGTCATTACGATTCATAACACCAATTGAGCTCAATGCCATAACTAGAAATCCAAAAATGATAAACTTGTGCACTCCAAGAACTTTGGAGCTCCCCCAACACACCAATTAGTCTTCAATAAAGCTAGGAAACTGAGTAATTGTTTACAAATCAAAATTGCACAAAATGGGGACATTACATTTACCATATTCTACCTAAGCTTCATGGTTGAATCCTTCCCATTAGTTATCAACAGTGTTACTCCAAGTTTTCGGGACGGTGGGACGGGTCCCCAAGTTTCCGATTTTTCAAGCCAAATTTGGG
Organism: Sequoia sempervirens; assembly: GCA_007258455.2. Lineage (NCBI taxonomy): Eukaryota > Viridiplantae > Streptophyta > Pinopsida > Cupressales > Cupressaceae > Sequoia > Sequoia sempervirens. The sequence continues at coordinate 639,574,000 of VDFB02058242.1, read as the reverse complement.
CACAGCGGTGGGCACAGCGGGGGGACAACTATATAAAATGTAGGGAAAATTTAAAATATATAGGAAAATTTTAAATATTCATATGAAAACATGGATAAAGCATGCATAATATACATTATTGAACCTTTACATATAACATTTGTGTTCAAAATTCTTTTTCAATAGACTCAATACTCAATACGCATTCAAAATTTAGAATTAACATACATGATACAACCTCCAAGTTATAATTTATAAAATTATATCAAAATGCCCAAAGGCTACATTGCTGCCATATAGTTTTAAAGTTTAAACTTTTACATTATGAATCATGATATGAAAATCAAAATATAAAAAACAAAGTGCACTGCTGCCCCTAATTTGCATCTCCCACAATTGCATCAAAATCAGAGTCATCCTTTGAGTCATTGCCACTGTGATGGTCCACCTCAACCTCAACCAACGGAATCCCAACCAATCCCTTTGGTGTCTCCTCTTCATCAACCTGGGCCATGTCTTCGGGATCATTATCCCATAATAGAGTTGGAGTCTATCGATACTTTGGAGTTTGACGATCTTGAAGCCGAAGAGCACTATGCACAGTCACTAGCTTCTTTGTTCGTCTAGAGGTAAGTCTATTCCTTTTGAGGGAGTGGATAAAGCTATATGTGAACCAATTCCTCTCCGCAACAGAGGAATTGGCAACCTATGCAAGAAGGTGAGTGGCAAGTATCTTCAATTGTGGTGTATCCCTCCCATGGCATGTCCACCATCCAATAGGGTCTGTTTGAGCTAATATAGCTTTATCCAACCTTGCCTGTGGTTTACTCAAATTTGGGCCACAAAGATTTGCAAAGTCAAGGAATTGTGAGCAAAGTATTGAAGCCTGCTCCGCTGAAGACATCTTATCAATGGCCTGCGTGAATCCATCTAAAGCCTTTGGGTCATCACATGGAGGCACCCTACCATCCCTTGGTGCATACCATTTGGGATTTAGAGGAAAGACAACCATATGAAGCAGGGTGTTCATTGTGTTTAATCTCTGCGTCACAATGGGCCTAATGTGTGTCTCATATTAAACTCAAAGTGGGATCCTTTGCCAAAATTGTTTGCTTTATCTTCCCAAGCATACTGTTAAATGTCTCATATATCTCGCCAAGACTAGGAGAGTTTGTATTAGCATACTGATTGACATCTACAATAGGCAAGATGATGGAACAAATATATCTGCAAAATGCAAACAAAAAGTTCAAAAGAATTAATTGACATGTTAGAAACTTCGAAAGTTGGAACATTGGACAATAAAATTAAAATATTAAAATCAGAAATTTAATATGAAATCAGCAATCTAATATTTAATTTTTAATAAAATCAACAATTTAATAATAAAATCAACAATGTCTTACCTCACATTGGACCACCAATTGTCATCAAGGATCTTTCGTTTGATGGATTTTCCTTGAGGAGAACTTGAATTAGGCCATATAGTCCACTTTGAATTCACCATCATCAATTGTAGAGGCTCATGCACCTCAAGTATCCTTTCCAACATGATGAAGTATGTGACATCTATATTCATTACAAGGCAAAAGCAATATAAGGCTCAATGTACTTGAAAATTCAAATTTAGAATACAAATTGAAATGTTTGAAGTTTCAAATTTGAAAGTGAAACAAAATTAAGTAAGTGGCATACCTTGTCTCAATAGTTTTGAGGTGTGATGATTGCAAATGAACATTTGAATCTCTCTAGCTTTTGGCACCACTTGCTTCACTCAATCTAACTTCCCCATGTCTTTCAATGCATTGTTTAATGCATGAACACAACATGGGGTCCAAAAGATGTGCCTATAAGCACCCTCCACCATCAAACCAACCGATTGGCACACACGTGTGCTGAATCAGTGATCACCTGTACCACATTAGCAGCCCCAACCTCCTCTATGGCATCTCTTAAAAATGGTAAATTGGAAGTCTGCATCCTTACGTTTCCCCGAACAATCTATGGCTTTGAGAAAATAAGAACCAGCAAGGCATGCAACTATGATATTGATGAGTGGTGGATGTCTAACATCAGTCCACCCATCCATCACTATAGAGAAACCTGCCCTCATCCAAGTTTGCCTCATATCCTTCATTAGCACATTAACTTTGGAATACTCTTTGTCTAGGAGGGTAGTGTGTAGCTTATGATCTCTAAGGGGTATGAATGAGGGACCAATATTGGCTATATCTCTAACTATTTGTTTGAAATAAGAGGAATGGGCCACATGAAATGGGATGGCATGGGCATAAAAGAATTTGGCAATGGAAGAATTTGTGGCTTCTCGTGCTTGGTTATTAAGCATAGACTCAACTGAAGCTCCCTTCCCACTACCACTCATCTTCCTCTTTCCTCTTGTGGCAACTTCACTACTACCAACCATGGATGGTATAGGCATAGATGATTGCGCACTTGGAAAAGAAGTTGTCCCACCTTGAACCCCATCCACCTCCATTTGCAATCTTTGGCACTCTAATGCTTCATGTTCTTTTAAATTAGGACACATTTTAACTCCATGGCCCACAACACCCAGAAAATGAACCCTTACCCTTGTGTAGCTGCCCCTAAAATTTGTATGGAAAACATGACAATTCCACACCCTACTCCCCCTTGAATCTTTTTGCCTTTGTCTCACAGGTGTAACATATTGGAGGAAAGGTTTTTTTTGTTCAAAGGGCCCTTTGCATACGTTTCTATGATTTTTGAAGGGCATTTAAATGGGTTTGGTTGCCGTCCACTACCACCCTCACCACTTTCTCTTGTATTTCTATCAAGTAGTTGCACTTCATTCTCACTTTCACTCTCACTCCCACTGCTGTTCATGTTTTTTTGATTTTGAATGCAAGTTTAAACTGAAAAATGCAAAAAATTAAAAAGAATCAGACATTTTGTGCTTGAAACTTTGGAAAAGAATTGAAAAAAAAGAAGGAAGGAAAAGACTTACCTCTTTGATGGATTTTCAGCCTCACTTGCTCTAGATTCAACCTCTTCTCCTTCTTTACCCTGTTGTTCTTCCTCTTGCAATGGCTACCTTCAAACCCTACAGCTGCTCCTTTTTTGGCTTCACATACAAATGTAAAAATGACTCAAAATGGTGAGTCTTTTGTTCATAAGGGCAACATGGGAGGTGGGGGCCCACAAAAGCAACAAAATAAGGGCTTTTTCTTTTTTAAAATGCTGCTCATACATAGGGAATGACCGACCGTCCCAGATGGGTTGGGGGACGTCTAGGCGTGCCCTGGCCATCCCCTCGTTGTCCCCTTTTCCACACCCAAACGTCCCCCCGTTTCGGAGCTGTTTCCTACAAATTTGCAAAAAAGGGGAACGTAGGGGGGACGTCCCCCAGTCGTCTCCTTTTTCTCGGGACGTCCTCGTGACAGGGATGACTCATTTCAGATAGGGGACGCATCCCCCGGTATCCCTGGTTATCAAGGATTGTTGTGAAAAGACCTTACCTATCACCTTGTAGGTACACTGCCCATCATACATGTCCTTCGACTCTTGTTTATGACTTTCATCTATTTATCCTTTCACAAATTTCCTATTCTATATTTTTATATTTTATTATATTAAATTAAATATGTGATATCTATTTATTTATTCGAGTATATCAACCTGGCATACTACAGGAACCATTGATGTAATTGGGCATCTTAGGTAAGGATGCTGCAGACCTATATAAGTTTAGGGAGTTAGGATTCAATTTGTAGCGATCTTATAATATAACAAAAGAGGGTGAGGACTTATTTATTGTGATTTTATTTGATAAAAAAAGTCTTGTATGTGATCTATTAATTGTGAGTTGTGAAGGTAATCTCCTTTTTAATTTGTATGTCAAAGACTGACTTTGATGAATAGCAAATGAGTGGGGATATTCTTTTCTCCAGTTTCATTGCATTGAAACCCTAATTTTGATTGGCTCATTGGTATGCTATATGAGGTGAGAATCCTTGTCAAGTGATGTTTCATTGTTGGCATTTTCTAGAATGCAGAAAATATTGGCATTTTAAATAAATTCAGAGTACAGTTTTTCCTGTGGCATACAGCTTAATAAATTAATTTTAAAGATGTATCTGCACTTAAGAATGAAAGAAAGAGTTCATATTTTCTGTAGGCTATGAAATAATAAAATTTGGCATTTGTGATTTAGGAAATTTGAAAGAAACAAGGAGACAGAAGTAGGCATTTCATATGATGCTAATAGTATGATTGATTAACATGAATGTATATTATAGTACACAAGTTTTAACATTACAATGACAAAAATTGAGCAGGTTTTAGAGTTCATTAGAGATGGGGAAAGAACAGTAGCTGAGTTGATGGACTTGGGAATACAGCTTTTGGGCAGGTATTGCATTTCAAATTTAAAATTTTACGAAAAATGTTATAAAATTGTTGAAACTGTGTTGTCTTGAATTTTCCATTTCTTTTTGAGATCTTTGTTCTCATGGTTGATGCCATATCTAACAAGAGAAAGCATCTGTCTATTTGCAATAAGCATACTTTATGGAAATTGGAAGAGGAAGAAGTATAGAAAGGGCAAAAAAAGAAGGTGATTTTGAGTAACTTATTTAGTGATTATCCAAGTTGTCATCTCAAAACAATCGATTCTCCTCCTCACATCACATCTTGTGTTAACACTTTAATGTTGTGATACACAACTTACAAAGAAGGAACCCCTGTTTAGGGATAACGAGTTAGTTAAGTGGTTTCTATCACCCATATAAAAGGTATATCAAGAATGGAGGGGCTGCAATTAATAACATCAATAGTTTGGCCCATTTTGTCAATAGAATGTTTTAGCATGTCAAATTGTTGCAGTAATGTGTCATAGGAGCATCATTTGAGATTCTGCTTTTTGTCTCAACAAGCGTTTAGGTCCTTCACTTATGAAAGGAACAGCTTTGCATAGAGCTTCATTTTTTGAATGTGGAAAGTGGACTTGAACTCAAATTAACCCTAGAACTTAGATGAAATGCTTGGTGCCATTCAGCATTCATTTTATAGAAATAGCCAATGACAGATATCCCATACAAGAAAGGAGGGGAGAGGATTAATGATACTACTTTGGTCAAGAAGCATAATTGAGAGTGCTTGTGTCACACGTTAGTTTGTGTGTCTAAAAGAAACATGACATACCAAATATTGAAGATGAATATGTTATCATGGAATGCATCAACCTAGTAAATGCAAAAATGAAATTATGAATAAGGATCCTAAATTCTTGACGTTCATGGTGAGGGCTAGAGTGCTGTCCTAACCATATTTTTATGTCACTTCTAGATGTATAATACTTTATTTTGATAAGTTTCACATTTTGTTTATAAAAAAGGGCTGAAGGCTCCAAGTACAACTGAAACCAAGATAGAGCCACATTATCTCTTGATGCTATGGCCGTAACAACCTTCAAAATGAACTAAGCAAGAATAACAATAAATAAAAGACCTTTGGTTCTTCAACAGGCCTTTTTGGTGCTTATTTCAGTACTCTTCAGCTCAGTGTCCTAGTTTATTTGTGGGGTGCCTTCTGGAGGCCATTTTGGACACTTTGATCCACACTTACTATTTTTTAGTAAGTCACTTAGATGTGTTGCTAATACTTGTTATTTATAGTAAGTCACTGGTATGGTCAGCTGGCAGACTTTCTATATTTGGCATGGTGGCATAATTATATCCTGGAGTTATACTGGTTAATATTGGTTCTATGCATTTAATATTAATAGTGTCAAATAATAAAGTTATGTTAAATAATTTAACTTTATGCGTTATTAAAATATTTTAAAAAGGGACTTTATTATAAAGGGGATATAAGTGATTTTAAAGTATACTTTATAATATAAGTTAAAGTGTCATTTTAAAAGGGGAGATATAAGTGACTTTAAAAATATATTTTATATAATAAAGTTGTGCACCAAAATTAAAAGAATGAAAGTTGGGAAATGAAAGTTAATTAAATGAAATGAAAGTCAAATGCAAATTGAGAATTATAAAAGGGCATTTAAATCTCATTTTATTCATTCATGATTATTATTATTGTGTTTGGAGAAATTGGTGAAGAGCTTCAGTAAGGGTTTGCTGGTTGAATGACTTTTTGAGGACGAAACACCTCAGGTAGAATAGCTCAGTACAGGAGTGAGAGATCTCCCAAGCCAGCTTGTAGACAATTCCATTTCAAGGATTGTGCTGTTGATGATAACATTCAGCTTCAGTCGCATTCTTCCAGCCTATTATTTATTGTTGATTAAATAAATTAAATAATAGCTAGAGAGCTATTTAATTTATAGAGTCCTCTATCCATAAAGAGGTGCGATTTAATTGGCACTAGTTTCTATGTGTGCCGACTTTCTCTCTATTGGTTGCGTCCTAAATAGAAAAGGCATTTCTTATTGAAGGTCGACCTCCTATCTTTGTAATTATATTTTGTATGATGGCCGACCTATCTCTTGAAGAGGTGCGACCTCTCTATCAATATGTATATATATAGAAGATCATTTCACTCCTTTGATCATCAAGCAAGTTCGATTCATTCCTTCATTCAAGTGCGAATTTCATCAAGAGCAGTTTGCGAATTTCTTCAAGGACAGATTTAGATATCAAGGAAGTGCAGATCATTATCTGTCATTGCATCTAGTGTAGGTGCTGAATATTGGCCTCATTGTAAAGCGAATTGTTGCCACTATTTATATAGATAAGAGAGATCTTTGTTGCTGGGTTTTTCTCCCTCAAGTGGAGGGTTTTCCTAGGGTATCTGCTGTGTTATTGTGTCTGATTTGAATTAATTTTTGTGCATACAATTTGATCATTAAAAAATTACATGGTATCAGAGCGGGTTTGAGAGGATTGTGATGAGATTATTTCTAATTAGCATACCCTTCTTGTTCATTTACATTAGTCAAGATGGTGAATGGTTTGAAGATTGAGGATAGACTCGAGGGAGCATCTAACTTCACTTCATGGAGATTTAGGATCATGCTCGAGAAAATGACTTGGGTGAGTTCGTGGAGTCTAGTGTTCCTGAACCTGAGGAGGAAGAAGAAAAGTTGCAGTGGGTGAAGAAAGATATTAAAGCAATGAAGATATTGGTTGATTCCGTCAAGGATCATATTGTGCCTATCGTCTCTAAGTTGAAGACAGCGAGAGACATGTTCAAAACATTGGAAGAGATGTACGAAATCAACAATACCAGCCGAGCGCTTGCACTGAAGCAACAACTTCATCATGTGAAGATGGCAAAAGGTGAATCAGTGATTGCATACTTTATGAGGATTGCAGGTTTGAGAGATCAGCTCTCGACAATAGGGCATATGGTTGATGACAAAGACCTGACTATGCTTGCTCTCAATGGTCTACCTTTGTTTTGGGAATCTTACATTCAAGGAATCAGTGCAAGATCGAAATTGCCTAAGTTTGATCGCCTAAGATCAGATTGCATTCAAGAGGAATCAAGGTTGGTGGCAAGAGGCGTTGGTCAAAGTTCAAAGAATGAAGACATTCATGTTCTTGCCTCCCATGCTTCAAAGAAGAAAGGAAAAGATGGAAGGAAAGGATTCTTCAAGAGGAATCGGGACAAGGGAAATGATGATGCACCTCCATTCAAGAAGAAGAGGGATATGTCCAAGATTCAATGCTTTAGGTGTGATAAGTTTGGGCACTTCGCCAAGTATTGTCCAACTAGACCTAAGCAACAAGTTACCGTTGCGGATGTTGATGATGCTTCTCCGCAAAAGGATTCAAGTGAATATTTGTTCTACTCGGCATTGGCAAGCAGTGTACCTAACGACACCAACACTTGGCTAATTGACAGTGGTGCTTCACGACATATCACTGGTTTTAAGGAGCACTTATCAAGTTTGGTGGAGAAGGAGTCTTCTGAGCAAGTCATTATTGGAGATGATGCTAGCTACTCCGTGAAAGGATTTGGGACCTCTTCACTTCATTTGGATTCCGGCATCACACTTCAGTTGAGTAATGTTCTTTATGTTCCTGGAATCAAGCACAATCTTATTTCTATTTCAGCCTTGGAAGATAAAGGATATTATGTTTCCTTCTCCAAAGGCAAAGTTCTAGTGTGGATGGAGAACTCTAGCTTCAAGGATGCTCAAGTAATTGGAGTTAGACATGAAAGTCTTTACAGTGTCTGCACACGTCCTTTACAAGCGTTGGTTCATGATTCTTCAAGTCTATGTGATCTTTGGCATCGGAGATTGGCTCACCTACACTTTCGAGCCTTACCTATCATGGAGAAGATGGTGTCGAGCCTTCCTAAGTTCAACCAGGAGCACGAAGGTACTTGCAAGGGCTGCGCTTTGGGTAAGAATATAAAAGCCCCTTTTCATAGGAGAGAAAATAGATCTAAGTGTATTTTAGACCTTATTCATTCTGATTTATGTGGTCCTATGTCTGTTGCGTCTTCGAGTGGATTCTTGTATTATGTTCTTTTTATTGATGACCACTCTAGGAAGACTTGGATTTATTTTTTGAAAACTAAAGAGTCTGAGGAAGTGTTAGATAGGTTTAAGGAATTTAAAGCCTTGGTAGAAAATCTTTCTGGTAAAAGAATTAAGGTCCTCAGATCTAATAATGGTGGAGAATACACCTCTAGCAGTTTTCGGAATTTTTGTATTGATGCAGGGATTAAGAGGGAGTTCTGTGTCCCCTATAATCCTCAACAAAATGGTGTTGCGGAAAGAAAGAACAGGAAAATCGTGGAAGCAGCGAAGGCCATGATCCATGATCAAGATTTGCAAACCTTCTTATGGGCAGAAGCTTCCAGAATGGCTGTATATGTTTAGAACATAAGTCCTCATAAGATCTTGGAGAATATGACTTTGGAGGAAGCCTATACAGGGAAGAAGCCTGAAGTCAATCATTTGAGGATCTTTGGATGTCCTGTCTATGTTCAAGTTCCAAAGGAAAAGAGAACTAAGCTGAGCCTTCTGGCAAGAAGGGAATATTTGTGGGCTACAGTGAGACATCAAAAGCCTACAGAATATACATTCCAGGTCAGAAGTTGATCGAGATCAGTAGAGATGTCACATTCGAGGAAGATGTTGCATTCAGGAGATCCAGGGGCATTCATATGGAGATCGATAATGAAGAGTCTCCTCAGGATATGGAAGTTGACCATACTCCTGAGATTCAAAGGGAGACTTTGGAACCAAAGGAAGATCTTGATCCAGTTGAACCCTTGGAACCTACTGATGGGCCTATTGACATTGTTATTGGGAGAAAGAGACCTCTATGGGCCAGGCGTACTATGCAAGAGGCTGAAAGTTTTGCAGCTCCTAGAGGCACATTAGAGAAAGTAAAAGGCCACATAAGTTCTCTAGTTATGTTGCCTGAATGAGTCAGATTATAGAATCCGAGCCTACCTGTGTGTTGGTGTGCGTTTTATCATCCACCGAACACACAGAATAAAATGTCCAAAGACACTCTATCCTCTCTTGAAAAACCACCGCGTATGCTAAGATTGCGAGAAGATCATATGGCGATTCCAAGGTTTCTTTTGTCGGGTCTCGACGTGTGGATAAGCTCAATGGCCGTTGTGATATGCTGGTAATGAACAAGGGGACTTACGTTAAGGAAATCTTCACAAGTTTAGGACTTAGGAAATTTATCATTAAAGGCTCTCTTCAATGGGACTTCAATTGGATCTCAAAAAATGGCAAAAGGATAGGGTTTAGGAGAATCTAGTCTATGCCTAAGAACTCAAGAGACAATAAGGATTCGGTGAAGGGAATAAACCACACTTTGTTTCGCCTCCTGCAGGACAACATACGCAAAATGGGTGCAATCTTCAAGGGTTGTGATAATAATTTTCAAACCTCGAATGAGGCTGAAGTTAAGTTTCCACAATTAAGAGCTCAGGCTAACTTTACGCATCGAATGCAAATCATCCATTCGAAGAAAGTATGAGCTACACTTCACCATTGAATCAATACAATCAATCTCTCATTCAATTAACCAACTTTCAAAGCAAATTCTACCTAATCTAACTTTAACTTTAATCTATGGCGGAAGAAGATATGCAACCTCGCTTACTATTTGATAATAAGAAGTTATTCAAGGCAAATCATGCTCAAGAGCTTTTATTATTCGAAACAATCTCAATGCAACAATCTCATATCCTATCTCCACACAAATGAAAGCGAGAGAGCATCAGTTTATATAGAGCTTCAAAAATGAAATGAAGGGCCGAGATTAAAACAAGATTAACGGCCAAGATTATTACAACCAATCCCTAATTAGGGTTTCCCAAAATAACAAGAGTTATCCATCAGTAAACTATCAATAGAGAGCCAGTTAAAGCTATATTCTAGGAGAGGCGTCCTTATCCTTCTGAGCAGCTATGAATCTGGACACTACTGCAATGACCTCCTCCATCGTGACAGGTGGCAGCATGCTGATCCGGAATTGAAGCTCATCCAAGTTCTCTGCACATTTGGCAAAGGTATTCGCCCATTCTGCTTCCTGCTTCCTAAAGTCATTCCGGATGGCGGAAAGACTTGCCACCTTCGCAAAATCCTTTCTTAGAAGTGGTCCAGTAGTCGAGAAGAAAACTTCTTGAACGCTTCGTTTCAGCTCCTCCAGCTGCATATCCTTCTCTCGGACAATCTCTTGATCAAACATTTCTGCAGTTGTCATGTGAATTTTCTCCCGAATGTCCTTTACCTGCTCCTTGATTCTGAGTCCATCCACTTTTGCCTTCTCCAGAACTTCCCTACGTATAGTTACTGCCCAAAACCAGTGATTGAAATCATATGCTGCTCCTGCAGCAATCACCTTCCTGTCGACCAACTCCTCCCTTGGAGTGCCCTTCAATACCTTGAGGCATGGAATAAGCCTCTCTTGCATATCTGGAAGTCCTTCCCATGTTTCCGCCATATCCATAAGTCTGGAAAGAAAGCATGAGGTTTGCCCATAAGCCAGTGCCAACTTCTCCATGAACAATGCCGCTTCTGGGCCTTCACTTGCCATCCAGTCCTGAGCTTCCTTGGCCATCACCATCCCGTGCTCGACATCCCTGGTCGCCTCCTGTGATGAATTGAGGAGAGGAGGAACAATCGCATTACCCTGATCAAGTACCTGGGTTAAATGCCGTATATATTCCTTAAGACGTTCAACCTCTTTCTTATACTCTTTCTTCTTAGCCACTTCTTTTTCCAGTCTCGCTTTGATGGTCGAGACGGAATTATCCAATTCCTCAACTTCTTGGCCTTTTGAAGTTGGGCCAAGATCTACAGTGGTTATAGCATACTCCTGAGGAGTAATCTCGTCCTGTGGCTTGTCCACCGTGGGTACTGCAATATGTACGGAACGGTTGCCTGCCTTGTTCCTTTGAATGGTGGAGAATCTCTTGGCAGGCTTCTTGATTGCGACTTGCTCCAACCTTGCCAAGAAATCGGCAGTATCATCCTCCTCTTCTTGAGCTTCTGCAGGTACTTGAATTTTCATCCTTTCAATCAGCCACTCTGGAATGGTCGGCTGTTCAATCCCATCCTCTACCTGAACCTCTTCCTCATTCGGAACATCCACAACCCCTCTGAGAGCGGAAATCATTCCCTCCTCGAAGTCATTATTCCGGACTTCTATCTCATTGTCTGAACCTAAGATTTCCGTGCCCGTAGGTGACAAGGGCTCTTCGTCATCCGGCTGAATAGGTTCATCATTCACTTCCTAAACAGCAGGAGGTTCAAGCATCTCTACCAAGGACTCGTCTATAGTAGCCACCAGCTCGTCAATATTTCGGGATGTTGCTGAACGAGAAGGTTCTCCCTTATGCCTCTTGGAAGCAGGCTTAGCACTTGGCACTATTTCCTTCTTTTTCTCTCCGATCCCGACCAAGTCCTGATGGGATGCACCGGCATTAGAAGAATATGATTCTGACTCGCTCAGTAGGTCGTATGTGAGCGTGATTCCTCTCCGTCTCAGTTCTTGGGCATGATAGTCAACCCACCACTGAGAGTATTTAGTCACTGGTCTCATTAAGGTTGCCAGGTCTGCGTGCTCAGGTTCTGACCATTTCACTGGAGGAAGAGGTCGGCTTTCCTCGAAGCGTGGCTGGACGTGGTTCCCATCATCTTGTAACTGATCAGGCACCCGGCAAAACTCAATTGCCCTCATGAAATCTAGTGGCATCCTGGACCACATTCTTCGTCTGACTTCATACTCATCGGCAGCATTTGCCCAGAAATCTTCCAGTTCCATCCTGTGCTTGTACTTTCTCCCTTGTACTGTCTGAATATTATGATGTGGGTCAAAGTTGACCCTGGACTTGTAGGCTGTAAATGGATACCACTGGATCTCCAATCTTGCACTCTCAGCTGCCTGTGTTGATGGACAATACTCCAACATGTTCCCGATGAAAAATGGGAACGTGACAGATGCCTTCTTGGTTGGCCTCTGAATATTCTGATACTCTTCCAACTGTCTGAGGACCTCGAGCAAGATCATCCGATTTGTTGGATAGATGGGCAATTTATAGGGATTTCCGGTAAATCCCTGGATCCTGACATATGTGAATTTCGGGAACTGGATGAACCAAGATCCGTACTTACTGATTAAACTTTTCGCCTCATGGCTCAACCTCTGATGCACTCCTCCTTGAAGCTTTCTGGTAATATGCATTAGGAAGGCATCATGCACCCTCCTGAAGTGAGTCTTCTCCTTCAATTGGAGCTGTGGGTAACAGTCGTAAGGCCTGAGTTCGTTCTCCCCGTTGCCAATTCTGCCCTTGCAAATCAATCCTGGATACTTGTATGATCTGGCCAACAGGTATACAACATACGAACTCATATGAAAAGACTTAGTCTCTTCGAGGTTGATCAATTGCTCGTGGAGGTTGTCACTTATCATTCGTGACCAATTGAACATTTTGACGCCAGAAGTGATCTCGTCTATGAAATAGTACATCCAGCTCTCGAAAAAGGCGCCTTGCGGGTTACCAGCTATTCTGTTCAGCATCAGTATGATATCCCCAAAATCTTCCTTGAAGTCTGTCCGGCGAGGTCTCTTGGGCATCTTCTTGATTGAAGGCTTAGGCTTGTCCATCCACACCTTGTTAACTGTTGTGGCGCACAAATCTGGTTGGCTGTCATATAATCCTTTGGCTTCTTCCTTGGTCTTATAGACCGTTCGTGAATGTTCCGGGATGCCGAAGGTTTCCTGGATTGCAACTTCACCCAAGTGTGCTAAGACTCTTCCATCAGGTGCGATGATCTGTCTCCTCTGAGCGTCATAGTGGAGAGCACACTCCACCATCAATTCTGCACAATCCATTGCTGGTGGGAATCCAGCTGCTTGAAATATCTAGTTTCTGACTATCCGTTTGGCTATCAGAGTGGGAAGTCCCTTCTGCCCATACACTCTTTTCTTAAACTCATCAAAGTCGACGTGTCCGAGATCGGTGTCCACGACATTCTTCCATTTTGAAATGACTTTGGTCTCTCGCTGAGCACCTTTGCTGGCAAACTTCATTTTTAGCTTCTTTGATGGTTCACCTGCTGTGGTCGTTAACCTGCAGTCCAAAGATTAACATTAATACAAAGACTTTTTCAAATAATTAAATCTCGTGCCTTGGATTCGAAAATTTACTTTCAGCTGGTTAAATAATTAAATTGTTGCGAAAAAGCAAGCTGAAAGTAAATTGGATGAAGTTGAAAATTCCGCCAGAACTTTGTCAAGATGAAAGGACAGAAAAGAGATAGCAAATTCATTTGATTGGACATCAAACCTCAGTGAAGAACTATTGGATGCAAATCAGATTAAAAAAAATCTGATTTTTAGAAGAAGAAGTGCGCCCCTCTTGCACAGAAGAATTTCAGCCCCTCTTGCACAGAAGAATTTCAGCTTTCAATAAATCTCTTCTCTTTTCCTGCGAAAATTCTTTAGCATAACACTATTTCACCTTCTGGAAAATTCGACTTTGCCTATTGATCAACCAATTGCCTGATAATTTCGAGAAAGATTAAATTTCTCTTCAGCTGTGTGTGGAAAAATGAGTTGCTGAAACTCATTATAATGCTGAAGAGTTTGATTTATTTTAGCAACTTCCATTTTCTCTCTCGATCTCGATTCGTTTTCATTTATTCAAACAGGCAAGTTTCCTTTTATTTTTCGAAAAGAATCAGTCCCGAGCTTATCCAAGCAAATCTTACTGATTTTCAAAAATTCGATTTTTTGCTTAATGTTTATCTTTGATTTTTCGAATTTTTTAAAAGAAAACATTAAATATTTAATTAAATTCATGGCGAATTTAATTTTGCCTGTTGGATTTTATCTCTGGCCGGCGTAATTTATTTCCTTCCAATTCTTGTTTGGCAAATTTGATTTTGTCCAAGGCATTTTAAATTTCCGAGTAGTTGGAAATAAATTATTAAGATATTAAAAATATTTTAATTTATTCCAACCCGTTCGTTTTAGACCCATGGCTATTTTGATTTTCCTTTCACTTTTCTCGGCTAAGAGTGTATTTTCCAATTTTATCCTCAATTTCGTCTAGCCAAGTCAAAACTTAAGCCATTCCGTCGACAAACTTTATGCCAGACCCCTTTTTTTCTTTGCCATAGCCAACTTTTCTCTTGCACTGAGCCTATTTTCTTCTGCCAAAGTCAAATTTTCTCTTGCTCAGTTGAATTTTTCTAGGCAAAATCCTCATCTGGGTGTCTTCATCGGGCGAATTTCTTCGACGCTTGACAAATTCTTCTTCCCCCTGGCCAAGGGCGATCCTTCCTTTCTCCTTGCCTTCTGCATTTTTCTCTGGCCAAAGTTGTCAATTTCTTAACATTTTCTCCAGACACCCACACTTAGGCAAATTTAATTCCTTTTCCACCTTCGTGTTAGGCACACTTCGTTTTATTTCTTGCCATATCCTAATCTTCTTTAGCACTTGTCCTCCCAATCTTAGCACTTAACCTCTTGAGGACGTCATGATTCCTAGCCCAAAATCTCAATTTTTTTTATCCTTTAGCCTCTATACTTAGGCAAATATTCGAATTTTCCCTTGGTAGGCACCAACACTTAGCAAAAATCATTATTTTATCCCCTTCATGTGCTTAGGCGGACTTCCTTAACACCTTGGACAAGTATGGCGGACTTCATAAGTCTTTTGGACAAGCATCTTGGATGTCCCTCTTTTCTAGGGCGGACTTCAAAGCTTCTTAGCATTTGTCTCAACATTTTATCTTTTTGGAAATGATTCTCCACCTTTTTAGGCTTTCACTCTTAGCAAAATTTCGAAATTCCCCTTGGTAGGCATCAATACTTAGTAAAAATTTTGATTTTTCCTTCTTCTACATGCCTAGGCGGACTTTGGATGGCATCTTCCAAGTGAAGGCGGACTTTAGAACCCTCTTGCACTTCCTTTCTTGTGGATGGCGGACTTTGGATGGGTCTAGGATATTGAGGGCGGACTTCAAAGCTTCTTGGCACCTCTTCTTTTAATGCTGGGTGGACTTTCAAGCCCCTTGGCATGTGCATGGGCGGACTTCAAAGGATGTTTGGACAAGTCTCCTCAAGGCTGGCGGACTTTCATGAGCTTCCAGACCTTCCTTCATCTTTCCTTCCCACATTTCAAGGGCCTTCCCCATGGCGAATTTCAGACTTGAACAAATTTTCATGAATTTCATCCTTCTTGAGCTGATTTCCCATGATTTCGACCTTCAAATCTGATCAATTTCGAACTGATTTTCCAGAATTTAATGTTTTTTTGGGTCTGATTTTCATGCTTTTTGACTGCTTTTTCCAGATTTTTCAATAATTTTTCAAATTTTCTCTTTGATTTTCTGAGTGATTTTTCGATTTTTTTGGACTTCTGAGTGCATTTTTGGAATTCGGGACCTTCTAAATATAGAAACTTTCCAAAAATAGAAACTTTCTAAAAATAGAAAAAGCAAACCCTAAAAAATAGGGAACCTTGTTTGGCCCAAAAATGCTAAAAATGAAAAATCGAAAAAGCAAATTTCCCTAAAAAATAGGAAGTGTCAGAATTGGCCGAATTCACAGGCGATCTTCGTTTCCTGGGCCTTCTGAGCGCTTCCATGACGTCTACGCACTGATTCAAGCATGAATTACGGACTTGGCTCGGGTAACTCTCGGCAAACTGACCTGAAACTCTTAACAAAGTGATCTCACGTAACCGTTGCAAGGAGACAAAACCCTAAAAACTAGCAGGCAACTGGGGGTCCCCATTGGCGATGGGGCGATGTGTGAAAAGGTCACAACACTGTGTTGAGGAAGCATCTAATCATCAGGTTTGGAGAGATGCTATGATAGAAGAGTATTAGTCAATTCTTAAAAATGATGTTTGGGACATTGTTCCTAGACCCGAGGGCAAGTCTGTGGTATCTTCTAAATGGCTCTTGAAGATCAAGCATGCTGTAGATGGGAGCATTGAAAAATACAAAGCAAGATTTGTGGCTTGTGGGTTTTCTCAGAAAGAGGGAGTTGATTATGAAGAAACATTTGCTCCTGTTGCTCGCTACACTTCTGTCAGAACCATCATTGCTATTGCTGCATCTAGAGGATGGAAGATTCACCAAATGGACGTGAAGACAGCTTTTCTCAATGGAGTGATTGAGGAAGAGGTTTATATAGAGCAACCTGATGGATTTGATTTGGGAAGGAGTCACATGTTTCATGTATGGTCTTAAAGGGGAAAGGATTGATCGATACCTGTCAAGTTTGGGCTTCTTGAAGAATGATGCTGATTCAAATCTCTACTTCAAGGTAATCAATGGTGATGCATTAATTTTGGTTTTATATGTTGACGATGATCCTTACTGGAGAAGATCACCTGATTCTTGAGTGTAAGAAGGAGTTGACTTGAATTTGAGATGAAGGACCTTGGGCTCATGCATTACTTCCTTGGCTTAGAAGTCTGGCAGAAAGATGAGATGATTCTAAGTCAAGGGAAATACACCATTGATATACTTAAGAGATTTGGTATGATGGATTGCAAATCCATGTCTACACCCATGGAGACCAACCTACATAAGTTGAAGGAGGCTGCAGCTAGTTCAGACTTGGTGGATCCTACATTGTACAGACAGCTAATTGGATCCTTGATGTATCTAGTTAACACTAGACCTGATATTTGCTATGCAGTGAGTGCACTTAGCCAGTTTATGTGTGATCCGAGACAGATACATCTTGTTGCAGCTAAACATATCCTGAGATACTTGCGTGGCACAGTTGGATATGGGTTGAGGTATTCTTCAGATGCAGACTTGGAGTTACATGGCTATACAAATTCTGATTGGGCAGGGTGTGTCACAGATCGGAAGAGCACCTCTGGTTGTTGCTTCAGTTTGGGTTCTGCTATGATTTCTTGGTGCAACGAAGCAGTCATCGTAGCATTGAGTACAGGAGAGTATATTGCAGCTTGTATGGCAACTCGGGAAGCAGTGTGGCTTCGTAAGCTTCTTGTAGGATTGTTTGGACAATCAATGGAGCCTACTATCATTCATTGTGATAATCGAGTTGTGTGAAGCTTTCTGTCAATCCGTGTTTCATGATAGAACCAAGCACGTTGAGATCAAGTACACTATATTAGAGATATGAATGCTGGAAGGGCAGGTTGAGGTACATCAACACTAATGAGCGGGCAGATATTCTCACCAAGCCTCTCGAATAAAGTTTGTGTACTTCGAGATAAGCTTGGTATGGTGGAGAATCCAGCCTTGAGAAAGAGTCTCGATATCGGTGAGCCTGTTTAATGAATTCTTCTGTGAGAAGTTCGAGTGAAATCCCTTGTTAATGCATTTCTCTTTGAGATTTGAGGTGAAAGCCCTTGTTTCCACCCTCTGAGTCATGGTGGATGTCATGTGTGACTCCATGACATATGTTGTACTTGTGTTTCACCCTCTGAGAGAGTCATGGTGAAAGTCACATTGAGGTGACAACATCACGTAAGTGATGAACACTTGTACTTACCATAGTATGGTTGTAGCCATTATGGTTGATATCGTGTTGAGGCGATATCTAATATCACGTTGAGGTGATATTCTTTTTTTTTTTTTCACATTTGGTTGTAGCCAATGTGATGGACATCATGTTGAGATGATATGTCCTGTGCAGCTGGAAGTCTACTCCCTAGCTGAGAGGGAGTGTTGATGATAACATTCAGCTTCAGTCGCATTCTTCCAGCCTATTATTTATTGTTGATTAAATAAATTAAATAATAGCTAGAGAGCTATTTAATTGATAGAGTCCTCTATCCATAAAGAGGTGCGATTTAATTGGCACTAGTTTCTATGTGTGCCGACTTTCTCTCTATTGGTTGTGTCCTAAATAGAAAAGGCATTTCTTATTGGAGGCCGACCTCCTATCTTTGTAATTATATTTTGTATGATGGCCGACCTATCTCTTGAAGAGGTGCGACCTCTCTATCAATATGTATATATATAGAAGATCATTTCACTCCTTTGATCATCAAGCAAGTTCGATTCATTCCTTCATTCAAGTGCGAATTTCATCAAGAGCAGTTTGCGAATTTCTTCAAGGACAGATTTAGATATCAAGGAAGTGCAGATCATTATCTGTCATTGCATCTAGTGTAGGTGCTGAATATTGGCCTCATTGTAAAGCGAATTGTTGCCACTATCTATAGAGATAAGAGAGATCTTTGTTGCTGGGTTTTTCTCCCTCAAGTGGAGGGTTTTCCCAGGGTATCTGCTGTGTTATTGTGTCTGATTTGAATTAATTTTTGTGCATACAATCTGATCATTAAAAATTTACATGTTCTTGTGCTTCAAAGAAATTATAGGAAAAGCTTCACAGCTAGGGTTTGATGAATTTATCAGGAGTTTGATAATTTACTGAATATCAGATAGGCAAGGGTTTGAATAATATTGCAAATCAGAAGTATCCTTTATGTGGAGACAAATTGGTTTTAGAGTTGGAGTTTATTTATATCTCTGGTTTTTTGAATGTGTTCATTGTTGAGCCTTATTGCTACATCGATTCACTTTGCACAGATATAATATCAATACCTAGGAAGGCGTGGAGAATAGAAACCCTAGGTGCTAGGGTCTGGAAGCATTTTGAGTGAAAACATGGGCTTATTTCTGGATGTGGTTATCAGACTGTATCCTCTGTTGTAACCTTTTGCGTGGCCTTTCTGGGCTACTGAAGGCTGGATGCTTATGTAACCGAGGGAATCGATATCTATAAGTTGGGTATTTGCTACTGTTAGAGAGTTCTGGGCAAATCTGGAAGCCAATACAGTCATATCAGACCTCAATACCACGTGTTCCAGGTCCGAGATTTATATCATTTCCTTGTATATTGAATTGTAAAGCTTAATACCAGTACTTTCTGTCAAATGTTCAGCCTGTCCAAACTATTTGTTGCTTTTATAAATCATTGTAACTGCTGTAGCAGACAGTCTGGGTATAAATTGTTAGGGCTGCAACCTTAACACAGTCTGCACATTTAGTTCTCTACAAACTCTGTTCATTTCTGAGTGACCATTAAATTGTAGCAACACTAAATATGACTCAGGAAGCTTTTGTAATCAGTTTGAATGATGTTCTCTGAATTGCCAAAGTTCTGATATGAATTTCTGGGTAGTAATATATAGTAAATCAGATATATTTGACAGTTAGAATATCATAATATTGTTTCTCAGTCATGTTCTTGCATTATACATTGGAATTCAATCAATACACATATCATACTATACATAATGTTTTGACAAAATGTCCCATGTGTCAAACTGATATAATCGAGCAAATCATGAAAACCAAAAGTCAAACTCTGGTGGGACATTACATGCTGAGGTTGTGCATGCCTCATATGGCATCTTTCTACTAGACAACAAGGTCACACCTTGGGGTTGAAGCATGGTTGTGTGAGAATATCACCAAAGAAGAGACCATGGTACTATAGATGTTCATGGTCTTATTGGCATCCTTATCATCGATGAAGCTCTCAAAGTCTGAGTTGAAGAAGTGGTAGGAGGTAACCATACACTGTCCTATAGAACAAGTTTTCTGCAGCTGTTGTGATGTTAATAAGAATGACAACTTCCTCTTCAAACTTCCTTTTTCTATTGTTCTCACTTGGATTCCTTATTTTTCATCTTTCATCACTTTGATTCAAGGCTTACAACCTTTGCTTGAAGCTGCCTCACATTGATTCCTTGTTTGTTCTTATTCCTTACGTACATTATTTATGTGTGTGGCTTTGAGTTCTGCATTTCATTTTGTTTCATTTAATCTCTTTGTCAACTGTTCCACTTGAATCTTTTGTGCCTTTTCATCTGACTACTCTCTTGAGTGAAACTTGTCTTCATTCTTATTCTTCTATTTTTGGCTAAGAGTCGCTATTAGATAGTGTCATTGTACATGCTTTTTGATGTCATCATCTACTTGCTTGCCAATCACCATTCTTTAATGAGCAATAGATAAAATAATGCCAAAAATCAGTGTTGATGTAATCTACACATTCCTCTTCTCTTGCTCTTGGCAGCCACCTAAAATTTATACATCCATCAAAATTTCTGCTCTGTTCAACCACTTCATGATATATAAGGCCTTCATCTTCTCTGCTAGTTTTTGCTAGTTTCATGTGTAACTGAAACAACAATGAATGAATTCCAGCTTATGCAGTAGCGCTGCTTCTTTTTTTCACATGAATAAAATGTTTGAGGTACCATCTATTTTAGAGACATAGGGACTTCTTTTGGTATGGGCATGCTTGACAATAGTGACACTGTTGACAATGATGCCACTATTGTTATTATAGGATTGAATGGCAGTACAGTTGCTCAAACAGCCTGATATATATATTCTAGATAGACTTTCTTTTCCCATAGACAGACCCTCCTTTCCTGCCTTAGAAACTGTTTTCTAAAATTCCTTGTACCAAGAGGGTTTGGAGAAGTTTATCTTGATGGCTGGGTCAGAGGTTGTGTATCAGATGGATGACCTTCAACAGACAGACTGCCTTTTACAGACTCACAACTTCTCCCAAACATATAATTTCAGAGCGATAGGACAAAAGTCTAACTTTGAACAATTTTTCGCTTCTTGAGAAGGCTTCATGAAAAAGGGATCAAACTTCAAAGCAGATGGTGAATTGGACTTAAAAGCAGACAGTGGTGTTCTTGTTTTGCTAATGAGGCTCTTCATTCTAGACAGTAAACTCCTATGTGTGAATAAGATTTTGGACATGATAGAGAGTGCTTTCTTGGAAGCCAAATTGATGTGCTGAAATGATGATCCCTTCTTCCTTCCGTTAATGATGCTTTTGGTAATAGATTTTTTTGTTTATTGGATTTTACATCATCACTCTTATAGATAAATGTTTAGTTTTTTTTTTTCAATCTATAGAGCTTTCCTTGTCAAAGCCTTTGTGGGCCAAGATGTATGCCCCTTCTTGTCAATAGAACAACAATCCTTTGTTGTCAACTGGATGTAGCAAGAGAATTCCTTCATGCTCTTGCCAATTTTAATATTCAATTTAGACTTTGATTTCCCCAGTGTTAATGCCTCTACCATCTTTTAGTTTGTTTGGATTAAAAAGTCTTATAACAAACTTATTTTATCCAAGATGCTTTGGTTTGAAGATAGGGCCACTCAACAATACATCCTCTATAGAATTGCATATTGTTTCTATTTTTAGAATATCACTCCTCATCACGTCTATTTCCAGCGTCTCTTTTTGGAAACCCTAAAGACAGTCTATTAGGTCATATGCTTTGGCCATATCTAACTTAAATGAGTATGCCTGTTCGGGATCTTCTTAATGAGTAAAGAAAAATGTCAGTTCTGGTTATAATTCTTTTTCAAGTCAAGCTATACGAATTAAACATAGGAGAGTATTGATGCTTATTTCTGCACATGGTGCTTTTGGATGGAGTTTTGCAGGCGTCAAGTACTTCCTTCTGTTGTGCATCTTTTGGAAACAGTTCAGGTATGGGACATTTAGAAAATGCTTATGTATTATATTTTCGTTGTAGTAGAAATTTTTGTATCATAATTTGTTTACTGTTTCTATTCTCTTCAAAGTATGTTGGTGGTTGTTGAACCAAGAATGTAGCATTTAGGTATGCTGGATTAAATTGGAAGTTAGTGTCTAATAGGTCCTTGTGTGATATTTGGAAATATTGGTCATAGAATTAGAATATAACACCTTAGTAGGATTAAAAATGTATCAGATTGTAGATCAGACTTGAAATGAAAATTAGAAAAGCATTAAAAATAAAACAAACACAGGAAAAGCTCTTATTTAAATAGAGTTCAAGTTCATATACCTTTTCTAAGCGGATGTGTTTCAAGAATAATTTTACTGATATCTTACTCTCTATTTCTCTCTTTATACCATCCTAGAGTAGGCATTGTAATCATCCAAGTCAGAACTGTCAATGTCAGTGAGCTGATATGGAAGAGTTGATAATTCTATAGGAATGTCAAACCCTTTGTAGGCCTCCTTGTATTTTAGATGGAGAAATATCTATAATAAAACTGCAATGACTCTGTCATGATCCATGATGGTAAAATTCTTGCATTTAAGGTCCATTTGTACCCATTTTTGACATCAAATGCACTATAACGTGCCCTGTATGCTTGTCTTTGTGATTATTTCATTTGGATTTAATAATGGCAAGTAATTGGTTCTTTTTTGAAAACTTAGATGAAACTGCTACTACTTAGTGCTTTCATACTGCACCTTTTCCTATTGCTTGGGAAACGGTTCTGTACCTTCCATGCAATTGGCTTTTAGTTTTAGGCCCTTCCGGATTAAACTTTTTTCCATTGGAGTTGTTCCCAATGCATTGTTCTAACAGTTATTTCTTACAATTGCTCTCCAATAATGTTCAAGCTTTGTACGACGTATATACATAGGTGCAAAAGATTCTACAGGAAAACTATATACAGAAGAAGATAATCCAGGCAAGCTGCTACAGAAAAAACATATACACAAGACAATAATCCATGCAAACTCAAGAATCTGGTTGAGAGTAGGGGAGGGAAGGAAGACATATTTTGCTTATATGTTGCAAAATGACTGATAGAACCTAAGGTGTGCTTCTCTCATTTTTATAGAGTGACAGTGAACTTATTTGGTAGGACTAAA
The DNA here is from genome assembly GCA_007258455.2 of Sequoia sempervirens. NCBI lineage: Eukaryota > Viridiplantae > Streptophyta > Pinopsida > Cupressales > Cupressaceae > Sequoia > Sequoia sempervirens. The sequence goes on along the minus strand of VDFB02058242.1, from coordinate 639,550,901 downwards.
TCCAAGACAAAATCCAAAAAATTAGAGCTTGTTTTCTTTTTTTAGACTGCAGGAATTGGGTAACCCCCCCTATAAACTGCAGTGCGCCTGGTAAACTTTTTTCAAGTGACTGGTGACACTGGTGCGATACGCCCTTCGGTGCCAGGGGGACAGAGGGGAGACTAGACTTTGTGACCTCTGCCCTGCAACAGGATGCTTTAGCCAATCGAGCTAGGCCCTCTGCCCCAAAATTATTGCTTGTTTAGAAGTTCTTTCAAAATAGGATTTTTTTCCTCAAGTAAGGTGCTACAGGACTAGTTTTCCATACATAAACAAACTTTCCCATATGGATACAACTTAGATAAAGTTTGGTAGCAATTTTGTGATTCTGCATGCAACTTTATTGTCTAAAACTGAAGAGAATATCAGGAAGGTAAATTTCTATATATAAATAAAAACCACATCAGTAAGAGGTGCTCGTTATAAAGTTGGACAGTAGAAAAAGATATGTTGCTAATCCATGCTGTAGTCTTAGGACATTGAAATTCAGCAAGTACATCTTGATAGGCAAGAAGCTTAGGTAAAAAGCCATCTCCAAAGGTAGGATACTTACATCCTAAAGAAGTCATATCTTATGAGAAAAGTCCATAACAGATCTAATTGTAATGTATTGTGTCATGGACAAGAGCCATCATCAAAACTTTATTTATAATCTAGAATTCCTCTGAATCTGATCTCCCCTAAAGCATGTGATTCATTATAAGGAGACCTCTGCTCTGAGTTGTGAGGAGAGGAGAAAAAAAAAATCTGCCCCAACCATTTAAATGAAAAGAAGTTTTGAAGGAAAGATAACATCACTATGGAAGTAAACTGAAGCTTGTTTGGTGACTGTTAGTGAATTGCAAGTCTATTGAAAAAAAGCATTTGATTTCATTAGAAGGTTCACCTACAAAGTATCCACCTTTACATATGGAAATGCTAAAGGTTGAGATCAAAGTTCATGGGATCCTCATCTCCCATACCTTTGAAAACAGCAGTTTGGCTCTTGATGCTTCCATTACTCCTTAAATTATGTAAGGGTTTCAATATTTTTCCTCTGCCAATCTGCTTTCATCCAATGACCTCTCACAATGTTATCCACTCCAAGGTCAGCTGAAGTTCATCCTCACCCTCGTCTTCTTAAGATTTATTATTTCCTTCCTAGCATCTGGAACTCTCAATAATTTAAAGGCATCAGGCTCAAAGCTACTTATTCTTTCTTGGGAATGGTGCCCGCTTCAATCAAGGATTTAGCTTTTTAATCCTTATTTGATTAGATCCTTGTGATTTAGAAGCTTAGGAAATACAACAATATTGATGCAGTGTTGCATCATTACCTTCATCAAATTCTGTTTCAATTGATTTTGATCACTCAACTATCCCCACCATTGCTTCAATTGAGGTTGCCTAACCTATGCCACACTAATCAAAGGGCTGTGAAGTTCATACAATTTCTGTTCACTTTCTTTCTCTGTCTATCATCCTTCTTATTTTTGTCTTTCACCTTATCTCAAACATTTTGTCTACCAATTGACCTTTGCCAAAAAGCCATCTTTGAAGGAAAAGGATTCTAGATTACGCAAAGAAGATTAAGCATAACAAACGGTAAACTCTACCAAAAAAATCCTAGGCATCAGGCATCTTCTGATTACATTAGATATGTGATCTTGTAGCATATGGTGGAGATACAAGAATATCATTGTCGAGTTATTCTAAATTTCTAAGTACTTGAGCTTATATGAATACAATGATTTTTGTAGTATATGTATGTCGTGTACATCAGATTATAATCTCTCTTTATATGTTTTGTGTGATGTGCTATACTACAAATCTGTTTTTTGTGTGCACGATCTTCATGTAGATGGATTAGCATGTGTGTAAGATTTCCATCTATGGTGCCATGGCTTGAGTGATTGAGCTCCTGAAATATGTGTGATGTGATTGGGAAAAAAATAATAAAAAAACTTGAAAACTAATGGGAAAAGAGTCTGTCACAAGTGAATCCAATAAAAAGGAGAAAGAGTTGGCAAATGATTTGAGCAGTTTGGGACATGCTTGTAGCAGGCTTGACTAGGAGGGAGCCCTTATATACACTAACTTTCCTTGTGGATACAATTGACAGTCACTCGTGGAATGAGTATGTTGAGCAGATTTTTGTCAGCCTCCCAATATTAATTCCTTGTCTCTACCTTGAAATGAAGAATAACTGTAACTAGCATCAATGAGAGTTAGAGACAACATGTATCCTTAAGTTCTATTAGAACATAGTTAAGATAGAAGAATTGGAAATAGAGAATGGGCGACAACATTGAGGAGATTTACTAATTAGTAATTACAAGTTCTATGGCTACAAGAGTAGATTGCCGTAGATTATGATGACTCTTCCTAGACCAGTAACACTTTGGAGCTCTACCAAAATTGTGGAGAGAGACCGAAGATGAAGATTATAAAAGGCACAATTTACACACTAATCAAAAATCTTGATGGGGTTTTCAAATTCCATAGGAGGAGTAACATAGTTATTGTTGCAAGATGGTGTGTCCCTTGGTCTTCCTTGTTCAGCGCGACGCTTGGGTTTGTGACATGGCTTAACCGCCTCCTGTGGATCTTGTATAAATCTGGCAGTTGTATTGGGCATTGACAGGTCGATCTTTTGGTGCAATGACAACCACCAATGCAACAATTGGTATCAGAGCCAAGGTCACAGGTTTAAACCCCTCGCTTGCGCTGTGGGGGGATTGTTGCAAGATGGTGTGTCCCTTGGTCTTCCTTGTTCAGCGTGGTGCATGGGTTTGTGACATGGCTTAACCACCTCTTGTGGATCTTGTATAAATCTGGCAGTTGTATCGGGCATCAACAGGTCGATCTTTTGGTGCAACAACAACCACCAATGCAACAATTATGATCCTCAATATGGAAGGAATAGACCAAGGAATAGGTTAGGAGTTCTTTAGTGGGCTAAGTGGGATTGCCCACAAGGATAGTGGAATTGTTTGGGTGGGAATAGTGTAACTTGAGACAATATTGATGTGAAATATGCTAACCAATTTTTTCTTGAATTATCATAACACAAACCAGCACTAGTCAATTGGATTAGCGTTAGCTCCAAATAGAAAACCAAACTTGAAAAGAACTCACACCAAGAATGCACACTCAATCCCAATGAGGAATAGGTGTTGTCATATGGTGGAGGAGCTAAATGAAAAATACTTGAAAGAAACTACTCAACGTCAAGAATGTGCACTCAAGATCCCACTGAGGGCGAGGTGCTAACATATGACGGAGTGTTGAATTGAAACTAGAAATGAATAGGCGGATAACCAGCCATGAAGAGCATTTCCACACTACCACCAAACAGTGGGGGGAAAATATTACAATTAAAACAATTCGTCCGCTGCGGCGGGCATCCACAGAGTTGTGGGGATTCACCACTTGAGAGTGGGTACAAGAGTAATACAAATCCAATTATCCACACTGGCGGTAAACCATCCAGGGGTACTAATGTGAAATTAAAGAAAGAATTGCAGCAATAAAGGACTGGAACAGTACTACTGTTTACAGTCTTACAATATGGAAAAAGAGCTGCAAATTACATGAAAATTACAATAGATTCAATGTACCATGATACTGGATGATTCCATGTTAGACATCAACAATAAATGATGAAGAAAGGACTGAAGATTCAAACTTAAACAAGTCTGATGTAAAATAACAATTCTGGAAATTCTGATCAGCAACTGTGAAATTCAAAGAAATATTCACAACTCACTCAAAATACCTCCGTTTTGTGTGAAACGAAAACCAATGAGCTGCTGGAAGATAGGCGCCCAACATTAGATGAAGAAACAGCAACAAAAACTCGTAATTTAATTCTTACACGAATCCCAATGCAGCAAGAATGGTACGGCCTTCATGAGGGGCGATTTTGACAAGTAAAAATCAACAACTCAAAATTAAAATCTGAAACTCTCCAAAGATGGTCGCCTTGGGTGTAGGAATGGATTGGAAAAGTACCCACAAGCAAATTAAATTCACACAAAAAGCTGTATGCAAAAACCACTTTCAGCTGTGACTGCATCAGCAACTTCAAAACTGGAAATATCATTAAAAACTTCAACTGTTGAGCTCAATCTGCTAGTCTGGATGAGAAGCAGCAATGAAAACCAACTAGGTGTTGTATTTCAAACACGAAATTGGATTGAAACTAGGAGGTAAGCATCCCTCGAAGTAAAAACCAAGTTGTCATTTCGACAGCATAACATTAGCATAAATTCATAGATAATCAGCTCTTCAAACAGCAGCAATATATAAGCTTTTGTTGGCAAATGAAGCAACAAGAACTCTTCAAATTCCAAGAAGTTGAATCACTTCAACTTCCAAAAGGGCCACCTTTTTGCCTTTTACTTTTGAAATAATAAAATATCATTCAACTTCCCCTTTAGGCATCCATTTCATATTGCAACAATAAAGCATTTATTAAATAATTAAATGCTCACTTGACCCTTTATGTCCCCTTCTTTAAAACAACTTGAAGTCATCAAGCCTAGGCGTGGGGTACAACTTCAAGACATGAAAATTGACTAAGTCTGAAACTCAGTCCAAGGAGAAAACCAAACCCAAAGCCAAGACTGATGGATAACAAGATGACTTGAGTTGAACTGCTGATGATGCCACTGCCAAAATTAGACTTACTAAAAATAGCCACTGCCAAAAATAGTAAGTTTACCTCAAAACCAACAGAAAGCAGAACTGAGCTGGAAGCAAGACTTAATGAAAGTGACAACTGAACCACTGCCAAAATTAGTATTTACTAAAAATAGTAAATACCTAGAAATGCCACAAACCTCCAAGCAAGGAAACCCTAATTTCACTTTTGATCAACCTACGGATTTCCGGAAATAGGCTATTAGTCAAAGAAGAGCGTATGGCCAAAATGGGGACATTACATGATGGTGGGAGGACTCTTGAGGAAGAGGTTTGTTGGCCCAACATGGGAGAATTAGTCAAAGAAAGCCAACTCTTGGGTGAAGGCGGAGGTGAGAGAGGAGTGGGGTAGGGAGAGAGAGTGTGGACCTAAGATAGAGAACAATAGGGCACCAAATGGAAAATATAGAAATGCTGAACCATTTTGCATGGGATTGGATGGATTGGATTTGGGGATTGGTAGTGAGAATTGGGAATTAACATGAAGAGGAATGATTCAATATTGCTATTGGAGACATAGGTGGTGAGCTATGACATAGAGCAAGCTTGACAAGGTTAGCTGAATGAGAGGAGTGGGATTTCGTGGGGACCACCACCACCAACAAGAAGAAGACCAAGGAATCCAAGCACAATGGGAAGTCCACCATCAATGGGAGACAAACATAATATTACCCTATTTAAGGGTGAGGGGAACACAAACTCTCAAAGTATTGTAACACATGCATTGCAATTTAGATTTTCAAATGGAAAAAATAATGAAGGGTGCTGGACTAGGTAGCTTCTAACTATAGTTCTCCCTTGCAACCATAGTTCTGATTTTACAAGGTGCAACTTGCATGATTTTGTTCAAACTTGTATTATATTAGTTAATTTTTAAACAGGAAATAGTTAAGCTTTGAAATAAAGAAAATAAACACAAACTCAAGAAAAATACAGAAATGACGGAGGCGGCAAAAGAAATCCTAAAGCTTGAAATGATGGAACAATTAGCTACCAAAAGGGTTTCCACAATTGTTAAATAGGTTATTTTTACATCTTTAGCACGGAAACAACACTACATTTTTAGCTGTTTTCTCCACAACATCAAAATTACTAAATACTTGCATAATCTTCTCTTATTGGGATAGGATTTATTGTGTCATGCCAAGTATTCATGGTTATATCTGATTAACAAGAATTTCTAGATATAAAACATCGATGGCATCCAATGTTGGCCATTCAACCACTATTTTGCTGCAGCTTGCTGTCATGAGTAATTTCATTACATAAATAAAATAAATATCTTGAGTATCAAATACTCTCTCCTTATATCTGTACAATAGTTCTCATTGTCAATCACCATTTGTGGCTAGGCTGAACAAGGAAACGACATTTACATTTATTGAAAACTAAAAGATATTACCTATTTTGAAAGCATGCAAGGCTATTTTTTTTCATTCAATATGATGTGTAAAAATTATAAACTCTTTGTATTGTTAGGTACCTAGGGGTATGCTGTTAAATGTATATTGGTTGATGGATATGCCAACATGTGGTACACATCACTTAAGTTAGTTATATTGTATGCACAATAGCATATACTTTATAAGTCATCTCACTAGCTAATTAGTATTATTGTATTTATTCCACGTGTGGGGAAGTGATAGTGGTATGTAGTTGAGTGTTATATATGTTTACTCCACTAGTGGTAATTCAATATGCTATAGAAGTAAACTAGAAACACAATATCATTGGGCATGTAAAAGCATTCACAGAACATAATAGATGTATATGAAGCATTGTAGTCTTTATTCATGTACTTGCAGTATTACATTATCATATCAACCACACCTGACTACGAACCAAACAACAACATAAATAGTTAACCAGCGTCGGTTGAGAGCACCAACCGTCGGCAACTGACAAGTACCAACTACACCCGAGTGCTAACTATTCCCGAGTGCTAACTAGTTCCGAGTGCTAACTAATCCTGAGGACTAACATTATTTATTTATTCTATTTGCTAATTACTATTTAGCGGCTTACATCATCCCCCCCTCATAAAAAGTCGTCTTCCCAGACGACAAATACAATACTGGGAGATCAATACATAAAATTTCAGTGGGAAGAGGGTTGAGAGGATGTCCCTGGTGGCTAGGGAACTGATGAAGTGGTAGCCGGAGTGGTCAGCTGTCGTAGTCGATACACCTCCTCTGTACGCTGCTGAAGGTGACGAGAGGGCTTCAATTCCTTCTCTCGAGCGGTTTTGACCAGGTGCACTGCCTCCTTCAAGTTTTTATTGACCCTCTCCAGTTCTTTGTCTTTTTCTGCCAACTGGCGGCCCATCTCCTCCTCAAGTGCTTTCATCCTCTTCTCCATACCCTGAATGCTTGTATCCCGAGCGATCACTTCCAGCTTCTCCTTCTCCAACAAATGAGTGAGCTCTTGTAGTTGTTTCTCAAAGGATTCTGCCTTGGCCTGTATTTTATGGGAAAGGGTGATGGCTTGATCCGCTTTCCTCGTCATTTTGTTTAGATGGATCTCATACTTTCGGTAGGCTAGAAATAATGTCCTGTATGCTGTCTCCATCTCGAATAACTGTGCCACCAGCTTGTTGTCTCTCCCATGCAAAACTGGCCTCTTCGGAAACCAAGCAGCCATCATTTCTGGTGTCTTCTTCGCCAACCAATCACCAGTAAATATCTTGTCAAACTCTCTACCACTCCCTGAGTTCATGAACTGAATGATCCTTCGTGCCTCCTGCTCGGCTATGGGCGAGTAGTTTCGGTGCAGTGTCTTCGCAATGTCAGACACTTCTTGGATGACCAACGCAATAGGCTCAAGGCTGTGAATGTACCTCTCGATTGTACCTATTGGGTCCTCTCAATCTGGCTTGGGAATTATCACAGCAATCCCTTCTGATACATCATTATCATTGGATCCACCGGCATCTCCGACATTACCCACAGCTGCAGGTATGGCCATTTGTGGTGTGGTAAGAGGCTCCTCATCTGACCCAATATGGATCACCTGTGCCATCTCTCCCCCCTTCATTGCTTGTTGCTCTACTACTGGTTGCGTATTCTCCACAGCCACCATCGGCTGAGTGCTCCTGGCTGGTGCAGCATCTCTTCCCACCTTTGTCTCCATCAATCTTGGTGAGTGTATGGGGGAGATGTCCTCCTCCCGAATAGGTGTTCCCATTTGCCGTAGCCATCCATCTACACCCTCTGTCTGAAGTGTCCCTCCTGGTGATGTCGGTGCATCTGTCTCACCTATTATACCCTCCGGTGTTGTGTCCTCCGCCACCCCTAGTGGTGTCATCTCGCCTGCTGATGCAACTGCCTCAACTGTGCCACCTTCCTCGACCTTCTCTTCTACCTCCTGTTCGGTTGGGGCTTTCACTGGAGTATTAACATCTACTGAATAAACTTCGACTGGTGAAGTACTATCGACAGATGAAGACAGTGCTAATTGCTCATATTCTTCACTATCGGCTTGTTTCCTTTTCCTCTTCACCGTCTTCGGCTCTTCTGTGGTGCTCCCAGCATCCAAAGTCGTCCATCTGAAAGCTGTAGGCCAAGAACTGTCATAATCCTTTGCTGGCTGAAATTTTCCCAATTTCCCCTCTGGCACTTGATTGTAGACGTCATCCAGAAAGAGGGCTATAAGCTGCTGGGTCATATAGAACGCCTTGTGTTTGCATTCTAAGAACTCTCTAATCCTTTCTGATAGGTATAGTGCCCAATTGTAAACCTTTCCCCCACTCAGCCCGAACATATACTCAACCATCCAGGTTGCGATATCTGAGGCTCAGCTGGCGCCTGTCAACTTGCATTTGATAAGATCCATAATGCACTTCCAATCACCATTCCCCAACATATTTTTCCGTAACCCTCGAGCTCCTGCACTCCAGATTATTTCCTTTTCTTTGGCAGTGATCCGACCGGCAAACTCTTTTAATAATCATCTCTTTCTATTGCGCAGTCATTTTTGTAGTCGGCTTGGCGACCACCTGCCCAGACGCAGGTATGCCAAAGACTCTCCGGAAGTCCGAGGGATAAAAAGCCACGGTAACTGGAAACCCTTCGTATTCAATTGTACTCCTGTGGCTGTGCTGGTTGTAATTGGCAACAATCTCTCAAATATTCTTCAAAATCCTTAGCATTAAAAAAGGGACACTGTGCTACCTTGTCCACCTGTGCTGTCGCCAGTGCTCGCTTGATGGGATAGTCGGGTGCCGTCTCCTGCCACCATGTCTTGCACTCTGTGCCTGTGAGACTCTCCCACGTCAGCGAATCTGCAGTCATAGTATCAACTTTCCCCTTATCTGACTTGCCTCCAGTCACCTTGGATTTCAGTGTTATTTTCCTTGCTTTGGTACTCGTGCTGGCATCCATTTTTCCGCTCTTGAAAGGATGAAACTGTCGGAGAATAACTTTTTTGGATAAGTGAAAACCCTTAACAACTTCCGGTACAGCAGCAGTTATTTTTTCCTGGCGAAGGCTCCAGCTGATGAATGGTACGGGCTTCTTACTATGCCGTACGGATTTTTCCTGAACCCAACGTACGACTTTCTCCCTAGTTCGTACGGCCTCCTCTCTGGTTGAGCATACGACCTCCCTTCTCCTCAAGCGTACGGCCCCTTCTCTGGCTGAGCGTACGGCCTCTTCTCTGGCTGAGCGTACGGCCTCTTCTCTGGGATGGCGTACAACCTCTCCTCTCTTCCAGCGTACGGCCTTTCCTTTAATGCGTACGTCCTCTTCTCCCTTCGAGCATACGGCCACCTTCTTCAAGCATACGACCACCTTCCTCTGCAAGCGTACGGCCACCTTCTTCAAGCGTACGACTTCTTTCTTCAAGCGTACGGCCCTTTGCAAGCGTATGAAATTCTTCAACTGCACCCGTACGGATTTCCTCTAGTGTAGTCGTACGGATCTCTTTATGGACCAAACACGTGTGAAGTTTTGTGGTACGTTCTTCAATACGTACGGCCTTCTTCCTGTCCGCTGTACGGCCTCCCCTTGTGCCCAATGTACAAACGTCTTCCTCTTACTGCGTACTGCTTCCTCCACTCGTACGGCTTTCAGACTTGTTCCTTTCTGCTTTGGACGATTTCTTTTCGATGGGTTTTGAATACTGAATGATGGTGCACTCTTATACTGAGCATCCTCAATAGGTTTAATTTGTACGCCCTTTCTCCCTTTTAATTTTGTAATATTTTTTACTTTCAATTTCCTTCCCTTGAATACTTTTAATGTTTTAATTTTTTCACTTCCCTTGGTCGGCTTTGCTTTTTCCCTTACTCCATGTCTTTTATTTTTTCCTTTTGACATTTTTTCTCTCTTCAATTCTTTTTAATTTCCCCTCCATATTTTTTTTATTTCCGTCTTCTCTCTCCTCTCTCATCCATTTGCCCTGTGTTTCTTCGTTTATTCTTTTTTCTTCATTTATTTTTCTACCCTCCTTCCTTTTTTCGTGACTTTTAGCTTTTTTCTCATCTATCTTCAATTTTTTCAATTTTTGCTTATTTTCTCTCATCTCTTCTTTCTTCGTGTTTAGATGTTCTTTTTATTCCTTGTACTCCTTCATCCGTTTTAACCTTCAACTCAGACGCATAGTACGATTTGCACGTATGCGGGGGCCGCTTATAGCATTCTTCTTCACAACATGATCCTATATACTGTATATCAAACCATTTATCAAGCAATGGAGAAGGGCCAATACCTTTGAAACTGCCGTCGATATATCGTCCGTCGTAACGCTGGTACCACGTAACCTCTTCGCCTTCTAAAGTCAGTGGCTCGGCTGGGTTAGGTATTATTTCCCAAAGCCCATCTTGTGTCACAAACCTCGGCACCTTCCTCTGTTCTCGTCTCGAGTGCTTAATTACATCTTCAATGTACCCGTCTACACTTGAAATGAACATATCTTCTGTCATCATTACAGTCTTTAAACAAGGAGTTGTTCGTTCAAAATAGGCTTCCCACTGTTCATCGTTCCAATCATTTGCTTCATCATCAGCATCCTCAAGTTGACACAAACTTCGTTCATGGGTGAGTTGTTCCTCTTTCTCTTTCTGTGCCTCGATATCTAATTCTTTCACTAGGTATCCTCGCCGGAGGCCTTCATACGGAGCAATGTAACACCAATGTCCACCCATTCTCCGCCATAGTGTTGGTGTCCCGAATACCGCATTAGTCAGGTGCTTATGCATCCGAGGTACAGCAATACCTTCTACCTTCTTCTGCACCAGTCTCTCTTCGATGATTTGATCCACGCCAGATTCCATCCAAACTCCTTCGGCTGCATAGCCGGGGCCTCTCGGACCCCAGTCATATTCTTGCGAATCCTCTCCTTGCACAGCCCAGTCTTCTTTAGTAGCATAGCCCAACATATTGATGGCAATAGCGTTCTCCTTCCTTTCTTGATACTGTTTCAACTTGGAACCATTGATTGCTTCTGGTATGGGTGACCCATCTAAATTCTCAAGTTTTATAGAGCCATTGTGTAGAAACCCTAGTTTCCCCTGATTTTGCTTCTGACTAAGTTTTGGTTTGTTTTTTGCAGTTTTTGATTTTTTTGACGTTTTTTGAGGTTTTTGAACAATAAATGAAGAATGCGATTTTGCTTGAAAAAATGATAATAAATTCAATACAAATTAATCTACTTTGATAACGATGAAATCAATAGCCAGAATGGACGCCAATCTTAATATAAATCTTCTGAGACAGTTACAATGAAGGTCTGATAACATGCAAAGTGAAAGGCAATGATTTTATGAAAACCTGATTTTTGATACAGCAATAAATGATCAGCTTGAGAAGGTACGGCTGCAATGAATATTGGTTTCTCCTCCAGTCCGATGATCCCAAAAGCCTCTAGCAACCCCAGCGCTCCAAGATGATGAAGATTGCAAGTCAAAAGATAGGCGCTTTGGCTCAAAGCAAAACACGCCTTTTCATGCAAGTACGGCCTGACAGAAAGGTACGGCCTGCTGCTGTAATAAATGCAATTTGTACGACTCTTCTGGAATCTCTGGATATGATGAATATAGGCGCCTCTATGCAATAATCCTTCTGAATAATGAATATCTCTTATAACTCTGAAGTTTGTCTCAATATGAAGCTCTGTAATTTCCTCTGAATGAAGAAATCTCTCAGCTGCAATAGATCAAGTGTTATTTCACACTCTCTGAATTGCTTCTAGTGGAGATGGCTCGTTCCCCAAGGAATTCGAACTTGAAACCCTAAAGTCTCTTGCTCAGATCAAAGTTGATCAATTTCTCAAAATCAATAATCACATAATGGCACCAAACCCAATGCAAAACCCTTTATCTCTTGAAAAGTGCGATTTCCACAAAGATAGGGTTTCATTAAAATATTTCGAACTTTTCCTTTTAATTATTCAATAGTCTCAGCTCAAATATTTTATAATAAATTAATTGCCAAATTGGCCCCTTTCCTGATGATGGGCGACCCCTCAATAAAATCACTTAAGTTATAATTTAATATTATAACTTTATATTATAATCATCAAATAATTAATATTTAATTAATATAATTAAATATTAATATCTCCCTCGTTACTCATCCGATGACTGATCCGTCTGAAGCTGACGAACACTGAAGTGATTCTGAACGCTGCCAAAGCCATACTGCTAAAAATAGCAGGGGTCCCACGCTGCCTGCCAGGAACTGCTAAAAATAGCAACTTCTGCAAGAAGTCTCCGATCGAGCCCAAACGAAAGCCTACTGATCAAACTTCGCCAACTGAAGCTGAGCCAAGCTCCCAAAATGACCCTCTATCCAGTCCATTAGCCTACGAGGATCGTATGATAGGCCAATCCTGTGCTCGAGAGATGTCACTGAGCAGGGGACATGACACATTGTCATAGACTTCTCGAACTTGAAACGGTCCTAACCAACGGACTTTGAACTTCCCCGGCTTAATCTCGTTGCGGCCGTTATATTTTAGAACTAACTGTCCTGGCCGAAAGTTCATTCGCCGGAGGTGCTTATCGTGCCAATACTTCCTTCTCTGCTGCATGTTCTCTGTCATCCATTGTGCCATTATCCTTCGCTCATCTAGTTTATTAAGTTGGTATAGTCGTTCTTTTAAACTTTCCGTATCACCCAGCCGATTCTCCACGGCTATCCTTAAGCTGGGTACCATGTATTCCATTGGCATTACTGCTTCCTGCCCGTACATTAATTGAAAGGGCGTGTGGCCCGTGGTTACCTTGTACGTCGTACGGTAGGCCCACATGATGGTTGGTAATCTCTCTTCCCAGTCAGCTTTTTCTACGCCACATGACTTGTGGATGACTGATACTAGCACTTTATTTGTAGACTCCACCTGGCCGTTAGCTCGCGGGTAGTACGAACTTGATAGGTTGTGAAAGATCCGGAACTCCGTCGTCATTAGCCTGATGACATGATTGACAAAATGCCCTCCACGATCACTCGTGATCTGAATGGGAATGCCGTACCGTGTCACTATTTGCTCATAGATAAATCTTGCTGTACTCTGCGCTGTATTGTCTGGCAATGCTCTAGCTTTAGCCCACTTCGTCAGATATTCAGTAGCAACCACAATGTATCGGCATCGATGCAACTGACTCACCTTCAATGGTCCAATGAAGTCCAATCCCCATCGTTCGAACAACTTCTGTGGCTGTGAGGGATGCAATGGCATGAAGTCCCACTTCAATGGTTTCCCGACCCTCTGGCAGGTGTCGCAGCCTAACACCCATTCTCTGGCATCGGTGTGCAACGTTGGCCACCATAGGCCTGCCAGAAGAATTTTCCTTGCTGTAGCATCTGGTCCCATATGACCGCCAGCCAGACCTTCGTGTGCCTCCTTTAGTATGCCTGGTACCTCTTCTTCTATAACACATCTCCAGAGGATCTGATCAGGCCCCATCTTGTAAAGCAAGCCATTGATCAACTGGAACGTTTTACTTTTCAAGACGAGCTTCGCCTTTCCGCTAGTGGCATTTCTTTCGGGAATGTGGATGTGGACAAATATTCCCCAACCTTCTCATACCACGAGGGTAGCACTGCAATCTGAAGTAAGTGTGCATCCAGAAAATCTTCGTTCACCCCTCCCTCGGTAGGTTCGCCCGACCGGATTCTGGACAACTGATCAGCAATCACATGGCTCTTACCCGGTCGTACGATGATGGTAAAGGTAAACTCTTGGAGCAGTAATAGCCACCTGCTTACTCGTCCTTGAATGATTGGCTTGTTCACTAAATACATTAAGGCTTGATGATCCACATAAAAGGTGAACGGCGTGGCTAGGAGATAGTGTCTGAACTTCTGTACGGAGTAAACCATTCCTAGTGCCTCACGCTCGGTCGTACTGTAATTTCTTTCTGCTTTTGAAAGTAGCCGACTGGCAAAGAATATGGGTTGGTCCAACCCATGTGCTCCCACTTGTGCTAGTGTTGCTCCAATGGCGAAATTAGAGGCATCCACATGTACATGAAACTCCTTATCCCAGTCCGAATACATCAATATGGGTGAGCTGATCAATTGGTCCTTCAGTTCGTTGAATGCCTTCTCCTGTTCTTCGGCCCATATGAATGGTTGGCCCTTCCTCGTCAGTAGGTCAAGAAGATATGACACTTGCGCAAATTTTTTAATAAATCTCCGATAGTATCCCACATGCCTGAGGAAGGACTTCACACCGGTGACGTTCTCTGGAGCCTCCATCTGTACGATTACTCGCACCTTGTCGGGATCGGTTTTCAACCCAGCCTTGCACACAATGTGTCCGAGTAGCTTTCCTTGTGGCACCATAAATCTGCATTTCTTGGGATTCAAAGCAAGGCGGGCTGCTCTACATCTTTCCATGCACTCGCCTAAAGCTTTCAAATGTTTTTCTTTATCACTGTAAATTGACCAGTCATCGAGGAAGGCTTTGAAATTACCTACAGACATTTTGTCAAAAATGTGGAGTATTATCCTCTGGAATGTGGCTGGTGCGTTGCACAATCCAAACAACATCCGGTTGTATGCGTACACCCAGTCCTCAACCACGAACGTAGCCTTCAATTTGTCTTCCTCCGCGATACTGATTTGGTTGTAGCCCGAAAAGCCATCTAGGAACGAGTACATTTCATGCCTGGCAACTTCTTCGAGGATTGTGTTGGTGAAGGGAATAGGAAATGGGTCCTTGATGGTCACCGCATTCAGACTCCAAAAGTCAACACATATTCTAATTTGCTCCTTTTCTTTCTTCAAGGATATGACGATCGTTGATACCCACTCGCTGACATCCACTTTGAAAATGATGCCCGCTTCCAACATCTTCTCAATCTCCTCTTGTACTTTAGCGGCATAATTTTTATTCATTCTGTACGGTCTCGTTCGTACGGGCTGGGATCCCGGAACGAGAGGGATCCTGTGTACGCATAACTCCGGTGGTACGCCTTTTAGATCTTTATACGTCCAGGCAAAGGCATCTTTATACTCCATAAAGATTCTGAATGCTGCTGCCTTCAGTACGGTGTCCCAATCATCACCCACAAGAATCTCCTTAGGTTTTTCTGGTTCCCCAAGGTTTACCTTCGTCAGCGTTGGCTCCTCGTACTTGATGATTTTGTCCCGTTCAAACTTGTGTGCCGGTGTCACATCCAATTTTGCCGTACCTTCCTTATATTTTCCGTACTCTGGGGGAAATGTTTCACTGGTCGAGCCTTTGTCTTCTTCCGCTTCCCCCTCCTTGACTTGTAGCATGTTGCAATCAGGGTGGAAGACTTCATAATCTTCCATCTGCCAGTGAAATAGTCCGTTCAACGAACTGGTCTCGTCCTCCGAGCAACTCCCAATCTCCAGTACGCCTTCTTCATCTGGCTCCATTAATTTTCTTTCTTCATCAACATCTGATTCTTCTTCCGATTTGGATGCCGAAGACGTCAGATCTTCACTGACAGCCTGGTTCTTCAGATCAATAGTGTACTTCCTCCCCCGACTCTCTATCGAGAGTGTATTCCTCTTCCAGTTGTGGTTTTCCTTGGCAGCGATCAACCATCCCCGTCCCAATAGTGCATCGTACGCCTTTTTCTCTAGTGGGATGACGACAAAATTTAGCAAAAACAGTTGCGTGCCGATCGAGACTTTCTGTTCCATTAGTGTACCAAGGGGTTTGATGCCATGCTGATCTACTCCTACGAGGTGGAATGTCGGGGGCCAAAGAGTCGGCTTACCCAAACACTTCCATGTTTCCTCTGGCAGTACGTTTACTCCCGAGCCTCCCTCGACAATAGTGTTAGATAATTTCATTCCTAGAATTTCCATCTCGACAACGGCTGGTTTCCTCCCGATACTTACTATGAGTAGCATTGGATCCGTGGTCTCGGCTACTGGTTTTGGCATTCGTTCTAGCGGACCCTTCTGGAGATTGTCTTCCATAACATTTGTAAGTGCTACTCTCAGATGAGGCATCGTTTGCAAAAGGTCAGTTACCTTGATTGGTACAGTTGTGTGAAGCACTTGCCGTACTATGTTCTTCTCTGACTCCAATTGCAGCAACTTACTGGTAGCTTTAGAATTTCTACGTTCATTCACCATTGCCTCTTCTACTCTTGTCTTGGCTTCCTGGAGTCTTTCTTTCTCCGTACGAGGGTCTGGATAATATGCCTTCTTCGATTGCGCCCTTGTGATTGCCAAGACTTCTTCGTCGGCTATCTCCAGCATATTGATACTACCTTTCTGCTTTGGACAATCGGTGTCTTCATGATCACCCGGTCCACACCATTTGCATAACTTTCCCTCGGTGCCTTGGCCGCCCTGACATTCCCTCACAAAGTGACCCCATTCATTACAGTTCCGGCACTGGATCATTGGCCGTCCTTTGCTATCGTACTGAATTTTGCTTCTGGGTGTATTATTTTTCCGATTGTTACGGTAGCCTCCAAGGGATGCATTGTTGTTTTGTGGTTTTGGCGGTGTGGTCGGAGGGGTTGACTGTTCTCCTTGGGTGAAGAATACTTGCGCACTTCTTGCTTTTAAGTTGTATGGGCACTCCTTGACGGAGTGTCCCATAACTTGGCAGATGCCACAGAATAATTTTTTCGGGCAGTTCGGCTTTGTATGACCTTCCGTCTTGCATTCGGTACACCATAATTCATTCGCCTCCTTCGAACCTTCCTTGTCGGCTTTCAGTTCTTTCATCATCCGCATCATGTCCCGACGAAGAGCTTGCACAGTTGTTGATTCATCTTCACTTTCCTCGGCACTCTCTTCGTCATCTTTCTTCTTCCCCTTCGAGGATGTCTTGCTCTCACTTTCAATGTCCATCGCCCGATTATATGCTTCAGTGTACGAGGATGGCGATACCACTTTCATTTTTCGCCGAAGCGAGGGAATCAACCCTTCAATAAACCATCGCTTCTTTAGGCCATCTGCTGGCTGTGCCTCCAACTTTCCTATCAAGTCTTTTAATCTCCGATTGTAGGTCCGCACGCCCTCGTGCTTTCCCTGTTTAGTCTTGTCTATCTCCGTGACGATCTTGCTATCGTCTCGTAGGAGTTTGAATTCCTCCTGGAAAGCTTGCTTCAATACCCTCCATGTGGCTCTCTGTGCTTGATCTAATTCAGAGTACCAGTCAATGGCACTGTCTCTCAGTGTCGCTGGGAATGCTTTTAGCCACTGGTCGGGATCATCCTGTCCGCTGGCTATCTAGATAGTCTCACATGTCTTGCAATGCCTTACGGGATCTTCAGACCCATTCCCCATGAACTTCGGCAACTTTTGCTGGTCCGAATGAGCCATCTTTCCCCGCTGTCCTCCTTGTGTGTTGGACCCGATTAGACTGGTGGTTTCCTTGCTACATCCCTGTGCGTCACTTGCACTCTTGGCCACGTATGAGTTACTCCCACGTCCTCCGTCAGCGTCCTCAACACCGTGAGTCTCCTGGGGTTCCCTCCGGTGCTCTCTTTGCCCTGGGGTATTGAGCTCAAGTCTTCCACTCGTCAGCCGTTCGTCGTCGTCCGAAAGGGACAACTCTCGAAATCGTCTGATGCTATTGCTCAATTCATCTTCGTTCTCCTAGGGATCATATCTTCCTACATACGAAGTGCCGAAGGGGTCTCCGTCCCTTCCTTCTGTCAAACTTTGGTGCGCTCGTCCAATGGATGTGTCTATTCTTGTCAGGTTTTCATATGTTCTTTTAATGCTCTGATTTATTTCAATTAAATCCTCATCCAGTTCCTTACCGACGTGCTTTAGTCTTCTTCGCCAGTTTTCTTGTTCTTGCAACCTGAGTGATCGCCAAACCTTTTCTTCCTGAGTCTCGTGCCCGCCAGGTACTCGATTCTTGTCTTTGTTCGGCCGTACGGGCATTTAAAATATGTTCAGGCAATCATTGCTGACTACCGGATGTACGTCTCCGGCTCGTGTCTCGTTCTTCTTCTTCTCTTTTAGTTTGTTCTTCGTAGCGTTGTAGTATTTGTTGCCTTCGGCGCTCCCGATCTTCTTCTTCTTGGAGGTCTTGCAGAATAATGGAATGACGGGCCAGCAATCTGGGCATACGATTCAGGAGGTGATTCACCTCGTCGTTCACTTCCAATCTATCCCAAATAACTTCCTCAGGGATCTCCCGTATTTGGGATTCCCTACGTATGTGATCTCGTAAGGATATCTTCCACAGAATGACAAGATCTTCCATCAATAGGTCTTCTCGTTCCTCATTAGCATTTACAGGTTCTTCCGCCGGTTGACCCATTACGCTGCCATGACGAGTGATGCCCTAGTTCGCTCAGGCAACGGCGCCAAATGTTTACTCCACTAGTGGTAATTCAATATGCTATAGAAGTAAACTAGAAACACAATATCATTGAGCATGTAAAAGCATTCACAGAACAGAATAGATGTATATGAAGCATTGCAGTCTTTATTCATGTACTTGTAGTATTACATTATCATATCAACCACACCTGACTACGAACCAAACAGCAACATAAATAGTTAACCGGCGTCGGTTGAGAGCACCAACCGTCGGCAACTGACAAGTACCAACTACTCCCGACTGCTAACTAATCCCGAGTGCTAACTAGTCTCGAGTGCTAACTAGTTCCGAGTGCTAACTAATCCCGAGGACTAACATTATTTATTTATTCTATTTGCTAATTACTATTTAGCGGCTTACAATATATTGTGGGGCTTAAGCAAAAGAGGATATGTGAAAAGTATTCTAAGTGTCGGGATCTCAGTACAAAGCTATTGTATGGAGTGGCTTCTTTGATAAGGAATATTGTGTGGCATTTCTCTATCATAAGGCTTTGATCTCTATTGTATTAAATATATTATTAATATTATTCTGTATTCCAATATTAGTCTCTGAGGATGTTAACATTTGGCTTAGAGCTTTGATTTGGGCCAAGTGGGAGAAAATTTTTGCTATTTTTTTCTAAACAAGCTGCCTATATTGCAAAAGATTATGTGCCTCACACACATCTTCAATTAAAATGATTTTGGATTTAGTTTAAGGAGTTTTGCAAAAAGTGTTCACAAAAGGATTTAGTGTAGTATTGAGGGTGATGTGATGATGTAAAGTTGACCTTGTGATTCTGATTTTTGATGAACTTTTAATGTGAAATTAGGGCAGAATTTTGCAGAAGGTTGTTCATCTCATATAGGTTTCCAATTAAAACGATATTGGATTCATTGGAAACACAATTTTGTGAGCTTTTGGAAAATTGGTCATAATAAGGATTTTGTCATGTCCCTCGAAATTATAGCGTTGAGATATAAACCATCGAAAACAAGATAAATAAAATACATATTAAAACATTAACTATCTAATATCATTATAATTATAATTATCAAAGATAATATTATAATTATAAATATTAAAATAATAACGCTAGCAAATTAAATATTAAATAAATATAAATATAAAATGTGATATTTTTATTATAATGTAATAATAACTAAATATACTACTTATTAATCATACAAATATCAATAATGCATCAATCATTATATAAGGAGGAGCAATTAATAAAAAGCATCGATTTGGATATGATTTACAAGGCAATCATTAATAATGAACAAGCAACGAATATACTTTTCCTAATAGCAGTGATTCACATGATCTCCCAAGGCGGCAATTGAACATAACAAAGGATATTTAAATAAGGCAGTCAAACACTAAAGACTTATTCCAAAAGGCAACACATAAAGACACGTCTCAAAACAAGCCTTGATCAACTATAAGAAGAAGATTGATATCAACCCAAAAAGGCATTGATGAGAAAACAAGAAATATAAGAAAGAAAGCACGGGCTGCATACATACAGGAGAATGTTTAATGAGTTGTAATCTGCTTAAATGATGCAATGACATTGGATTCACAATTCAACTCAATAGGAACATATTTCACAACAATGGGCTTCAACTCATACACCCATCCTTCAAGGCAAATTACATTCACAAATGCTTGTTTCAAGACACCAAAACTGAGAACATGGCTATAATCTTCTTTTGATTCCTCAAAACACCTTAGGCAACATTAAAAAAACTATCTCAAACCCCAATCCCAACTTTGACAACTCAAACATGAGAACTCTCCAAAAGGTAGATTGTTCTAATTCAGTAACTAGGCCTTTATACCCCAACTATAGACAACTTTACATTTCTAAGTCCATCCCTCCTTTCTAACTACAAACAAGTGTAAAAGGGTCTGCACAACCATTAGGAAACTTCACCCAACCTTTGTTCATGTTATTTTAACAAACTCTCATGTTGAACCTGCACTTTTAACTCCAAACATGACTGACAACTCTGCCCAACAGGACAGTCATGAACAATGGCCTCCAATCTAACAATCCCCCAAACCAAATTCAGGAAAAGGACTCACATTCACCCTAACAACCTTTTAAAACAATAGAACTCATGAAGGATTCATATTCCATGATCAAACTCATCAAATCACCACTGTGCACTGTGATTTTCCAGATTTTCCCTAAATTGCAGACCTAGGGCTTCATCAAATCTGCCCAAGACCACCTTTCCACGCTCTGTAACTTTGGAATCTTAAAGAATACATTCAAAACTCTCTATAGACCAAATTTCAGGAGATTCCATCGGATAAATGAAGAGAAACACAATTTTTATTGCCCACTGCTACCCTAGAAGAGGATTTTAACCTGTTTTCACTAAACTTGCAATATCTTGATCAATTCTTCATGAAATTGAATGAAATAAAAACTAAAATGCAGTAGACTCATAGGACTATCAAATCAGATGACTGCCCCTTGAATATATAGATGTATATGGCCGTACAAATCTTTGCAACTTAAGATTTCTCAGAAAAAAAAACAGAAAATGGAGGTCTTCTTTTGATATTCAATAACAAATCTTCAAATACACTTCCTCCTCACTTGCCTTGAAGCCAAAGAGGCTTATTTATGCCTTACAAATCATAACCAACTCCAACCAATCGACCAAAACTAACTTTTCACCTACTTGACTTTTGAACTTCCATTTTGCCCTTTCTTACACTTTAGCAATTTTACAAGATTTGCACTTTTTGACACATTAACTCTCCTAGGACTCAAATTACATTGAATATGGTCTAATATGACCTTACAACCTCAAACATAGGCTTCTCATATGAAATTGACCCTTCATATGCAATTTTGCAACTTTTTTGCAAATATGACAAAATGTGACAATTTGACACCAAATAGGTAAACTAGGATCCTATGACCAAACCACCAATGCAAACACCTATAAAATGATATAAACACATCAAAATGGTCTTGAGAGACCTTATTCAATGACCCCCTAGCACTCCTTAATCAATTATGTACAAGTAGGCCTCATGGAGGCTTGAATGCAAATTGGGGCTCCTACACCATTAAAGCATAGAGTAGGAATGTTTATTGTTATTGGTTCCCGATTATAATATATTCAGATTTTATACAGTAGGAATCAATGAATGTATTTATTATTGTTTGTTTTCAGTTATAAGATGTTCAAAGTTTATTAAGTAGGATTAACAGTTACATTTACTATGGTTTGTCTCCTCTTAGTATGATCAGAAATTTATAAGAGTAGAGTCAGTAGGACTATTATTATTGTTCATTGTTTATTATTGTTTATTTCTAATTATGATATATTAAGAAATTCATATACATATGTACACCGCTAATTTGTTTATGTTATGATATCCATGTTCCACCATGGGGAGGAAGAAGGATTACCAAGGGGAAATTCATGAAATGGAGTCTCCTAGATATTGCACTTGGGTGTGGGACATGATGAGCCCACGAGGGCCAAGGGGGTACTGCCTCCTAGGTTATCCGATGGTATTGCCCTTGGGTCTAGGCTGATCTCCACTAGATACGCCACCTGAGGGTGGGACGTAATGAGCCCACGAGGGCCGGAGGGGCTCTGCCTCTAGGGATATCCGAGGGTGCTGCCTTTGGGTCTAGTTCAATCATGGGATTAACCATTGTTATCCTACCTTCCTACCATGGTGTAGCATGAGGGGAGGGTCAATTATGAAATGTTGGTTATGACACTTATTATAGATCTACTTGTACTCAATTCCAATGTTCAATATGGAGTACCAATTGTCAGGCTACTTGAGTGATGGATCTCTAGCATGATTACAGGATCTAAACCAAGGTTTATCTTTCCTGAAGGATCTAAGTAGTAAGTTATAACCCTAACTACATTAAGCTTGTGATTCTAGGGCAAGATTTAGGGTTATCCCAAAAAGGGACATTACAGATTTGGAGCAATACTAAGGAAGATATGGTGATTTTAAGTTGACCTTGTGATTCTGATTTTTTTTTTCAGCACAAATTTAGGGCAAAATTTTTATATCTTGCAATCCAAGTGAGGAAATTGAATTCTATTTTTTTAAAGTGGAAGGACAGATCTGTCCTTTCACACTACTTTATTTTTAGATCTATGGTAGTAAATGTGATTAATTGAAAGTTCTATTTTGAAAACCCTCGTAAATATGATGGAAGTGCTAAAGCTATAGAGTGGTGGTTCCAATTCAAAAGAGTTTATTATCAACATTAATTATGACTAACAATACTTTCTTGATTCTTGAAAGGTGCAAATTTTACATGGTTTTATTCATTGCATAAAAGCAAATTTTCTTGGGACAAAATGGAGCAAATTTTCTTAGATGGATGGGTGACAAAAGAAATAATAGTTGATGACAACAAGGGGGAGGAAGAAGCGGATGAGGATGAAGAAGAAGAAATAGAAAGTAAAGGTGATGATAAGGAAGAGGAAGATGAAGGATGAGACTACATGTAGTTTAGCCTCAAAGAGGGAAGATTAATATTTCAGTTTCATAGATGCATTCAAAGAAAAAAGATGGTTGTACCCATAAACCCTTGCAACAAATATAACTTCATCAACGTGGACTTAGCTGAACAACTATAGGTTGAAGAAAATAAGATCAAAGAGATTCAAATAAATGATAAAGACTATTTAATTTTTGAAGATTTGATGCTCACCATGGAAAAATATGTTTTGCATTCACATTTTTATGCTTTGGATATTGATCTCGATGATCTTTGGTAGGAGACTTTTGGAACAATCAATATTAATGTGCAAAAGAAGTTCTTGAAGATCTGGTATAGGAAGAAAAATGTAGCGTCATAGGCTATTAGCAAATAATAGGGGCCAAAGCAAAGTCTAGGTAGAGCAAGTTTAGGAATCTAGTGAAGAATGTATAGGAGAATTAAAAGACGGCGATGGAAAGGAAGAACAAAAACAAGAGTACATTATTATTTATATTTAAGAGACAAAAGAATAAGTGGCAAACAAGGTTGGAGAATCAAATATGTCGAAGAAGGTTCTTGAATTAGTACAAAAGGGTGCAACATATATATATCCACATCATTGTGAATAGTAACACTCATGGATGCATGGTACTGCACATCAAAGAAGCACCATGGACATAAATGGAATCATAGGACCAAGCTCTATTGATCTACATGGAATCAAAGGAACAATTATAAGAATTAGTGACATTCGAGAAGCAATGGTTTTATTGTGGAAGCAAAAGGAGGAATGACTTTGGAGAAAAATGGAATCAAAATGGTAGAACAAAATATATAACAAGGTTGCAATATAGTTACAATCAAGAAAAATCTTCCACAAAGATTACATAGGGATGATTGGCTGATAGGGTATGGCATCATGTTTGTAATGACTTGTAGTAATTTTACTATATGGCTTCTTGTCATGTTTCAAGGGCGAAACATGTCAAGGGGGATGGAATGTTAGGTACTCAAGGTTGTGATATAATGTATGTTGGTTGATAGAGATGCTAGCATGTGACACACATCATTTAAGTTATATTGGGTACATATGCTTTATGTGTGGAGAAACAATGGTGGTAGGTAATTGAATGTTATCTATTGTGGGGCTTAGGCAAGAGAGGCTATGTGAAGAATATTGTAGGTGTTGGGATCTCAATATGGAGATATAGTGTGGAGCAGCTTCCTCAAGGGTTTGGTCTCTACTATGTTAGTATTTTATTGATATTATTTTTCTATTTCCAATATTACATGTGAGAATCTTTAGGCCAACAAAAGGCTTTTATAGGGGGATTTATGTTGTCTTCCAAGAGATTCTAGTAGTTTGGGATTAATTGATGTTCATAGATAAGGAATTGTGCCTTATGGTAAATGGTTTGTGTGTGTTATTTAAGCCAATTAAGTCTGGAAAGTTTTGTTGAGGAATTGTATTTCTTTTGGGTTTCCCCTTGTAGACTAGCCTAGAAAGACTTTTGACTTTCATTCCCTTTTTAACTCTCGAGTTTTTATCAAGATTATAGGAACTTTTATGGCCAAAAGCATTTCAAAGGCCTGGAAAGGCATTAAGCCTTTGCTTATTTGGAATGTTTGTGTATTTTGTAATGACCTCTCTATAAACTAACAATCGCTATGGTGGTCTACTACCATCAATCTCCAAGGTAGACTATTAGCCAAGATTCCTTGGATGCATTCTCAAAATTTTCAAAAGAGGCATTAGGTATATTTAGGATTTATATTCCAAAGCTGCCTTTGCTTGGCTTTGTTGGGTGCAAGCGAGTTCAAATATAACTTGAATAATGTGGATAAAAAGTCTTATGATTCAATTATTGAGGTTGTTCCTTGTTAACATTTGTACAAGTTCTTTTTGAGATCAACAAAAATTTAGTGGAAAGGTTGGAAACAGTATGTTATCACCCTTTTCCACAGGTATACTCCCAACAAAGTCTACAATTGGCTCTCTCTACATCTACCTATGGTTCAAAAGTTCAACACCTTTTCACATCTAGAACGAGTTTTTCCAAACCATTTGGAAAGCTGTCATGGGACCTAAGCTTGCTCATTTTTCCTAATGTCTACTTTACTAGGGCTTGCCTATTGGCAAGTGGTTGATGCACTTAGGTGTCTTAAACCCTAAATGCTCCATTTTTGTGAGATTGACAAAACCTTGGTGGAAAGACTAGAAATATTATGTTATCATTTTTTGTAGGGAAACCCCTAATAAAGGCTACAATTGTCTCTTTGCATTTGCCTATGGTTCAAAAGTTGAACATGAGGTGGTTGCTTCAGACACCTTATCACATCTAGAACAAGCATGTCCAAACCATTTGGAAAGCTATTGTGTAACCTAAGCTTACTCATTTTGCTTAGTGTTTGCATTATTAGGGGTTTCCTATTAGCAAAGCGATTGATCCACTTATTTGTCTTAAATCATAGATGCCCTTCTGTGGTAAATTTTAGATGATCAAGCATTTGTTTTGGTTTTGGGTTTGTGCATAGGCTACGTGGTCTTGAATTCATGATTCCTTCAATCTCTTTAGACTAGAGCCCTTCACTTGGCATAACATTCTTCTAGGGATGGGGCTTGGTTGCTTGCTAAAGTTGCACAACTTTGGTGTGCTTTTAGAATAGAGATATTATTCATCATTTGGAAAGATAGATATGTAGCAATTTTTTCCCATAATTCTATTTATACGAACTTTTCTACTCACACCAAGTCTTTGGTGATTTTGGATGTGTTCATGCAAATCCAAGTTTAGGCCAGTAAAGTGGCCTTGGAGGTGGTGCATCTACAAACTTTATTGGATCATTGGAGTAATGCCCCATATATTGTGGCTTTAGCTCCCCTATCTTCATATAATCACAATAGGTCCCTTCGTCAAGGCTAATGTTGTTGACACTTTGACTCCTCTTGTAATTGCTCTCAAAGCCATTATAGGTGGTCCTTTCCTCCATTAGCTGGTCAACATGCTAGGTGGTAACCTTTACCTTTTGAGGGTAACATTGTGTCTTCTCAATGATGTGGGTGGGCTCTACTTTGGGGCCATGGCAAATTTCCATGGCAAATTTCCTCGCTTGGCTCTTGCCATCTTGCTTCGACAAATTGATAACCGGCCTACAAACATGTCTCATTTTTTGCCACAAGAGAATGAAGATAATGCTCTGATTGGTTGAGGGTCAATTGATGATGGAAAGGACTTGCTCAGTGGAGGGTGGGTGAAATATCCCACCCCGATCCGAGATATTTGCTAACTGAACTGCCTTGTCTGATTTTTATTGTTTTTATGGTTTTTGAATGATTTTAAAGTTTTGATGATGAGTTTGCTAGGAATTGCAGTATCAAATGCAAAGACAATATATATACAATTGCAAATAATGATAATACTGAAAGCATATGCAATATATTATCAAAATGGATTTATTATTGCTTGCAAATACAAAGTTCATACCTGTTGGTGTACGTTTTATCATCCACCGAACACACAGAATAAAATGTCCAAAGACACTCTATCCTCTCTTGAAAAACCACCGCGTATGCTAAGATTGCAAGAAGATCATATGGCGATTCCAAGGTTTCTTTTGTCGGGTCTCGACGTGTGGATAAGCTCAATGGCCGTTGTGATATGCTGGTAATAAACAAGGGGACTTACGTAAGAAAATCTTCACAAGTTCAGGACTTAGGGAATTTATCATTAAAGGCTCTCGATTAGGACTTTCAATGGATCTCAAAAAAATGGCAAAAGGATAGGGTTTAGGAGAATCTAGTCTATGCCTAAGAACTCAAGAGACAATAAGGATTCGGTGAAGGGAATAAACCACACTTTGTTTCGCCTCCTGCAGGACAACATACGCAAAATGGGTGCAATCTTCAAGGGTTGTGATGATAATTTTCAAACCTCGAATGAGGCTGAAGTTAAGCTTCCACAATTAAGAGCTCAGGCTAACTTTACGCATCGAATGCAAATCATCCATTCGAAGAAAGTATGAGCTACACTTCACCATTGAATCACTACGATCAATCTCTCATTCAATTAACCAACTTTCAAAGCAAATTCTACTTAATCTAACTTTAACTTTAATCTATGGCGGAAGAAGATATGCAACCTCGCTTACTATTTGATAATAAGAAGTTATTCAAGGCAAATCATGCTCAAGAGCTTTTATTATTCGAAATAGTCTCAATGCAACAATCTCATATTCTGTCTCCACACATTACAAATGAGGGGGCGAGCTCAATTTATAGGCTCCCCAATTACAATTCAATGGCCAAGATTGATTTCAAATCAACGGATGAGATTACAAAATAAAACCCTAATTAGGGTTTGTCACTTTTGACCAATGAGAAAATTTCACTTGAGGACACTTGTCCCTTTTGCTAAATATAAATCAACAATAAAATAGAAAGTTGTTGTATGTTGATTTGGAACAATTTGATTGGTTGGAAGATGACGAGGTGCCACCTCAGCGTGCTGGATGTCTTCCTTGGTTGCTTCGTTTTTCTTCCACGTGCTTGCCTTAGAATATTTTCCCTGCTGATGACTCTGTCAGTTGTGCTTGTTCCTTCCTAGCTTTGATCTTGGATTCCTTTTGAGACTTTGATTTCTTCCTCTTGCCTGTACTGGAATCTTTGAGGTCTGGAAGTCTCCCCTTAGAGCAGGTGTCTGGACTTGAAGTTGGTTGCTTTGAACTTCCTCCTGCTTGAACTAGGTTGATGTTATTCCTTTGGATTTCCTCTTTAAATTCTCCAATTTGTGCCGAGAAATTGTCTAAGGTTTTGGATTAACTTTGCCTGTGGATTTGCCTTCAATTTTGAATCCGGCTTGTGCTAAGGATTTTATTCATTTCTTCTTTATTTCTCTTCATCCTTCCTGTTTTCTGTCCAACACTTAGTGAATTCTTCTAGCCAAGGTATCAACACTTAGCCAATTTTCTCATCCTCTCCTTGGGCGGACTTCACATGAGCTTGGATGTTTTCCTTCAATCAAAGTCGGACTTCATGATGCTCAAGATATTTTCTTATCCAGGTCGGACTTTATTTTGCCTTGAACATGCCATACAAGGTTTGGACATGCTATGCTTAGGCAAGGTTGGACTTTCTCATGCTTGTCCCATCCTTTTTCCCTCACTCCATTTGGATTGAAGCAGACTTGCCACCATTCCATGCCATTGCTTCTTCTTTGAAGATTCGCCTCGTGTCGTCATCCACCTGCAAGAAATAAAATAAACAAATTCAGATTTTCTCTCTCCTGAATTCTAGATCCGAAGTTAAATTCTCTCTCCTAAAGTCACGGTGAATTTAATTTTGCCCATCGGGTTTTATCTCTGGCCGGCACAAATTATTTTCCTCCAAAACATCGTCTGGCGAATTCGATTTTGTCCAAGGCATTTAAATTTCCGAGTAGTTGAGAATAAATTATTAAAATATTAAAATATTTTAATTTATTCCAACCCGTTCGTTTTGGACCCATGGCTATTTCGATTTTCCGAGTGATTTTCTTTGGCTAAAAGTTTATTCTCCAATTTTGTCCTTAATTTCGTCTAGCCAAGCCAAAATTTAAGCCATTCCGTCGAAAATTTTATTGCCAGGTCCCTATTTTTCTTTGCCGAGGCGAGATTTTAATAGCACCGAGCCTATTTTCTTTTGCCAAAGTCAAATTTTCTCTTGCTCAGTCGAAATTTTCTAGGCAAAATCCTTGCCTGGATGTCTTCATCGGGTGAATTTCTTTGATGCTTGCCAAATTCTTCCTCCTTTTGGCTAAGGGTGATCCCTCCTTTGTCTTTGCCTTGTGCATTTTCCTTTGGCCAAAGTTGTCAACTTCTCAACATTTTCACCATACTTAGGCAAATTTAATTTCTCTTCCCCTTTTGTGCTAGGCATACTTCGTTTTATTTCTTGCCATATCCCAGGCGGATTTCCTCAAGTCTCTTCCACTTTTCTCGTACCATGGCGCACTTCCTTTAGCACTTTCCTTTCAAACTTAGCACTTTGCCTCTCGAAAATGCCATAACACTTAGCCAAAAATCTTAAATTTTCATCCTTTGGCCTCTATACTTAGGCAAATATTCGAATTTTTCCTTGGACTAGGCACTAACACTTAGCAAAAGTCATTATTTTTCCCTTCATGTGCCTAGGCGGACTTCTTTAGCACCTTGGACAAGTATAGCGGACTTCTTAGACACCTTGCTAGCCCCTTCCAAGTGTATGGCGGACTTTGTTAGCATCTTGGACAAGCATCATGGATGTCCCTCTTTTCTAGGGCGGACTTTGAAGCTTCTTAGCCTTTGTCTCAACATCTTATCCCTTGGAAATGTCATAATATTTAGCAAAAGATCAACTTTCCACCTTTTTAGGCCCTCACACTTAGCAGATTTTCGAAATTCTCTTTGCTGGGCATTAACACTTAGTAAAAATGTTGATTTTTCCTTCTTCTACATGCCTAGGCGGACTTTCCAAGCCTTTTGGACATGCCTCTTGAGTGGATGGCGGACTTTAGAGGGGTCAAGGATGTGCAAGGGCGGACTTCAAGACTTTTTGGCACCTCCTTTCTTGTGCTGGGCGGACTTCAAAGGATGTTTGGACAGGTCTTCATGCATATGGCGGACTTTGGAGGGGTCAAGGATGTGCAAGGGCGGACTTTAGATGGTCTTAGGATGTGCTTCCTTGCTGCATGGCGGACTTCAAAGGATCCTAGGATATCAAGGGCGGACTTCAAAAGACTTTGGCATCATCCCTTTTTGTGCTGGGCGGACTTCAAAGCTTTTTGGCATATGCATGGCGGACTTTGAAGAGTCCTAGGATATTCCTCCTTGCTGCTGGGCGAACTCCATGAACTTCCAGACTTCTAGATATCTTCCTTCATCCTTCTTCCATGGCGAATTTCAGACTTGAACAAATTTTTTCACAAATTTCATCATTTAAGAGCTGATTTTCCATGATTTCAACCTCAGATCTGACTGGTTTCGAACTGATTTTCCAGAATTTGAATGTTTTTGGGTCCGATTTTCATGCTTTTTGACCTTTTTTTTCCAGATTTTTGAACAATTTTTCAAATTTTCTCTTTGATTTTCTGAGAGTTCTATCAAGTTTTTGGAACTTCTGAGTGCGTTTTCTGAACTCAGGACCTTTCTAAATATAGAAACTTTCCAAAAATAGAAACTTTCTAAAAATAGAAAAAGCAAACCCTAAAAAATAGGGAACGTTGTTTGGTCCAAAAATGTCAAAAATGAAAAATCGAAAAAGCAAAATTTCCTAAAAAGTAGGAAGTCTCAGAATTGGCCGAATTCACAGTCGATCTTCGTTTCCTTGGCCTTCTGAGCGCTTCCATGACGTCTACGCACTGATTCAAGCATGAATTCTTGACTTGGCTCAGATGACTTGCAAAAGACTGGCTTGGAACCCTCAAAATGATGACCTCATTGTAAAAAGACAAGTAATAAGCAGTTGCACATCGAGGCAAAAAGCGAAAACAGGGGGTCCCCATTTGCAATGGGGCGATGTGTGAAATGGTCACAACAATACCCGGAAAACAAAGCAAAGAGTTATTACAATTCTGATATGTTCTGATCAGCTACAGCAAACTCCTTAGTTTGGATGCTGATCTCCAAAGAATGACTTGTCCACCTCAAAGTTGATGCTGATTGCATACAGCAGTCTAGGCACCCCAAAAGATGATGAGAATTTGCTGAAACTCAAGGCGTTTCAGCCTTTTAAACCCCACGCCCAAGCTAGAAGTTGTACGGCCTGCATTAATGGATTTGTATGGCCTCAAGAAACCCTCATGTGCTTGCTAAGAGCAATGATCAGCAATGTGTATAGCAGCAGATATGTCTATTTTCTGATATAAGATTAAAACCCTTGTGAATCCTGAAACTTCTATCTCCTGTAAGCACAATTGTGACCTCAAATTGAAGCCACCTTGAAGTTGCAAACCTTGGGTGATATTGCACACTTGTAGAATGCAGGAATCTGAGAGAATAAACGTTCTCCAAGATCAAATTGAAGCAAAGCCCTGGTTTTCTTCTCACAAGCAAAAGCTCTTTAAAATGACAAAGTGTAGAATGCATTTCCATGCTTTTTCCAAGCCTTTTAGATCACCTCCCAAATGGCATGATTTCCCATGTGCAATTAAATCATTAAATATAATAAAATATATGTGCTTTTGTTGCCAAGTGTTATTTCATTAAGTGGGCGCCCATCTCAATGATATTAATGAGTTGACTTTATATCATTAAAGAACTCTTATATCATAAAGTCATTAAAGCATTAATGATTCCCCTTTTTAATTTTATTAATTATTATTACAGTAATAACTTTAATAATAATAAATATTATAACTCCATTAATAATCAACATTAATTAATTCTGACTTCACCACAGGCTAACCCACTACTCACTCTGCCCAACTAGATGCCTTACTATAAATAGTAAGGTTGCCCCCATCATCCCACTGACTTACTAAAAATAGTAAGTATGCATAAACGGAGCTAGAAACCCATGGAGATGATCACCTCAGAATATGCCAACGAACCAGAGAAGAAAACACTGCCAAATGCCTCCTGGAGAACCAATTAAATCCCCCACAAGGCCCTCTAATCACCAATATTAGCCTACAAGGACCTGATGATAGGCTAATCCGTTGAACACTGACCTAGGCTAAAAAGTGGATATTACAGTCCGCCCTCCTGGAAATTGCTTTTCCCCAATCAATCTCAACTGAAAAGAAAACACCACTCCACTTGGATCCCAAGGGAAGAACTGTGAAATGTCCCTCATATCTCTCGATAACTCCTACAACACCAACATCAAAACAACTGATAAAACATGATGACCAAGGTCAATCCTTGAATCATGTGTCTCAAAAGTATCATCATGAAAAAGCAACTCTGGATACAAGCAAGGTTTGCTTCCTTCATCTGTGCAAGGAAAAACCTCATACCAGTTGTCCACTCATGCGCACAAGATTTGTGCATTGAAAACAAATCATGTACAAGTGGGTCAATGGTAAAACTATATGCACTCTGCACAATGTACACACTGTGAAACTCATTTGTAAGCCCTGTCTGGAATCCTGATGCACAAGAAGGATTCCAAACTCTAAGATCATCGCTCAACTCCTCACTAGGCTTAAGAGGGAGATCGTCATCCAGCTCAAAGAGTGGATTGTCATAAACCAAACCAGCATCACTGTCAAATAGAGGATTGTTAACAAACTACACATTAACCCCCTGTTGATTTAAATTACCCTCCTCTGAACCATTGGAGCAATGAATAGAATCATACTCCTAAAATTGCTCATGCTCCTCCATCACTTGTTCAATTTCTTCCTCCTACTCTTCTCTCCATTGAGGGTGATGGCACGTAAACTCCCTTCAACTGTTCCCCTCAACACATATTTCCTCCCATTTGCCTTGAACTTCATTTTCATTTTTTGCAAGTTGAGGGAAAATTCTCCAATGGCACGAAGCCTCGTCATGCCCAACACAATGTCCATCTCACCCATGCTGATAACATAAAAATCATCTTGAAATTAATAGTCATTCAACAACAGAGTGAGACCAAGGATCCTCTTGGTACAAGTAAGAGTGAATCCATCTACCACTCTTACCCGGAACCGCTCGAAGTTCTTTGCTTGAAGTCCATGCTTGGCAACCAATCCTTCATCTATGAAATTATGCGTAGCTCCAGTATCAATCAGAGTGATACAACATTGTCAATTCATGACTCCTCTGATTCTGAATGATCCCTAATTGTAGAGGCTAGAGTACAGTGCCAAAGGAGATAACTTAGCATCTTTTTCTGACCCTGTGGATGCTCTTCCTACCTCTTTGTCCTCTGGATCAGCTCGTTGTTCTGAAATTTCAGAATCAGAATCATCAACAAAATACCACTCCATACGATTTGCCTTGCCCTTAGGCCTTAAAGGACAATCATGATCTCTACTGTAGGGTCCTTTGCACCAGTAGTATAATTTCCTTTTTCTCAAATCATCACATGACTCATCATCAAGTTTAATCGCTGATTACTTTTTCTAATCTGCAACTTGTTGATGACTCTTTTTTGCTGGAGGGGTCATGGTCTCAGGCGGAAGCTGCTTTTTTGGGGCAGCAAGCTCCATACTCCATTCCTTTTTCATTGCTTCTTGTAGAGTGGGAGGGTCAAATGCTTTGATCCAACCACGCAAAGGCCCAAGCAAACCCTCACTAAACAAAATAACCAATCTCCTCATTGAAATACTAGGCACCATCATTGATAATCTTTGAAATTCGCCAATGTAAGTCTCCAAACTGCCCACTTGTTTGAGTTGAGCTAGCTCTCTAAAGTATAACTCCGGATCCTTCTGATCGAAGCACTCAATGAGTATGTTTGTGAACTCATGGTAGGTAGTGATGAGGTGGTGCTGTAATGTAACCATGCCATGATACCACCACTCGTGTGCAAGTCCATCCAAGTGCAGTGTAGTGAACTTTATTGCCTCATCCTCTGGCATGGGCCTCAAAGACAGGTAGTTGTCCAATTTCTGGACCCAAGATCTAGTAGTGCATTTATCACTGCCATCAAAGTGTGGCAAGGTGACCTTGCTCATAGCCTGCTAAAAGTCACGTGTAGCTTGTGGTGCTTGGGGTACCCTGTGCTCTGTCCTGATTGCACCACCACCTCTAGGCCTCTTCTGATCCAATAATTGATTCAGGGTCAACAACTCCCTAATCTCGACAGGTAAGGTCATATACTCCGCATAATGACAAGTTATATCCCCTACAGTAAGTCCCTGTGGCTCTGATACCTGAGCCTGTGGAGCCTGAGGTGCCTCCCTACGATTGAAGGTAGGCTGGTTGGGTTTGAGGACTGACCCAACAAAGGATGTAGTCTACTGAACTGCCACATTAGGTTGACTGAATCCCTGCAAGATAACTTGTGTTGTGGTGGAATAAACTGTCTTGTTGTACCCATCAGTTGAGACATCATGTCCATCATATTATCAAACTGCCTTCTGGCTCTAGAGTCGGGATTAATTGACTTTGCATGACCCTTATCCCTCTCAGCCGTGGTACCTGTCACGATATCATTGTCACTAGAACTGGTTCTGTGTATACCCAAAATTCCTAAAACTATTTCACCTTCAGGGATTGGAGGTGGTTCCTACTGTTTTGCACCTTTGGTATACCGAATAAACTCTTTACTCATGAAACTACTAAATCACAGGATGGCAGGAAACTGCTTTGATACCACTGAAATATCCCACCTCGATCTGAGATATTTGCTAACTGAATTTCCTTGTCTGATTTTTATTGTTTTTTATGGTTTTTGAATGATTTTAAAGTTTTGATGATGAGTTTTCCGGGAATTGCAGTATCAAATGCAAAGACAATATATATACAATTGCAAATAATGGTAATTTGAAAGCATATGCAATATATTATCAAAATGGATTTATTATTGCTTGCACGTACAAAGTTCATACCCGGAAAACCAAGCAAAGAATTATTACAATTCTGATATGTTTTGATCAGCTACAATAGACTCCTTAGTTTGGACGCTGATCTCCAAAGAATGACTTGTCCACCTCAAAGTTGATGCTGATTGCATACAGCAGTCTAGCCACCCCAAAAGATGATGAGAATTTGCTGAAACTCAAGGCGTTTCAACCTTGTTAACCCCATACCCAAGCTAGAAGTTGTACAACCTGCATTAATGGATTTGTACGGCCTCAAGAAACTCTCACGTGCTTGCTAAGAGCAATGATCAGCAATGTGTATAGCAGCAGATATGTATATTTTCTGATATAAGATTAAAACCCTTGTGAATCCTGAAACTTCTATCTCCTGTAAGCACAATTGTGACCTCAGATTGAAACCACCTTGAAGTTGCAAACCTTGGGTGATATTGCACACCTGTAGAATGCAGGAATCTGAGAGAATAAACATTCTCCAAGATCAAATTGAAGCAAAACCTTGGTTTTCTTCTCACAAGCAAAAGCTCTTCAAAATGATAAGTGTAGAATGCATTTCCATGCTTTTTCCAAGCCTTTTATATCACCTCCCAAATGGCATGATTTCCCATGAGCAATTAAATCATTAAATATAATAAAATATATGTGCTTTTGTTGCCAAGTGTTATTTCATTAAGTGGGCGCCCATCTCAATGATATTAATGAGTTGACTTTATATCATTAAAGAACCCTTATATCATAATGTCAATAAACCATTAATGATACCCCTTTTTAATATTATTTAATTATTATTAAAGTAATAACTTTAATAATAATAAATATCATAACTCCATTAATAATCAACATTAAATAATTCTGACTTCACCACAGGCTAACCCACTGCTCACTCTGCCCAATTGGATGCCTTACTATAAATAGTAAGGTTGGTGCCAACATCCCATTGACTTACTAAAAATAGTTAGTATGCATGAATAGAGCCAAAAACCCATGGAGATGATCACCTCAGAATATGCCAATGAATTGGAGAAGAAAACATTGCCAATTGCCTCCTAGAGAACCAATTAACTCCCCCACAAGGTTCTCTAATCACCAATATTAGCCTACGAGGACTTGATTATAGGCTAATCCGTCAAACACTGACCCAGGCTAAAAGGGGGACATTACAGTGGGGTAACCTTGATGATTTGGACCCTCCTAGTTTAGGCTTTATAGCTTTATTAGCTTAGTATTTTGTTTCATTGTATTAATATTTGGGACATTTATATTAAACCGACTCAAATTAAAAAGTAATAAATAATATAAAAGTCACTTTATTAATTAAAGGAAATTTTCTGGAAGTTGAGTGAAGCCTTTAAAAAGGGATGAAGGCGAATCATTTGATCACCTTGTGGAAAATAATCTTTTGGATATTTCCAAAATTTGGAGAGGTTAGCTTATAGGTGGCTTGAGGACGAAAACCCTCGAGTTCTAGGATTAGAGATTTGGACGAAAACCCAAATTCTCTTATAGGTGGATTCAAACAGGATTCACATTGGTGCTTCAATGATTGGATAATTTATGAAGTCTTTGTAGGCAAGACAAATTATTAGAGGTATTTACAGGTAGGTGGGACGATTTGCGTTGTAGATGATATTGTTGGTCGGTTCAAATTGTGGCATCTAAGTTGATGGTTGAATATATATATTGGTATCCATATTTTAGACTGGGTATTTGCATTCAGGATGCCATGGTGGTCCATATCTCTCCCGTGCCAAGTATTATTCCATTGCTAAGAGGGTGTTGCTAAATTTCATGAAATCGAGGGTCTAAGTTAAGGGTCGTGAGCATTGAAGGAAGACGTGGGTCTGTTATTCTGCCATTGTTGCTCAGTTGGTGTTAGCTGTTGCCTTTATACCTGGTTATTGACTGCAAACAAGGTACACATGGGAGCTGTAGAGTGTAACCGTCTGGGAAAAGTGTTATCTGGAGTTGACAGTGAGGCCATGTGTAGTTGGGATGAGGCATTTGGACACTACTGTGCATATGCATACATGCTGGGCGTGATTATCAGCAAGGGGTTGACTGTCCATACCATTAGCCATCCCTTGTCCTTGGAAGCTTGGCCTCTGCCAGTCGTGGAACTTCAATAGGAGTAGCTATTCGAGCAAAATGTTATTTTTAAGTTACAAACTGTAATTTGTAAATTTGAGAATACATTGCTGTTACTTTCATTTTTCTGTAATTTGTAAATTTGAGAATACATTGTTGTTACTTTCATTGTTCTGAAATCTAAATGATGAAGGCTATATATCTCCTTTAGTTGTATTAGACAAACTTGTGAATTGAAATTATTATATGAATGGTGATATCTATTTTGTTGAGCTTAATATTTTTGATTTTGCAAACCTCAAACTATTGAAAATACTCAGTTCAGTTAGCATGCATTCTATTTGACAAAATGACGTGTCAAATTGAAAAATCGCAAAAATATTGTAAATTTTAAGAGGGGATTTTAAAGTGGTATCAGAGCCTACGAACCTGCAAGCTTATTGGGTTATCGATAATAGTTCGAGCTGATTGTTGGTTTGGAAAAAAATGAAATCTATTCAGGAACTCATGATAGATTTCATGCAGGTTTTTCAAGAGTATTAGAAGAATCTAACAACATTGTTAGAACATCTTGAATGGTTGGAGACTCACTTATTAGTAAGTAAGAAAGAAGAATTTCTTCCTTGCGATTCACAGCCTATAGGTGAACCTAGGAAGAGCAAAAATCAATTGAGGAGAGAACAACGTTGTTTCACATGTCAAGGTGTTTGGACACTGTTGGCGTAAAAACTAACATCTCTGGAGTGCAGGTTTGTACGGACAGCTATGCACATTGCGTAATGAGTGCTCTTCAAATTAGGAGGGGAAGCTCCCTTGTAGTGCTGGAATGCATGGAAAAGAAAAGTAATCTAAGTCTTGTCTTTTTGTTCTCAGCTGGAAGAGGCACAAAGTTAAGAAAACCAAGAACGTTGCAACTAAGGATTTTCTGGTTTCACAGATCACTAACTACAACTAGGCTAATTACCTAAAATCTATCCAGTTTTCTCAAGAAAACAGAGCATGAGGAAATGGAGCAAGGATGACTATCTGACGATAAACAAGTGTAGATTCTCAACTTGAAGGCAAGGTGGCACATCTATCAGCTCAATCTAAACAAGTTTATTGGAAACAACAATATACGATAAACTGATTCTCAACTTGAAGGCAAGGTGGCACATCTATCAGCTCAATCTGAATAAGTTTATTATTCACACACATCACACGATAACCAAGTTGATTCACAACTTAAGGTGGCACAACTATCACTCAATGGACAAGTTTATTGAACACAAAACAGATTTGATCTAACTAAGGAAAGAATTCACCATTATAATTGCATGAAACCCTATGTGGCATAACAATTCATCATAATAGTAAAAACGCATGAACAGATACAGAAAGAGCAAATATTGAGGGCAAGGTAGGCACATCATATATTTCTCTCTCGTGCAAAAGTTATGTACAAATGAGCAAAAACTCTTATTTATAGACATCAAAAGGTGTAGGGAACCTAAAATCACCTTGAGTCAACTACAGTCTTGCAATGCATGCAAGATTATTGCTAAGCCCTAATAAAGCAAACTATACAGTTAAGGGAAAACTACCATGTTCGAAACATCTAATCTAAAAATGGACAATTGTGCAAGCATGCATGTCCTTATTGAAAGCATGTTAACTGGAACACTACCATCAGTTAATGTAAACCCTAAATACAACTCCAAGTGAATAAAGCTAATCAGAATAGATATGCATGAGATGAGACAGCGAGTTAACTTGAAAAGATAACACCAAGTTTAACTCCTGTGTTTAATGTCTATTCTGAGAGGTGGGAACTGAAGTCTACTGGCCGTGATCTCAAACAACCAATCCCTCAACGAGATTTTTAACTGCATCAACATCTGAATGTCAGCAACTTGAGCAATCTTGGTAATCTTTGCACACTCAAACTAGCATTTCACTAACTTATAACTCTGGCGGCTCCGTAACTGAAGTGATGGCCACTGTTTCTTCTGCAGCTTGACGCTTTTCACGCTTTTCTCTATGGTAGAGTGTTGCATGACGAAACTGCGAAGTTTGACCGTGAACACTCTGGTTGTGAGAAAAGCGAACGAACTTGCTGCACACGCAAAACTCCAATGGTATCAACCCTCTAAACCAGCTTTGGAAGAGAATCGGCCATACGAGGTATGCAACCATATGGATTTGAGCGACTACGCCTGCCAACTCTCTAAATGTACTTGATACAAATCGGTCTCAGCTTTCTTGATGAAATCATGAATTAAGACCGATTTGGTCTTGAATTCAGTCTGCGTGTACTGTACTATGAAAAACTCGCCTGTTGACTGTGAACACGGCTATATTCTGACAACTTTTCTGGAAAGCTAAAAATAGCCCGCTGAGGCTAAAAATAGCCTATCGAAGGACAATTTTCACAAAAAAATCTGAGATATGGGTTTTGTCTAGAAAAAGATTCTAAGACAACCCAAAACGTCAGAAATGAGAAAATTTGACTTCTACTCAACCATGCAAGGAATTTTCAGTTGAGAAAATTAGAGCCTCGAGAACTGATGCTCTGGGGTAAATTTTCCTGAAAAATTATGGCACATGGGTTTTCTCGAGGAAGCTATTCTGAATCAACCCAGATAATTTGTTTTGTCAAAAGTCGCCAATTCTTCAAACATGCGAAAGAATTTAAGACGAGAAATAGAAGAATTTAAGACAGAAGAAAGAAGTTTTTAGTGCTCTGCTTCTGCTAAAATTGCCATCTTGTCTGAAGTTTGCTGATTAATTTGGACTTGTACCTGCAAAGAAAGTGTTTTGATGTCTTCACCAATGATTGCTGATGAGAAATTCGCCCAACTCTGAAGGAAATTCGCCTTTGCTCTTGAAGAATTACGAATTTTGCTTAAGCTGAATGAATGCTTAAATGACTGGT
Organism: Sequoia sempervirens; assembly: GCA_007258455.2. Taxonomy (NCBI): domain Eukaryota; kingdom Viridiplantae; phylum Streptophyta; class Pinopsida; order Cupressales; family Cupressaceae; genus Sequoia; species Sequoia sempervirens. The sequence continues at coordinate 639,511,450 of VDFB02058242.1, read as the reverse complement.
GCCATGAATAAATAGAATAAATTCACACCATAATGATGATTGCAAGATTTAAAACCTCAACTGAAAATAGAATTGTTCTGATTGGACCCCTTCCAGTTACACTGACACTGAGTCGGAGTTCGGAATAAAAATAATAATAAAAATATTCATTATGCAATTTGCAAAGGTGCTATCTTTAGAAAATCGCCATTTAATGCTTTAAATATGCAAGAATAAATATTAAATATTATTTTAAATCAGTTGACAAACCATGTGAAGCTTTAGGATTCACCGACGAACTTCACTGATTTCAAAAAGTCTTCATTTGACCTCATAGGCGTCCATTTGCTCAAGATATTGCATTTTTTATTAACTTCCTACTTTGTAGCTGAGTACAAAGTTACGACTGGCCATCTTCGACACTGATTTCCGGGTGACCAGATGATGTTGAGACTGAACAAGTGTATTCATCGCGAAGCCTGCGAAGCAAGGAAGAAATGTCTGCTGGGAGTCATCACTGCAAAATCCATCATTTAACACCTCAAAGAATTAGGTATCCTTGATTAAATTGATTTTCAGGTACCAGACTTAACCATTTCTTCAAACTGCCATCTAACGCTTCAAACGGCTGCCGACGACGAATGAACTGCTGACAGGCAACCAAGCACATTGCATGACTAGAGGTATTCTGCATCCAACGAATGTACGCAAGGCATCTGAAAGCTGTGATGGGGACCTGAAAAACAAAAGTGCCCTTGGGCTTTAGGCACACCGGGACTGTTTTGACAAAAATTGAACTTTCATCCAAGTACCCTACTTTGTCCTCCGACACCGAGAGTTGGAATGCCCCGATTTGTGCACCGACAGTCTCCTTGCATAGCTAGGAGCATTGAGAAGAGATGTCTCTGGAGATGACGAAACGAGAAAACTGCTTCTAAGACCTCAAAAATACAAGTGCGTTTTTTATTTAAAATATACGCCTCATACTTGCCCATTTTCCGGATGTCTTCACTTTTTAGCATTTTACAAAGACCTCGCACATACGAGCGTTTGCCAAATCCCGAAGGCTGATGGCTGGGCTCGTTGGATAGCTGGAGTAATTGTGCACAAGTCTCGTGAAGACTTCGAACGTCAATAATCTCATCTGACAGGCTTGAAAGCTAGGCGCCCCTGGCCTACATAAATACAATGAAATTTATATGCCAGTCCGCCCGTAAAATTACGTGCCTGATAGAATCTCTGCCACGATCTCTCAGAATGTCGGATTAACAGGCAACTTGGTGCATCGTGAAGCTGGACCAGAGTAGCACTGATGTCAGGAAGACCCCGTCAGCAAACTCAACCATCTTAAAGGTCATTTTGAAGGGTGCCCCTGAGCTACAGGCACACCGAAAACGCAATTACACCATTTGAAAGATTCTTGTGATGTGAACTCACTTCATAAGCTCATCTTCTGACGCTGACTGCCGGAGCTCTGGGTCTCGGATGACTGCATATGATAGCTCGTTGGATAGGCAGACTAGTTGTGAAGAGATTGACTGCATCAACCATCAGGAAAACCAAGGTCTAAACCTCCATTAAGAGGTGCGCCCTTGAGCTACAGGGGCGCAAAAGCTGGAAAAAGACAAGCTTCTGCAAACTGCAACTTTGGAATCTTCAACTTCTGTCGCCAGTTTTCGGAGTTACGAGTCTCAGATAGCCTCGTAGGATAGCTCGTCGGATAGGCAGACTAATTCTGAAGAGATTGACTGTATACTTGAGCATTTACCACAAAATTTAGGCCTTCAAAAAGAAGGGCACCCCTGGACTATAGGGGCGCAATTCTGCTTTTCCTTGAGAAATCTTCAAGAATTGACCATTGAAATCATCATTTTGGCCACTGAAATGACCTTTAAAAAGTATAAGTGTCGTTGTGAAATGCTCCTCCACCATGAAATGCTTTGCTCTGAGTCTCTGATTCAGTTTCTGATCAATGGATACCGCCTTTGACTGACAAAACATTAACAAAACTCCATGCTTGATATTGCCCAAAAACTGTATTTTACATAGCTTTAACAAGGTTAAGACTATTTTATGCAAAATGCCTTGATGAAGCAAAAAATTTGGTTTGGGTAACAACAGACACCTAGTCATACATGGGGAGGGCCTAAAGAAGATGAAGTCATGCTCACAAATTCACTTCAGCAGGATGATATGGACCAAGGAGAATCACTCCTTGCATTCACAAGTGAGGGGCATATGAGTCTTCATGACAACAATAAGGTTGAGGGTTATGGTGATATAGAGTTTGCCAATCCAGCAGTGACTGATCAACCATAGGAAGGTATGAATTCTTCACATATGCATGAGGCAACGGTTGTGGATGCAAGCCACAGACAATTTGATTTTGTGCATCACAACATAGAAGATGTAAAGAGGACTCAAAGCATGTGTGATGGATGGCTAAGGAGGGAAAGGGAAGCCAAGTTGCTGGCTGCTGAAGCAAAACAACATCTCCAAAATATTAGGGAACAATTCAATCATGATGGAAATGACATACGTAGTCATGAGATACATAAGGAAAAGCTTCAAGATGGCCTGGTTGAAGAATATGCACGTAGTCTAATGGAAGTTAATGCTGATCTTGAGTCTACAACAATTCAAGAAAACCAAGACAGTGACATTGTTAATGATGTCACTTCTTTCGATGACAACATTTGTACAGTGTTTTGCTAAGAGGAAGAGTGTGGAGAATTGAAAAATGGTAGCTCATGACCAATTTAGTGAGGCTGATGTTGTCCTGGGAATTTGGTGGCTACATACACTTGGCAAATATGGCCAGGACTTTCAAACGTTGGAGTTGGAGTCAGTCGAGAAGAAGATAGTGTTGAAATCATTACTTGATGATGTGCCAGAAGTAGTTAAAGCCAGGTGTGGGATAGCATTGGAGATACAAAATGATTCTTACCTTGTGCCAGTTGTTCTTCCAGCTATAATCCAATAGGTAGGGGTATTTTCAGATTTGGTTCAAGGCATTCCATCTCACACAAGGTTGTACAATGGCTGTCTAGGAATGCTAAGCACAAAAATTCCAGATTTGGCATTGTTGACTAAAGCTAATTATTTGGATTTGTGTGTGCAAAATTGTTACTTCAGCACCTAGAGTTTGAATGACAATGCTTTCCAGGCTTCGGATCCAGGGATTCACACGATGGACAAATTGCTCCATAGGGGATTGTAGGAAGAAATAACTGCAGATTTTGGGTGTATCAGAGTAGTGCAGCGGAAGCATGGCAAAGGATTCTGTAGGTTCATTTAGGATCCGGGTATTTGGCCATGGCACTCAGGTACGGATTGCTTGGGGACAAGCAATCTTTAGGAAGGGAGGACTATAATGTCCCCAATTTTCGACTGAATAATATTTAATTAATTTAATTAATTAAATATTATTTTTGTCCTAAATTAATATTTGGGACATTTATATTAAAGTGACCCAAATAAAAAAGTAATAAATAATATAAAAGTCGCTTTATTAATTAAAAGGATTCTTCCAGAAGTTGAGCAAAGCCTTTAAAAAGGGATGAAGGCGAATCATTTGATCATTTTGTGGAATTATTAACTTTTGGAGAATTCCGATATTTGGTGCTCTTAGCTTACAGGAGGCTTGAGGATGGAAACCCGCAAGTTTCAAGATCAGAGGTTTGGACGAAAACCCAAATCCTCTTTCAGGCGGATTCAATTTAGGATTCACGTTTGGGCTTCAAAGATCGATTGTGGGAATTTTGTGGGTCTTCTTCAAAGACAAAATTCCCAGGGTTTGAAGAATTTATTGATTTGCAGAGATATATATCAGTCAGATTTCAGAATCCATTTGAAAATATTTTTCAAGAGATTTCGAATAAAGAATTGGATACTAGGTAATATTTATCTAATATTTTATTAAGCTGCATGACTGGTTGGTTTATCTGCCGTAGCATTTGAATAATCAGAATTGAAGGAAATTGTATACCCTTGCATCGGTTCAAGGCTGGTGAATGAAAATGATTTTTAGTATTTATATCAGATAAGACAAATTTGTCTTATACGGCTCAGTCCAAGGCTTCAGATATTCTCGAGGTTCATAAATTTAAATCGCAGCCCTATAAGTCTGCCTCAACTCACATAATATCCAGTGGATAATTCCAAGTGTGAGGGGAATTGTGGAAGACATGGGAGGTGCTTGGTTGCCAGTCGTGGGGCTATGAGGAGGAGGCGCCAACATTCTTGAGGATATCGTGGCATCTTCTTTATCAATTGGGAGGTCCATTTACATTTGCACAAACCACTAGCCACTCCTTCATATGGTGTCACTTCTCCTTGGAGATATGCACCTTATTCACGGGGTCTGTTCTTTTATTTAACTCGTAACTAGCAAAAGGGAGGTATTGGGTCAGCACAACCTTTGGAAGACTCAGCCCAGCTTAAAATGTATGACACACAACATCTAAGGATGTGAACCATCCATTGTTGGAGCATAGTTAATAGAGCAATACCTTCAGGTGAATGATGCGGAGGTAGAGAAAAGTCCAAGGGATGGTTGGCACCGACTTTTATATGAGAATTCTTCCTATCTGCTGTCACAACTATTATTCATAGCTGCCTCCCCTTTTATAATAAATTGTGGGTGCATTTTGAGAGTTGCGGAGACCTTGGTGTGATGTGGGAGTCAAATGTCCAGCTCAGATTCTGCAGCATAAAGAGGGAAATAACGTCAGGAAAATTGTTGTGGTGACTGTAGTATTTAAGGTCCACAATGGATGGTATGGATATTTCTGAATATTTGATATTATGTAATTTCTGATTCATATCAGTAATTCCCAAGGTCTTCATTATTGTCTTATGTGTATGTTGAATACAATTAATTCAATCTGGGAATTTGCAAAACGTGCTTTCAGTCAAATATTACAGTCATAAGTGTATGTAAACTGTTTGGCAAATTCACTTGAGGAATCTGAGAAGAAAATTGGAAGAGGGACTACATATATATATATCTGAGTATATATTTGCCATATATTTGAAATTATGGTATTTTGATTGAAGTCTGCTGTGTGTCCAAAGTACTGAGGTCTCAAAGGAAAATTGCAAACATTAGACACCCTGATATATCTGAGATTAATCATTTCAGACCAAACGATTAAATTAGTTTGACAAAATAGCATTGTCAAACTTGTGTAATCGCAAAAATATCATCCAATCCAGTACGGGACTTTACATTCATGTTGTTTTGAAATTGTGATTTTTTGGTTTTGTGATTGACAGTTTCCTTTTTTGGGGCTGAGTAATAGTTGTGTGGTTGTTTCCTTTCTGGGACCTTTTTGAACACCAACTCTTGTTTGCACAACTGACGGACATGATTCCATTTCATTTGCCTTTTTCTTGTGGATGTAAATAATTTCATTAGTAATATATTGATTTATTTCATCAAAAAAAGTATGCATAATATGTCATTGGGTTTTCATCTAGAAGAAAATATATTATGGTTTTTCAAAAGAAAGATTTGTTTTTTATATTCTAATATCTAAACAATTTTTAGCTTTATTTTTGAATCAAATGTTTTTTTAAATATGCAAATTTCCAAATACTTTTACCCTTTTGAATGAATGAAACTTTTCAAACATGGTAACTATGTTTCTTGTGACCTTGAGAGGAATTGTGAATAAGTGGTATATGGAACAAGAGAGGTATGAGTGCTAAGGAGAAGTCGAGGAAAGTCTTCAAGAAATAGTTTAAGTTACTTTGTGATGACAATGAGATTGTGGCAAACATTGAAAATATGAAATAGGAAAAGAAGGATTTTGTATTACACACAATAGTAGGTGAAAGAATTCTTTTCAAAGTTGGTGAACCCTCCTACAAAAGATTTGAAGCAAAGGTGGTTTGTCTAAGGATTAAGACAAGTAAAAAAGTAAGAGTTTTACCAGCAATGACATAGTAATGCATAATTCTTGAGCCATAAACTTGGAGGTGAAGACAAAGTCAGCACAAGGATGCAAGCAAGTAGTGATTTATGAAAATAGGAAACTAGAAAACAATATAATACTTATAAAAATAGAGAAAAAAATGATTTTTTTTATTTCATGTCAAATATAGTGCATGAAGAGTAGAAATAAACATCATACATAAAAAAATCCAATTATTAAAATAAGAGTAGGGTTCTATAAAAAATATATTTTACTTTTACTTAAGAGGGGTTATGTAGAAGACAAAGTGCTGTTCCTAAAATGGTAGATGTTATGGTCACAAAGCATTACCTACCATTTTAGGGGCAGTCCAATGTTCTTTTACTTAACTATCACTAGAAAATTAAAAAAATTCCTCATTAACGCTTAAAATTTTAACTCTAAAATAAGACTGATTCAAATTAAAACTTGAAAGTAAAATTTAAAATGTCCTATCCTTAGTTTTGAACTAAAGCATGTCTTCCATGCTTTTATTTTCCTCCCTTTGAATGTTAACATCAGCTAGAAAAGAATATGCATACATTAAAAAATTTCAGAAACCCCCAAAACATGAATAACAAGAAAGAACAAGAGTTGGATATGGAAGCATTGACCTTCGAGCAAGTCATGATGATACCGGTTTGTGAGTTCATTGTAATGTCCCCTATTTTGTAGTCATCTCGGTGTGATTTCTTAGCCTTTATTCTCTGAAGGCTAGGTGATGAAATAAGGGAGAAATTAATTAAGTTAATTATTTATTAAGTCATCAAATAAATTCAAAATTAAAAGGTGACTTTATATTTAATTAATTTAATTAAGTGACTAAATAAATTATTATATTATAAGGTCACTAAAATAAAATTAAAGAGTATTGTGGAAGCTTCTAGATGGCCGCCCTAAACTTGGTAAGAAAAGTATAAGTAGAGGGGGTTTGCCATTGTTTCATTATGCTGGATATTTTGATACTTGTTTTGGTATGTTTGTTGTTGAGAAGCCTTGGGTTTCTGCATAATACATTTGAGGTCTTTGGGTACAAAGTATCCCATTGATTTGCATAACTGAGGTAGTGAAACTATCTACTGAAGGGTTGCAGTTGTTGGAGAAGATATCTCAGTCTTCTCACCATTGCAAAATTTGTGGCCAAAGGCCAATTTTGGAGAAGTTCGATTTAGGGTTGATGGAAGATCATTTTGCTGATTGGAGACATCATTCTTATCTTCTCTAAGGATGATTTTGACAAAATATAATATTCTGATATAATTCTCAGACTACATAGCAGCTTGTTGAGGAGCCACAAATTTATTCAAGGAGGTCTCAATGTGCATTGATTTTATTCACTAGTTGGAGTGCTCCACTCTACAGGACTTGGTGATGATTTTAGAAGCAATTTGGAGTTGTTAGAAGGCTGCGAATAATTTATCTTAAGGCTGCAAGTCAGAACAGGGGCGGCTGCTAGGGAGGCTCTATTTGAGTTAGGAAGAAGATCATTTGAATGATAATTGCTGCCACAACACCTTCAGTCAAAAGCGCTTCTTGTAATCAGGTTCCATTGCATTGTTTGCATCATTCATAGCATTTAGAATAATAGTTATTACTGCTGTAGGTGATCATCTAAAATCAGATTGGCATTGTATTTGAATTTTTGTTGTAAAGCCAAGAGTCTTGGCTATCCATTTCATATCAGCATTGTGCTAGAGATTGCATTCAATAAAGGAGGGATAAGTTGCATGCTAATTGTTTGATGTAATGCTTATATTGTTTAGCTCTAGATTATCATATGAGGATGTATGCCAAGTGTTTGTAAAAATGCTACTTGGCTGTAGGTGCACATTTCTTATGTAGATGCTCATGTATTTGCATTCAAAAGGCAAAAGAATTGCATTGTCATATTAGATCTTTGCCTAGACATTATAGAGTTAATTTGCAAGCATTTAAACTTAATAGAGACCTTTTGAAGACAAGCAAGCAAACTGAAAAGTACAAAACAGCAAGTTAAGGGGATTGTTGGAAAAGTGTTTGACAATATTCCTTGAAGCCTTAAACAGTGAATTAGGGCCAGATATTGCAAGGGTATTACAGTGGTTTCAGAAGTGTGAGCATTGTCATTTTGTTCTATCCCTCTCCTTTAGGTGAAAAACCCTAAAGTGTTAGAAGGACATAGCAACCAAGATCTTTGTTTCGCATTTTAGTAACCTTGACAATATTCCTTGAAGGAAAATTTAGATCAGAAGTTGCAAGGGATATTACATTCATAGTGATATTGCTTGTTAATCTAGCTTATGATGTGACAACATGAAAACATATGCTGAATGATTTGAACATGTTGTGACCAAATTTGTTTGAAGTCTTTGAGAGTTTGATTGTCAACATGTCAAGTTTGCTAAAATCTATAAGTTGTATACACAAATAATTGAAATTAATAAATTCTGAAATGAGCAAGCTTGTGACTCCATATTTATGCCTTAGTCATTTGCCTATGTTTAAAAAATTGTCTTTTAACAATGAAATTCATCAACTATCACTAAGATTTTAGCAGTTAAGTGAGATGGATTTAGTTGTGATTGAATCTGCCACCATGGGTATATGGGAAAATTATAGGTACGATGAACCTAGGGGGCCAAGGGACTAGTTGGAAGTGGGAGAGATGAGGATATCTGGGATTTTGGTCAAGTCCTAAAAGGCATCCTAGGGTCCATAAGAAGCTTTGTGGTGCCAAGTACATTAGTAACTAGCTCTCAATCTTGCCCATAGGCTACACCCAACCTATGATATGCCGTGTGGTGGGAGGCAATTGTGCCCTGATATGGAAAAGTTCATTTTGGTGAATGCATTTTATTCCTTATTTTCTTATGTTTTCTCGATTCTTGCTGGTTAGCTGATTTGTGTATCAAGGAAAATTAAAGAAAACATTCTTTAAAAACATATTGTTCTTTTTTAAATATATTTTGTTCATAATTTATCTATGCTAGTTTCATTAAATTGTAGATTAGACCAGTTCGTTTCAAATGTTATGTCCAATCTAATTTAAAGTTTGTGATTTGTAGGTGGAAGGAACATTTCTAGATGGCACTAAATTAGTAACAATTCACAATCCCATCACAAATGAAGATGGAAATCTTGAACTCGCATTGTATGGTTCATTCCTTCCAGGTCAGATGAGGGGAATTCTTCATGTCCAATTATCTGTTTTTCCTTTTTCTCTAACTTCATTGGAATTTGACAAGGTGAATTCTTCCTATGTTCATTATTTGTATTAAAAATTAGAGCAATAATGGTGCTTATACTTGAATACTATGATATTTGGAGGGTGGATTGAACTATATTTCGAATTGATATTTTCCTATTTGTGATTATATTGCAGTTTGTGCTACCATACATTCTAGTTGGATTCACCAGCCATTTATTGATAGCATGTAGCTGTATTTGTAGTCATTTTTTGTGTTTTTAGATATATTTGATTATGGTAGTCTTCCCTTTGTAGTGTTCTATTCTTTTGCATAGCAAAAATTTGTATGATTCTTAACTTGTCATATTTCTTATTTATTACTAAAGTATTGTGCAAAGAATTTTCTTTTTAGATACATAGGAATTGACACTAGCCAGGACCCCATTTGAAAGATCCTAATATTGTGGCCCTTGTAACCTCCGGCCACATGAGCTGCCCTTACTCATAGAGTGGTTGAAGCTGGGGATTCAAACTTGCGACGATTATCCATGTCTTTCAATGGCTTAACGGTCTGGTCTATGCCCCGTGGGCTTGTGCAAAGGATTTATCAACATATGTGAAAGTAACTATTATGGAGGACTTTAAAGTTGATAACTTGGACTAGCTGCTAGAGATAAGAATCATTTTGTAATTGATGAATAGAAAGGAACTTACGGCATATAGTGACCCCAAAAAAACATTTTCACTTCAATGTTCAAGAACAAAGAGAGGCTTATATAGACAAAGGGAGAGTCAATTAATTAATGACTATATATGATTGTCATTAGTCTCGGATTCTCCTTCCTTTGTTGTGCAAATACAATAGCTATATTGTTTTCTTATGGCCTCAAAACCTTGATAACTACAAAGGGACTATACTTACTTGTTTCCCAATGATATACCATAATTTCATATCTTGTGTCAAATACTCTATGGAACCATCATCCATTAAGCCACCTTATGACACTAGAGTGTGAATCTATGTCATGTCCCTTTCTCAAACGTAGGCCGATAAAAGATCCTTAGCATATCTTGAATTTTTCCTTGAGGCATTGGGATGTTATTAAAGGGAAAATTATTTAATAATTTTAATTTAAATCATCCAATTGGTGAGTTTATGTTTATTTAAAAAAGAGATAATTTAAATTCAAATAATTGAAAGATAAGTGTCTAAAGTATTTTAAAAAAGACACACAAATTATTTTGGAGGGAAAGGGTGAAAAAAGAAAATAATATTAAAATCTCTCAAAAAGCTATAAAAGACAGTTTTGGGGTATGAGGAAGGCATCCATTTTGAAAAACAAATTTCTTGTTCCAAGATTGAGTAATGTTCATCTTCTCTCTTGAGGACAGAAATCCTTGAGTTTCAGATTGAGGATGAAAACCCTCCATTCCCTTTTGGGTGATGAAATATGCTAACCAATTTTTTCGATAAATTAACACATCACAACTAGCACTGAGCCAACTTGATTAGTGTTAGCTCCAAATAGAAAACCAAACTTGAAAGAACTACTCAACGTCAAGAATGTGCACTCAAGATCCCACTGAGGGCGAGGTGCTAACATATGACGGAGTGTTTAATTGAAAGCTAGAAATTAATAGGCGGATAACCAGCCATGAAGAGCATTTCCACACTACCACCAAACAGTGGGGGGAAAAGATTACAATTAAAACAATTCATCCGCTGCGGCGGGCATCTACAGAGTTGTGGGGATTCACCACTATGAAAGTGGGTACAAGAGTGTTACAATCAAATTATCCACACTGGCGGTAAACCATCCAGGGGTACTTATGTGAGAAGAATAAGAATTAAATGCAGCAATTAAAACTGGAACAGTACTATTGTTTACAGTTTGTACAAATGAGAAATGAGCTGCAAATTACAAAGAATTACAATAGTCTTCAAACATATGAGTAATAGATGGTCTCATACAATTATTTAACTCTGTAACTGCTGATAATGAATCAAAAATCAGAACTTTCAAAGGTCTGATACAGAAAACAGTAAATTGGAAATGTCAATCTGCAACTATGAAATTCAATGAAATGTTCATAACTCACTTAATTCGCCTCCGAATTGAATGCCGTCTTTTGCTGTGTCTTCTTAGAAGGTAGGCGGACATATTTTGATCATCAAACAGCAACCAAACATCAACTATATTTCTGGCACAATTCCCAAAGCTTCTTTGAATGGTACGGCCCTCTTCAAGGGCGATTTTGGCATAAAAAATCAGAATCTTCAAATTTAAATCTCAAACTTTGCAAGAGGGGGCGCCTTGGCATAGCAAACACTTAGCAAAAATACCCATAATCAGAATAAATTTATTCTAAGAGATGCGTTCGAATTTTCACTTTCAGCTGTGTAAGAATCAACAACTCAAAAATTGGAAATTATCATCAAAACTTCTTCAGTTGAGCACAATCTGCTAGTCTGGATGAGAAGCAGCGAATTCCAACTAGATGTTGTATTTCAAACATGAAATTGGATAATTGGCTAGGAGGTAGCATCCTCGAAGCAAGATTTCATTTGTCATTCCGACAGCATAACAGTATAATAACATGAATGGATGAAAAGCTGGAGCAAAATCCCTCATTAAATAGAAGCTCATAAACTCTTCAAGTTCCTGAGAAAGCATTCCAAAAGACACAGGAGTCTTTTCAAATTTCCAAAAAACAATCAACTTCTCAAGATGGCGTCCTTTTGCATATTTATGAATTTCACTTTATTTAAAAATAAACTCATTTAAAAGTGGCGTCCACTTTTACCAAAAGTAAAGGCAATAAATAAAGTGTAATTAATTCCTCATGAAGGCGTCACCCTTCCAAGTCCCCTTTTTAAACACAACTTAAAGTTGTTCTTACTAGGCCAAGGGGGTCAACTGCAAAATATAACCTTGATGCCTTTATGCAACATAAAATTGCCTTAAGAGGTCAAACATGAACTGCAAATAAATGCTCCAATTGAAAATGAAGTACTGAAAGCTGACAAACTCCATACTGCTTAAAATAGAATTTACTATAAATAGTAAACTCTCAGAAAATGCCAAGGAACCTCAAAACTGGAAACCCTAATTTTACCTCACACATGCCTACAGGCTTCCGGAATAGGCTGATGAGTGACAAACAGATTACTGATGAGAAGGGGACATTACAGTCCGCCCTCCTCGAAATTGCTTGACCTCAAGCAACTGAAAAGATGGATGCAACAAAATCTGTTCTCCTTCCTGTTGTGACCTTTTCACACATCGCCCCATTCAAGATGGGGACCCCTAATTTTTGCTCCATTCTGGTCTTTTGGCTTTGGTCTCTCTCTCTCTCTCTCTCTTTCTCTTTGTCTCTTTTCTCTGGTCTGCTTTCCGGGGATGTTTCCGTCTGTGAGCCTAACAAGCGTAAAATTGACCAAGTCTGAAAAGTAGGGTTTCATCTTTCCTAGTCAATTTGAGGTCGAATGAAATGAATAAATTGAAAACAAAGCTTAACATTGTTGTCAGTGTGCTCCCAGCAGGCTCTCAGCAAATTTTCATCAGATTCTGACTACTTACTATTTTTAGTAAGTGTGCAATTACAGGCAATTCGTCAGTATTTTTGAGATTCCGACTATCACACAGCGTTCAGAGCACATCAAGATACTCGTACAAAATTTGAGCGGACAACTTACTATTTTTAGCAGTTCCGGGACAAATTTCGGGTTCGATGCAGAGTTTTTCTTTGCATGTCTGGATATTCCTTCTGGGTTTTTCGAGACCTTCGCAATGATATAACATGCAAGACGAGACGACAACTTTTAGGATTCAGTCTTCCGAGGCTATTTTTAGGGTTTGCATGTCAGGGTTTCTTTTGCATGTCGGATGATTCTTTATGGGTTTTTCGAGAGCTTCGCGATGGTGTGACATGCAAATGGAGATAATCACTCAGTAAGGAACTTACTATTTTTAGCAGGCCCCGCAGCCGCTTCCCAGAGAATTACGAGCTGATCGCAATGCCACAGAAACGAGAGCAAACATAGACCATTTGATACGCATGCAGAGAAAATTAGGGTTTCAAACTTCGGAGCCTGAAAAGAGGCGTAAAAGGTCAGAATTTTCGAAAACCGGTGTAAACCACCGCGATTAGTATCCTTCGGGCTATCTGCTGGTGAAATTTCAAGTCAAACGGAGCACTTACTATTTATAGTAAGTCAATTTGGAAACTGGCTAAAAATAGCAAGTCAGGTGCATGCGTTGATGTCAGTAGTCAGGTCACGTGGTGAGGAGCGCCTCATTCAAATTTCAAGTTCATCGGAGCAGTGGAGCTATCAGAAATGAGCAGTTACTATTTATAGTAAATCACCTTCAAAAATATGCTATTTTTAGCAAGTCAATCTGAAATGGCAATGTCAGCAGGGTAATGGAGTCACGAGGATCTAGTGTTCAAAATTTCAAATCGATCTGAACTTCTGAGGTGTAAAAATTAAGAGGCTTACTATTTATAGTAAGGCAGGGAGAAACTGGCAGGGACAAAGAAAAATGGCTAAGTATTAATCTTCATCCACCTCACCCATCAAAATGCGCCCAGCTCAAAGTGGATGACTTCACGAAAATTTTCTAAGGCAAGATATCCTCCACCACCCTCCATTTGCGCCCATCCTTCACCCTTGCTAAAATGCGCCCAAAATGAGAAAGGTCAAAGCAGTCAACAAGTTTTATCCTGCTCCCTAGCCTAAATGCGCCCAGCTCAAGATAGTGGCATAAAAAATTGCTAAGTATGAAATTCTTATCCTCCTCCACTGGAAAAATGCGCCCAAGGAGAGAAAGGTCAAAGAAGTCAAAGATATTCATCCTCCTACATAGGCAAAATGCGCCCAAGAGCAGCCATGTCAAGACAAAAATAAAGAAGCTGAAAAGTCATTTGTTGGAGGCGTGGTAAAGGTCATCCTTCTCATCATGCAAAATGCGCCCACATTTGAAGTCAACAAGTCAAAAGGGAAGGCGTTAGAAAGTTATTCTCCACTACAAGCCAAATGCGCCCAAGTTGCATGGTGGAATAAGTTTGAAAAAGACAAGTCAAGGTGTCAACATGTTTATCCTCCTCATGCCTTCATTTGCGCCCTCTTCAAGTAGGTGATTTGAAAACTTTTCTAAGTGTGAAACTCGTCCTTCACATATGTTCAAATGCGCCCATCCTTCTTATACCCCCAAATGCGCCATGAAAAAGGTAAAGTGTGGAGTGAAAAGGTGGTTAAGGTGAAGGTGAATAAATATATTAGGCGTGGGAAGTTTTATTCCCTCCCATGTGCAAAAGGCGCCCAAAGTGGTTAAGATGAAGTGAATATTACTAAGGCGTTGGAAATTGCCAAGTGATAAATAATATGCTAGGCGATATGTGCTTTCGAGGAATTTTTTTTCCAAGTAAGTTGATAAAATTTTTCTCACCACTGGCAGGATGGATTGAAGAATGAATAAAATTTTCTAAGGGAAAATTTTTCAAAAATGCTAAGTGATTCAAAAAAAAAAAAAAATTTCTAAGGCACAAAATGTTCTCCCTTAGAAAAATGCCTAAGTCTGGAGAGGTGATAAGAATTTCCTGTGATGGGTAAAATTTGTCGAAGATGAAGATGCTGGCATTGCAGGATGGATTTAAAAAAAATTTCAAGTCAGAGCAACAAAATTCTCAGAGGAGATGAAGAAATGAAATAAATTGTTGAAAATTATTTTTTCCAAGGTTCAAAATTCCAGAAAATTAAATGAACCCGTTCGTTGGGTACCCATGGGTTCGACGCGTTTTGAAAGAAATTTTCTTCTGGGTATCGAAGATTATCGATGAGGAATGGATTTTAAGGTCTTCCACGGCTTGTCGAGGATTCTGGGATGAAGATTTTAAATGGGCACCAGGTTGATGAATCTCCTAAGGGAAATTTGAAAATTTTCTAAGGCAAAATGAAGAAAATGTGTTTTCAAGGTGAAATCCTCCGGATGATGAATATTGAAAGGAACTGCCTAGGTGAATTTGCTCAAGTTCTTCATGAAGATAATTTTCCTGAGCCAAAGATGAATAAAATCAAGGTTGTCAGAGCTCCAGCAGCTGAAATGAATTTCTTGAAGATGCAGTTGAAGTTAATATTGTCAAAGATGATACGCCCTTGAGGAAGATGGGTTGAAAATTTGGCTAAGGAATCATGAGGAAGGCAAAAGTCGGCTAGTGAAGGCAACAAATCCTTGGAGATCAAAACTTGGTAAGTAAGTTGAGTTTATGTTGTGATGTGTTCTAATACTCTTCTCCTCGCTTGTTTTGCAGGAGGAATGTCAAGGCCAGAGCACGATGACTTGAGGTGGAAGCATGATGAAGATGAGTTTCAATCTCGAAGGGAGAAAGTTGCAAGAAAATGGCTAAGTGTTGAGGCTCAAGTAACAAAGAAGAAACGTTTTCAAAGCTTAAGATGGAGAAAAGAATGTAAGTTCGAGCGAAGTCGAAGAACAACGTCAAGAAAGAAGATCGAGAACAGTGTGAACGCGTTTCAAGATTGGAATCTTCTAGAAGGATGATGGTGGACATTATGGCTCATTTATTACCCCACTCTCCTTTGTGGCGGTTTTTTAGGGCAAATCTTGTTTAGGGCTGAGGTGGCACGATCTGGGTCATCCAGCCGATTGTAACCCTAGCCGTCTTTTAGACTGGGCTAACTATAAAAGGGGGAGTCCCCCTCATTTGTAATCTCATTAGATTTAGAGGTAGAAGCAGAGCTTAGAGGAGTAGAGAGAAGTTGATAGAGTAGAAAGTAAAGTAGTGTAGATTGAAAAGGAAGGAAAGTCTTCCCTTTGGATGCTTTGTAAGAAGTTGTCATGTATGCTTTCATAATAAAAGAATTTTCATTGATGGTGAATTCTTCTTTGTTGTGAATAGTTGTTGAGGCTTCTTCGTCCTTCCAATTCACGTAGCATCTTGAAGTAGCATAAAGTAAAGTAGATTTCATTTCATGCAAGTACTTTGCAATTGTGGAATGTGGTGCTCGATTTGAACAAAACTTCGCTTGTCCATACCACTAGCGGGCTTGCTGACGGTGGGTTCGCCTTGTGTGGTCAACTGGAACTTTGTGAAACTTAACTTCGATTATGGTTTATATGTTGGCATGCGTCGTTGTGATGGTGTCTTCGTGCTAGATCGTGATCTGAACATCTTGAGTCACTCCTCTGAAGATTGCACCAGTTCCGCGGAAGCTGTCCGAAGTGAGGCAAAACGGAGCTTGGTTGAAGTCTGTGAGAATTAATCGCCGTGTCCCACTCCTTAGAGTAGAACATAGACTCCTTAGGCCCTACGCCCTTTAATTTCAGTTCATTTCCGGTTAGAATTAGGAAACTTGTGCTCACCTGCCAAATCATTCAAATTACACGAAAACCCTTAGTCTACTGTCTGTTGTCAGCTGTCGAACAATTGTGTAAGTCCCCTTGAAATACCAGCAAAATCACATCAAGCCAACTGAGGGTATTCTATTGCATTATCGGAACCTTGGAGTTGAAAGCATGAACTCACTCGCAATCTTAGCATGCTGAATACTTTGTTCAAGAGAGGATAGAGTATCCGTTGGGAGACTTTATTCTGTGTTGGTGCGGTCTCAAAAACCACGTCAACACTTCCCACGTGGCATCTTCAATAGGCAAATTCCTCCATCTAACCAAGTATTCTTTGATTGTCCTTCTCCTCAAAGAACGCTCTCTAGTATCAAGGATTTCTTCAGGAATCAACACCAACTGACCTTCCTCATCCAATGGAGGTAATTCTGAAGTAGCCACCACGTTGTGTCCAATTGCCTTCTTGAGGCGTGACACATGAAAGACATTATGTACTTTGCTTTTAGCTGGAATCTCCAACTCATAAGCAACTTCACCAATCCTCTTGGTGACTTTGAAAGGACCATAAAAATGTGGCTTCAACTTTTCTGCACCACTTTTCTTGAGAGAAGATCGTCTATATGGCTGAAGCCTCAAGTAGACCATGTCCCCAACTTCAAAAGACCTCTCAACACGCTACTGATTAGTGTATAACTTCTGCTGATTTTGAGCTTGTTGCAGATTTTCCTTGAGAGATTTCAAGATGTCTTGGCTCTGTTGTAACATATCCTGTGCTTGTGGAGCTCTACTATCACCAAACACTAAATCAACAAAATTAGTAGCTTCATAACCATAAAGAGCCATAAAAGGTGACATCTTAATTGACATGTGATAAGAAGAGTTATAACAATACTCTTCTAAATGAAGCCATTTAATCCAAGCTCTTTGCTGTCCTGAAACATAGTTTCTTAAGTAGCCCTCTAACCATTTGTTAACAATTTCTGATTGCCCATCTATTTGTGGGTGATAACTAGTGCTTGGAGTAAGCACTGTCCCACTCAATCTGAAAATCTCTTGCCAAAAAACACTTAGGAACTTGCTGTCCCTATCACTGACAATAGTTTTAGGCAATCCATGCAAACGGAAGACCTCTTTGAAAAACAACTCAGCCACTTGAGCTGCTGTAAATGAAGTGGTAACAGCAAAGAAATGAACAAATTTCGTTAGTCTATCAACCACAACAAAAATACAATCACGTCCTTGCACCTTGGGCAACCCCGTGATGAAATCCATGGCAATACTTTCCCATTTCTGATTCGGAATGGGCAAAGGTTGTAGTAGACCAGTTGGATAAGAGTGCTCATTTTTATTTCTCTGACAAATCGGACACTCTCTAATGTAGTTCAAGACTTCTTCTTTCAACCCTTTCCAAGTGAATCTTTCACGAATCTGCTTATAAGTCTTGAAAATCCCTTGATGACCAGCAAAGGGAACATCATGAAAAGATTGTAGAATCTTCTTTTTAAGCTTAGATTCTTGCACTAAAAAGATTCTATCTTTGTAGTAAATTATCCCATCAACCAACTTATACCTTTCATCAACCAAATGACCACCTAGCAAGCTGGTTGCAAACTGATTTTTAACATAATCAGCAGCAATTAACTCCTTCCAATCTGCTGATAACTCACAAAGTGATTGCAAATGAGGCCTTCTTGAAAGAGCATCAGCCACTATGTTATTTTTCCTTTTGACAAATTCAATGTCAAAGTCATATGCTTGGAGCTTACTTACCCACTTTTGCTACCTTTCATTCAAATCCTTTTGGCGCATAAAATGTTTAAGACTATTGTGGTCAGTCTTAACAACAAATTTACTTCCCACCAAGTATTGACGGAATTTAGACAAAGCATGCATGATGGCAAGCATCTCTTTGTCATAAATGGAGTAAGTTTTTTCTGCCCCTCTCAACTTCCGGCTCTCGAAGACAATAGGATGTTTGTCTTGCATTAGAACAGCTCCAACACCTTCACCTGAAGCATCACACTGTAATTCAAAAGGTTTTGTAAAATCCGGAAGTGCCAACACTGGACATGTACTCATGATTTGCTTAAACTTATCAAAAACTTCTTGTGCCTTCTTAGTCCAAAGAAAAGCTCCTTTCTTTGTAAGATCTGTGAGAGGTGCTGCTTGGTGAGAATATCCTTTCACAAATCTTCTATAGAATCCACATAACCCTAAAAATCCTCTCAAATGAGAAATATTCTTTGGAGTTGGCCAATCAAGAATGGCTCTTATCTTTTCTGGATCAACTTTCACACCCTTTGAACTGATTATGTGGCCAAGATATAAGAGTTCTGTCATCCCGAACTCACACTTTGATTTTTGGCAAACAAACATTCCACCTCTAAAATACTAAGCACTTCTTCCAAATGCTTTAGGTGCTCTTCCCATGACTTACTGAATATGAGAATGTCGTCGAAGAAGACGAGCACAAACTTCCTCAACTGCTGTCTAAAAATCTTGTTCATACAAGATTGGAATGTAGCTGGAGCATTTGTCAAACCAAAAGGCATGACAAGAAATTCAAAATGCCCAAAATGGCATCTAAACGCTGTCTTCTCTATATCCGCCTCCCTCATTCTGATTTGATGATAGCCTGAACGAAGATCAATCTTCGAGAAGAACATGGCCCCATGGAGCTCATCAATAAGCTCATCAATCCTAGGGATAGGATATCTATTCTTGATGGTCTTCTGATTCAATGCGCGGTAGTCAACACACATACGCATTGTGCCATCTTTCTTTTTGACCAGCACCACTGCAGAAGCAAAAGGACTCTTGCTTGGTCTAATGAAACCACTCTCCAAAAGCTCCTTGATAGCTTTTTCAATCTCATCTTTTTGCTTCTTTGGATAACGGTAAGGTGTAGTCATGACAGGCTTTGCTTCTTCTTCTAACTCAATTATATGCTCAGAACCTCTTTCAGGAGGTCTTCCAGGAGGTAGGCTTCCAAAGACTTTGCTCTTCTTTGAAAGTAAGGCTTGAATATCAGGGTGATATTGCCTTTTCTCCTCCACTGGATCAGCTGGTAGAACCAAACATTCAGCAGCCCATTCAACCTGATCGTGACAGATCAGCCTTTCCATCCTCTTCAAAGATACAATTCGAGGGCCCCCATTTGACATCCCTCTTAGAACAACCTTCCTTCCATTAGACTGAAATTTAAGCTCCATAGTTTGCAAATTTAATGTGATCTCACCAAGAGATCGCAGCCATTGTATGCCTAGCACAACATTAGTGTCTCCAATTCCCACCACATAAAAATCATCTTTAATCTCATAATTTCCTAACTGCATAGAGAGATTAGGAATCTTTCTTGTGCAAGACATAGTAAAACCATCTGCAACCATTACCTTGAAACCATCAAACTCCTCAGTCTTCAAACCCTTTTTAGCAACTAATCCTTCATCAATAAAATTGTGAGTTGCTTCGGTATCAATTAGAGCAACTATCCTTTGTGAATTCACAACTCCATGAACCCGAAAGGACTCATTTTTTTGAAAACTTTATAGTTGTGCAAAAGCACTACCATCTCCCACCTCATCGGACTTCTCTTTTGGATCTTCTTCACCTTCACTACCTGCTGATTCGTATTGCTGATTAGACGAGGGCTATTCTGATCCATAATCAGAATAGCCCTCCATTCGATTTGCTTTGCCTCTTCCATAGCAATGGTGACCCTTAACCCAAGGTTCACGGCAAGTGTAACAAACTCCATCTTTTCTAAGCTGTTCTTTGAGCTCTTCTGACAACCTTGGTGGAAACTTCTTGGGCAGATTTGAAGAATTTTTTTTATCTTTCTTATGGCTGAATGGTTTTGAATGAAACTTAGGCCTTGGGGCTGCCAATTCCATGCTCCTAGCTTTCTTGATAGCCTCATCTAATGTTGGTGGATCAAACGCTTTGACCCAACCCTTCAAAGGCTCCATTAAACCTTCAGCAAAAAGAACCACAAGTCTTCTTTCAGTAATGTTAGGCACCATTACTGACAACCTCTGAAAATCAGCCACATAGTTTTCTAAAGATCCTTGCTGTTTGAATTGTGCCAATTCTCTGAATCTTAATTCTGGATCCTTAGTATCAAATCTTTCAATCAACTTATTGGTAAACTCACCATATGTGCGAACGAGGTTATGACCAAGAGTGACCAAACCATGAGTCCACCATTCATGAGCTATCCCATCCAAATGCAAAGTAGCAAATTTGATAGCATCTTCTTCCGGCATGGGTCTGAGAGAGAGGTAGTTATCTAACTTCTGCACCCATGATCTGGCTTTACACTTATTACTACCATCAAAATGCTCCATAGTAATCTTTCCCAATGCTTGGTAGAAATCATTTCTAGGTGCCATAGGAGGACGTTGATCATTCCTTCCTCCATTTCTCCGACTCCTTTGATTCATGTATTGATCAAAGGTCCAAGTACCTCTCAAGTCAAGAGGTAAAAAAACGTACTCCATGTAAGCTTGACGTGAATCATCTGCAAAGTTTGGTGTAGCCTCAACCGGTTGTTGCTCTTCCACAGTTGTGAAGACGGGAAAAAGAGGCCTAGAGGATGACCCACTAGGAATTGCGGCATGCTGACCCACAACTCTGTTTACGGTATTCACCTCTGGACTGCCACTATTGTTATTCCCATTAACTCCACTGCTTTCTCCAGTTGAGTTATTTTGGGGCTGAATAATATGCTGAGCTGCTTGCTGATCCAACTTGGACAATAAACGGGACATCATGTCTATCATCCCGTCAAACTTCTTTTCCATCCTTTCATCTCTTTCATCCATTGCTTGCTTATGACTTTCTGCCATGTTCCCAACTGTTTTACCAATATCTACTGCTCTTCCTGTTTCTCTCAAAGCCCCTAAAAAAGTATCTGCTTCTGGCACTGGCGGAAGCTGTGTCTGTTGTTTTCTGGCCTGACTTCTGGTGTAGTATTTACAATCACTGTCACTCATCTGACTACTGAATCATCGTAGGGCACAGGTTGGCAGAATCATGGCTCTGATACCACTGAAATATGCTAACCAATTTTTTCGATAAATTAACACATCACAACCAACACTTAGCCAACTTGATTAGCGTTAGCTCCAAATAGAAAACCAAACTTAAAAGAACTACTCAACGTCAAGAATGTGCACTCAAGATCCCACTGAGGGCGAGGTGCTAACATATGACGGAGTGTTTAATTGAAAGCTAGAAATTAATAGGCGGATAACCAGCCATGAAGAGCATTTCCACACTACCACCAAACAGTGGGGGGAAAAGATTACAATTAAAACAATTCATCCGCTGCGGCGGGCATCCACAGAGTTGTGGGGATTCACCACTATGAAAGTGGGTACAAGAGTGTTACAATCAAATTATCCACACTGGCGGTAAACCATCCAGGGGTACTTATGTGAGAAGAATAAGAATTAAATGCAGCAATTAAAACTGGAACAGTACTACTGTTTACAGTTTGTACAAATGAGAAATGAGCTGCAAATTACAAAGAATTACAATAGTCTTCAAATACATGAGTAATAGATGGTCTCATACAATTATTTAACTCTCTAACTGTTGATAATGAATCAAAAATCAGAACTTTCAAAGGTCTGATACAGAAAACAGTAAATTGGAAATGTCAATCTGCAACTATGAAATTCAATGAAATGTTCATAACTCACTTAATTCGCCTTCGAATTGAATGCCGTCTTTTGCTATGTCTTCTTAGAAGGTAGGCGAACATATTCTGATCATCAAACAGCAACCAAACAACAACTATATTTCTGGCACAATTCCCAAAGCTTCCTTGAATGGTACGGTCCTCTTCAAGGGCAATTTTGGCATAAAAAATCAGAATCTTCAAATTTAAATCTCAAACTTTGCAAGAGGGGGCGCCTTGGCATAGCAAACACTTAGCAAAAATACCCATAATCAGAATAAATTTATTCTAAGAGATGCGTTCGAATTTTCACTTTCAGCTGTGTAAGAATCAGCAACTCAAAAAGAAATTATCATCAAAACTTCTTCAGTTCAATCTGCTAGTCTGGATGAGAAGCAGCGAATTCCAACTAGATGTTGTATTTCAAACATGAAATTGGATAATTGGCTAGGAGGTAGCATCCTCGAAGCAAGATTTCATTTGTCATTCCGACAGCATAACAGTATAATAACATGAATGGATGAAAAGCTGGAGCAAAATCCCTCATTAAATAGAAGCTCATAAACTCTTCAAGTTCCTGAGAAAGCATTCCAAAAGACACAGGAGTCTTTTCAAATTTCCAAAAAACAATCAACTTCTCAAGATGGCGTCCTTTTGCATATTTATGAATTTCACTTTATTTAAAAATAAACTCATTTAAAAGTGGCGTCCACTTTTACCAAAGGTAAAGGCAATAAATAAAGTGTAATTAATTCCTCATGAAGGCGTCACCCTTCCAAGTCCCCTTTTTAAACACAACTTAAAGTTGTTCTTACTAGGCCAAGGGGGTCAACTGCAAAATATAACCTTGATGCCTTTATGCAACATAAAATTGCCTTAAGAGGTCAAACATGAACTGCAAATAAATGCTCCAACTAGAAATGAAGTACTGAAAGCTGACAAACTCCATACTGCTTAAAATAGAATTTACTATAAATAGTAAACTCTCAGAAAATGCCAAGGAACCTCAGAACTGGAAACCCTAATTTTACCTTACACACGCCTACAGGCTTTCGGAATAGGCTGATGAGTGACAAACAGATTACTGATGAGAAGGGGACATTACAGGTGATTTCATACAGAGATCACATTTGAGCTAAGTATTGTAGTTAGGGTTAATTTCTACATATCATTTTGATTGAAGTTTTTTTAAATGAGTTAGTATTGAAGTTGCTACAATTCTATTATAATATCTGGTTGCTATTGTGTGAGATTTCTATGGTTTATTGACGGAGAAATCAAGCCATTCTAGGAGGATGATTTAATGAAGAACAATGAAACTTTTGCTGCTGATCAGAATAGGATTATGGACACCATAAAGGAAGACTAATTTGATATTTATTATGTAAGAGACCTGGTGTCTCTCCAACTGATTAACATTCACTGCTGATGCAAAAATCTGAACCTTTCCTCTTGCTGATATAATTTTCCTGAGTTTGAATATAGGTCTGATATAATTTTCTGAACTTTAGTTTTGCGTTTTGTTTTGGTTAAGATTGCTTGCTTGTGTTTGGAATGAGCTTACGTTGCAAGTGTGCATAAACAATGATATATTTATGACTTTTAATTACACTAATAACAAGAACTCAGAATTTAAATGATTAACTTTTCAAATCAGCATTATTAACATAGAGGAATTTTTTCACACACTTGCCCAAAAAAGTCTGAAAATAACTTGTTTCACAAACAGGGCTTTTACAACAGCTGATAGGTAATTACAATGATCATAATCTTTTGCTAATCATTGTGCAAACTATGATGCAAATCTGATATAGGAGTTCCTTTCCTAAAGCCCTTATTTTTAATTGAAAAAAATACAAGTCTGAAAATTAAAGAAACCTGGAACAGGCGCCTGGAGAAACCCCTCTGAAATTAGTTGCAGCTGATGATGAAGCTTCTCCCATGAATTTATTGTTGCTGAGTGCTTTCACAACCCAGCTGCCCTCAATGCGTCAAAGAGCAGCTCAAAACCCAAGGCGTTTGGGCCAAGAAGGAGGACGCCATGTCTAGAATGGTATGGCCTTGACCAGCATTCCAATCTAACTTCAATCTGCTCTTAAATGACAATTATATCTGCTATATGACGTTCACCTTACAGCCCTTGCAAACTGATTTGATTTTCTGATTTGAAAACAATGAAATACTTCACCAAAATCTTTCGTTTTTGAGCACAAATAGAGCTCCTGATTGAAGCTCCCCTCTTGCCACAATTCAGTGGATCTTTCACGACTTCAAAGCAGCTGAAATACTCGAGAATCTCCTGCAAAATCCTCAAGCAAAAACCAGGTTGGAAACCCTTGCACAAGGCACACAAAGACAAAATCAAATGCTCATCCATATGAGGTCGATTTTAGCCAAGTGCCTCTTATATACTCCTCAAGAGGGTCGACCCTTTGTCTCTCATGAATCATTTAAATAAAATCTGATTTTGTTGCACAAGTTGACTTTGGGAAAAGGTGCCAAATAATTTAATACTTTTAAGTGGCACTTAATGTGAGGGTCATGGCCTCATGGCCCCACTTTAATAACTTAAAGTGCAATTATAACATAAGCTCAAAAGATAATATTTAAATAATTGCTTTTCAATTAATGAATATCAAATCCACATAAGTCAACTTCAATAATGCTGAATATATGCAAATATCCAGTCACCTGGTGCCCTGCTAAATATAGTAACTCCACGATCCTAACTTACTATATATAGTAAGTCTCTCCGAAAGTGCCAAGTAACAACTACAGAGCCTAACAAAGGTCGTCACTGCTTCTGACTATTTTCTAGATGCCTGAGATATAAATAGAAACCTCGACTCCCTGAAAATAGTCACTTACTATAAATAGTAAGTGTGTCAAACAGAGTCCAACGAAGGTCAATCCTGGTCTCACACTGAATACAGGAGGGAAAATCCATCTCGAATACTGTCAAATGAGACCCCCTAACCATCTGCTCTAGCCTATGAGGGTCAGTGATAGGCTAAACCATCCGAAAACATGATCATGCTAAAAAGGGGACATTACATATTACCAGCTGGAGTATATATTTTCATTGCTACCACAATAGTCCATAGTACAATCATTTTTGGGAGGGCAATTGAGCAGTTGAAGTGGCCTATCAGCCACCTGCTGGTCACAAATTGCTATGCCTAGATTGAGCCATTTTTGCCACTTAGACCTACAGATTCATATCAGGCCACACCTCAATATCTGGCCGTATATGCTCTTGCTGGCCATTTTCCTTTAAACTATATAGATTTTCAGTTTAGGGATACCCGCTGTCCTTGGTTGGGATGTGGAGTTATTAGAGGTAATGTAATAAGCTGGTCTATATTTGCTTTTTTTTTTTTTAATACAAATTTTTGACGAAATGTCACATCAAAACTTTCTTTCTTTGAGTTGAAATTTTTATGTGTACAGCAAAATGCATGAGTTGTACGATTGACGTAATGGCATATATGATATATATGATCTACTCAATTTTAAATAACACAAATGGCATATGTAATAGGATAAATTTCATTACATTTGCTAATACACAAATAGTGCTTTGACCTCCAGTTGGTCGATTCATTCATTGAGTCTATGCTGGTTGCTTTTATCATCAGCTATACTGAATTGTCTCCTTTTCCAGATCTATATTCCAATGGTATTATTGCTCCAGACTGTTTTAAATGCTGTTGTGAAGATTGCAGACTGCGCTACCATCAACTGCGACCTTCTTTATGACTGCTGGTCATCCTCACATCCCTGCTGATTGCCAAGATATATATATATATATATATATATAGCAACCGGGTTGCAAGTGTGTAACACCCAAAAAAAAAGGGCGGCGGCGGGCTGTGAGGGATTTAATCCCTTCAAAATAGGTGCTGAGCCTTTGCTGCAATTTCCTCCTTTTTTCCCATGTCCCAGAATTAATCCAAGCTGGCGGCTAGATGTTGGAATGGGTCCCACACCCCTATTTATCTCCTCTGTCCTCCTTTTTTAGGAAGCCAAAGTTCCAAATAGTTGCTGGTCTTAATTTTCTTAATGCCACTATCTTCTTTAACCTTGAGTGGATAATTTTTCTGTTCTTCGACAACTTTTTAGAGTGGCAGTTGGAAATAAACCTGCATAACTCCCTTAATATTCATTTCTAGCTGTCCTCTTTGATGCAGTTAGCTCATAAATTTGGGCGACTTCCCTGTTAATACAATCTCTCCAGAAATGGCGATCTCCAATGACACATGCCTATGACTCTTATGTTAATCCACCTGTAAATTGGCTAGGAGAATTTTTGTCCTTGAAATCAATTTCACTGTCAGGTTTCTGTCCTAGGCTGAAGATGAACAGTTGTTCTCTTCTCCAAATTGTGGTTTTGTAAAAATGAAATGCTAAGAATGACATTTTCCTTTCCATTTCCCCCTTTTATTCACTTTTCCCCAAAATAATAAAATAACATTCAATTTTTTGCCAAGTGACTTTATTAATTTAAAATCTATATTTTAGAACCTTGAAAAGTCAATATTTCCACTTAATTGCTCACTTTATAAAAATAAAATAATGAATTAAATAGAAGTCGCTCAAACTTAGACAACTTAATTTAATTAATTATTCCCTTTTTACTCCCGATTAGCTTACAAGAATAAAAATAGGGTAAGGGTACTTGACTGGCACTTACGCCTGCGAAGGGGACATTATAAGTAACTCTTGTTTCAATAGTTTATTAACAATTGAGTATAGTTTTGAAGTTTTATATCCGCCACTCCATCCTTAATCGGGCATTCCTACATATTCCGAGTATTTTATATTTATGTAGTTTTCAGTTTGCTTTTTAACTATTTGACAAAACACATTTTTCTAGATTGTTGGACACTTGTTTGTTATAATTCATGTAATTAACATAGAAGAGTATTTAAGTGTCTATCATTCATATTGTAACATCTATGTAGGTCATCACCAGATTTCCTTTGGAATGTAAGTTTGGATGGCAAGGTTGCCAAAACATGTCTCATGTCCCCTTCTCGAACATAAGTCACAACTCACAAGTAACCCTTATCCTAATTTCTGTATTTTTCCAGAAAGCTAATGGAATGGTTAAATGGAAAAATTAATACTAAATAAATATTAAAGTTGTCAAAAAAGTAAAGAATTAAAAGATGACTTATCTTTAATTATTAAAAAGGTGTTATAACTGATTAGTTGAGTGTCACTAGGTTCATGGCACAAGAAGGTGATGAAAAGGATAGTTAAATTGTAATTTTATAACTTCGAAGAATATTAACCTAAAAAGAAATAAAAGTTATTTTATTTCCTCAAAATAAAGTTATAAATATGAGGAGTGTTAAAAAAAGACTCTACACACTTTTTGAAACAATTTCTTTTGCAAGAACGAATGTGCATTCTTCTTCTGTGCCTGAGGATGAAAAAAACCCTTAGATTTTGTAAAGCTTTGAAGATGAAATCCCTCATAATTTTTAGTACAATCTCATTCAGGGATTGACAGAGGCTTCAATGGTTTCTTGGTTTATGTGCTTCAGTTTTGGGAGTGAGTTATTTAGTGTTTGCTCTCATTTATTCCTGATTTGATGTGATGTCTTTGTGGATCTTATGGAGAATATTATATTAGTATTATTGTAAGTTTGTGATGTTGGTGATATTGTTATCTAATGTTATTGTGGAGTTATAATTGCTAGCCATAGTAGTTCTAGCTGCACTATCTTCTATAAGAGGTTGTGATTCATACCAAGTATAAGGAATCACAGTTTATGGCTTTTTCCAAGGATAGATAGTACTTGTTTTGCTTGACCATACTATGCTAGAAGGTGAATATCCGATTCCTAATATAAATCATGGTGTAATGTCCCTTTTGAGGAGTGATCTAGAGCGACTAATTAGCCTATTTTATTCTTGTAGGCTAAAGTCAGGCGAAAGGGAATAATTTAATTTAATTATTTAATATTATCTACACAAGCACATTTTATGGTTTAATTAATTTAATAAAGTTTCATAAAGTGACTTAAGTGGAATATTTAATGAAGTTTTATAAAGACACTTTATTACCTAGATTTAAAAGAAATATTTAAAGTGCGGGAATTTGAAAAGTCTTCTAGTGGCTTCGAGAATTAATACAAAAGTACATTTGGAAGCTTATTTTCTCATGCTTGATTTTTGCTTGATAAAATTGGAGAGTTTTTGGAGAAACAAACCCTTGGACGAAACCTTGAGGGACGTCGGTTTCGGTAGTGCAAGATTCTACCCTAGTTGGTTGCTGAAGAGATCATTCAGATTTCTTGCATTAGATTCAGAGGTAGAATTTTCAAAATTAGTGAAGTCTTGTGCCAAGACAAATTTCAGAGTGTGTGATAAAGTTGCAGAGTTACAGAGTTGAATAATATTAATATTATATTTGATGTCCTTGACCTAGCTATACCATTTCAGAACTGTGAGGGCCAATTTATATATTATTCATACCATCTAGGATTGAGGAGAGGAATCAATGCATTTAAATATTTAGGCACCACTTTCCATTGTTGCTTGGCCTTCTAAACCTTGTGCATTATTTAAGGAAGGACGTCGAATGCATATGGAGAAAAGAATGTGATGTGGGGAATGATATCACTAAGTTGAATTGCCACGAAGCCAAAAGTATCTATTTATTCCTTGGGAGCCGTTGCACCATATTAATGTGCCAATATTATTAAGAGGGCGTGGTCAAAGGGTCACATAAATAATCAAGGAGGAACCATCACATGATTTGGGAAGGAATTGTGACTCCAAGTGCTGCCACAAATTCTTCAAAGGCCACCATACACTATTCACATCCTCCGTATCATTTTAGGTCCCATAATATTACTTGGCAAGTAGGTTATAAATTAAAGAAGTTGAAGGTGCTAACAATAATTTTGGCATTACTCAGCAAGTCAGCGTGTTATATTCCATTGTTATTTGATACAAATTTCTATTTGGGAATTTACTGTACACAGTCTCACAACAATATATATATATATTAAAATGTTTATATCTTGTAATGTCCCCTTTTTAGCCCTATGCTTTTAAATGACCGAGAGCCCATTTTTGGAGTCTTGTGGGCTAGTCGAGGCATTTTTAGAGTTTCTTAAATTCTTGGAGGTTTCTTGTCAGCTTTTCAGGGGTTGGTTGCAAGAGCTTGTCAGAAGGGTTTTTGGGTCTTTCTGGGTTTTCTGAGAGCTTTGGTGGGAAGTTATTGCTATTTTTAGCAATGTCTATTTTTAGTAAGTTACAACGGCTATCCAAAATGTGCTCACTTTGAGTTTGAAGTCACTTACTATTTTTAGCAGTATGTTATTTTTAGTAAGTGCTATTTCTGGCAGTGGGTTTTGGTAGTAATTCAACATTGGGTTACTGTTTCTAGCAATGGTGGCAGTTGCAGTGGTTGGCATCTTGATATTTTTAGCAGTTGACCTCTCCACCATCCTTGGAGTTCGGAAATGGAAATATTGCAAATTAAGTTATTAAGTCATAAAGTTCAAAAGGACAAAATATAAGATATAGCTTAAGTTATTATTGGCCCATTTGTACCCCACACCTAGACTCAACAACTTTAAGTTGTTTCTAAAAAGGGGAAATTATATTTCCTAAGTTAGACGCCCAAATTGAGGGATGAGTGAAAATTAAATTGAATATTATATTTTCTCATGTGTGGCATCCCCTTTTGGAGGGAAAAGGAATTCAAATTTCCGGGTCTCAAAAGCTATTTATATGCCCTCTCTTGCTCTCATTTGGTTATGCATTTTGGAGATAAAGTTATGTTGCCGGATTGGAATCAGAGTGTTCTTTCCTGAATCTTTGGAGGACGAAAACCCTCTTTAGGTTGTTGGTTTCGGATTTGAAAGACAAACCCTAGCTGGTGGAGTGTGATTGCATTCAATAATCACCATTGGAGCTTAACGGTGATGGTTTGTTTTCAGTTTTGGTTACTTATGATGAATTCTAGCTATGTTTTGGTATGATAACTATTTTTTTAGAGATTTGGGTGCATTTTGGAAGTGATTTCTTGGAGTTTCAGATTGCTGGTTGCTATTTCTAAACCCTTGGTTGTACCATTGTTTTACTCATGCTGATCGAAGGACTAAATATCATTTTGTGGGTGTTGGTTCATTTGCCCCCTTTGGTTCATTTGGTAATTTTTGAGAGTGTGTGGGATTTTTACTTGCTGGTCGCCCATCCTGGGAGGCCATACTTGTGGCTGAAGGTGTCTTGGGTTTCGTGCCAGTGCGTTTCAGGCTTGTTGGTGGTGGCTTGCTACTTGTTTTGGTTCGCCTAGCTGAGAGGAATCATTTGCAAGTCATTTAGCTTCATTCGGATGAGTATTGGAGGAGTTATACTCTTTCTAAGGTAGCTGATTTGAGCTTCAGACCTGCTGTTCATGCATATCAGATCTTTGTTCTGATTATCAGACCTATTGCAGCCTCCAGTTTGTCCTTCTAATGATCTCAAATGGACCTATTTTGAGGTATACTTGTTCTATTCTGTTGGGGTGTTCACATACTTGCATTCTATTATCTTGGGAGGTTGTTTACATCTCATTTCTGTCATTTATCTCTCATAGCAGCAGTATGTAATGATCTGATTTGTTTATGTTGAGCTCATTGTAACACCATCAATAGTACCGTTGGTGAATGCTCTTGTATATGCTTATTATTGACCCCACTGAACAAGTGGTTGCTCCCACTAAAAGGTGGTTGAGCTTTTGATTATTGTACTTCACTCCGGTTGAATAAGTGGTTGAGTTTCCTTTCATTTTTCTTGTAGCTTGTTGAAAAGTGGAAGTGGCTAGCTATGCTGCCAAGTGCTTTACTTTGATTCACTTTCTTGTAGCCCACTGAAAAGTGGAAGCAGTTGGCTTTGCCGTTAGGTATTTACTTTCTCTATTGGCTGGTTTGTCGCCAATAGCTTACTTGTTTACTTCCAGCTTTATCATTACAATCAAATCCGCTTACACCGTATGCTCTCACCTTGCCCTCTTCGGGATTTGGGTGATAAGAAAGTGAAGGGTTGCTTGCAGTTGACTTTCATTGCATTTTGGGCTAACACTAACGGATGCAAGTTGTGTGATTTTTGGAAAAAATGAGGGGGTATTTTACATATCTCTCTGATAAATATGAACATTTAAATATTCTCCAATGTAAGTAATCTGAAACCAGAATATCAGGAACCATTGTATGAAGTATCAAACATTGCAGCTAAAACTAAATATCCAGTGTGTACATGAACTGTTTGACAAAATTCTCATTGGGGAAAGAGTGCAAATTTGGTGAAAAATTAGAAGGGATTTTACACATAGTTCCTTTGTCTTCAATAGATCGTACGCTGTCAAAACTAGGCCATACAAGGTAATATCTCAGCTGTAGACTTTTGAAAGAGGGCGTTGGAATACCAAATCTATTTGTAGTCACTTTATTGTCATTTGTTAGCAGTCCTGTTTAATATTTTATATCAGTTGCTGCGTGCTAGGTCTTGGAGGCTGTACATTCTTATAGCATGAAATGTGCCTTGCAAATTTCGCTCTAAATTTTCTGTATTATCCCCTTTGGAGATTTGTCCAACACCCTATGTGCGATCTGATTTTATGCCATTATAATTCTTTGATCGTTTTGCTTGGTTTGAAGGGAACTCATTCATCACACAGTAGTAAGTGTTATGCCAAAAACTTCACAACATTGTACTGAGCATAATAAAGCCTATTACAAGACAGATTAAGCAAGAAACAAGTACAGTAGTTCCCAGAATAAGATTGCAGGCTTAACAGACTTTCACAAATTTCTATCAGATTATTTCATGCTCAGAAAATGGTTTCAGAACTTCATGACAAGGTGTATTTACTGTTATGGACTATAACCAGGGGAATTATACTCAGCTGGTCGTTATCCCGAATGTTAGGACTTCTTGCTAAACACTACAAGGGCAACATACAAGAGCTGAATCTATTATAAACTCATCCTAGATACATGGAAAGGTTGCACATCAATAGTATTTTGACTGTATCAGCAATTCCAGGGAATTTATGCACTCACCGTAGTGACTAAACGAGAAACAGCAATCAGTAATAATGTCTGACTTTTTCCATGTGACAATCAGTACAAATTTGTTTACATGTATTCTCAGATTTTACCCAAGATCAGTCCCATTTTTTTGTTATTCATTTCAACAAGTTCCAAGTATCACTAAGATAACAATGGCTAAGAATATCATTAAATCTGACCTGGAAAAGAACCTCAAGTCTATTACAGCGCCCAGAAATCTTGTTGCAGCGCCCAGAAATCACGAATAGCAGCTGTAGCCAACTCTTTGATGGTCATTCCTCTTAGAAGAAGGTGCGCCCTGCTCTAAACACCTCAAACGCCTATGCAAATCAACTCCAGCAGCATCCACGAACTGGATACAAATGTAAGGAGGCGTTTTCTTCTTTTGCAAACACGTTTTTATCAGTTCCGCCCAGATTTCACCAAAAAACGCGACCAGATCCAGGTTGCTTGTTGTCTTTAAAGATGCACAAGGTTCTCCATGAGAATCACGCCTTCAAAATATTTGAATACCTCTCAAAAACGACTCCCAGGCAACACCCGAGTTCAGGAAAAGGAGAGACACGAAACAGAGCACATTGCATTTACATTCCCAAAATCTTCAACGAATCCAACTAGGGATGATGGTTGCACATCCGAAATTGGAGCTGGTAGGTTCTCAAACCCTAAACCAGAGGTTCGACCAACATGCTAAGAGAATACTCTTTTTTTTTGTGAAAATCATATCCATTCAAAAGTGCGAATCCTCTCCTCTTTTCCCCTTTTCATCATTCACCAAAAGGCCCGATAAAAACACCCTTTTTCCTTCTATTGGCTCAAACAAATAATAATGTGACTTTTGTATAGTCTCTTAAAATAAATATTTCCATAAGTCACTCTTGTAAAATTTCATAAAGTCACTTCACCTAGAATAATTTAATTAATTATTTAATATCACCTTTAGAGAATAATTTTTGGAACTTAGGCAATACTTAAATAATTAAATAAATGACTCCCTAACTTCAACAATTGCCTTCGGGAGTTGAAAGGCAATGAGGCATTCTGAGCGGCTAGCTGGGTGGGGACATTACAGTCCTCCCTTCCTGAAATTGCTTGTCCTCAAGCAATTGCAAGCTCGGGTGTTGTAGAATCAGCTCATTCTCCCATGTGGCATCCTCTGCTGGTAAATCTTTCCATCTCACCAAATACTCTTTCACCACCCTGCTCCTCAATCTCCTCTCTCGAGTGTCTACAATCTCCTCAGGGACTAGGACTAAATGTCCCTCCTCATCCAATGGTGGAAGCTTTGAAGAAGAAGTAACCTGCTGACCGAGTGCCTTTTTAAGGCATGAAACATGAAATACATTGTGAATCTTGCTACTTTCTGGCAGCTCCAACTCATATGGTACTTCTCCAACCCTCCTGATAATCCTATATGGTCCATAGAATCTGGGCTTAAGCTTCTCGGCTCCGCTCTTCTTGAGAGAAGACTGTCTATAAGGCTGCAAGCGAAGGTATACCAAATCTCCAACCTCGAAACTACGCTCGATCCTATGTCTATCAGCATATGTCTTCTGCTGATTTTGTGCCATCAGCAGGTTATCCTTGAGTACCCTCAAGATATCTTGACTCTCCTGAATCCAATCCTTGGCTTTGGGAGCCCTGCTATCACCAAAAGCCACCTCCATAAATGAAGGTGCATCGTAACCGTACAAGGCTCTGAAAGGACTCATCCCAATGGACATATGATAGGTGGTATTATAACAGTACTCCCCCAAATGCAACCATTTAATCCATGCCCGTTGATGCCCTGCAATGTAGTTGCGCAAGTACCCCTCAACCCATTTGTTTACAATTTCTGTCTGTCCATCTGTCTGAGGGTGATAACTCGTGCTCGGAGTCAACTCCGTACCTGCCAACCTAAACAACTCCTGCCAGAATGCACTCATGAATCTATTGTCCCTATCACTGACTATGTAGCGAGGTAACCCGTGCAATCTGAAAATCTCCCTAAAAAATAACTCAGCCACCTGTGGAGCCCTGTACTCTGTCGGAATAGGAAAGAAGTGAGCGTACTTCGTCAAACGATCCACCACCACATAGATACTATCTCTCCCATGTACCTTAGGTAGACCCGTGATGAAGTCCATAGAAATGCTCTCCCATTTTTGCTCTGGAATAGGCAATGGCTGTAGTAATCCGGCTGGATGTGTATGCTCTGACTTGTTCTGCTGACAAGTCACACACTCCCTAACATGTCTCAACACATCATCCTTGAGGCCCTTCCAAGAGAACCTCTCCCTAACCTGTCTGTAAATTTTGAAATAGCCCTGGTGGCCTGCTAAGGGAGTGTCATGAGAGGCCTGCAATATCCTCTCCTTCAATCTAGATTCTGGCACCAAGTAGATCCTATCCTTGTAGTAGATCACATCATCCACTACTTTGTACCTGTCATCCTGAATCAACCCATCCAACAACTCACAAGCAAACTTATTCTTGGAGTACTCTACCAACAAGAGGGATTTCCAATCTGCAGAAATCTCTAAAAGTGAGCAAGCTGGAGGTCTCCTAGAGAGGGTGTCTGCCAAAACATTCTTTTTTCCCTTCACATACTCTATATCAAAGTCATATGCCTGTATCCTGCTGACCCACTTCTGCTGCCTCTCATTCAAATCCCTTTGCTTCAAGAAGTATCTGAGACTGTTGTGATCGGTCCTCACCACAAACTTCCCTCCAACTAAGTATTGTTTGAACTTCGCTAAGGCATGCATAATGGCGAGCATCTCCTTATCGTAGATGGAGTATAGTCTCTCTGGTCCCCTCAACTTACGACTCTCAAAAGCTATGGGGTGTCTGTTTTGCATCAACACTGCTCCTATGCCCTCACCTGAAGCATCACACTCCAAAACAAATGGCTGTGTGAAATCTGGAAGTGCCAATACTGGGCAACTACTCGTCACCTGTTTGAGCTTATCAAAAGCTCGTTGTGCATCCTCTGACCAACTAAATGCACCTTT
Organism: Sequoia sempervirens; assembly: GCA_007258455.2. Classification (NCBI taxonomy): domain Eukaryota; kingdom Viridiplantae; phylum Streptophyta; class Pinopsida; order Cupressales; family Cupressaceae; genus Sequoia; species Sequoia sempervirens. The sequence continues at coordinate 639,476,229 of VDFB02058242.1, read as the reverse complement.
CTTTGTCAAATCTGTCAAAGGTGCTCCCAATTGTGAAAATCCCCTCACAAACCGCCTATAGTAACTGCACAATCCAAAGAAGCCTCGTAACTCTGTGAGTGTCCTAGGTGGTGGCCAATCAAGTATCGCCTGTATCTTCTCCTGGTGGACCTGTACTCCCTCTGCACTGATCACATGCCCCAAATATAATATCTCTCTAAGGCCAAATTCGCATTTTGAAGCCTTAGTGTAGAGTGACTGCTCCTCCATGATACTCAAGACCTCGTCAAGATGTCTCAAGTGCTCCTCCCAAGTCCAACTGTAAATGAGCAAGTCATCAAAGAACACCAATAAGAATTTACGCAACTGCTTATTGAATATATGATTCATGCAGGACTGAAATGTGGCAGGTGCGTTTGTCAAACCAAATGGCATGACCAAGAACTCATAGTGCCCATAATCACAACGAAATGCTGTTTTGTGTATGTCCTGTTCTCTGACCCTTATCTGATGATACCTTGAACGAAGATCAATTTTCGAAAAATACACTGCCCCATGAAGCTCATCCAACAACTCATCTATCCTGGGTATAGGGTACCTGTTCTTGATGGTTTTCTTATTAAGAGCCTAGTAATCAATGCACATCCGCATGGTTCCATCCTTCTTCTTCACCAAGACCACAGAAGAAGCGAATGGACTAGAGCTCGGTCTAATGTGTCCCATCTCAAGCAATTCTTTGATTGCTTTCTCGATCTCATCCTTGAATTTCTTAAGATGACGATAGGGGGTAGTGATCACTGGTTTGGCCCCCTCCTCTAGCTCAATGGTATGCTCAAAACCACGATCAGGTGGTCTCCCTGGAGGTATCTCTCCAAAAACCCTATCATGTTTACCCAATAGCTCCTGAATGTCAACATGATATGGATGCCCTGAATCTGAAGACTCTTTGGTGGTGATCAAACACTCTGCTGCCCAAGCTATGTCATCATGTCGAAAAATGCTCTCCATGCCTCTAGCAGACACAACCTTGGCCGATCCATTAGTCATGCCTCTAAGCACCACTCGCTGCCCCTCTGCTGTGCTGAACTTAAGTTCCATGGTCTGAAAGTTCTGAGAATATTTTCCTAATGAGTGTAACCACTGAACTCCAAGTATAGCATGAGTGTCACCCAAATCCACCACATAGAAGTCATTTGTAGCTGTGTAATTGCCCAAGGTAATAGGCAACTGTGGAACCCTCCGAGTGCGTCTCAATTTATAGCCATCTGCCACCGTCACGTTAAATCCTTCAAAGTCCTCAGCGGGTAGCATATGTTTCTCAACTAGGGTTGCATCAATAAAGTTGTGGGTTGCTCCACTATCAATCAACACACATATGCTATGTCCCTGTAAAACTCCTCTAACTCTAAAAGAGTGTAATCTAGGAGTGCCTGATAATGTAGCAATGACACTACTCTTACCCTCTCCCTGAGGCTGCTCCTCATCTGAACTGCTATCATCAGTATCTTGTGAAGGATCGTCGTCACTGCTCTCGTCCTCAGACATAACCTCAATAAGATGAGCCTTGCCTTTTCCTAGGCAACGGTGACCGGGCTCCCAACGTTCCTTGCGATGGTAACAGATTCCCTTAATTCTACATTCCTTGCGATACTCCTCATCTGGATCACTTTTCTTGTTTCCTTTTTTCTGAAAAGATTTCTTGCCCTTGTTCTTTTTAGGAATGAAGGGTTTAGAAGAGATTTTGTTGTCCGGTGTGGAGCACTCCATGTCTCTCGCTCTAGTGATCGCATCCTGTAGGGAATCGGATTTGAAAGCCTTAATCCAACCACGAAGTGGTTCAGATAGACCCTCAATAAAGAGCATAACCAACCTCGGCTCTGAAATGTTTGTCACCATAACTGCCAATCGCTGAAACTCTGAGATATATGTGTCTACTGATCCAATCTGCTTAAGTTGTGCTAACTCCCGGAAATGAAGCTCTGGATCCCTCCGATCGAATCTGTCCATAATTTTCTGTGTGAACTCCAAATAGGAAGTGATGTTGGCATGCCCTAAAGTGACAAGCCCATGATACCACCACTCATGTGCCTCACCATCCAAGTGTAGCGTAGCATACTTAATAGCCTCTGTCTCCAACATGGGGTTTAGCTGGAAATAAGTGTCCAACTTTTGTACCCACGCTCTTGTTGTACATTTACTAGACCCGTCAAAGGAAGGGATCGTGAGTTTTCCAACCTTGCGTTGTAGATCCTGGTTTTGTTGTCCTCTATTGTTGTTTCTGGGTCTATTCCGATACTTGATGGTGTAAAAATCCGCCAATGACATGGTAGCATGAAACTCATCTCCCAATGATTGATATTCTCTCAAATAATCTGTAAATCCCTCTCCTTGTGCTTGCTGCTCTTGATTTCCAGCAGGCGGTCCTCCCAAGAATTGAGGCATGAGAGGCCTCGGAGTCACCCTACTAGCTGTCCTAGCATGGCTATGTGTTGGTATATTGGTGTTGCTGGCCTCTACATTGTTATCATGACCGTTTGTCCCATTGTTGCCATTATTCCTATCACCCAAGAGCTGGTTTAAGAGCTGAGCTATCTGTTGTTGACCTCTAGCTAGGTCATTAAGAATATGTTGAGTGCTACCCTCGGGTATGTCATGCCTATCACCCATGATATCTTCTTCAAATGATGAATCGGTATCAAAAGGACCAACACCTCTTCTCCTTTCTCTTCTGTATGTTATAAACTCTCGGTTATCAGGATTCATAACATCCCACTACCACACAGGCAGGCAGGAAGCTGGCTCTGATACCACTGAAATGTGCCTTGGAAATTTCGCTCTAAATTTTCTGTATTAACCCCTTTGGAGATTTGTCCAACACCCGATGTGCGATATGATTTTATGCCATTATAATTCTTTGATCGTTTTGCTTGGTTTGAAGGGAACTCATTCATCACACAGTAGTAAGTGTTATGCCAAAAACTTCACAACATTGTACTGAGCATAATAAAGCCTATTACAAGACAGATTAAGCAAGAAACACGTACAGTAGTTCCTAGAATAAGATTGCAGGCTTAACAGACTTTAACAAATTTCTATCAGATTCTTTCATGCTCAGAAAATGGTTTCAGAACTTCATGACAAGGTGTATTTACTGTTATGGACTATAACCAGGGGAATTATACTCAGCTGGTCGTTATCCCGAATGTTAGGACTTCTTGCTAAACACTACAAGGGCAACATACAAGAGCTGAATCTATTATAAACTCATCCTAGATACATGGAAAGGTTGCACATCAATAGTATTTTGACTGTATCAGCAATTCCAGGGAATTTATGCACTCACCGTAGTGACTAAACTAGAAACAGCAATCAGTAATAATGTCTGACTTTTTCCATGTGACAATCAGTACAAATTTGTTTAAATGTATTCTCAGATTTTACCCAAGATCAGTCCCATTTTTTTGTTATTCATTTCAACAAGTTCCAAGTATCACTAAGATAACAATGGCTAAGAATATCATTAAATCTGACCTGGAAAAGAACCTCAAGTCTGTTACAGCGCCCAGAAATCTTGTTGCAGTGCCCAGAAATCACGAATAGCAGGTGTAGCCAACTCTTTGATGGTCATTCTTCTTAGAAGAAGGTGCGCCCTGCTCTAAACACCTCAAACGCCTATGCAAATCAACTCCAGCAGCATCCACGAACTGGATACAAATGTAAGGAGGCGTTTTCTTCTTTTGCAAACACGTTTTTATCAGTTCCGCCCAGATTTCACCAAAAAACGCGACCAGACCCAGGTTGCTTGTTGTCTTTAAAGATGCACAAGGTTCTCCATGAGAATCACGCCTTCAAAATATTTGAATACCTCTCAAAAACGACTCCCAGGCAACACCCGAGTTCAGGAAAAGGAGAGACGCGAAACAGAGCACATTGCATTTACATTCCCAAAATCTTCAACGAATCCAACTAGGGATGATGGTTGCACATCCGAAATTGGAGCTGGTAGGTTCTCAAACCCTAAACCAGAGGTTCGACCAACATGCTAAGAGAATACTCTTTTTTTTTGTGAAAATCATATCCATTCAAAAGTGCGAATCCTCTCCTCTTTTCCCCTTTTCATCATTCACCAAAAGGCCCGATAAAAACACCCTTTTTCCTTCTATTGGCTCAAACAAATAATAATGTGACTTTTGTATAGTCTCTTAAAATAAATATTTCCATAAGTCACTCTTGTAAAATTTCATAAAGTCACTTCACCTAGAACAATTTAATTAATTATTTAATATCACCTTTAGAGAATAATTTTTGGAACTTAGGCAATACTTAAATAATTAAATAAATGACTCCCTGACTTCAACAATTGCCTTCGGGAGTTGAAAGGCAATGAGGCATTCTGAGTGGCTAGCTGGGTGGGGACATTACATAGCAGTCTGTACTCCCTATGCAAAGTTATTTATAAGTATTGGTACTCAAATTGTGTGATTTGGACTTGTCTTGAAGGGAAATAATATCAGCTTTTAGGTCATGATTGAAGAAAATGGTATTGCTGCACCTATATCAACCTCTGCTGGCTGTACCACTATTTGAAATTGTAGGCTGTACACCTTAGACAAGATGAACCATTTCCAGCTGAAAGTTGAATCATCTAGGATCTTTAATATCTATCAAAAATCATAGGTTTTTGGAATGCATGACGTTCGGATCAACCTCTATTAGTTCTAGTCATTTTCATTTTTTGCAAGCATCATCTAATAATTTTGAATATCTCCTTTAATGTTTGAAATTCATATTTCCAAATGAGTGGATTTAAAGCTATTACCTTTAGTTGATGTAACCATTTCAATTATTTGTACTTGAGCTCTAATTGAGGCATTATTGTAAAGTAGACGGTTTGCCGCTAGTAGTTCTAAATATCATTTTTTAAGATCCTGGACGTTTTATCGCTGAATCCTTGTTCTTATTTGTAATTGATCCTCGATGGTTGTAAGAGAAATCCGCTTGCCACTTTTTAGTTATTAAATGGAATGTGTTAAACTTCATTTTGTGATATTCATCTTGCATAACTATACTAGTGGAACTGCACTTTTTTAGGCATTGCCTATGCTTCTTTATTTGATGAATGCTTTGGCACGATGCAAGATCATAGCTCCTTGGATTTGATAACTGGCTTCAAGTAGCTAATTAGAATAAAAACAGAGATGTACAAGTTGATGGAGAAACAAATTTTCCAATAATACACTGTCTGTGTGTGCAGTTCCTAGCTTGGATAAATTTACTTGTATGGAAGATGAATGCTGGCCTGGAAAGATTTATCCAGAAGAAGGAAATATTATTTTGAATGCAGGCCGGAAAGCAATTAAAATTACTGTAACTAATACGGCAGATCGACCTATTCAGGTAGTTTCTTTCTTTTAGTCAAGCATGCATGCAGCAAAACACATAAAATAGAGGTAAAAACAAAGACACCCTTATGTGTGAATATAAAACATTCATGTGCACTCATCAGGATGCTCATATCTTCTCATGCACATTCACTGTTACCTCTTGATGTACTTGCACATGCACAGATAGCTAGCACACAATTTATCTATTGTTTTAACTAGCACACCAATTATCAGACTGACATAACTATTAACATAGCAGTATGGCTTGTCAAGGATGTACGACCAACATTAATCTCAATATTCTTAGTGGTACAGCTACGAATAGGCTGGAAAATCAGACTACCTTCAGCAGACTTTTCTAATGTCCACCATAGGAAATTTTTTTGGCATTTGTATGGTCTGAATGTTACCTCCTGAAATCGTACAACCTTTATTATTATGACTGTTACTGATAGCAAAGAGTATGGTCTGCATGGGAGTCAATACTTCTAAAAAATTTCGTAGTATTTTGTATCGATAGCATTAAACTAATAACAATCCAAAATTGAAACAAAAACTTAGAGCAAACACTGGAAAATTGAACAAACACAAAAAGAGATCACACCACATTGAAAACTGAACAAAATCATTGCCTGATGAAGCACATTGTCAATCTTTGTATGGAACTGCATTGAAAACTAGGAGGGTTTTTGTCCTTAGGAAGAGAAGAAGAATGCATGTTCATTTTTGAGAAATGAAATTGTTTCAAAAAGAAAGAAGACCCTTTTCAAAGACATTCCTCCCTTTTATAACTTATTTTTGATGAAATAAAATAATATGATTTTATTTATGTCAATTAATTTCCCAAAGAGATAAAAATATAAATGTCCTTTTTAACCACCTTTTTATATTTTAGATCTAGTTACACTTAAAGTTAATCACTTAAAATACCCTTTTAAATATTTAAATATAAGTTGTCTTTTAAATTTTCTTTTTTCTATCATCCCATTAACCTATGAGAATATTATAAAAAATTGGCTAATGTTCAATGAACTTACACTTGAGAAGGGGACATGACATTGGAGTTGCCCCTGCAACATAATTGTAATGGTTTCTTTCTAATTTTGCCAATTTAGTGACTTGATTGTTGTTTCCCTTGTGGGGCCATGCTTTCTTTGTTTTTGTGTGGTTATTTGTCATGTCCCCTTCTCAGTGACATCTCTCGGAGCACAGGATTGGCCTATCATACGACCCTCGTAGGCTAATGGACTAGATAGAGGGTCATTTTGGGAGCTTGGCTCAGCTTCAGTTGGCGAAGTTTGATCAGTAGGCTTTCGTTTGGGCTCGATCGGAGACTTCTTGCAGAAGTTGCTATTTTTAGCAGTTCCTGGCAGGCAGCGTGGGACCTGTTGATGCGTGTTTTATGACACAACAAACATTCTAGAATAAAGAGTCCAAAGACGTTCTATCCCCTCTTGAAAAACTACCTCGTATGCTAAGATTGCAAGTAAGATCATACGGTAATTCCAATGTTTAAGATGAATGCGGATGAGCTTTGTGGTTTGATGTGATTTGCTGGTAACACAAAGGGACTTACGCTAGGCTTGTTCAATTCACAATGAAGGTCTAGATAATGAAGCTCTACTGCTTGGGTCATAGATCAAACAAACTGAAAAAAGGAGATAAAGGTTTAGAATTTATAGTCTACTTCCTAAGAATTCAAGAGACGGTATTGACTTGGTGGAACCAATAACCACGCTTTGCTTCGCCACGTTCAACGACAACTACACAAAGGGGGTGCAATCTTCAAGGGAATGTGCTTATGATTTTCACGTCATGAATAACTACCATCAAATCGAACAATAATTATCCAGACAGAAGTTAAGCATCCACAAAGTAAGCTCAGGCTAACTTTACGTATTGAATGAAAATCATCCATTCAAAGAAAGTGTGAGCAAAAGTTTCACCACAAATCAATACTTATCAAATCTTGCATTCATCTAACATACATGAAAAGAAATCTAAACTATGATGAGGGATAAGAACCATGACAACTCCAAAATAAGAGAAGCAATCACCATCAAAACAATGCATGCATTACTTATTACTTTGGCAATCTTACAACAGTTGCTTATCTCAACATGTTTTGCAACATGCTCCCATACTTTACAAATGAGGGGGCGAGCTCAATTTATAGGCTCCCCAATGACAATTCAATGGCCAAGATTGATTTGGAATCAACGGCCAAGATTACAAATAAAACCCTAATTAGGGTTTGCTACCCTTCGACCAATGAGAAAATTTCATTCGAGGACACTTGTCCTTTTTGCTAAATACGAACCAACAGATAAAATAGAAAGTTGTTGCATGTTGATTTGGAATAATTTGATTGGTTGGAGGATGACGAGGCGCCACCTCAGCATGCTGGATGTCTTCTTTGATCACTTTGGTTTTGTTCCTTAGAATATTTTTCTTGCCGATGACTTTATCCTTTGTGCTTCGATCTTGAATGACTTTGGCTTCTTCTTCTCACCTCGCCTCGAAGCACCTGTTTGGACTTGAAGCCCTTAAATCTTTCTTCCCGGATTGCTTTGGAATTTCTTCAAGCACCTTGAATTTGGAGAAGAACTCCCTTGTGTTTTCGCCGCAATGAAGGAAAATTGGAACTTTTTCTGTAGAGAATTTCCCATACTTAGCCAAATTTTGGCTACTTTGAAATACCTTCAATATTTTGGCCATTTTTGTGCTCAAATAAACTTCGCCGGTAGGTTTGTCTTCAATTTTGAATTTGGCTTGCATAAGTTGGATGTACTTTGACGGTGTGCCTGCCGTTGTCTTCATGATGCCAAACTCTTGGCGGACTTCCTGTTGGTATTGCAATGTGCGATGGTGGACTTCCAAGTTTTCTTTCATCTCCCTTCCGGTCGGACTTTACACTTCCTTTGCCATTTTCCTCGCCTTGTGTAGTCATCCACCTGCAGTAAAACAAAACAAATTTATTTTAGATAACTTTTCAAGATAAGCTTTGAAAGATTTTTATAAATTTCATTTTCAAGTTTTTAAATCTTCTCTCTGTCCAATTTCATTTGGCCACATTTTTCTTTCGTCCAATCTTTGTCTTCCAATTTTATTTTGCCATAACTCCTTTATTTGGCCATGATTTTCTTTCTTTTTTCAAAATTTATCTCGCCATGTCCAATTTTATTTGGCCATAAATCTTGCTTCGTCCGCTTTTCTCTAGCCATGTCCGACATTTCTCTAGCCACGAATTACCTCTTGTCCAAAATTATTTTGCCATGTCCGATTTTATTTGGCCATTTGCTCTTAATTTTTCACAATTTTTCTAGCCATGGCGAAGATTTTCTTTAGTCACTTTGATACTTGGACATATTTTCTAAGTGCCATGCATTTTATTTTCCAAAGGTTCACACTTAGGCAAAAATTTAATTTTTTCACTTTCCTAAACATGGCGGACTTTAGCTTTGAGATGGCCATTTAATCTTTGCCTTTGGTTATGCCTTAGCCAAATTTATTTCTTTTTCATAGGCGGACTTTAGCTTTTGTTAAGCCATTTCTCCTTTTGGCTAGGCGGACTTTGCCTTGTGGTTGACCATTTCACTTCTTGGCTGGGCAGACCTAGTCATTTTCCTTGCCATTCATCCTTCCTTGGCTATGCCTTAGCCAAATTTATCTTTTGCTCAAGGGGCGGACTTTGGGTCTTGGCTTGCCATGACAAGGGCGGACTTTACCATGTTTGATGCCATTTCAATATTTCTTAAGGGCGGACTTGATGCATGTTCTTGCCATTTTCTCTTTCTCCCAAGGCGGACTTCAGCTTCTTGCATGCCACTCACCCTATGTTGCTGGGCGGACTTTAGCACATGGATGGCCATTCATAGGGCGGACTTTGACCTTTGGTTGGCCATTGCCAACTTTTACCCAGCCATTTCCTCTTTTCCTTAGGCAAATCCCTCTTCTCCATGGGCGGACTTCCTGGTTTTCACTGCCATTGGATAGTTATCTTAAGGCGGGCTTCCTTACTTCTTTAGCCATTGTCCAGTGCTAAGGGCGGACTTCAGCAGATCCATTGCCATTGCTCAGATTTTATGCCATTTTTCCTATGTCTAGAGCGGACTTGCTCAGATCTGTTGCCATTCATTGCTTGGCTGAAGCTTCACCATTGACTGTGAGCTGAAAGTCTTCTACACTTAGGTGAATATCTCAGTTTCCTCCATGAATCTCAGTTCTTTTATGCCTCTATCATGATCAGATCGCCATGAATGCTTCAGATTCTTCACGAATTTCCAGATTTTCTATGAATGTTCAGTCATTATCTCAGATTTCTCATGCGTTTCTCAGATTTTTTCCATGAATTGCTCAGATTTCTTGACCGGTTCTTCGAATTTTTACCATTTTTCTTGAAGAATTCATCATCTCATTCACCATTTTCTGTGCTCTTTACCAGATTTCTCTGTGATTTTCCAGAATTTCTCACCATTTTTGAACAAATTTTCCAGATTTTT